>BSBN01001275.1:1852828-2470438 GCA_027924645.1 Cunninghamia lanceolata
ATGGCACTTGCCAATTAGGGCTCACTGCTCGAGCACACTGCTCACAAGAGGCTCACTACCTACAAGTTATAAAGAGAGTAACAAGATACTTGAACTGATGAGAAGCATCCACATATGCTGGAGTTTAGTTCTGATTGGGCTCAGTATACTGATCTACTGCACTTCATCCTTTCTCTTCTTTAGAGTTGCTATCCTTTCACATACCGAACCTGCCTTACTGCTTCCACACTGATCTTCTGCTTTTCTTCGCACTTCACAATTACCACACACACCTTCTCATTAAAATCCATTTGGTATATATATATATATATATATATATCCGCACAAAGGATTTCATCCTCTTTCTAGTCAGCATCTGGAATAGTCAGTCTTTCCCAAACTCTAGTCTGTCGGTTGAATACTTGCTTACCAAGTGATGCGAATCAAATAGATACTTATAAAAGTCATCTAACAAGTTAGCCAATCATGAATGATACATTAAGAATCTTGACCACCATCAACATCTTATCCAGAATAATGTCTGAAACTCTGCCCGTAAGTTCTTCCTCTGTTTGCTCTGCCAAACAGGACCTCAATACTTGAATGCTCATATCTCTTCACTCTTTCATCACCGGATGCTGAATTCCTGGAATCTATCAGTCAAGGTACTCCTCTTGACTTCCCTAAGTCCACACTTTCCAAAGATACTTCCTTTGAGAGATCCGGACCTGACTGTCGGACCTTGCCACATGCTCTTTATTCCTTACCGGACCACAACATTCTTCAATCTGACTTTCGGTATAGGTACACCATGACCTGCGGATGTGTGGGATAAGCTTTGTTGCCATAAATGACAACAATCATGAAGCTACATTGTGTCTCTTGCCAACACACATATCAATTTTAGACAAGATGAAGCAGAGTTGGGCGACAGAAGTTGTACAGTTGAAGAATACTTTTGCGGAGATACTTAAGTTTATGTAAGTATAACTTGTATATATGCGGCTATGTATAGGCTACTTTTTGCAAATTTTAGTGTGCGGATTTCACCTTTTACCATTGATGTCAAAGGGAGAGTCAGGAGTAGTAAAAAATGTGGAATCCAGCTAAGGGGGAGCTCCGGTAAAAGTGTACATAAGATAGACCATCAGCCAAGGGGGAGTTTATTATAACACTTAGTCATTTTTCACTAAGTGTTGCCATCAATGCCAAAGGGGGAGATTGTTTGCAAAAGACACTGTGCGGCTTCATGAGTGTTGTCATTGATGGCAACAAAGTCCATTCCACAAATCTGCAGCACATGGTATGTCTATACCAGAAGTCAGATTAAAGAGTATTTTGGTCCGGTGAGCAAGAACAGAGCATGCAGCAAGGTCCGACAATCAGGTCCGAATCTCTCAAAGGAAGTATCTCAGCAAAGTGTGGACCTGAAGAAGTTAAGAGGAGTACCATGACTGCTACATTCTAGAGATTCAACCTCTGGTGATGAAAGAGTGAAAAGATATGAGCACCTAAGTGTTGGGTTCCTGTTTGGAAGAGTAGACTGAGGAAGAACTGATCAGCAGAGTATCAAACCTTAATTCGGATGAAGAATTGATGGTGATCAAGCTTCTTGAGAGATCATTCATGGTTGGCCAACATGATTGATGACTTCTATAACTATCTCTTTGATACGCATCACTTAGTAAGCAAGGATTCAGCCGACAGACCAGAGTTTAGGAAAATCTTGAGTATTCCAGATGCCGACTAGAAAGATGTTGAAATCCTTGGTGCGGATATATATACCAGATGAATTTCGATGTGAAGATGTGTATGGTATGTTGTGAAGTATGAAGAAAATTAGAGAGCAGTATGGAAGCAGCAATACAGGTCCGGTATGTGACAGAACAGCAACACTAAAGAAGAGGAAGAATGAAGTGCAGTAGATCAGTATATTGAGCCTAACTGGAACTAAACTTCAGCAACTGTGGATGCTTCTCATCAGTTCAAGTACCTGGTTTCTTTCTATAAACTATTGTAGGTAGTGAGCCTCTTGTGAGCACTTTGCTCAGTTAGTGAGCCCTAATTGGCAAGTGCCATTTTGTTCTTTCTATTCTTTTAACAGAGAATACAATCTTGGGTTAGTCACCCCATGGTTTTTCCCTCAACTAGGTTTTCCACGTAAAAATCCTTGTGTTATGTGTGTTGATTTTTTTTCTGCTCTCATGATAATGTATGGTTATATGTTTTGATGATGCACTAATTGTTAAAGAAGAAAAGAAAGATTTAAGATAACTGATTCACCCCCCCTCTCAGTTATCTGCCTTGTTTCCAATAAACACTAGAGGAAGGGAAATAATAAATAAGAGAGGAGAAAACAAGTGTCTTAAGGATAGTCACGTAGGAGGGTGCCCCTAGGTCACCAACCATGATGCTATGTTCGTAAGACACCACACACAACAATGAAATTAGAGAGGCAATTTAGAAGAATGATGATACAAATAGAAGGTCACAACAAAGGCAGTCTCCTGGTATCCCAAACCTTATGAGAGAATCTGAGGCCATCCCAAGAGGCCTAAACAACATATAACACGTCATGGAGGAAGCACATCACGAGAGAGATAAAGGGTTAGAGATACTTACCTACAGGGTCTTCATGCTAGAAGTCACCAAAAATTATTCTCTTTCCAATTGCAAACATAAGGTACTATTACCAAGTTTTTGTAATTATTCTTTTGTTCATTCTTCAATGCTTCTTGGTTGGACTCAATGTTAGGTGGAATGTTTTCTTTTTGAAGTTCATTATTACACATACTCACTATCCTCTTAGTTGGTGGGAGAAGCAAATTATTTTGAGTGATCTCAACATCCATCCTTAAAGGAGTTAATGTGAGAGGCTTTTCCTCATCCACTAGTGCTACATCCTTAGTGATGTCCAAAGGACTTGAATAATCAAACAAAGGAGGGACATTAAAGGTCTTCTCTTCCTTAGTGAAATCCAAGGTATGTGGACAATCAACTAAAGGAAGAAGGTTGGTGGGATGATCCACAGAGGTAGGAATTTGACTATTGTTAAATGAATGCTCATATTCTACCCATGGAATTCTCTTTGTTAGATGGCTCTCTTCATCTTGGCCAGGGAGAGCAGTGGAATTACTAAAGCTATCCCTAGTCTTCTCATCTAAGGTTCTTGAATGCTCTATGGAATCATTATCAGCGTTTTCATGAGTATTCCTAGAGATGAATTTAGTTAAATCTTCTAAGATCAAAGGATATGCTCCTATTAATAAAGTGAAGCTACTAAAATCATGTGGATAACAAAGTAGTTGCAATTCATAATTAGAACATATAGAAGTATCAATACCACTTACATAAGCTATGTGCTCTAGAACATGAGGATTATCATTAGTGAAATTAGAGAAATTTTCAAAATCTAGGATATACTCATGCAAAGATTTAAGAGATGGATAACATGAAGATTCCATAATGAAAATCATATTTTAACAATTTCCAAGAGTATGCAAAAGACAAGTGCAAACTGTATGCAAGAATGATCTTAAATGCTTGATTTTTTGTACTTTTTCTAATGCGAATGAATGAAACAAAGGGTGTTGTAAGGATTTTGATCAAGGGAGAAATTTATATGGCTGATATCAGTCCAAAACATCAAAATTATCCTTCTCAACACACTCTTGATGCAAATCCAAGATAATGTCGAGTCAAAATATAGTGAAAATATGTCAAATAGACACTTTTTTGACCAAAATTCAATGCAAAAGGGCATCACAAAGGGTGTTGTGAGGAAAATGATTATGGAAAGAAAATAATATAAGTAATAATAGACACTTGGTTCCAAAATATCCAACACAACATGCTTTTAGTACCACTTAAGGTAAAACCCTAGTGAAAATATAGCAAAATATGCAAATTTTCACGGTTTTTCAACTCCAAGACCTAGCAAAAGGGATGTTGTAAGCAATTTTAGGAAGTACAGAAAATAATATCATAAATATCAGTTACCTCAATCCATAAAATAGATCACAACATGCTTGGAGTGCAAACTAGGTCAAACCCTAGGGCCAAAATAGCCAAAATGTGTGGTTTTTTTGCAAAATTTTCACTACAAGAGCCCGATAAAAGGGTGTTGTGAAGATTTTTATGAAGAAAAGAAAATTATTACTCTAATAAAAACAAAATAATGTCAAAATACCTTTCACAACACACCTATGGTGCAATTTTAAAAAGTCGATAAGGCCAATTTTAGTGAAAATTGTTGTTTTTGAAGCCCTAGGTTTGAGATCTTGGGATAAAATTCTATGTGAATGTTTTGAAGTCTGATTTATGATTAAATTGACTTAATCTTATATCTGAAAATGATTTTCAATCCTTAACATGCAAATGCCCATGCAAATTTAATGAAAATGCATCAAAATTGCTAGTTTTTGTTGAAATTTTCTATGTAAAAATGCAAATATTTTAAATCTAAAGGCAAATTCACACTAAAATGCAAGACTAAATCCAAATTAAAATTTGAGTGAGCCTCTAAAATCAGTAGAAAATTTTGATAAAAGATTTTTCCTACTAACCCTAGATTTTGGAATTACTAGGTTATATAAAATTGTCAAAATTTCCACAAAACCCTACCAATTAAATGATGAAAATGCAAGCCAAAATTTTAAATTCTTGGATTTTTCTGTAGTTTATATCAGATCTAATGCAAAAATCATGAATTAGGAAAATTTAGGAATAATTAATGCAATTTAGTAAGCCAAACAATGCAATTTTTTTGTATTTTTCAAAATTTTCAATTTTTTTGAATTTTTCTCAATGCAATGAAATGAATGACCAAATGAATGAATGAAATCAATCCAAATCCAAAGACAAACACTCAATAAGTTGCAATTGAAGTCCAAAAACACGGGTTCACCAAAATGTTTAGGGGAAAATTGGATTTGTTAATGTTCTAGATTTTAGATGTTTAAATCTGCCTCTCCACTATACATTGAAGGATCTAGGGTCGAGTGGCGAGCACTATCATACCCTAGGTCACTTACAGATGTAGGGAAACTTGGATTAGGGAATTTAACTATTAATTTTCCTTCTCTTATGTCCAATTAACCATTAAAACCCTAATTATGCAAATACAGCAACAAATTGACGAAAGACGGAAAAAGCTCTTACAGACACGAAGAAAATGTCAAATCACAAAATACTTGTTTTTGAGGTTCTGAAGCGGAATAGTCAGGGACACTAGAGTGGGCAACCAAGTCCAAGGTACTTACTTTTTCATGGAATCTGGACCTCCTTCCAACACTGATCAGCCCTGTAACTTCTATTTTTTGAGATCTGTCTATAGAGGACACTAGAGCGAGTGCCCAAGTCTTGGAAGTGTTCCTTTGTCCTTCTTTTCTTCAGATCCCAAATCCTTGATGCCTACCAATTCTTCCTACAACTCCACTTTTCCTAAATGTGACACCTATAACCTGCAATCACAAGACTTGGTTTGGGGGTTGTGGTGTTTAGAGGCTTGCCTCAGTCAAGCCCTAGAGGACACTTAAGTCTCTAAACACCGTTGTCAGATAAAAGAGTGCGTGCCCTTGTGAGGCAAAGGTAAAAACCCAAGGAATCAATGATGAAAACACAATATTATGTCACCTTGTAGTGAATCTCTCATGGAGGAAGACGCCCTTCATGCCATGAGAAAATTGATGCTCAAATCTACAAATATCAACACACAAAACATACAAGTCTGCTCTTGCAACACAATAGAAAGCCTTGAATCACCTTGAGAACACAATAGCTTGCTATTAATTATCTAGTTTACAAATGAATGCCTAATCATGCTTATATATGCAACTACAAGCATTCCCACCAAGATTTTAAAAATCAAAACTTACCGTGTTGGCAAAAGGACTAAATAACGGTCACAAACCAACACCTAGAAATTAGGGCTGCCCCAAAATAGGGCAGGACTAGGGCGCAGGTGCCCAAGTCCTCCCCCTTATTTTGGGTAGGGTACAGTTCAAGGGGTCCACCTAGGTCCAATTTGCCATGGAACCTAGGTCTCATTCCATCGGGATGCCAAAATATGAACTAAAATGTCCTAAATGCATGCTAAAGACCTGGGAGCTAAACCTTATGAGGGAAAAGCCCTCAAGGGGACATTTTCTGACATTACATAACCTAGGAAATCCTATGAAACTAGGATTAGACATGTTATATTGATGGTTTCATCCACCTAAATTTTGAGAATTTTAAGATTTAGTAATAAAAGTTGTTCACAAACTCCCTCATATCACAACACCTCACCTCACATAAGTTGTCTTACCATTAAGGTATATGATACAATAAAGTTTAAAATACATTTCAATAATTCTTTACAAGAACATAGATGTACATATATTTTTCAACCAATATTTACTAAAGGTTTGATGCATTGTTAAAATTTAGAAACAATATAATTATAAAGAAATAATGTAATTTCTTTACTAAAATTAGGATTAATGAATATAACAATAACCATAATCTAATTAACTTAATTTATATTTGTAGTAGATCATTAACAGAAATTAGAAATATAGAAATAAATAGAAATGAAAGCACCTAGTTGATTTCAGTGGTCGATAGATAGTTGTCCATTATTTTGGTCATAACTTTTGAATCGTAACTTAAAATTGTAACTTGGATGTGTTGGAAGATTAAAAATGAAATATAAACTAGGTCATTCTTAGAATTTGTCTAATGAAATGGAAATGGAAATGGAATCCTTTTATAGTCTATGATGTCAAGAGACCTAATTTTGGGTCTACAAGTGGCTTATAACATCTGAGACTACCTCGTACTCCCAGTATGCAGAGGCACCTATTTTATAGAAAAAGGAGGAAAAGATGGCCAAATGGTGTTTATGTTGATCCTCCTTTCACCACTAAACATTCAAGGACATTCAACCAAGTAGAGAACTCTACTGCAGATCTCCTGTCACTTGGAACATTAGGGAAGATTGGAATTGTGTGATTTTGTTGTTTAATTAAGTCTAATTATGCTCAAAACCCTAATTTCATGAAATTGTAAACAAATGGACAAATTACAGAAAATGATCGCACACAAAAATATCAAATGACAACCAAATACATATAAGATTTCAAATTTTGGTGTGCAAAAAAGTCAGAGACTAATGAGTGGGTGCCCTAGTCCAGTGTACCTGATTTTGTCAGGATCTCTGAATAATGTCTGTAACCTATTCCTGTTGTCACAGAGATTTCACCGCTTCAGAATCCAGAGGACTAATGAGCAGGCGCCCAAGTCCAAGCCCTAGTTTTATTCTCAGATCTACAATTCTGACAGTCTGTACTGCTCTCCTGCAACTCTGATAGTCTACACTATTCTCCTGCAACTCCACTTCTTTTGCTTCCAAAACCTATAACTTGCAATCATAGAAAAGTGGGTTGGGGGTTGTGGTGTTTAGAGGTTTGCCTCAATCAAGCCCCAGAGAGATATTCAAGTCTTCCAAACACCGTTGTTCAGATAAAGAGTGTGTATCCCTATAGGATAGAGGCAAAATCCAAATGATAAATGATAGAAAACACAGTTGATATCACATTGTAGTGTAGATCTCACATAAATGAAGGCTCTTCAATCACATGAGAAGATGAAGCCAAATCTGCAATCATAAATACAATAACAATGCTCTGCTCTTGCAACAATGAATATCTTGAAATCACCAGTATGCCAAAAGTTCACAATCATCTTCTAGTTTACAAATGAATCACTAATCATGCTTATATATGCAACTACAAACATTCCCTCTAAGAATTTCATAATTCAAACTTGAGGTGTCGGCATAGGACCTAATAATGGTCATAAAACTAACACCCAAAAATAGGTCCTAACCTAAAATAGGGTAGGACTAGGGTGTGGCATCCAAGTCCTCCCCCTATTTAAGGAAACATTCATGTTAAGCACACCTCCTAGGTCCCATTTGCCTTGAAACTTCAGGGTTTTCTCATCGAGAGTCACATTAACATGCAAGATGACCTAAATGCATTCTAAAGGACCCGAGAGCTAAACCTTAGGAGGGAAAAGCCCCCAAGGGGACATTTTCTGACATAACATTTAGCCCCCACTTTAATGTATGTATAAACGAAAAGCCAATACATGCACTAAAGTATGGTCAACAAGCACAGTAAACATGCCAAGCATGAAGAAGACATGCCAATCACAATCAAAACAGTAATAGACATGCAAAACATGAAGAAGACAGTTACTGTCACGTAAAACATGGAGAATATAGCATTGAAGACATGCAAAACACAGTGAATACAATGAATACAGTGATTATTTCTTTTTTTTCCTTATATATAAAATGCAAAATCAAAGTACAAGGAAAGTAAACACACTACCCATAATGCAGGAGGGACTCATCACCACCGGTCTTTAGACTGCATATGGGGCAATAGACATGCAAAACAAACCTTAGAGTGCAGGAGGGACTCATCACCACTAGTCTTTAAGACTACATGTGAGAACAAACATGCCATACAAATCAAGCACGCCATACAAATCCCAAAGCATAGGAGGGACTCATCACCACTGGTCTTTAGACTATGCTTGGGAACAAACACGCCATACACACACACATGGAAGACACAGAGAAAACACGTTAGACAAGGGATGGAAGAAACCTATTTCTAGGTTTGTAGCCATCTCAGGCACATTACAGGCACACACCGACGATTGGGCTTCACCACAACAATCGCTGAAGACATGCTTAAGGGTTAGGATAGTCTCAGATCTGCTCCCCGCCTGCTATGAGGACTTTTTGAAAATGACAGGATTGTGCAATCTCCTCAAGAAATACACCATCCCTGCCTCGCACGGAGGGCTTAAAATAAAAAGAACATGCATGATATCCCGCCTCTGCAGAGGGCTTAAGTGATTGCAGTAGATTCAAGTTTTACAAACACACTTTGCTAGTATCTAAATCAGACAGCTTACCTTATATATGCCCCCACCTTAAGGTGGTTGATATCATGTACCGATATCAAGCATGTTAAATGATGCAATGGGTAAGTGGGCCCTTACTAGATTTGAATAGGACTTCTCAACTTGACTCTTAATTACTTCTCAAGTTCTCACAATGACTCTTCTATGAACTAAGTCTCCAAAGTCAACTTGTACTCAAGGATTCAGACCTTCACATGGGATTAAAGAGGCATCTAACAAGATTAATTTCACCAACCAAACACTATTAAACCAATCCCAAGTCACTGAGATTCCTTCTTAACCACAAGTCTGCCCCAAGCCTTCAAACGCTAGTAGCCCTACTTCAGGGTCTGTCTGGCCATAACTTTCACCATGGGCATGCTATCAGTGAAACAAGGACATTTCTAAGTACCCATTATCATGTTTGATAACATATCTAAAGATAGGTATAGATTGTTTTGGACAAAAGGCTTCAAATCCTATGACAAACCTACTTTGGACTAGGCCTATGAGGCCACGTTTACAAAGAAACTACTCTCAAAACATCAATTTAAACCCTAACACCCCAAAATAGTCTTTCAATAGGTCCCAAAACATCCAAAACCACAATCAAATTTCTAAGCCATGACTGTTTTGACAATACACTTGGAAACCCTCACTTTTGGGCTAAACAACCAGGGGTTTATTGAAAAACTCTGTTTCAGGCCGCCATCATCTTGGCCAATGCTTCAAACACATTCCAATACACCTACACATGCTCTAAACACCACTATCCAACCTTTTTCATTACTATTTCACCAAAGCCTAACACAAAACCACCATTTTCAATGCACAATTCACATAAAGTACACTAGAGCAATCCTCAAAACTCTAGTCAACCTTGTCCCTTACTCAAAACATAACCACAAACATCTAAAACTACCTTCTAGGGTCCATTCCACTGAACCACAGTAACTACAGAGGGTGGAATGGACCATTTTCACATTTTAAATGCTTTCACACTCCCAAATAGGATAATTATAGGCAGTTTTAGTAAATTGCTTATAAAATGCACTAAACTTAATGGATTTTTCTCAAACCACTTGCATTTGGAAGAAGAATCAAAGAACCATAAAATACAATCAATTTTAGATCCTAAAGATTTTGTACAGTTTCGTATAGATGTAAGAAATAGGGTAGAAAAGTTGAAATCTAGAAAAAGAAATAGGGTTTTCTGGTAAGTTTCATTCCAATTCACCATAGTAATCTATTTCATAGAATGTTATATCATATTTAAAAATTTTCCCATCCAAAACTAACTCACAAACTAACCTAACAACTGTTCAACTGCCTATGACAATTGGGCTTCCCTCAAATTTTCAAATTTTGGCACTTTTACATTGTTTCTCATGACAACTTTTTTGCCAAATAGCAATATCCACCTAATGACCCCCACAATGACTTCAAGACTAAAACCAAAATTACAAAATGGCCTATCATGGCCTTATTTGACATTATCATAACTAAAACCACCTAATTAGACCAAATTCACAATATGGAGCAACAAGGTACTCTGCACCATGCACCCGACCATGAAATTTTTCCAAGTCCCTTGGAAGTTTTCAACACTTTATCCTTCAATAATACTTTGGTCTTCAACTCTTTGAGGCTCCTCCATGCTCTACTTCCTGTAATAGCTCCATCTTGATCTTCATCTTCACCTTTGACTTGAACTTGTCCATGCATAGTAATCCTCTGCTTGTCTTGTCATCTTGAATCTGCATCTTCATGCTTTGATCTACTTCATCTGCTGCATCCATCTAATTCCATTATGTCCTTGGGCTTCATTTTCTAAAAAATAGCTCTCAGCTTGTCCCTCTTCTTTCATTTTAACCTTTGGTTTAACTCTCATCAAAACTATCAATAAAACAAGGAAGTAATTTAGGACTTCCTTTACTCTCTGCCTCTTACCTTTTCTGTTCACAACCATCTTAAGGTTCTTCATCTTCGAAACCCCTATGCACTCAAGTTTTCTAACCTCTGTCATGGCAGAACACAACTTCCCACCAATCACTTTTATCAACCAACATCACTCTTCTCTACTTCTTTTGGAGATTCCACAAACACTTTATCTTTGGCCTTCTCATGGCTATTCACTGTCATCTTCACATCCTTGGTCCCTTCCATCATTGAGATCCTTTCCAAATTCTTTGCTTCCACATCTTCACCTCTTGGGGTGACTGCAAACTTCATCTTTCCCTCAACCTTCACTATCCCTTTCACTAATCTTTGTCATTTTCCTTGGCTCACTATATTCTCTACCTTCTTGTCCTGCATTGGACTCTCTACCTTTGCCATTACTGTATATTTAAATTCATTAACTACTTGCCCCATCAATGCACAATGTACTTCTCTCACCATGCTCTCTATTTGCTTGTCTTTGTCCTCAACTGTCTTACAATCTTTCACTAGCCTTTCACCTTGACTCTCTACAAATTTCACTTTCATAACCTGCTTTAGACTTTCTACCTTCATGATCTCTATATCTTCTAACTTAGATACCTCTGTCCTAGCAGTGCTTGACTGCCCCCTATCCCCATTTGCTTACAAGGGACACGATATTGCCCCCACTATGATCTTTTCATTCTTTTCAAGCCCTTCATGGCTTTCCACAATCCTTTCACCTTCTTTATCTATATCCATTCCCTCTTTCTTCATTTTCTCTGTCTTTAGACCTCTTTGTTATCAGGTCTTCCATCTTCTTTACCAACAAACAACTGCTGCACTTTACGCTCTTGACCAATCAATGGACAATACTCTTTCTCCACAGTGACTTTATTAATCATGTCTTGCCTTTCCTCTGACTGACCTTCACTTATCTCTCATTTTCCTCTTATTAGGGTCTCTGCCCCAAGAACCTTTACCTCACAATCCTTTATATCAAATCTACACACCTCTGATGTGACAGTATTTGACTATCCTGCACCTTCTTTTGCCTTCACTTGACTAAATCCAGTCCCTCTCTTGTCTTCACCATGCTTTACAAACTTGTCTTGATTTTTTTCATAGAGAATTTTTCCCTAATCTTTTCACCCTCTATACTCTTCAAATTTGCATCACTCTTTACACCTACTATCTCAGCAACGTTTTCTCTCATAGTGGTTGCACCTTCTTTGTCTTCCTCATGCCTTATGAATTCCCTCTTCCCTACCATCACTATCCTTGCTATCTTACCTTGTGCCTCATCATCTTCCTGCAATGGTGTTGATTTAAATCTGATTCCATCTTTCTCAATTTCATAAACATTGTCCCTACCATCATGTAAGGCATATCTGTCAAACTACCAAAGCCTTCCAAGCAACAAGTGACAATAACTCATTGGCAAAACATCACACAGAATGCTATCTTTATATGCACCAATCTGAAATTCCACTATGGATTGTTCATTTACCACAACTGATTGATCACTATTCAACCAAAATGCTTTATATGGTCTTTCATGAGGAATTCTTTCTAACTTTAATGTGTCTACCATTGCAATTGATACAATGTTCTCAATGAAACCCGAATCTATTACCACATCACATACCTTGTTTTTGCATTTGCATCTTGTCCTTAATAAGGCCCTCCTTTATGTTATCTCCTTCAACTTGGTATATCTCTCTTTGAATTCTCTAATCTCCTTTGCCATATCATTTCCTGGATGCATTGTATCTCTTCAACTTCCCTCTTATTCTTCACAAACCTGCAAGATTCAATCAAAGACCTACTCCCTGATGCTCTAATACCACTTTGATGCAATTGGTAAGTGGGCCCTCACTGGATTTAAATAGGACTTCTCAACTTGGCTCTTTATTGCTTTTCAAGTTCTCATAATGACTTTTCTATGAACTAAGTCTCCAAAGTCATCAACTTGTACTCAAGGATTCAAACCTTCACATAGCATTAAAGAGGCATCTAACAAGATTAATTTCACCAACCAAACACTATTAAAACAATCCCAAGTTACTGAGATTCCTTCTTAACCACAAGTCTGCCCCAAGCCTTCAAAAGCTAGTAGCCCTACTTCAAGGTCTGTCTAGACGTAAATTTCACCATGGGCATGCTATCAGTGAAACAAGGACATTTCTAAGTACCCATTATCATGTTTGATAACATATCTAAAGATAGGTATAGATTGTTTTGGAAAAAAAGCTTCAAATCCTATGACAGACCTACTTTGGACTAGGCCTATTAGGCCATGTTTACAAAGAAACTACTCTCAAAATTTCAAGTTAAACCCCAACACCCAAAAATAGTCTTTCAATAGGTCCCAAAACATCCAAAACCACAATCAAATTTCTAATCCATGACCATTTTGACAATACACTTGGAAACCCTCACTTTTGGGCTAAACAAACAAGGGTTTATTGAAAAGCTTTGTTTCAAGCCTCCATCATCTTGTCCAATGCTTCGAAAACATTCCAATACACCTACACATGCTCTAAACACCATTGTCTAACCCTTTTCATTACTATTTCACCAAACCCTAGCACAAAACCACCATTTTCAATGCACAATTCACATAAAGGACATTAGAGCAATCCTCAAAACTCTAGTCAACCTTGTCCCTTACTCAAAAAAAACCACAAACATCTAAAAATACCTCCTATGGTCCATTCCACCAAGCCACAATAACTACAGAGGGTGGAATGGACCATTTTCACATTGTAAATGCTTTCACACTCCCAAACAGGATAATTACAAGCAGTTTTAGTAAATTGCTTATAAAATGCATTAAACTTAATGGATTTTGCTTAAACCACTTGAATTTGGAAGAAGGCTCAAAGTATCATCAAATACAATCAATTTCAGAGCCTAAATATTTTGTATAATTCCGTACAGATGTAAGAAACAGGGCAGAAACATTGAAATCTAGAAAAAACAGGGTTTTTTGGTAAGTTTCATTCCAATTCACCATAGTAATCTATTGCATCAAATTTTATATCATATTTAAACTTTTTCCCATCCAAAACTAAATCACAAACTAACCTAACAACTTTTCAACTGCCCATGACCGTTGGGCTTCCCTCAAATTTTCAAATTTTGGCACTTTTACATTGTTTCTCATGACAACTTTTTGCCAAATAGCAATATTCACCTAATGACCCCCACAATGACTTCAAGACTAAAACCAACATTAAAAAATGGACTATCATGTCCTTATTTGACATTATCATAATTAAAACCACCTAATTAGACCAAATTCACAATATGGAACAACAAGGTGCTCTGCACCATTAAAGTAGGAAGAAAACACACAAGGGAATATGAGCTCTCGCAAAGCCCATGCCCCCCGGAGGTGACATGTACTTTACGATCGCCAAATTTTCCCACAAACACATAATTTCCTGCAAGAAAAGGTTTTAGCATCCATATAATTATGATAAACAACAATGCATATGATCATTCACATAGAGAGTCGAGTTTATACTACGGATTTGGGGACCGAGTATAACCGTGGGTCTATATCGCAGAAATTTCAAAACCGAGTGTAACCAAGGTGAGATTCAAAGATAAACAAAGTGCACGGAGCAGCAGTATTGTTATGGTTTGTAAGTACGATAAGACATCATCAAGATCACACAGATTGATTCTACTAGCAAAGCGTCAGATAATATATAACAACCCCATCGTCATGTATGGACTAGGTCCATTTTTTGATTTCTCGCTGAAGGGACACTAGGTCCGTATCAGTATAATTTGTTTTTTGTCATCTGTCTGCTAGATAGAACCACTAGAGGAAGGTAAACAATAAATCAAGAGAGGAGAACAAGTGCCTTAGGGACAATCATGTAGGAGGGTGCCTCCGAGTCACCAACTGCAACGCTATGTCCTTAAGACACGACACATAACAATGAAAATAGAGGAGAAGTGATATAGAAGAATGATGATACAAATAGAAGAAGGGTCACAATAGAGGTAGTCTCCCAGTATCCTTGACCTTATAGGAGAATCAAGGGTCATCCCAGGAGACCTAAACAACACATAACACATCACAGGAGAAACACAATACGGAGGGGAGGTCACATACACGAGCCGATCATGCTACCGCATAGGTGACCACAAAGGTTAGAGATACTTACCTATAGGGACAACCAAATTAAGGGTTGTCATTGAGGAAATCATCATCTTCCCACTCCTAAATGTTAGAGGAAAGCGGGACATAATGTACCATAGCAAAAAATTTATTCTTATCTTCAAGTTGTCCATTCTTAAGGTCTTCTTGGGTTGATTCAATGTTAGGTGAGATATTTTCTTGTTGAGATGTGTTTCATGGGCAAAAGCTTGTCATCTCCTCCTCCTTTCTCTTGCTTGTCTATTTCTTCTTGTCTTACCACTTATCTCTTTTAAAATAGTGTCTTGTTCTTCCATAGGTTTTTGTGTTTTAGAGGAGGAAGCACCATGATCAAATCTCATTTGTCTCAGTGAAATGTTTTTCTCTTGACGACTATCTCCCGATCCTTGTAAGGATGGTGGGAGGAACCTCATCATAGGTTCCTTTTCCTTTTGGTCTAGGATGCTCTTCAAATGCGGGTTGTTCGTCTCTTGTTGTTTCTTGAATAGAAGGACTGACCAATCGATGTAATAATTGTGTTTTGTAGTTTATATAGCTCAAGAAGTTAAAATTTGTCTATGGCTCCGATAATCAAGGGTAAAGTAATCAAGGGTAAAGTGTTGTCTTGTAACCAAAGGTTTATACCTATTGTGAGGAATAGTATGCACTTGTCCATTCAAAGGAAATTTTACACAATTATGAATTGTTGAAGGGACAAATTTCATAGCCTTTAACCGTGGGTGTCCTAATTTTATACAAAAGAGGTCAGAAACAGGGACAACATAAAATAATTGTTCTACAGATTTCTCAAATACAATAACCAATAAATATATCTTCCCAAGAGTGTTTATAAAGGTTCCCTTATGTGTCTTAATAATCACGTCCGAAGGGTCATAAAAGCCTTGTATATATCAAACCATGTGAATAAAGGAATTCTTCCATTGCTACATTAGTCATGCAATTAGGATCAATAAGAGTTCCATCCACAGGATTTCCCATTATCTTCACAGTGATATAAAGAGGTCCTTCATTATCTCCAAATGTTCTATCATGAGGTGTAAACACAATTTTAGGTTCGGGGACCTTTCTTTTCATGTAAGGCCTAGGAGGGAACCTATTGTTATTGTTGCAATTAGAAGCCATGTGTAGATGTTTTCAAATCAATGTAAAATCAGATTTTAAAAGCTTTTAAAAAGTTATGCAAGAGACAAGTGCAAAACTATGTGTGAAAATGACCTAAATTGCTTGATTTTTTCAAACTTTTTTCAATGCAAATGAGTGAAAGAAGAGGTGTTGTAAGGAAATTAATGAGGTCCAGCAAGTAATATGTCCAATATCAGTCCAATAAAGTAATAATATCCTTCACAACACACCTTTGATGTAGTCCTATAATGATGACAAGTCAAAACCTAGGGAAAATGGGTCATCCCACAATAATGGGTTACACTTTTTGGCCAAACTTGACATTGAAATCAACATTTTGAACTAAATCTTCACTTTCTGACACCTATAACTGCTAAACCATTAGGAATTTGAAGATGATACAAAGTAGTGATTTGTGAGATTTTGTCTGTAGATTCTAAATATATTTTTTAAAAAAATTTGGAGTTAAATTGTAAAAAAATTTGCGTCCCCTTTGATAACTAGTTTTTAATAGTAAACAACATTTTTTTAAAGTGATGTGTATTCTATAGCACATAACTTTTTTTCTACAAAGTATAAAATTCTGATTTTTTTGAATTTAGATTGGTAACACCGATATCTAGGGCATGCATTTAATTTCATAATGTTTTGTTGAATATTTTTTTAATTAAGTTTTGAAGTCAAACCAATTATAATTTAGATAGAGATGTATTCCGTAAAACATAACTTTTTCTGTATGTATCAAAATTCAATTTTTTGGTTGAAACAAGGACATCAATACCTAGGGCATAGATATTTTTTAGAATTTTTTTTCACTAATTTACTTTTTTTTCGTAAAATAGCACCAATAATACCTAGGGCTTATGGATATGGAGATTGAGGGAACTCGATTTACCTGGTCAAACAAAAGAATGGGTACCAATCTTATTCAAGTCAAACTTGATAGGGTGCTTATCTCTAGCTCTTGGAATATACTTCCTCTTTTAAATTGTAAAACTCTTCCTAGAGCAGGGTCAGATCATAATCCCATTGTTATCAACTGGACTAATGAGAAAAAGACGATGGCATACCCTTTTAGGTATGAGATTATGTGGGCCTCTCACCCTCAGTTTAGAAAGCTTGTTGAATAGTGGTGGAATAAACCTTTTAAAGGTATGGCTATGTTTTGTTTAGCTCAAAAGATCAAATATGTCAAGCAAAGTGTTAAGGGTTGGAATAAGTATTTGTTTGGAGATATCTTCAAACAAAAAGAGATTATTTATTCTAATCTTAAAGATATGCAGGATAAGATGGCTAAAGGTATTTGTGATTTGGATCTTTGTTAGAAAGAGAGATTAGTTAGAGATGAGTGGCATCTACTTCATTTGAGGGAGGAAACTTTCTGGAAACAAAAGTCAAGAATTCAATGGTTGAAAGAATGGGATAGAAATACCAAGTTATTTCATTAATCTACTTTAAAACATAGGGGACGTAATAGTATCAATCAAATTCAGGATGAAAATGGTAATGCAATGACTGAAGATGACTAGATTGGTATTGTTGCCTCTAATTTTTTCAATAAGCTTTTACAATGTAATGATGATGAAGAAGAGGGTCCTTTTGAACTCTTAGATGTTATTCTACAAGTTATTTCTGACTTTGATAATGCTTCTTTAGATAAAATAATTACTGATGAAGAGGTAAAAAATGTTGTTTTCTCTTTTGGTGCTTTTAAAGCTCCTAGCCCCGATGGGTTTCCCCCAACATTCTACCAAGAATTTTGGGACATTGTAGGCAAAGATGTTACTGCTACTGCAAAGGATTCCTTTAAATCTGGTAAACTTTTAAATCAATTTAACTCTACTTTCATTGTTCTTGTGCCAAATAAGGGTGAGGTTGTCTCTTTTGGTGACTTTAGGCCTATTAGTTTGTGTAACACTATATATAAAATTTTATCCAAAATGTTAGTTAACAGAATTAAACCTCTGTTAAAGTAAATTATTTCTCAGAATTAGAAAGGTTTTGTCCTTGGTAGACAAATTTTGGATGCAATTATCACTACACATGAGATATTGCATTCAATTGTTCAAGGTAAAAAGCAAGGGATGGTCCTAAAGTTGGATATTTCTAAATCCTATGATAGAGTCTCTTGGTCCTTCTTGATATCTATTCTCAAAAAGTTTGGGTTTCAAGGCAAATTCCTTCAAATGATTATAGAATGTGTTACTTCTCCTAGTTATTCTATTATGGTGAATGGCTCTCCTAGAGATTTGTTCCTTAGTGGTAGGGGTTTGAGACAAGGAGACTGTAGGGGTTTGAGACAAGGAGACCCTCTCTCTGTATCTTTTCATCATTGTGGCAAAAGTTCTTGGTAGGAATATATCCAAATTGGTGAATGAAAGGAAGATTAAGGGTATCAAACCTGTTTCTTCTTGTTCCCATTCTTCGCACTAGTAGTTTGTTGATGATACCATATTATTTGGTACATCTTTTGTTAAAGAAGATAAGTAATGTATGAATTTGCTTAATAATTATGCTAAAGTCTCAGGTCAACATATCAACTATGATAAAAGTAAAATCTACTTTTTCAATATTATGTGTGTTAGGGAAAAATTAGGTTTAATGTTAAAAACAACAAACTAACTAAACCCTAACTACAATCAAGTGTGGTGCAGGGGCACCTAACAAATATTTTGTTTTTCTTTGGATAAGGTCAAACTGACCGGTTGTTTGTTTTCAATTTTTGTTTTGTTCAGTTGTAATAAAAGCAGTTTGGGGATATGAAGTGGTTGGCCTTCCCCAACTATCATGAACTGTTTAATCTCCCAATGTGTTGGGATAAATTGGCAGCAAAACAAACATTTTGTGTTTGGTTCTGGATTTGGTTGTGTAAGTTCAATTCTGTGTTGAAGAAGAATAAGACTTTGTTCTATCAGTTTAGTGTTTCCTATTTTTGTGTTTGAAGTTTTCGTAATTTGTTTGTTGTAGATTTTACCTTCCTATGGTTTGTCACAAAATGGCTTGTTAAGGCATTCCACTGGTTTGACTCTCGTTGAGATCGATGGAATGGCTTCAGTGTGTGTATATATATATATATATATTTGTTCTTTTCTTTTGTGTTGAGGTTGGCGGTGCAGGGGATTGAAATGGAACAATCCGTATAGTAGGAGACCTAGCATCTCTATGTGCTAGGGTCTGGGTTGGAAGTTAGACGATTTGAGGACTTGCAGTTTTGCGAAGGCATCATCGGTGAGATAGTGGTCGTTGGCAGGAGATTTGAACCTCGGAGTGATAGTTTTAGTCTCACCAAAGGACATATATCGGCGTATCGGGAGCACAAGCAAGGAATTCACCAATGAATGAAGTCTTGCCAACAGATGTGCTTGAAAGTGACATCGGGGAGATAGGTGTGTCGGTGGAATGGTTTTTGAGTTGGCCGACAGTGTTAAGTCCTTCCGATAGGTGAGAAACCTAGGATTGTTCGTTGGGGAGAGTTAAGAGATCGGCCAGAGAAGTTGCAAGGTAGCCGACGGGGTATGTTTGGTCGATAAGAACATATCGCCAAGATAGAAGTCACTCTCTTGCCGATCAGTATGTTGATCAAACCTACGCTTCCACTGAGCCCTCTGCATCAAAGTGCAAGCAAGCCTAGAAATCAAATAAACAAACAAAAAATGAACTAATCTAAGCTACAACTTGTCTAATCTTCATTGTTCTCCTCCATCTTGCATTTTGTTCTCAGATTTGCAGGTTTATGCAACAATCATGAGAAGCTCTTATGAGTGATTAGCAAGATTTTTGGAGAGTTGCAAGCTAAGAGAGATCTAAGGAGCTAAAAAATGAACTTAGAGAGATGTCTAGAGAGAGGTCAAAATGAAGCTGGAGGAGGTGTTTTATAGAAGACCCAATTTGAATGAATGGCCAGGATTTGATGTTGACTTTTGAGCCAAATGGAGGGTTGTGATCAGTTAGGATTTTCTCACTACTAAAGGACAAAAGTGAATTTAAAATTCACAAATATGATGAGGTGGAGGATGTTTAAATTAAATAAACTTGGTTAATTTATTTAATTCATTTGAAGTGGACATGTGAACCTTATTTAAACAAATGAGATTTATTTAATTAAGTGAGGAGTAGGATTTATTTGTTTGAATAAATTTAGTGAAGGGGACATTAGGAAAGTGAATGATTAAATAATTAATTAATTAAAATTAATTACTTAACCATAGAGGAAAATTAGGGAAAAATAGGAGAATATGGAAGAGATTAATGCTTTGCAATCCAAGGACACTTTTAGGTGTCTACATTTTGCCCCTCTTTGAGATGATGTTCAAGATGATATGATTTATGTCGAGCAACATCATTTCAAAGAAGCTAAGGAAATGGATAGAGGAAAAAGATGATGATGGAAAGATAGGATGATGATGCCCCCTCGAGAGGATAGGCGGTTTGGACAAACACGGGTAGGCTCTCGATATGAAAGGGATTGGTCAAGGAAGAAAGATGGGGGAATGGATAGAAGAAATAAATGATACATTAGGCTGAAATGAAGGTGGAGAAATGAAGATGTGAGTGAGAGATGACAGAGGAATGAAAGATTGGGTAGAAGAATGGGAATGAGATATGGCTTTGATAGATTTTTGAGCTTCTCACTTGTAGTTTTTTTTGCTTATCATCATAGAACTTATTATGTCAAGGGACAAGAATCACAATGGTGTGATAGAGGCCAAAGTGTGGAAATGTGATCCCTTGCAAAATAGGCACATGACAGACAAGGAATGCCTGACTCAGACTAGTAATTGGGATACCTTGTTGGAACATGCGATGAGATAACTGTGAGGTATGCAAGTCCTTATGCAAGGAAGCAATTAATCTTTCCAATGCATAGGATGTCTTTGATTCAAACCCAATGGAATCCTGATCACACACAAGGCACCAAGTTGCTCCAGTCATTTTGCCAAGACAAACTGCAAACAGAAATCAAAGAAAAAGGGTCTCGCTCTATCCTTGCTTCTCTTCATCACTTAGGGACTTCCTTGAGAAGCATAAGAATGAGACTAAACAACAATCCAATAAAAGATAAGACAGACTAGACCCAAAGAGTCAAAAACCATTAGATCGTGTGCCAAGTGATATGTGTTTGTTTGTTTAGGATGATTCGATGAAGGAGGCCTAGTTTCAAGATAGAAGCATGTCGTATAAGATGCCTAGTCTGGTTTCGGCAATGCAACCACCTATATAAGGAAAATGAGATGATTACGTCTGGTTTCAGATATGAGACACCTCATATAAGACACCTGGTCCAATTTTAAGAGTGCAACAATCTGTCTAAGACTAATGATTGATAGATGATAGTGTCTGGTTTCAGGAAATGAGGCATGTCGTGTAAGACACCTGGTCTCGTTTCAATAATGCCACATCCTATATAAGACAAGTGGTAGTTGATAGGAGGTTATTTGATAGTGACATAGGATTATCACGAGGTGATTGATTGGTTTGACTGATTGGATAGCTTGTTTGGTTGATGTTTGGGATTGTTTTCAAGTGCGAAAGACTGATTGCTTTTAGTCTTATCAAAGTGTCCATCTCATGAAGGGATGACTTATTATGATAGTTGACTCGATGAGCCCTCAGGGACTGACCTAATGCCTTGGGGGCGTATCAGAGATGGCCTTGCCTATGTGAAAGCTTAGAGGTGACGTAGTTCCACCAGGTGGTTGACACTGTTTATTACTTGGGATTTTTGTTGATTATGTGATTTTTTGTGATTTTTGGTGATATTTGATGTTTTTGGGATTTTTTGAGAATATTTGGATGTTTTTGGATTTTGAAGAATATTTTATTTTTGTGGATTTTGATATGTTTTGATTTTTTTTGTATTTTTGGAATGTTGTGATTTTTTTGTGTTTTTGACATGTTTTGATTTTTTTGTGTTTTGAATGTTTTGGGAGAATGGCATTGGATGACAATTTTGATAGCCTTTCTACTAGATACAAATGACAAGGGAAAAACCAAGTCGAGGTGCAAGGGAATGAATGGGATTGGGTGAATGGATAAAAGGGGTGGGTGATAGTGGATGGAAGGAATGTATGCATAAGAGGGGAAGGATGTGATCTCCAAGGACTATGTCGCATAGGAATAACATGCCCCATTCTAGGTGGAATGCTTTTAGGATTTGACATGATAATGCTTGTGACACTAGGATGATAAGATGGTATGGAAGGGATGAGGTATATCAAGAGATTACCATAACATTTGTCAACGCTTTGCCCCCAATCTTTAGCAAGATCAAAAGGAGGAAGGGAGGATGAATGGATTTAATAGGATAGGTGTATGTGTATGGAAATGGCATAATAAGATAGGATAGGAAATGATGATGAAAATTATATGGCAGATGAGACAAGGTGCCCCCAAGTGTAAGTGGCATAGAAGATCAACCTACACATGATGCCTATTTTCTAGGTTTTCATCATGGTACTTTCCAAGGCACCACCAAGGGTGGTTTTCACTGTTAGACGAAAGGATTTCTCTTTACTTTTTTTTTTGACTTTTTTGAATTTTGAATGGGAGAGGGTGGAATATGCAAAGGAGGGACTCAAATGTCTAGTGCCATGAAAGGTGATAGTCCTATTAGAGGTGGATGTCATCGCATGGACCATGTCAAGTCATTGTGCTAATCGATGTTGGTAAGGAATGGCATGAAAGTGAGATGGAGTAGCTAGATAGTGGATTATGAAAGGTACGATAATGGATTATGTAAGAATTATGCAAAAGCATAGAACATAGGAAGGTGATGGGTAAGATATGTAGGATAATAGTTGAATGATGGGATGATGGTGGTATGGAAAGGAATCATGACCAGTGGTTGCACACACCGTGATAAACATTGAAGCTTGTGATTGGAAGGTGGTGTAGGAAGCAATGGAGATGCCACATATACTTAGCATTTTTATGATTTTTGCTTTGCTTGTGGGATTTAGGAATTTGAGACTTTGGAATGGAATGGCATTTTTGGATGGAATGGGATGGTTGAGATTTTGAAGTGGATGCCTCACTTGACTTGCTTTTTTGTTTAGGGACCCATACCATTTTAGTTTTTGACTTTTATTTTAAAGGTATGGGTTTGGATAGCTTTTTGAATTGCTTTGACTTTTTTCATTGATGTCCTAAGGCATTAGGACCCTTAGGATTTTTGGCTTTATATGTAGAGGCATCCAAATGTTTATTTTTGAATCCCATGGGTTTCGTGGAATGAGTGGAAGCTTCATGTTTAGACATTATGTGCATTTGTTGGTCATGATTAGGAATGTGAGGGATGGGTAAATGGATGGATTAGGTGTTGGGAGCAATGGTGGTAAAGTGGATGGCGGGATATTAGGAGTTTGAAGTAATGGAGGTAAAGTGGATGGTGGAAGGTGTATGGTCACATGCTTTTGACATTTGTAGGATGATGGAGGTGGAATGGCAACATATGTCTTTGGAATATGATGGTATTTGCAATGGAAAGTGGTGGACTTAGGATGTATGGAGGAAGTACCAACATATTTAGATTGCTTATCTTGGGGTGTGTATCCAAGGCCATATGAGTGTGAAGGGACTTTGACATGTATGGGCTCCAAAATACCATGTTCCTGAAGGCCTAAGCCTTTGCCATGATAGTTCATGTTTTGGAGTATGTGATGGACTATAGGACTAGGTGTAGTTTGGGAACTAGACATAGAGTTCCTTATTAGATGAAGAAGGGAAAGTGGATAAAGGTTGTTTTTGTCCTAATTAAAAACATTCATGAATGAAAGTGGATAGACCAAGTGGATATGATGGTGGATTTGAAATGTGATTGATAGTGGATGTGGACGTGGAAGGATCATTAGGGTCTTTATTATATTCATGTATATCCAAGTTATTTTTTTGACCTTCTATGTGTACTTGGGAGCCACATGTCTCATCATGGGGAGTGGATGTTCGTGGATCATGGATAGGTGGAGTGATAATCTCTTGACCATGGAATGCATAGAGTTGGCTAAGAGGGTCATCATGGTCTTCTTGATCATAGAGGGGATCTTGATCATATATGGGAGCTTGATCATGGAAAGGATTAGGTGTGTTATGGATGGGTGGAATGGAAGGGGTTTGATCTTTATTGGAATTAGGGACTAATGCTTCTTCATGCTTAGGATTGTACCCTTGACATATCTTTTGAATTTGAGTGGAAACGAATGACTCTTCAATAGGGTCGGTATGTTGTGGACCACATGATGGGGTTCAAGGGATGGACATGGTATTTGAGGACTCTTTGGTAGGCTCAAGCATATGTGTTGGATGACATGGAGATAGGTTGTTCCTTTCTAGTAGCCAATGGATCACATCCTTTGCAAGGGTGTGTGTGGAAGGACAATATAGTGGATGGAAAATAAGGGTAGATGATGTGGACTTGTGATTAGCATTAGGTGGAGCAGAAATTTCCCATGGTGGAGGGATAAGAGGGATGGATGGTGTTGGCTTAGGGTTTGGAGTTTGATTAGGTGGAGTGTCAAAAGGATTGAATGAATTGGTGGATTTGGGTTTGCTTTTTTAATGTTTAGACTTATGACATGGAGTTGATGGGGGATTAAAGGATGGTAATGATAATGAATGGCTTGCATGGACTAGGTGTTAGTTGTCGTTGCACCAAAAGATTGACCTTTTAATGCCCGATACAACCACTTGACTTAACAAGCATGAGAGATGGTTAAGCCCATGTCACAACCACCACAATGCAGCGCTGAACAAGAAGACCAAGGGTCACACCTTGCAACAATCCCCCCAGCGCAAGTGTGGGGTTTGAACCCGTGACCTCGACTCTGATACCAACTGTTAGTTGACGTTACACCAAAAGATCGACCTTTTAATGCCTGATACAACCACTTGACTTAACAAGCACGAGAGGCGGTTAAGCCCTTGTCACAAACCACCGTAGCATAGCGCTGAACAAGAAGACCAAGGGTCACACCTTGCAACAAATTGTTAGATCTAGGGCACACAACTGAGAGGGGGGTGAATCAGTTGTATAAAAACTTGCTTTTACTTCAAACACTTGATTCTTCTTTGTTAGTTAATAGCATATCAGTTAATCATTCATGAAAGCATAATGCATAAACACAGGAGTAGATAAACATCAACACATTGGACACCAAGATTTTGACGTGGAAAACCTAGTTAAGGGAAAAACCATGGGGTGATTAACCCAAGGATTATTCTCTGTTAGAAGAATAAGAAAAATGAATGGCACATGCCAATTAGGGCTCATTGCCCGAGCACATTGCTCACAAGAGGCACACTGCCTACAAGAGACACACTGTCTACAAAGTGATAAGAATCACAAACTTGAACTGGAGATTGACATCTTTACCATGCCTGGATCAGTTCCATTTAAGCTTGAGATACTTTTGCTCTGCCCTTCGCTCTTTCTCTATACCACACTCATCCGCTCCACACACACTTTGAAATGAACTCACAAACCTTTATTTATACAAGGCATCGACTTAGGAACAATCATCTAAGTCGGAAATCATCCATAAGAGCATTCGCAAGTCAGCAATCATCCACAAGAACATTCGCAAGATGAATAACTCATCTGGTCGGCCAGTCTGAATAAGAATATCTTCATCCGGAAGAATATCTTCAATTCCGGGCTCTAACACTAATGCGGACCAATAACACAAGCTCAACATGATCCAAGAACCTTCACAAGCTTGCCTGAATGACCAGGTCCATCCGCACTTCCTCCACTCACAGGAATCTCTTCTCTTCATCCGGAACTTCAAGAACACAGTCTGTCGCGACTGTCAAACTGAAAATGGTTCTTTCGGACCTCCAAACTTTATACAAACCAAGATGACACATCACAAGGACATCCCAAACACTCCTTCCAATCCACAGAGTCTAATAATGTACCTCCGGATCTCACCGGACCTTTTTGTAACACTCTGTCCCTCTAGAGCATCTCCCAGAACCGGTTCTACTTGACCGATCACAACTTTTTCATATCTTCATGCGGACCTTTGAAATCTTAACTGGATCATCTCAAGACTCATATCTACAAACCCTTTAATCTGCATCCTCTGATCCTCAACCTATTGAGTACATTTGCTGCCTTCTTATCACTGTTCTTCACTGTTCCTGATTGAGACTAATTTTCTCAATATCCTCAACACACAGCTCATCCAAACCTTCTTACCAATGCAATATGAGTATGTTGACATCAATGACAACACTGGTTAACCTCATACTTGCAAAAATCTCCCCCTTTGTCATGATGGCAACATATGATGTGAAAAACCATCAAAACAAGAACTTCTCTTTTCTGTCACAACTCCCCCTATCAGCAACAACTCTTCACATGTCTTCTCTTCCTTTACTGCTCCTCCTTTGATCATCAACCACTTGTTTTTCACATGTCTTCTCTCCCCCTTTGACATCAATGGCAAAGGGCTCATACTTGCACTTGTAACATCTCATAATCATACCAGCTGCTCCCACTTAGTAGCAGCTCCCCATCATCAATCTGGATCACAAGATATGACTGTGATACCCACCGGACTGATGCACATCAGTGCATCCTAGTTCATCACCGGAGGTGCCATGACCCCTATCTTCTCCTTGAGATACTCAAAAGAGTCTTTGGGAAGAGGTTTAGTAAAAATATCTGCAAGCTGATCCTTGGAGGGCACATACTCTAATCTGACTTCACCCTTGTTCACTTGTTCTCTCAAAAAGTGAAATTTGATAGATATATGCTTGGTCTTAGAATGCAATATTGGATTCTTGGAAATATTTATTGCACTTGAATTATCACATAAAATTGTGATAGGCTCCTCATATTCTACTTTCATGTCTCTTAACATCTACTTCATCCATAAGATTTGAGTGCAACTGCCTGTTGCTGCAATATATTCTGCTTCAGTTGAAGATAGAGATATTGCCTCTTATTTCTTGCTTAGCCAAGAAATCAATCTCTTTCCCAAGAAGAATGCTCCACCACTAGTGCTCTTCTGGTCATCCACATCTCCTGCCCAATCTGCATCTGTATATGCATGAAGAGAGAAATCCTAATCTCTAGGATACCATAGGCCATACTCAACTGTCCCCTTTAGATATCTAAAAATCCTCTTGATTGCCATAACATGAAATTCTCTAGGGTCAGCCTAAAATCTTGCCACAAGACCAACAGCCTGCATTATATCTAGTCTAGTCTGAGTGAGATACAATAATCCTCCAATCATTGATCTGTACTTGGTCTGATCTGTCTTAGGAGAGTCATCATCTTTACTCAACTTACATCCGGTTGCCATAGGAGTGTTCATTGGCTTTGAATCTTCCATTCCAAATTTCCTCAGCAATTCTTTCACATAATTGGTCTGAGAGATAAAGATACCTTTCTTTGTCTGAGTAATTTGCAGACCCAAGAAGAAATTCATTTCACCAAGCATTGACATTTCAAACTCACTTTTCATTTGATTTGCAAAGGTTTTACACAAACTATCTCTTCCTCCAAAAATGATATCATCAACAAATACTTCAACAATCAAGATGTTTTCATTATCTATTTGGAAATATAGATTACTGTCAGCAGTACCTTTGTTAAAACTAATCTGCACAAGATGCTTATCCAACCTTTCATACCATGCTCTTGGGGCTTGCTTCAATCCATACAGTGCTTTCTTCAACTTGCAGACCATATCATCATGATCAAACAATTGAAATCCATCTGGTTGTTCAATGTATACTTCTTCTTCCAAATCACCATTTAGGAAGGCAGACTTGACATCCATCTGATATACCTTGAAGTCTTTGAAGGAAGCATATGCAAGAAATAATCTGACTGCTTCAATTCTTGCTACCGGAGCAAAGGTTTCTTCAAAATCAATTCCTTCTATTTGAGAGTAGCCTTTGCAAACCAATCTGGCTTTGTTTCTGATTACTTCACCAACCTCATTTAGTTTGTTCCAGAAGACCCATTTGGTTCCAATCACATTCTTGTTTCTAGGTCTGGAAACAAGATCCCAAGTGTGATTTTTCTCAATTTGCATCAACTCTTCCTCCATTGCTTTGGTCCAGTTTTCATCATTGCAAGCTTCATTTATTATCTTAGGTTCAATCTTTGAAATCAGACAGTATTCATTTGAATTTTGAGCAATTCTCCTCCTTGTTTGTACCCCTTTACTTTTGTCACCTATGATCTGATCTTCAGAGTGGTTTAAAGTTACATACCTTGGAACTTTGGGAATCTCTTGCACTGCTGTTTCTTGATCAGGTTCATTTAGACAAACTTCTTCTTCCTGATTTACTGGATCAGTCTGAATCTAACTTTCAGGAAGGGATTGAGTTCCTTGAATCAGAGCACCATCTTGATCATCTTCATCATATTCATAAAACCTTGAGGCTTCTCAATTCCTTCATCAACCTTCACATTTGTACTTTCTATCATCTTTTTCAGTCTCTTATTGTAACACCGGTATGCTTTGCTTTGAGTGGAGTAACCCAAGAAAATTCCTTCATCACTTCTAGCATCAAACTTTCCTAGATCTTCATCTCTTTTGATGTAACACTTGCTACCAAATACTTTGAAATATTTCACAGTAGGAGTTATACCAAACCAAAGTTCATAAGGAGTCTTACCGGTATTGTTTCTGATTTGAGCTCGGTTAAGAGTGTAGACTGCAGTGCTGACAGCTTCTCTCCAAAACATTTGAGGAACATTTTCTTCCAACATCATTATCCTGGAAGCTTCCTGGATGGTTTAGTTCTTTCTCTCAACTACTCCATTCTGCTGTGGAGTCCTAGGAGCAGACAACTGTCTCTTTATGCCATGCTTCTCACAAAAGTCTATGAATTCACCGAATGTGAATTCACCACCTCTATTAGACCTTAGACACTTCAATTTTAATCCGGTTTGATTCTCTACCATAGCCTTGAAGATTTTGAACTTCTCAAAGGCTTCTGATTTCTCTTTCAGAAAGGTAACCCACATCATCCGAGAATGATCATCAATCAGTAACATGAAATATCTATCACCTTGCATACTCTTGATTCTTGTCGGACCACATAGATCAGTATGAACTAATTCCAATAATCCGGTAGAGGACTGATCTTTGCTTTTGAAAGAGACTCTGCTCTATTTACCTAGCTGACATTCTTTGCACAAACTATTTGTAGGTTTCACCAATTTTGGAAGATCTCTTACAGCCTGAATATTGCTTATCTTGATGATGTTATCAAAATGTACATGACACATCCTTCTATGCCATAGCCAACTCTGATCAACTTGAACAAACAGACAACTTTTATTTGAACCAACTAGATGGAAGATATTACCTTTTGTTTGAGTACCAGATACAATCTCAGTTTCGAAGCTTTCAAAGATCCTGCATCTTCCATTTTTGAACCGGAGATCATAACCTTTGTCTACTAACTGTCCAACACTGAGAAGATTGTGCTTCAATCCTTCAACATATAGTACATTACCAGTTTTGCTCTTTCCATCAAAAGAAATAGTTCCCCTACCTCTGATTCTACCTACAGAATTGTCACCAAACTTTACCATTCCTCCTTCATACCTTTCTAAATCTAAGAACTTGTTCTTGTCACCTGTCATGTGGTGAGAGCATCCACTGTCAATAACCCAATCATCCTTTTCTTCAACTTGGGCAGCCAAAGCTCTTTCTACAACCTTATGATTGACAGATTCAGAGGATATTGGTTCTTCTTCCTTAATGGCAATAAACACACATTCATTTCCGGATTTGTCTCCTATCTCTAATTCATCATCTGTTACTCCTTCATTATCAGCTTCTTCATGAACATAATAACAGTTCTTTTGGAACCTTTGTCTATTGGAGTTTGACCTTACAGATCTTCCTGGACATCTTGAAGCAAAATGACCAATCTTATTGCAGTTGAAGCACTTAAAAGGTAACTTTCCTTCATACTTACCGGATTCTCTTGGCAATCTTTTTGCAATGAGGGCTTCAAGATGAGTTGTTTCTGCTTCTTCCTCTTCCATGTCTTTCCTTGCTTGATCATACCATGACAGCTTCCTTGAAGAGTTTTCTCCTAGATCAAATCTTTGTTTGCCTTTCACATAGGCACTAGCTTTGAATGTAGATTCAGTCTTGGGGGGATCATCTCCAAACTCTGTCATTTCAAATGCAGTCAGTTTGCCAGCCAATTGCTCTCTTGTGATAGTTGCATGGGCTCTGAATTCATCAATGGCAGCAACCTTGATCTTGTAGGCAGCAGGAAGGGATCTGAGAATCTTGCAAACAATTTCATTTTCATCCAAAACTCCACCAGCATTCCTGATTCCACACACCAGTTCATTCACTCTTGGCATAAAAGTAGTGATATTTTCATCATCTCTCATCTTCAATCTTTCAAATTTCCCTTTCAGACTTTGCAACCTTGCATTCTTAACAAACTCATCTCCTTCATGCAGAAGTTCCAGTTTAACCCAGATTTCATATGCAGTTGGTAGGTCAATGACATTTGAGAGCTCTGAGTCATTCAATGCGCTTAGAAGAGCTTTTTTGGTCCGCAAATTATTTTCAGCATCTATGATTTCATTCAGAGTTGTTGGACCACCCTGTGGAGGTACATATGGTTTTGAGACCATGGCCAAGAATGCTTTTCCCATACACTCCAAGTGACATTTCATGCGACCTTTCTAGAGAGTGAAGTTGGTTCCATCAAACTTTGGACTATCCTTCTTGTATGATGACATCCTGGATCTCCTCAAGTGGTTAAGCTCCTTTTAGAGGAACTTGGCTCTGATACCAATTGTTAGATCTAGGGCACACAACTGAGAGGAGGGGGGTGAATCAGTTGTACAAAAACTTGCTTCTACTTCAAACACTTGATTCTTCTTTGTTAGTTAATAGCATATCAATTAATCATTCATGAAAGCATAATGCATAAACACAAGAGCAAATAAACATCAACACATTGGACACCAAGATTTTGACGTGGAAAACCCGGTTAAGGGAAAAACCACGGGATGATTAACCCAAGGATTATTCTCTGTTAGAAGAATAAGAAAAATGAATGGCACATGCCAATTAGGGCTCACTGCCCGAGCACACTGCTCACAAGAGGCACACTGCCTACAAGAGACACACTATCTACAAAGTGATAAGAATTACAAACTTGAACTGGAGATTGACATCTTTACCATGCCTAGATCAGTTCCATTTAAGCCCGAGATACTTCTGCTCTGCCCTTCGCTCTTTCGCTATACCACACTCATCCGCTCTACACACACTTTGAAATAAACTCACAAACCTTTATTTATACAAGGCATCGACTTAGGAACAATCATCTAAGTCAGCAATCATCCATAAGAGCATTCGCAAGTCAGCAATCATCCACAAGAACATTCGCAAGATGAATAACTCATCCGGTCGGCCAGTCTGAATAAGAATATTTTCATCCAAAAGAATATCTTCAATTCCAGGCTCTAACACTAATGCGGACCGACAACACAAGCTCAACATGATCCAAGAACCTTCACAAGCTTTCCTGAATGACCAGGTACATCCGCACTTCCTCTACTCACAGGAATCTCTTCTCCTCTTCATCCGGAACTTCAAGAACACAGTCTGTCGTGACTATCAAACTAAAAAAGGGTCTTCCAGACCTCTAAACTTTGTACAAACTAAGATGAGACATCACAAGGACATCCCAAACAATCCTTCCAATCCGCAGAGTCTGATAATGCACCTCCAGATCTCACCGGACCTTTTTGTAACACTCTGTCCCTCTGGAGCATCTCCCAGAACCGGTTCTACTTGACCGATCACAACTTTTTCATATCTTCATGCAGACCTCTGAAATCTTAACTGGATCATCTCAAGACTCATATCTACAAACCCCTTAGTCCACATCCTTTGATCCTCAACCTATTGAGTACATTTGCCTTCTTCTTATCACTGTTCTTCACTGTTCCTGATTGAGACTAATTTTCTCAATATCCTCAACACACAGCTCACCCAAACCTTCTTACCAATGCAATATGAGTATGTTGACATCAATGACAACACTGGTTAACCTCATACTTGCAACACTAGGTTGATGTCTCCCTTATCAAAGGTGGCATTAGAATTCAAAGGCATTTGATTTTGTTTCCAACGTGGACTTGGGCTCACATGTGCTTGTTGTGATGTGGATGGATAGGTTGATGTGGCGTTGACTTGATGTGTGGATGAATTGGGTTTTGGACTTGTCTCATCTTTGTAATTAAAGAGATAGCCTCCTTGAAGTATGAACTTGGGCTTAGGAGGAGGGGCTTCTTGGAGTACAATCTTAGGTCTTGGTTTGTTCATAGGATTGCCAAAGATTAGGACCATCTTGACAAGTGCTTGATTAGGAATAGGGTAATGATAAGGTGGAATGACTAAGAATGTGATAGAGTATGAGATTAATTGGATGATTAGATAGATGATTAGGAATAACTACGGTATGGTTAGGTTGTGATTGGGATGAATTTGATTGAACGATATGATTAGAAAGGGTGATTAGGATTTGAAGGTTGAATGATGAATATAGGAGTAGGATGTGATTAAGATGATGTCAATTAGATGATGTGTTGGAAGGAATGTTTAGAATGTTTGGAATGAGGGATGACTAGGAGGATCTACTCCCTTTCTCTTCTTTTTGCAACCATGTCTCTACCAAATGAGACTTGTGAATTGTGGGATGGTATGTGGATATCAATGCAAGGTGATGAGGCCTCGACTATGATAGAGGCTAATGGATATTAGTCTTCAAAAAGTCTAGCTCCAAGAGGGAACTCTCATCTACTAATGACCTTATCAAGTATAAATTAGATTTATCAAGACCTTGAGGTGTGAAACAAATGATTGATTAAAGTGAACCCATGAGTTTCAGAATTCACTTGGAATGATGGAATTAAACTAGATTTGTGGTATTAATCCCAAGTTGTGATTGATTTGAAAAAGTTGTCAAGGTCTCTTGGTCCAAATTTGTACTTGTGATACAGTCAAGCTTTGACATTTTCTCCCTATGTTTCAACCTTAGGAAAACTAATGTTTGGGGTCCTTTATAGATGTCAAAGGAGGAATGAAATTGGATATGTAGTGGAATGAAATTGAATATGTAGTGGGTGAACAAAACCAGCAGGTCTATAATGTTTTGACACAGTTGCAATCAGATTTGATAAGGAGAGTAGATGCTCAAAGGCTTCCCTATAGTTGTGGTGTATTGCGATTGGGAATGATTAGGATGAAATTGATTGGATTGGAATGAATGGTCAGGATATGATTTGGATGTGATTGATTGGATTAGAATGAAGATGATTATGTGTAGTGATGAGATTAAATGAGTTAAATGGATTAGGAAGAAGTTGATTGGATTATGAATGAAGATGATTATGGTATGATGATTTGGATGGTTAAGATGATGGTGATTAGATGAAAGAGGTGATTAGGGTTTGATAAGGATGACTTGGATATGATTAGAAGAATGATTAGGATGATGTTTAGGATGTGGATGATGATGTGTAATGATTAGGATGGATTAGGATGAGGTGTAATGATTAGGAATGATAAATAAAATATGATTATGGAATGATGAATAGGATATGACTAGGATGATGAAGATATGATAAGGGTGTGATTAGGATAGGACAAGTAGGATGGTCAAGATGTGGATGGTTGGATGTTGTGATAAGGAAAGGTGATTAGGATATGATTAGGATAATGTGATTAGGATATGATTAAATGTTCAGGATGATGGTTAGGTGTTGGTTTGACTTAGAATGGTGTTGGTTGGATTAGGAAGAGGATGATGTGGAATGATGATAATGTAATTAGGATGTGATGAGAATGGGACAAGGATGATGTGGAATGACAAGGAGCGTATGGTTAGGAAGAGTGATAAGGATATGATGACTTGGAATGAATGTGTTGACTAGGGTGTTTGGGATGATGATTAAGCAAGCACACACATCAATTAAAGAAGACACTTGGAAATTAGATTGGTTGTTTTTAGTGACTCTTGACAAGCTTGAAAACACTTGTAAACATGTACAATCCTAGGCTAGAAAAGACAATATTTGTTGGATTCCCACTACGGATAAATCTGAGCCTCACTTATTCAGAACGGATAGCTTAGAAGTTTGGTGGCACTGGATCCCCCTTACATGGCACTTACTTCTTAGGCACACCAAACTTCAAATTCTCAAAGGCATGAAGACCTTAAGGAATTTACTATCTCTACTTTAAACTACGAGAATGTGGGACGGCTTCAGAGGTTTGACCCACTGCACCAGTAAATAGAAGGATTTTGGCCACTAAACAAAGGTTTCTAGTGAATATCTAGGGGACCAGCATGTTACAAGCATCCAACAAGCTACTTAAAGCTTTGACTAGTCCTACTAGGAGTCTCATATACACAAGGTATGCTTCCTTTCGAACTAGCACTGTACAGTAAGCGCTAAGACCGATTTGGACATGGCTTTCACCTTATCCTATTTTGTATAGCAGACCAGATGAATGTATCGCTTGGGGTCGCAAATGAGTTCTCCTTGCAGATGTGTCTCAAGAGAAGGCCCACTCTAAAGGGTAACAAAAGTGACCTAAGCACCAAAAATACTTTTGATCCCCAAGTTCATATGATAATGTGAGGGGAGAGCATACATATTTTTGGACTTATGCCACACTAGACAAATGTCCATTTAACCTTAGAAATTTGAATGTGTAGTGTGATAATGAAAGTGTTAAGAGGTATTTTTGATTCCCAAGATCACATAACATGTGAGGGAAGAGCATACATACCTTAAAACACCAACAAAATCACCAAGCAAAGCAAACACTGATTCTTTTTAAGCCCCAAGAAATTGTATGAAAACAACAAGATAATGTTCGTTTTAAGAGCTCAAATCAAAGTGTTCCTATGATAACAAAACACACATAAGAATGAAAGGAACCCTGCATCAAAATGTGTTAGTAGTTTCAGATTGAATGTCTTCTCCCAGCGAATGCCACAAGCTGAAAATCAGTTATTAGTAGCATAAAATCTCATGTCCAAGTATGCAAAACATAAATCATTAAATAAACTACCCCCTTTTGCAAGCCACCAAGTCAAAAAGCTATGAAACTTAATCTGGAAAAAAAATCCAAGGAAATTGATCAGTTGCAGCAACAATAACAACAAAATCAGATTGTTCAGGAAATTCTATGCAATTTCAAAAAAAAATTGTCAAAATCCAATGAAAAATGCAAAAGATATGTGCATTTGAAGTTGTGAAACAATGTTGACTTTGACTAGAAAAAACCTAATAAAATGATGCTTTTACCTGATGAAACCTATACTGTTACAAATTTCTCGGAGTCATCTTTCCAATTCCACCAATTTTGTGAAAATCTGATATGTTTATCCCAAGTTATGGCAAAAGGAAAAAAAGGCCCTATTAGGGCATGTGTGGGCAAAGGGGGTCAAACTGGCAATCAACATTAATCGTTAGTGGTTAAAGAAATTTTGGTCACATGCTGACCGTTTGCATCTGGCAGTTAAGTTCTATGGTTAGGCACTATAGCGATGCCCTTGGTCGCTCATATGACCAAGGGCTGAGATATCTAAAAAATAAAAAATAAAAAGCAGGCCCCCCTCTCTTTTCATCCCCGGCCACAGATGTGACCATGGGCCAATGCTATGAGTGTGGAGCTTTAGGGCTAAGAGTTAGGGTTTAAACCCAAATAGTTACCACATGGTGAGAAACATACACACAACAAATCCAAGCGTAAAACATAGAATCAAAAATGCGCTATACCAACATGTGACCATGTGGAGAAACCTTCATATGACGACCATATAGAATATGACGCAAGCACAATGTGGAGGAGCAATAGGACCATGGACTAGAGAATCGCTGGCCAACACCAAAGAAACCCATGAGACTAAGGAAATACTAGCGGTCTGGTTTAAGAGATAGGCAATAAGCAGATGAAAGCGTCACAGTTTTCAGAGATCAAAGACTGTGAGTAAGTTGAGGTCAAAGATTATCGTCCGCGGGAAGAGTAAAGTAGACAGCGGTGAGGAGCAGTCAGCGACCCAAATGCACAGGCAGTCGGTGTTAATGGGAGGCAACAGAGCAACTTAGAGGTGGCAATGAGGTGGGGGGACTACACCTAGGGTTTAGGAAGTGGTGGTGAAGCGGTGGCTTTGACAAGACCAGAGGAAAGGCTTAGACAGGGCAGCAACAGGGTTATAAAAATTGGCGAAGGTGCGAAGAAGGCTTCGACCACAGGTTAGAAGCGAAGTGACAGACGCTTAGGGTGGTGACAAGTTTTTATTTTTAAAGAGCCAACAGAAATTATAGAGGGGTGGTCTGGAGTGGCGAATAGAGAAGTCTTATGGTGGCAGAAGGTCATAGACTAGGTGGTGACAGAGATTAGTGGGTGGCACTCAGGTTGTTATGTGGAGCGTGTGAGTGGAGGTAAGTTAGGGTTTAGTAGAGATCACAAAGTGGCAGAAGGATTTTGCAATGGTGGTTACATGGTGCTTAAGCCAGTGACAAAAGGGTTTATTCGTAGGTTGACAGTAGATTTTAGGAGATTTTTAGCAGGGTTTTAGGAGATTTTTAATAGGTCGACAGCATAAAAGCCTGCAAACAACATAAGATTTAAACCTGTTCATCCTAAGAAAAATCTACAACATTAAAAATCAAACCTGCAACCTAAGACATTAACCTGTAATAGACAATGCTTAGCACATAGTATGGTACGACCCGTTCGTACAGTACAGATGGTTGTACAGATCCGTACGGTACAAATGGTCGTACTAAAATTTTTCAAAAATATCAAAAAGTTCAAAGTGAGCCAAATGGGTCAAATTTACAGTCGTTTTTCACTGGTGAGGTCCGTTTGAGCTAGAAAGCCACCTGCAAAATTTATTTTTCAAAAATCACCAAAAATGTTAGATTTTACATGCGTTCACGTCAGGTTCACCATTTGTGTTAGGGAAAAATTAGGTTTAATGTTAAAAACAACAAACTAACTAAACCCTAACTACAATGAAGTGAAAGCAAGCCTAGAAATCAAATAAACAAATTGAAAATGAACTAATCTAAGATACAACTTGCCTAATCTTCATTGTTCTCCTCCATCTTGCATTATGTTCTCAGATTTGCAGGTTTATGAAACAATCTTGAGAAGCTCTTGTGAGTGATTAGCAAGATTTTTAGAGAGTTGCAAGCTAAGAGAGATCTAAGGAGCTGAAAAATGAACTAAGAGAGATGTCTAGAGAGATGTCAAAATGAAGCTGGAGGAGGTGTTTTATAGAAGACCTGATTTGAATGAATGGCCAGGATTTGATGTTGACTTTTGAGCCAAATGGAGGGTTGTGATCAGTTAGGGTTTTCTCACCACTAAAGGACAAAAGTGAATTTAAAATTCACAAATATGATGAGTTGGAGGATGTTTAAATTAAATAAACTTGGTTAATTTATTTAATTCATTTGAAGTGGACATGTGAACCTTAATTAATCAAATGAGATTTATTTAATTAAGTGAGGGGTAGGATTTATTTGTTTGAATAAATTGAGTGAAGGGGACATAGGAAAGTGAATGATTAAATAATTAATTAATTAAAATTAATTATTTAACCATAGAGGAAAACTAGGGAAAAATAGGAGAATATGGAAGAGATTAATGCTTTGCAATCCGAGGACACTTTTAGGTGTCTACACTATGGAGATTTTACAGGATAAAATTGTCAAAATTTTGGGTTATTATAAGGCTTCTTTCCCAGATACCTACCTTGGGCTTCCTTTAGCAACCAAAAAATTTCCAAATGTATACTGGTACATAATTGTGGAAAGAGTTCAAAAGAAGTTGGATGGGTGGAAAGACAAGTTTCTAAGCCAAGTTGGGAAGTATCAACTTCTAAAAGATTCACTTCAAAATATCCTAGTTTATTATCTTTCATTATTCAAAATCCTAGCCTTTATAGCTGAGAAAATTGAACAAATTCAAAAAAGATTTTTATGGATAGGTGTTGAGGAAAAAAAGAGATTAGCTCTTATCAATTGGGACACTATTTGATACACTAAAGAAAATGGTGGTCTAGGCATCAAAAAAATAAGAAAATTCAATAAAGCTCTTATGACAAAAGTTGGATGGGGTATTATCAAAGAGGACAAAGACTGGGTTCATATTATAAGAGCTAAATATTTTAGTGGTGAAGAAACCCACAATCTGGTGCAGGAGCACCTACCTGACAGCTGGTCTGGATGAGGCAGTTAGTAGTTTAGGTCTTGTTTGTGTTTCCAAGAAGGTCTGTTAGACCAAATGCATGTAATAAGGTCATGCTAATCAGGATAAGATCATGCTGACCAGGCTTTTGCTATTTTTAGCTAGTTAGTTATAACAGCTGTCATGATGTATGTTCGGTGGGATCTCCCAGCCGCCTGGAGAGTTCCCAGCCGCTTGGAGTTGGGTCAGTAGTACTCATAGGGAAATCTTTATAAGCATGAGATCGGTTGATTGTAGAGATCATCGATCAGCAGTGTAGTGTTGCATCCAGCAGAGGAGTTGAGTGTTCTGTGTGAGGAACATCATATTGTATTGCATCTTTGAATCAATAAAGATCCTGTTTCGTTTTCTATTGATCTCCTTTGTATAATCGATCTGCTGGTTTGCGTGGCTGCATGGATTTCCTGATCCATTCCACCGGTTGATCTGTCTGATCGGTGGAATGGTAATGTACATTAGGGTAGGTAGTAGTTTGTTTGTTTGCATGCAGGTGTGCAGGATCGCGGTCAAGAGATGTTGAAGACCCTAGCATCCTCATGTGCTAGGTCGAGTTGATAAGCTGACTGAGTTGGAAGATCACCCTGAGTTGGATCGGGTCATCCCTGGTGGATCGGCGAAGAGAGATTTCGCTAAGTGCAGAAGTTCGTGAAGACGGCATCATCAGGATATTTTTGCAAATATCCTGCAGTCGGGTTAGACATCATCATCCGGATAAGGGGAGGAGATCGGCATGATGTTGTCGATTGCATGAAGTGTGAGTTCGTCGGGGTGATCATCGGCAGGAGGAGCCGAGGAGTGCATCGGCATCAGGATCATCATATCGGGAGTGCCAATCATCCGCATATCGCGAGTAGATGCGGAAGAGAAAGTTCGTGTTTTTGGCTAAGTGTTGAGAAGGTCATCAGGATATTGGGTGACGTCATCGTCATCAGGATATGACATCATCGTCATCAGGATATTGAGATATCCCCCCTATGCGAGTTCATCCTGCTGTCGTTAAGTATCGGCATCGGCAGAAAGTGTATTAGCGTCATCAGGAGGTTTCGAAGAGAACCGGATAAAGTAGATCATGATGCTGTTGCTTGTGTCGTCGGGTAGCGGAGCATCGAAGGTAAGCTGCTGAAGGTGAACGTCATCAGGATATTTGGGACAACCGGATGTTGAATATCCTGCTGACGAAGGAAGTGTTGCATATGATGATGACGATGGAGTTCGGAGCCCGATGAACAGTGCAACCGGAGGATGTTTGCGCCCGCTGAACATCATGATGATGATGTTAGGAGGAAAGCGGAGGAGGTGAATAGTAGTCGGCAGGAGGATGATTGCGAGTGTCCGCAATATGATGATGCTGTTGGTTTTAAGAAACATGATGCTGACAGTGTAAAGCCGAAATATGATGATGTTGGTAGTTTTAGGGAATATGATGATGATGGCGAAGATGATGATGATGAGGTTGGTCTGCAGACATTCATGCTATATGCGAATGTTATAGTCTGGATGCCTCTGCATCATAGTGGTATCAGAGCTCAGCAAAAGGTCTGGGCTGTTGTGTGTTGATTCTGTCACCAAAAGGGCAGAGGTAGAGATAGAGTTGAGTTGTGTGTTGATTGAGAGGTTGACAAAATGCCTCCTAAAGGTAATGGTACTGCAAGGGAACTGCAGGAAATGAAGGAGAAACATGCTAGAGAGATGAGGAAGATGAAGGAGCTTGCTGAAGCACTTCAAGCCAGGCTGACAGCCCTGGAAAAGAACAAAAAGAGGGAAGTGGAAGACAGTGAGTCTGAAGAAGATGCAGATACTGTTGAAGAGTATGAAGAGGTAGCTGAAGATCTGGATGCTGAAGACCAGAGGTTGGCAAAACTGTTAAAGGCAGTACAGAGTGAAAAACCTAAGGTAAAGGTTGATGTTTCCAAGTATACTGGAAGCTTGAATGAAGATGAGTTGTTAGATTGGATTGCTGCACTAGATAATCACTTTGAATGTGAAGATGTTGCTGAGGATCAGAAGGTAAAAATTGCAAAGACCAAGTTAGGAGGTCATGCTTTGGTTTGGTGGGATTATGTACAATCTGAGAGAAGGAAGCAAGGGAAGTCTAAGATCACTTCATGGGATAAGATGCTAGCAAGGATCAAGGGGAAATTCTTGCCAAGGGATTATGAAATCCAGATGTTTAAGAAGCTGCAATTTTTAAAGCAGAAAGACAGGGATGTGAAATCATATACTGAGGAATTTTATCTGTTGAGTATGAGATCTGGTCATCATGAGAATGAGGTAGAAAAGGTGGCTAGGTACTTGGCTGGTTTAAGGTTTAACATACAGGATGAGTTAGTGTTAGCTAACCCTAAGAATGTGGAAGATTGTTACCAAATGGCAATCAGGATTGAAGAAAAGCTGAATAGAGGACATGATAAGTCCATGAGAGGAAGAGGAAACAATAGGGGAAGAGGAGCAGCCCCTGCACAAAAGCAAACCAATGAGGGTCAAGAAGACACTGGTAAAGGACAGGGACAGTCTGATTTCAGAGGTGGATGGAAAGGTAATAGAGGAAGATTTGGAGGTGGTAGAGGTTCTACTACATTTTTAGGAAAGTGTTACACCTGTGGTGAGTTTGGTCATCCATCTTTCAAATGTCCAGAAAACAAAGGTTCATCATCCAGAAATGATAGAACAAGTGATAAGAGAGTACAATTGGTACAAGAAGAGAAAGAAGAAAGTGCACAGAGTTCAAACAAAGGTCCTGAGAATTTTGGCTATCCAGAGAGTGGAGAATCATTGATGTTAAGGAGAATTAGTTGGCAGGCATCAAAGGATATGATGCAAAGAAGAGCTCTTTTCAAAACCACATGCAAGAGCAAAGGTAAGGTATGTAAGGTTGTCATTGATACTGGTTCAACAGACAACATGGTATCTCAGGAAATGGTGGATAAACTGAAGCTGGAAAGGATTCCACATCCACACCCTTACAAGGCATCTTGGGTGAGTGATAGGCAATCACTTTTTGTCTCTGAACAGGCATATGTGGATTTCCAGATTGGACCATATCATGATAGAATTTTGTGTGATATATTGCCTATGGAATGTTGTCACCTACTGCTAGGTAGACCATGGCAATTTGACAGAAGGGTACTGTATGATGGGTATGCTAATACCTACACCATCCAGAAGGATGGGAAGATTATTAAGTTGATGCCATTGCAGGCAAAAGCTGCAGTACAGAAGGTAGCTCAAATCATTTTAATGGGAAAGAAGGAGTTTGTGCAGATGCCTAGAGGAGCAGGCATGAAGGCAGTTCAGGATACTGCAGGGACAGGAGTTGTTACAGACAACAAGCTGAAGAAAGTTTCAGTTGTGACTGACAGAGGTCAGCAGCAGGTTCAGAAACAGGGGTGCAAACAGCCACCAGTTCAGAAGAATGACAAGGATGTTGTCATAGTTGGGACTATTGTTTGTCCTATAAGAGTTGAAAGGAAGATAGACTTGAACACTTCAGAAGTTCAAGAGGTAGTTCAGCCAGAGGTTCTGGTTAGGCAACCTGACAAACACAGGGTATGTGAGAAGAAGGCCTACATCAACAGGCATGATGATTTACTTGCCAGAAAGCAAGTTACAGTTCAGAAGTCTTGGAGCAGCCAAGAGACAGCAGCAGACAAAGCTGGAGCAGGTCAGACTATTGACAAGGCAAAGTGTAGAGGTGGAGGACTTCCACATGCTAAACTCATGGGACATGAGTTCTTTTCTGTTGGGGAGTATGGTGCAGGAGCACCTACCTGACAGCTGGTCTGGATGAGGCAGTTAGTAGTTTAGGTCTTGTTTGTGTTTCCAAGAAGGTCTGTTAGACCAAATGCATGTAATAAGGTCATGCTGATCAGGATAAGATCATGCTGACCAGGCTTTTGCTATTTTTAGCTAGTTAGTTATAACAGCTGTCATGATGTATGTTCGGTGGGATCTCCCAGCCGCCTGGAGAGTTCCCAGCCGCTTGGAGTTGGGTCAGTAGTACTCATAGGGAAATCTTTATAAGCATGAGATCGGTTGATTGTAGAGATCATCGATCGGCAGTGTAGTGTTGCATCCAGCAGAGGAGTTGAGTGTTCTGTGTGAGGAACATCATATTGTATTGCATCTTTGAATCAATAAAGATCCTGTTTCGTTTTCTGTTGATCTCCTTTGTATAATCGATCTGCTGGTTTGCGTGGCTGCATGGATTTCCTGATCCATTCCACCGGTTGATCTGTCTGATCGGTGGAATGGTAATGTACATTAGGGTAGGTAGTAGTTTGTTTGTTTGCATGCAGGTGTGCAGGATCGCGGTCAAGAGATGTTGAAGACCCTAGCATCCTCATGTGCTAGGTCGAGTTGATAAGCTGACTGAGTTGGAAGATCACCCTGAGTTGGATCGGGTCATCCCTGGTGGATCGGCGAAGAGAGATTTCGCTAAGTGCAGAAGTTCGTGAAGACGGCATCATCAGGATATTTCTGCAAATATCCTGCAGTCGGGTTAGACATCATCATCCGGATAAGGGGAGGAGATCGGCATGATGTTGTCGATTGCATGAAGTGTGAGTTCGTCGGGGTGATCATCAGCAGGAGGAGCCGAGGAGTGCATCGGCATCAGGATCATCATATCGGGAGTGCCAATCATCCGCATATCGCGAGTAGATGCGGAAGAGAAAGTTCGTGTTTTTGGCTAAGTGTTGAGAAGGTCATCAGGATATTGGGTGACGTCATCGTCATCAGGATATGACGTCATCGTCATCAGGATATTGAGATATCCCCCCTATGCGAGTTCATCCTGCTGTCGTTAAGTATCGGCATCGGCAGAAAGTGTATTAGCGTCATCAGGAGGTTTCGAAGAGAACCGGATAAAGTAGATCATGATGCTGTTGCTTGTGTCGTCGGGTAGCGGAGCATCGAAGGTAAGCTGCTGAAGGTGAACGTCATCAGGATATTTGGGACAACCGGATGTTGAATATCCTGCTGACGAAGGAAGTGTTGCATATGATGATGACGATGGAGTTCGGAGCCCGATGAACAGTGCAACCGGAGGATGTTTGCGCCCGCTGAACATCATGATGATGATGTTAGGAGGAAAGCGGAGGAGGTGAATAGTAGTCGGCAGGAGGATGATTGCGAGTGTCCGCAATATGATGATGCTGTTGGTTTTAAGAAACATGATGCTGACAGTGTAAAGCCGAAATATGATGATGTTGGTAGTTTTAGGGAATATGATGATGATGGCGAAGATGATGATGATGAGGTTGGTCTGCAGACATTCATGCTATATGCGAATGTTATAGTCTGGATGCCTCTGCATCACAATCTCATTCACAACAATTATTTTCCTGTTGGATCTGTCATTTGGAATGGGATTCAAAAGATTAGAAGAGTGCTATCTATGGGTATCAGGTCGAGTTGGAAATCGTAGGAAGATTAACTTTTGGGAAGATATTTGGAAGCATGATCTTCCTCTATCAGTTCATACAATGTTTGATGTCCTTAAAGAAGACTAACTTAATTTATTTGGAGACAAACTAGAAGGGTATATATCTTTTCATGATGGGAAAGCTCATTGGAAGGACTTTAATCTTCTTGTTGGTAATAATGAGGATAACATTATTAGCCAATTCTGTGACTATTTGGGGGACTGTAGATTTTTTAGATAGAATAGGGAAGATGTTTTGATTTGGAAACCGCAAGCCTCTAGAAATTTCTCTATTGCCACTGCTTATTCTCTATTGTTTCCTGGTGCTCCTCTTCTTAACAACAACTGGAAGATGATTTGGAACCATAGAATGATTCCCAAAATCAACAATTTTTGGTGGGTTGCAAACCACTATAAAATCTTAACTCTGGATTATCTTCAAAAGAGAGGGTTCCAACTTCCAAATAGATGTATCTTATGCTATCAAGAAGGAGAATCCATAAATCATCTATTGTTACATTGTCCTTTGGCAAGACATTTATGGAGTCATGCCTTTTTTAAATTTGATTTAGACTGGGTTATGCCTAAAGGTTTGGACTCATTCCTACCCCTTTGGTTTAGCTCCCCCATTCACACACCCAGTTTTAAGGGAATTATGAAAGTAGACACCTCTGTATGTGGTCTAGGGGATCTAGAAGGAAAGAAACAATAGGGTCTTTGGAGACTCTTCGACTGATATAGATCAACTCTCTCACTCCATTGTTGGTGCCATACAAGAGAGTATTAATATGACCAAATTTGGGAAATCAAAATCTCTTCCTTTAGAGCATGAAGTAAAAGTCAGTAAGTAGTGGGGCATTACACAAAATCTTGATAATTTTGATTATCAAAAGGAAAACATAAGGAAACACACAAGATGGAGAAGACCACAAACAGGGTGGGTCAAGTTAAAGTTTGATGGTTGTTCTAAAGGTAACCCATGGCCTTCATTAGTGGGAGGTATAATAAGGGATGATAAAGGAACGATAATTAAATGTTATGCTAAGGCTATTAGTATTGCTTCTAATAACTTGGTGAAAACTTATGCTCTATGGTGAGGTATTAATAAAATTCAGACTTATGGTTTCAAGCAGGTTGTAATTGAAGGAGATTCAAAAGTGGTTTAGATCTAGTTACTAGGTCTGGAAACACCCCTTGGATGCTAAGAGATTATCTAGAGGGCATTAAGAATGTTATTTCTAATATTCCTGATATCTCGGTTTAGCATGTTTTTATAGAAGGCAACCATGTAGTGGATAAACTTGCCAATCTAGGTATCAATAGGGTTGGAAGTTGGTCCACATCTGCCTTAGTTGATTTTCCTCATAGTCTACAAGTAATCATTCTTAATGATGCTACAAATACAAATTAAAATGTTTAATAATGAAAGGGAGGGTTGTCCCAACATTAAACATTATGGTTCGAAGGTTGCTATGCTAATGTTTGAAATTAAAGGTTTCTTGTTTCATAATCTTTCAGAAATGATGGAAGATGCTAGCAATAAAGACTTGGCAATTATTGCTATTCATGTTGAGGCTCGGGAGCATTTGAAGAGACACATAGACTACTGTGAGATGAATAAGGAAATAATTGTTAGGCACTCCTTGGTTTGTGTGAACAGGGTTATCTTGTTGATTACTCATGACATTTATTGTCATTTGAATACCAGCTTTGAGATTCATCCTCTTAAGGTTTTCAATGTGAAGATTGTTGCACTAAAACCTTGAACCCAAAATTTTGAACTTTTCGCCATGCCATCAGTTGTCAGTAAAATACCACAAGCAGCTACTCTTGCACTCTCAACTCTATTCAGAGGTGGAAAACATGTGTGAACTCCAGTAGCAATCTTTGAATCGAAGTCAGAGGTTTCAAAATGAAGCAGTAGCTACATTCTTGATAGATTTAGTGAAGATTCTCAGTTTGGTGACAATTTAGTACGGTTCACAAGTTCTTAGTGTCATGGTTGCCTTACTAGAAGACCCTAATAAAAAAATGTGCCTATGTTGCAAAGGTTTTTGAATGGGTAGAGGATGAAGAGTTGCAGTCTTGTTTACTTCAACTTGTGCAAGCCCTCTGATTTGAGTGTTCTGATAAATTACTCCTTGTCTATCTGTTCACCGTTCCAGTGCATAATATTGATCTTGCAAGTTTCTTTTGTTGGTGCATCATGGTGGGGTTACAAGATTCTTCTCCATGTGAGAAACTTTGAAGATCACACTTCGAAGTTTAACCTTGAGGGGAGAGAATGAGTATGGTGTTAAACTATAGCATAGTCTAATGTAGTCCATAGAATTAACTGTGAAGTTGTGTAGAATAATGAAAGATGTTAAAAGTGGCCGAGGAAGGATATGCAAAATGTGGAAGAGCAGATAGAGACATGATTGTTTTCAAGGAATATTCAAAATATATTTGCTATGAGACTTTCAAGTAAATGAGTGTTCGCATGCATCTAGGTTATCAATTCTTGCAGCTGTGAATTGGTTTCTGAGATAGATACAAGGTTAATTTGGGGTTGGAGGGTTGTTTACACTATCAAGCGATAGAAATCATTTTCTAGCCTAAGCTTGGTGGCATATGGGCAATGGGTTTGCACCGAGCAGTTGCAATCTACATTAGACATTGCCATTCTTTTGAAATGAAGATTGTACTAGTTGAAGTTCGAGACATAGTCATCAGATATATCATTCATGAAAGGTGGAACGCGGCCATGCTAAGTTAAGAATGAACATATTATAATAAAATCATTCTAAGTTATGCCTTCAGCCAACATCTTTCAACCTGCGCTATAAAGAAGAACGGGATGCAATGTTGTTAGTGAAATGCAATGATCACGGTGTAGGCACAAGGTATTGCAGTTGATAACGTTTGAATAAACTTTCAAAAAAATGCTATTGAAGGTGTAATGTTGAGTTCTACCATCTCTGCCAGCACCCTACCCCGCGACCTGTTGTGTAAGAGATATGCGTTCAAAATGGGTGAGGCATTTCAAAGCAAAAACCAAAATGTTATGTTAAGATTGCCGGATGTTTTCAAAATGAATTCGTTGGAAATATTTTAGAAATTCTTAAAAGTTAAGACATGCAATCAAACTCTTCAAAATCAAATTCAACTTTCAGATGTCAAGCATTCTTCCAGCCTCTATGCCAACTCGTAGAATGAGAGATCACCGGATATGTGCAAAGGAACTCTCTAAGGGAGCTTGGCTTTCATTTTAAAGGTTCTTAATAAGGAAAAGGTCGCAGCCCTACCATATTTTGCATGATCCCGTGGGATATGAATGAAATAGGTTCATGAAAAGGTGAAGAGGAATGATCGTATTCAAAGTAGAAGGCCACATTAAATGATGGTGTGCATAAATTTGTGAGGTTCAAGAATTAAAAACACCCGACTCCTTCATATTAGCAAGTGCAAGATTTCCAATATCTCTGATCTACTGACCATGAAGAATGAGAAACCTTCGAGAATGATGATGAAAGAATGCAAGAAATGCGGGATTTGCATAGAATCTTTAGAAACTTTAAAGGCAAATGTAATTATCAGTTGTAATGCCAAATCCTTCGCCAGTGCACTCCCATCTGCCCACACTATCTCTTGTGCTGAATTTGGAACATTAAGTAAAGAGGCTTTGCCAGCATATTTAGAATGGAAAAGCACTGTCATTTTTTATTAGAAAGGTTTATGATGAACATGCAAGCAAAATATAAAATGACAAATTCATTGCTGGACAAGTCGCACTTTTGTTGGGATACCAATCTAAAATAGAAATGCATGCGAGTGGATTTGTTGAAGTGGGTTGTAGAAACTTTCAATAAGTGTGAGTGGTCTATCCCACAATCATCGCTAGCATCTTCTCAAGAGCCTCGAAAAAGGTTATAAAAAGGTAGATTTTTGTCAATATGCATGCAAAACATAGAAACAGATAAGGTGTTAGATTTAGGACAGACAACTGAGAGGGGGGGTGAATCAGTTGTCCAAAACTTTCTTGCAATTAATCACTTAAATCCTTTTCTTAATTTAGTAGCATAATAATAAATCAATCATGGAAACATAATGCAACAATTCAAGAGCAGAAACACATTAACACATATGACACCAAGATTTTTAACGTGGAAAACCTGGTTAAGGGAAAAACCACAGGGTGACTAACCTAAGATTGTATTCTCTATTAAAAGAATAGAAAGAACAAAATGGCACATGCTAATTAGGGCTCACTGTCCGAGCACACTGCTCACGAAAGGCCCACTGCCTACAGGAGACACACTATCTACAGAATAATAAGTATTACATACTTGAACTAAAGCATATCATCTTCACCATGCTTGAGTCAGTTCCATTTAAGCCCAATACTTCTGCTCTGCCTTTCGTTCTACTCCTCTCTACCACAGTCTCATCTAAACAAGATACATTTGAAATGACTTTATAACTCCTTATTTATACAAGACATCGACTTAGGGATAATCATCCAAGTTGGCATACATTACAGAGCAAATACATAAATACAACATGACTAACAAAAAAAAACTTCACACGGATCAACACACTGTCGGCCACACAGATCTGAGACTTCAATCTTCCTTTAGGAACATGCCATTCTTCATAGAACATCTTCAAGATCATCTGCAGGATGTGTAACTCATCTGGTCGGGCAGACTTAGGAAGAACATCATCATCCAGAAGTAATTCTTCAATTACAAGATCAATCTTCAATGCAGACTAGCAACACAAATTGGACACAATCCAAAGACCTCCACAAGCTTGCCTGAATCACTAGGAACATCCACACTACTTCTGCTTACTGAAATTATTCTCTCCTTCATCTAAAACCTCAAGAACACAGTCTATCATCACTGTCATATTGAAATAGATGCTTGTGGACCTCCAGACCATGAACCAATTGAGTTGTCAATTCACATTGACTTCCTAAACACTCCACCAAATCTACAAAACAAGATATTGCATTTCTGGATCTCACCGGACCTATCTGTGTCACTTTGTCACCTCTAAACATCTGCCAAAACTGGTTTTACTTAAGTGGCCATAACTTCTTCAGATCTTCATGTGGACCTCTGAAATCTTTACTGGATCATCTTAAGACACATATCTACAAACCCTTTGATGTACATCCTCTGATCTTCATCTTAGCTGGGATCTTTACCTCACTGTCTTCACTATTATTCTTTGTTCCTGATAGGACTAACTTTCTCAATATCCTCAGCATACAGCTCATCCAATCCTTATCATCAATGCAACAGGAGTATGTTGACATCAATGACAACACCAGTTAGGCCCATACTTGCAACAGTCTCCCCCTTTGTCATTGATGGCAACATATGATGTTAAAAATTGTTTTAACCATCAAGACAAGAACTTCTCCTCATTGACATAACTCCCCCTATCAACAATAGCCATTTACATGTCTTCTCTTCCTTTACTACTCCCCCTTTGATCAGAAACTACTTTTTTTCACATGTCTTCTCTCCCCCTTTGACATCAATGGCAAAGGGCACATACTTACATCACTTCAGAATCATACTAGCTACTCCCCCTGAGTAGCAGCTTCCCATCATCAATCCAGACCACAAGATATGACTGTGAGATTCACCGGACTGATGCACATCAGTGCACCTTAATTCAAAACCGGAGGGGTAATAACCCCTAACTTCTCCCTGAGATACTCAAAAGAGTCCTTAGGTAGAGGTTTAGTAAAAATATCTGCAATCTAATCCTTGGAAGGCACAAACTCCAATCTGACTTCATTCTTGTTCACTTGCTCTCTCAAAAAGTGAAATCTGATGGATATATGTTTAGTCTTTGAATACAACACTGGATTTTTTGATATGTTAATTGCACTTGAATTATCACAGAAGATTGTGATAGGTTCTTCATACTCCACTCTGATATCTCTTAGCATTTGCTTCATCCACAATACTTGAGTGCAACTACTTGCTGCTGCAATATATTCTTCTTCTGCAGTGGACAGAGATATTGCCTCTTGTTTCTTGCTAAGCCAAGAAACCAATCTCTTCCCCAAAAAGAATGTTCCACCACTGGTACTCTTCCGGTCATCCACATCTCTTGCCCAATCCGCATTTGTATATGCATGAAGAGAGAAATCATGATCTCTAGGATACCACAAACCATACTCAACTGTCCCTTTTAGATATCTAAAAATCCTCTTGATTGCCATGACATGAGATTCTCTAGGATCAGCTTAGAATCTAGCAACAAGACCAACAGCATTCATAATGTCAGGTCTAGTTTGAGTGAGATACAATAATCCTCCAATCATTGACCTGTACTTTTTCTAATCAGCCTTATGAGAGTCATCATCTTTGCTCAATTTACATCCAATTGCCATGGGAGTACTCATTGGTTTTGAGTCTTCCATCCCAAATTTCTTCAATAATTATTTCACATATTTGGCCTGAGAAATAAAAATTCCTTTCTTTGTTTGAATGATTTGCAGACCCAAGAAGAAATTTATTTCCCCAAACATGGACATCTCAAATTCACTTTTCATTTGATTTGCAAAGTTTTGCACATACTATCTCTTCCTCCAAAAATGATATCATCAACAAACACTTCAACAATCAAGATATTTTCATGATCAATTTTGAAGTACAAGTTACTGTCAGTAGTACCTTTGTTGAAACCAATCTTCAAAAGATGCTTATCCAGTCTTTCATACCAGGCTCTTGGGGCTTGTTTAAGTCCATATAGTGCTTTCTTCAACTTGCAGACCATATCACCATGATCAGACAATTGAAATCCATCTAGTTGCTCAATGTAAACTTCTTCTTCCAAATCACCATTTAGAAAGGCAGACTTGACATCCATCTGATATACTTTGAAGTCCTTGAAGGCAGCAAAGGCAAGAAATAACCTGACTGCTTCAATTCTTGCCACTGGATCAAAAGTTTCTTCAAAATCAATTCCTTCTACTTGAGAGTAACCCTTGCAGACCAATTTGGCTTTGTTTCTGACTACTTCACCATCTTCATTCAGTTTATTTCAGAATACCCATTTGGTTCCAATCACATTCTTGTTTCTAGGTCTGGGAACAAGATCCCAAGTGTGATTTTTCTCAATTTGCATCAGCTCTTCCTCCATTGCTTTAGTCCATCTTTCATCATTGCATGCTTCATTTACTGACTTTGGTTTAATTTTTGAAATCAGAAAATACTCTTCTAAGTCTTGAGCAATCTTTCTTCTTGTTTGAACACCTTTGCTTTTATCACCTATGATCTGATCTTCAGAGTGATTCAGTCTTACATACTTGGAAATTTTGGGACTTTCTTGCACTTCTATTTCTTGAACAAGTTCATTCAAACTCATCTCTTCTTCCTGATTCACCGGATCAATCTGAATCTAAATTTTAGAAGGGGCTTGGACTCCTTGGATCAAAACATCATTATAATCATATTCATAAAACCTTGAGGGTTTTGCAATACCTTCATCAACCTTCACATTTGTACTTTCTATAATCTTTCTCAATCTCTTGTTATAACACCAGTATGCTTTGCTTTAAGTAGAATAACCCAAGAATATTCCTTCATCACTTCTAGCATCAAATTTGCCTAGATCTTCATCTCTTTTAATGTAACATTTTCTACCAAAGACTCTGAAATACTTCACAATGGGAGGGATGCCAAACCAGAGTTCATAAGGAGTCTTACTAGTATTGCTTCTGATTTGTACTTGATTAAGAGTATAGACTGCAGTGCTTATAGCTTCTCTCCAGTAGATCTGAGGAACATTTGTTTCCATCATCATGGTTCTAGATGCTTCCTGGATGGTCTGGTTCTTTCTCTCCACTACTCCATTCTGTTGTGGAGTCCTTGGAGCAGACAACTGTCTTTTTATTCCATGTTTCTCACAGAATTCTATGAACTCACCAGATGTGAATTCTCCACCTCTATCAGACCTCAGACATTTTATGTTCAATCTGGTTTCATTCTCTACCATAGCCTTGAATATTTTGAATTTCTCAAGAGCCTCTGATTTCTCTTTCAGAAAAGTCACCCACATCATCCGGGAGTAGTCATCAATTAATAGCATGAAGTATCTATCACCTTGCACACTCCTGATTCTTGCCGGACCACATAGATCAGTATGAACTAAGTCCAATAATCTGGTAGAAGATTGTTCCTTACTTCTAAAAGTGACTCTGCTATGCTTACCCAACTGACATTCTTTGCACAAACTATTAGTAGGTTTCACTAGTCTTGGAAGATCTCTTACAACCTGAGTGTTGCTTATCTTGATGATATTATCAAAATTCACATGACACATTCTCCTATGCCACAACCAACTCTGATCAATTTGAACAAATAAGCAACTTTTACCAGTACCAATCAAGTGGAATATATTACCTTTAGTTTGAGTACCAGATGCAATCTCTATTCTAGAACTTTCAAAGATCTTGTATTTTCCATTTCTAAATCAGAGATCATAGCCTTTGTCCACCAACTGTCCAACACTGAGAAGATTGTGCTTCAGGCCTTCAACATATAGTACATTACTAGTTTTGTTCTTTCCATCAAAAGAAATAGTTCCTCTACCTCTGATTCTACCAACAGAATTATCACCAAATTTTACCACTCTTCCTTCATACCTTTCCAAATCTATGAACTTATTTTTGTCACCTATCATATGGTGGGAGCATCCACTGTCAATGACTCAATCATCCTTTTCTTCAATTTAGGCAGCCAGAGCTCTTTCTACAATTTTATGATTGGTAGATTCAGAGGGCATTGGATCTTCTTCCTTGATGGCAATAAACACCCAGTCACTTCTAGATTTGTTTCCTGTCTCTAATTCATCATCTGTTACTCCTTCTTCATCATCATCTTCATAAACATAGTAACATTTCTTTTGGAACCTTAATCTATTAGGATTTGGCCTTGAAAATCTTTCTGGACACCTTGAGGCAAAATGACTAATCTTATTGCAGTTAAAACATTTAAAAGGCAATTTCCCTTCATACTTACCAAATCCTCTTGGCAGTCTTTTTGCAATAAGGGCTTCAAGTTGAGCAACTTCTACTTCATCTTCTTCCAGGTCTTTTCTTGCTTTTTCATACCATGATAGTTTCTTTGAAGAGTTTTCTCCTAGATCAAACTTTTGTTTTCCTTTTACAGAGGCACTAGCTTTGAATGCAGACTCAGTCTTGGGGGGTGCATCTCCAAACTCGATCAATTCAAATGCAGCCAATTTACCAACCAATTGATCTCTTGTGATACCTGAATAGGATCTGAATTCTTCAATAGTAGCAACCTTTTATTTGTAAGAATCAGGAAGGGATCTGGGAACTTTTCCAACAATCTCATCTTCATCCAAGATTCCACCAGCACATCTAATGCCACAAACAAGCTCATTTACCCTTGGCATAAATGTAGTGATATTTTCATCTTCTCTCATCTTCAGGTTTTCAAATTTTCCTTTCAGACTCTGTAGCTTGGCATATTTAACATACTTGTCTCCTTCATGCAGAAGTTCCAATTTTTTCCAAATCTCATATGCAGTTTTTAGATCAATAACATTTGTTAGCTCTGAATCAGATAAGGCACTTAGAAGAGCTTCTTTAGTCTGCAGATTATTTTCAGCATCTCTGATTTCATCTACGGTACTCGAACCATTCTGTGGAGGAAAAAACTTCTTTAAAGCCATGATCCAATACTGCATTCCCATACATTGCAAGTGGCGTTCCATGCGACTTTTCCAAAGAGTGAAATTGGTTCCATCAAACCTTAGACTATCCTTCTTGTAGGACGACATCCTGGATCTCCTCAAGTGGTTAAGCTCTTTTTAGAGGAACTTAGCTCTTATACCAATTGTTAGATTTAGGACAGACAACTGAGAGGGGGGGTTGAATCAGTTGTCCAAAACTTTCTTGCAATTAATCACTTAAATCCTTTTCTTAATTCGGCAACATAATAATAAATCAATTATGGAAACATAATGCAACAATTCAAGAGCAGAAACACATTAACACATATGACACCAAGATTTTTAACGTGGAAAACCCGGTTAAGGGAAAAACCACGGGGTGACTAACCCAAAATTGTATTTTTTTTATTAGTCATGTTGTATTTATGTATTTTCTCTGTAATGTATGCCGACTTGGATGATTATCCCTAAGTCAATGTCTTGTATAAATAAGGAGTTGTAAAGTCATTTCAAATGTATCTTGTGGAGATGAGAGTGTGGTAGAGAGGAGTAGAGCGAAAGGCAGAGCAGGAGTATTGGGCTTAAATGGAACTGACTCAAGCATGGTGAAGATGCTATTCTTCAGTTCAAGTATGTAATACTTATTATTCCGTAGATAGTGTGTCTCCTGTAGGCAGTGGGCCTCTTGTGAGCAGTGTGCTTGGGCAATGAGCCCTAATTGGCATACAGTCTATCATCACTGTCATATTGGAATAGATGCTTGCAGACCTCCAGACCACAAACCAATTGAGTTGTCAATTCACATTGACTTCCTAAAAACTCCACCAAATCTGTAGAACAAGATATTGCATTTCCAAATCTCACCGGACCTAACTGTGTTACTCGGTCACCTCTAAAAATCTGCCAAAACCGGTTTTACTTAAGTGGCCATAACTTCTTCAGATCTTCATGCAGACCTCTGAAATCTTTACTAGATCATCTTAAGACACATATCTACAAACCCTTTGATGCACATCCTCTAATCTTCATCTTAGCTAGGATCTTTACCTCACTGTCTTCATTGTTCTTCTCTATTTCTGATAGGACTAATTTTCTCAATATCCTCAGCATACAGCTCATCCAATCCTTATCATCAATGCAACAGGAGTATGTTGACATCAATGACAACACCAGTTAGGCCCATACTTGCAACATAAGGCTGCTACCTAATCCAAGAAAATAAATATATTATCTTGTTGCCACAAGCATGGGATATACATAGAATGGATTTGTTGAAGCACGAAGGAGATATAGCATAGAATTATGCCACCCTCACCGACTCACTCCCAGTTTGTAGAGAAAGAATAAATAAGGTGGTGAGATTTCTAGCAAATACTATAGTTGAAAACACCTTTGTGAACATGTATGTAGGATATAGAAACATAAAGGAAGATGTGTTATGGTTGGAAGAGGCCAGGTGGACTGATGGATTTATTAATGGCTTTAGAAATCTCCATGCAAATGCAAATGTGAACATATTTATGAAATCTGTGGCCCGTTTTAGAAAGAGGGAAAGCATTATCTTTTTAATAAGGATGATGAGATATATGGAGCTTTATTCAAATATTAGAAAATGGTGTGGAGGGAAAAAGATTGAGCTGCTCTTTGTTCTTATCCATCTAGACAAAGTAGCTTTGCAAATTGGAGGAAGATGTTTCTAGCAATGTCATTGTCATCATGCTACTAGAGATAGAGCGGATTGTCCACCTGCCCACATCCATGATGGGACTGCTCGTGCTTTATTTTCACAACTTTGGTATCTTGTTGGAGTGGTGAATCTGATGGGTGTGGGAGGTTGCTCTTGGATATTGTTAAGGTAGATGTGGAGAGGAAATCCTCATGGCAATTATAGATGACAGGTAGAGGCTTATGCCATTACTAGGTTCCCCTATATTTATCATGAAGGTTGCATCTCAGAGCTGACATCTAGAAGTGCAACTACTTTGTGACCAACATGGAAATGTGGCAGCATTACACCGTCATGACTGTAGTATTCAAAGAAGGCATCAAAGATTATTGAGGAGGGTCCAATTATTTTTGCTTCATTAGAGACAGTGCAGTACTTAGAACAAGGTGCATGGAGACTTGCGAAGTGTGTAAACTATATTGGGGCTGCTACTGTTGAATGGATTCTGCCCAAGTCTCTATTGGCATGGGAATTCCTTTTTGGCACATTCCAAAAATAAGAAGATTTTATGGAAAGGAAGCAAGAAGAGGGTATGATGCTTGGCTACTTTGAGAAAGGACAAATTCCTCCCAAGAATGTCTCTTTGGTGAATTCCTTAGTTTCTCTGAACATTGAAGGTAGAAAATACACGGTTGAAATGATAAGGGGAGGTGGAATGTGAAAAGGCAACCTTGCGTGGCAGTTCAAATTTATTTCTTAATTATTTCTTGGTGTGAATTGATGGCTTTTGGGATTCCCATCCATAATAGCCTTTAAAAACTCATTTCTTATTCATTGTAGAGGATCTTTTTGCTATTCCACCAAGAGCTCCTGTGAGAGCTACAGAAGTGTAGTAACTAGATGTCTATTTATGTTTTTTGTATCTTTTGGGCCATCTAGGTTTCTGATCCCCCTTGCACTTTGGTGCATGAGTGAGACTCGATCAGTCTAGAAGGTGTTTTATTATTTCATGTTCCTATAGAGTTGAGAGTTTTGTAATGGAGTAATAAGGAGGCTTTGTACTTCTTTCATTTGGAAATAATATAGAAGAGTTGTTCTTGTGTCTGCAATTTTCTTCTCATGAACTAATTATTCCTATGTTTAATTATTTCCTTTCAGGATTATAAACTCTTTTACTCAACTCTTGATGTGCAGGTGTTTTAGAAGGTCTTTGTGTCTTGTTGTTCATTCTCTCTCTTTTAGAAGACTTTGTGCTTTTCCTGTGTAGTTTAGTTTGTCTTTCTTCAAGGGGTTTGTACTGTGTTGCTTATGCTCATAGGTAGATTTCTTTTGTCCTTCCTTTCCTCTCTTTTTCTCTCTTTTGTTACCTTTTGTACCTTCTAGTTAAAGGTACTCAAAAATCTAAAAACCCCCATCATACGAGGGAGCTGCCCCTTTCAAACGTAGAGGATAATCGTTGCATCCGCAACGATTACTCCATTTGTTGGTGTCATTTTGTTGTTGCCTATTGGGTGAATCAAAGTATGTTTTTACAGTGACAAAATTGTTAACCAACAAAGATAGAGCTTTTCTTGGTAATCTTCCATTGTGTTGTTATTCTCTTCCTTTGTGCTTTTATTCGTGGGTTGCCTAACATCATTATGTTGTGCAATATGGGGGGTCAACTTCTGAGAGTAAAAACTGCGTCCTGTGTGAGTCTCAAAAAGAACCCACAAGTTTGGAGTATCTTTGAGGAAGGAGGGCTTGGGAGTTATGTTTGAGTTCTTCAAGGTCATGATGAGTTGGTCTCTCTGTAATTTGTGAATTCGTGCAGGAATAAGGAAGTGAACGTAAATGGGGTTAAATTCATAGTTATAGAGGATCTTATTGTTGAGGCAACAGGACTTTCTCTTGATGGAAGAAAAGTGCAGAGGGTTGGAAATGGGGATTACAAGGATTTTATGGAAAGTTTCTTGGAAGGAGCAGAGAGTTTAACCAAACACTAGAATAGATACCAAAGGACTAAGCTCCAATCCTCTTAGGGTATGGTTTCCTACCACCTTATGAAGTACATCATGCTCAAAGGTCAGTTTGAAATGGTGCATGGCTACCACTTCTCGTTGTTGGACCACTTGAGTCATGTAATTTCATAAACTTCCATTTTTTAATTTTATCTTCTCTACAAAGAAGCATCATGAAAGGTGCAAACCCCCCTCTACACTAGGGGTTGATGCTCATGTTGTATGAGTTTAATGTTATGCTTAATCCTTCCATTCCTAGGATTAAGTGTGGTAAAAAGAGATCTTAGTTGATCAAAGGTAAAAATACAGTAAACCCTAGCTATGTGGATGATAGCCATAAGAAGGATAATACTATGAAAAAGAAAGGTCCTCACTCTTATAAAGAAAAAGATATTGTTGTTCCTCATACCTCTCTCAAGCATGCTAGTAAGAAAACCCTTCAGGATAAAGATTCCCTAGAAAACATTCTACTGTCTCTAAGGGAAGATTCAGGGAAACCTTCAAAAAGTTCTGGTAAGAAAACTAAAAGCCTCAAAATTAAGTCTGAGGCTGCTAAGATTAACCTCTCTACTAGGTTCATAGATAAAGAAGAGAAACCCAAAATGCATAATGTTGGGTCTAAAAGGAGGTTTGCAAGACTTGCTAAAGTGCAAGAAAAAATTGGGGATAAGAAAAAAAATAACAATTTGAAGGAATCCTCTATGGAGGAAATTAACCTTGACTCTGAGGAAGATGAATCTGTTAGTGATTATCAGATAGAGGAAGATGAACATCAAGATAATTATTGTGAAGGATTAGAGGATACTAATTGGGATGACATTGAGGTTGAGGAATAGGCTGAGATGAAGGATAAACCAGAGGATGGTGAGGCTGCCAAAGAGGATCTGTGTGAATGGTATGAGGATATCAATACCAATATTATGGAGGACACTTATTATGAGGAATTCCAAACTGATATAGAAAACTTTGAAGATCAAATTAACTGTCTTGATAAAAATGATAATTTATAGCACAATGCAAAATTATAGAATTCATTTGAAAGGTTGAATAAGCTTGACAGATTTGTTAACAAGCGGGTCAATTGTACAACTTGCCAGGAAAGCTGGACTAATATGTACAAAATGTGTAACATGTTTCAAGTTAGAATTGATAAGCTAGAAAAGGGCATGAAGGATCTGGTTAAGGTAACTAATAATATCTTGACCAATACTATGAAAGAAGTTAAGATTATTAAGACTCGGCTAGAGAAAAGAAAATACTTTCATCAAAAAGACCAAGAGACTGATAAGAGGCACAAGGCTGACAGGGATCATACCTCATGGGAGGAGGTTCTGAGGAAAATGAAAAATGATTGGAATAACACTAAATTCTAGTTTAGCTTTGTGTTTATGTTCTACTGCTTAAGTTGTTCTTTTGTTGTTTTCTGTCTGTCTTACTATGCTGAACATTATCTTGGCAGCAATGGTTATTATCAGGATTATCTGTCTGTTATTTTCTAGACCTAATAATTTAAGCTCTATTTTTTGGTTATGCATCTCTAGTCCCACAAGGGTTATTATTAGGGATGGTGCTGCTAACTTTATGGGGATGTTTTTTATTATGTTAATGAAACAATAAGCCAGGTACTATGTTGGCTCCCTGGCCCTGTTGGGTTATTTTCATGGAAGGTCTTTATTGTCCTGTGATTTTCTTGTGACCTACTTTTTGTATGGGACTAGAACCCCTTTTCTAGCTAAACTTAATAAAAAACAAAGACCTTGATGTTCATTGAAAAACCTACATTCACAATAAATAAAAAATAAATATAATAATCAAAATAAATATATTTAAAATTATATTTTTTGGGAAGCTTATAATAAGGACTACATACTTACAAAACATAAATTTTAAATGAATTCATTTGATCCCCCAAAAGGTAAATCAAAAGTGATTTTTCATCAGCGTTTTGATAGGTGTAGAGGAGACTCTATTATAGGTATGGTTTAAAAATAGTGAGGTTCTATCCAAGGGGGTTTGAATCTAAGGGGGTTTGATCAAACCCTCTTTAATTAAAATCCTTTAATGGAACCTTTCAAGGCTTAAATCATTATATTTTCTAAAAATATGTGATTTCAAAAAAAATCAGGATGTCCCAGAAAGTGTAACCCATTATTGTGGCAGCACCCAAATACACTAAAATATGCAATTTTTCACCAATTTTCAATACAAAGGTCCAATAAAAACGAGTGTTGTAAAGAATTTGAGGAGGGGTAGAAGATTATAACCCTAATAACAGCCAATTAATGCAAAAAAAAATCTTCACAACACACCTATGATACAATTCTAGAGAGACGATAAAGCCAAAATCTAGTGAAAATGCAAGGTTTTCAAACCCTAGACATGAAATTTTGCAAGAAACCCACTATGATGAAACACTACAATTAAGAATCATTCTAATGAGTGTTTTAAAAGGGTGGTAAAATCTAAAACAAGATTTTGACTACAAACCCTAGCTAATGCAAAACTGTAACATCTACGTTCTAAAAACATAGTAAAACCAGAAAATTTACCATAGAGTAACTCAACAAGGTAAAAATGAGATAGAGAAAATTTTTCTTTTATTCAACAAATAATCAAGTAACTACAATTACAAGATTTCTTTTACAAAATACAATAAATCATATTGTCTTTCTCATTTATAATGTTTACAAATGTAATTCCATTACATATACAAATTTGGAATAAGTACTACTTACGAATATCTAGCATCTTTATCACAAGTCCTGGCATGTTTCTTGCTTGAAGAGAGAGCATCTTTCCAGTGATTTACCTCCATCCACAGACCGACGATCTCCCACACATCTTCCACATAGGAAGTGGCCCTACCCTTCACAAGGAATATAGACCTTAGGTGACTAGTGGTAATTTGCCTTTCCCGAGTACATAGTGTTGTATTCTACTCAACTCTATCAACCATACAACCCTAGATACCCTCTAGCTAAGTATGATTTCCAATAGGATGAGCAATCTGAATATAGTGAACTGACAATGCATGCAAAAATAAATGCATTACTTTGGCCAAAGTTTTTAATATTAATATCAATCATAATGAACATAATCGTTGTGTTCACCCACCCCTACTCGACTTGGATACTGTCATATGCTCATAGTTATTCACCCTGACTATCTTTACATAATTGGCCTAATCATCTTGTCATGATAATAGTTTTCTTAGACTTAGATAAGTCTAAATGACATAAACCTTCATTTGGTTCATATTCGACTCTAGGGTTTTAAAACAACCCTTGAATAATACAATATTTCTATATTTATCATATCTCATTTCTTGCAAGCTAAGGTTCATAATAGACCTTTGGTTTAACTCAACCATAGTTAGGTATACAATAAATCTTTTAAGGTATTAACTTCTATTCAAAAAGAATATGAATACCTATTCAATTAAACTCTACATGATGCCATTGATCATCACTACATATATATACTCATATATGATTTTACGTAAAGTTATTTCTATATAGACATAGTCTCTTACTACATAATGGTTTACTATAGGCTGAACTCATCATGATTCTAGTATAGACATGAGAAGATCTTTGACATTTTATCCCATTCACCTAACTATCCTTAGGACTTCTATCATTCCAAAAGGTTACATCATAGTCACCATAGACCACCAAGAATCTAGGTTCTTTGGATAAGATATCGTTTAGACAAAGTATATGATCTAAAACAAGATTGTTTTCAAAATAATATTGACACCACTAAATACTCTATCTCGTATTACTCTTGGTTGGTAAGTTTACTAAATGAATACCATTACACTAATCTCATGGAGAGTTAATACATATCTATCCTATGATAAAGTAGTCGACTTATTTCAAAATGATTGCTCATTTCAATTGAGTGACTAGTTTTCTAAACATTAGAAGACTATAACAGTTTCCATTAAAGAAAGTTCATGTATTTCCTAAATAATAGAAAGGTCTACCTATCAATTTTATGACAAATGTAATATCAACTCAATATGATAATTCAAAACTGATATCATTTGCAAAAGCTTGCATCAGCCTTTTCAGGCTAAATGACACTTCTTTGGTTATACTAAAACATACACATACACCATCGACTCAGACAAACAAGTCATATTGATACTATTCAAGTTGACACAGTCGGATTATCACATTGCATAGTTTATACAAAATACTGACAGGATAACCAAACTTAGTTAAACGATTGTCCATAACAAACATTCATTATGATTATCTTTGTCTTATAAAACATAACTTGCAGGAGTATCTACCTGACAACGTTATCTTATAGAGGTGTATGGGCAAGTAGTAAGCTTCTGTGTTCGTCCCAGATGACCACGTTCTTCACTTAACTTTTACCTCCTTCCTTACTTCCTGTTGTGAGTTCCCTTCTACTGATTATCCAGACTCCCGCAAACAAAACATATGCACCAAAAGATATGCCAACGACTATCCAAGTCATGGCTTTAAGAGCTCAAAACAGACTCATAATGAGTTGTCCTCTCTATTCACTCCCACTCTAAGTAGTTCCAAAACTCATTTAATTCCAACGGTATTGCTTTATGGTTTGACTCCAAACACAACTATAAATGTGCAAACATTGGTAAATGTTGATGATGAAAACATCATTTGAGGAGATCAGCGATGGCGACTAAGTTATCCACCACTCCTCTTATAAGAGGCCGCCAACTCATTAAACTGACTTGAGCAATCAGTTACTCTTAATGAGTAAATTCGATCCGTCGTGTTTTTAACATTTAAGGCACTCATCAATAGATGCCTAAGGCTGCTCAACTTAAAAACCATACTAATATATCATGACGTTTTACCTCATTTGACTCATATATATATATATATATATATATGATTAAATTAAATATTATTTACATATCATTATCTCTATTTGATTTTATGATTTAATAAATAAAAGGATAATACTAAAACAAGAATTATAGATAACGTGATTGGGTTGAGCTAGTCTCCTCATCACGATCCATCGTCAAAACACGTCATCTTAACTCGATGTTAAAGTCTTAACGTTAAGAATTGGTTAAAACACTTCAAGTGACTTAGTAGTAATATGACAACCATTCTATGACAATAACGTCGTAATATTTACATTAAACGTAAATAATCGTAAATCAAACTCAAACGACGTCGTTAACGTTATTAATGACTAAGATGACTTAATACGACTTAGAAAGATTGTAAAACAATATCGACTACCTATCGATTAGGTTCAAAAGTGAATTGAGAAGACAAGGCTTACCTCTTATGACACATTGGTTCACATTTTCGTTAAACACTTATAACTCGGTTTGGCAAATAAACCACTCGTAACCCAAGGTCTATATCTCTCTCCTGGAAAGATAGTCTCTCTCTCTTTTCTCTGACAGTCATCTGGTAACCTGTAATCATGTTTCAACTTGTTACCAAACAATATGTGATCAGTGCATCATTATTTAATTAATTCAAATAATAAATCAAATCTCATAATACAAATATTAAATCGATAATAACATAATCATTCCTATAATTTCAATAAATGACATTCAATATAATCCATATTTTTCCTTGTCATTAATCTAAACATCATAATAAATTTACTTATGTCCAAGTAAAAAGTAAAAGTATAGCAAGACAAAAATTGGGGATGTAAGAAAAACTAGGTTATATGGAAAAATGCACAATTTCAAGTAATTTTTATAAATTTAAGCATGAAAATGCAATGTAAATGAATGATGAATGAAAAATATCTGTATTTTAAATCAGATTTGATGATAATGATAGAAATTTATTGAAATTAAATACAAAGTAATCTAAATTATTTGAAAATGCAAGCTAAAAATACCAATTTTTTTAAATTTTTAAATTTTTTCAATTTTTTTGTAAATTTTCAAATGCAATAAGATGAACAATGAAATGAATGTAAATATGAAGTACAACACTTAGTAAGGTGCAAAATTCACTAAAAACATGGGTTCGCCAAAATGATTAATAGAAAAAGGGGGAAAAGATGGCCAAATGGTGTTTGTGTTGATCATCCTTTCACCACTAAACATTCAAAGACATTCAACTGAGTAGAGAACTCTACTGTAGATCTCCTGTCACTTGGAACATAGGGGAAGATTGGAATTGTGTGATTTTTTGTTCAATTAAGTCTAATTATGCTAAAAACCCTAATTTCATTAAATTATAAACAAATGGACAAATTACGGAAAATGATCACACACAGAGATATCAAATGACAACTAAATACATACCAAATTTTGAAGTTCAGTGTGTAGAAAAGGCAGGGACTAATGAGAGGGTGCCCTAGTCCAGTGTACCTGCTTTTGTCGAGATCTCTAAATAATGTTTGCAACCTATTCTTGTTGTCACAAAGATTTCATTGCTTCAGAATTCAGAGGACTAATGAGCTGGTGCCCAAGTCCAAGCCCTAGTTTTCTTCTCATATCTACAATTTTGATAGTCTGCACTACTCTCCTACAACTCCACTTCTTTTGCTTCTGAAACATGTAACTTGCAATCACAGAAAAGTGGGTTGGGGGTTGTGGTGTTTAGAGGCTTACCTCTGTCAAGCCTTGGAGAGACATTCAAGTCTTTCAAACACCGTTGTCAAATAAAGAGTATGTATCCTTGCAGGATAGACGCAAAATCCAAATGATAAATGATAGAAAACACAATTGATATCACCTTGTAGTGTATATCTCACATAAATGAAGGCTCTTCAATCACATGAGAAGATGAAGCCAAACCTGCAATCACAAACACAATAACAATGCTCTACTCTTGCAACAATGAATATCTTGAAATCACCAGTATGCCAAAAGTTCACAATCATCTTCTAGTTTACAAATGAATCACTAATCATGCTTATATATGTAACTACAGACATTCCCGCTAAGAATTTTGTTATTCAAACTTGAGATGTCGACATAGGACCTAATAATGGTCATAAAACTGACACCCAAAATAGGTCATGACCTCAAATAGGGCAGGACTATGGCGTGGGTTCCCAACTCCTTCCCACTATTTTAGGCAAGATTCATGTTAAGCACACCCCCTAGGTCCCATTTGCCATGAAACTTCAAGGTTTTCTCGTCGGGAGTCACCATTAACATGCAAGATGACCTAAATGCATTCTAAAGGACTCGGGAGCTAAACCTTAGGATGGAAAAGCCCCCAAGGGGAAATTTTCCAACATAAAAGCACCTAACTGTGCTTCTAATATGAGGCATACGTACCGTACCCCCTATAGGATTCAAACTTGGGACCTCTCTTTCAGGAGGGAAATTTTTTCACCAACACCTACCAACTCAGGTTGTATTTGAGTAATAGAAAATAGATGGTTGTAATAGATTCACCTTAACTTTTTCATGCCTAAATCTGAGTAATACAGTGTTTCCAAACACCTTTCAAGAATCTATCAAATTGCAAGTTTCATGTTATCCTAGATCATACCCTTGGATGGACTGGATTTATAGCTCTAAATCAAGATTTGAAAACATCAAGAAAGTATGCAACAACCCTAGGATGATGTCATAAGTAGATAATACAAAGTAGATTCTCCTTTTAGCTCTTAGACTAGATGTTCATTTCACATTCCAACATTCATTCCATGATTTCAAAATGAGTGAATGAGTGTCCTTAAATACAACAACCAAGCACACACATAAACATAAACATGTGTTAGATCAACTCACAATAGCTAGTAAAGGAGGGAAATATGGGTTCATTTTATAGAATTTGAATTTAAAATAGGTCTAGGGATCAAGAATGTAAATATGGGGAGTAATGATAAACATGAAAAGGATATGGATGTCATGAGTGAATTTTACACATAATTATGCCACTTTTAAGCTAATTATTACATTTAGGACACTCTAATCAAAGAATCCCAAAACATAAGGGAAAGGGCACAGGTATGCAATATTCACCATTACATTTTGCCCCCACTTTGATGTGCGTGTGAACTGCTAAGTGGATATATGTCAAAGTAAACAAGTATTCAACATGTAAAGTTGAATGTTTTTCAAATAGTAAAAGGATATCCAGTCCATGTAAAGTAACAAACCATTCTTGAATTCTTCTTGTCTTCAACACTTCATTGAAACTTGCAAAACAAAGTAAATAATGCAACAAGTAGTGGCAATCACACAATTTGAGATAAACATCAATTACAACTTGCTTGAGAAGGAGTTATCTTCAAAAGTAATGAAAGTAAAGAGAGAATGGTAGGAGATTCCACTTGTTACAAAAAGACATATAAGGATCCAATTATGTGTTGGATTTTGTAATAAGCAAAGAAACAACCAAGACTAAATGCTATCATGGTAGCCACAATGTTATTTACTATTAATCAAGAAAGTAAAATACAATGTAAGATAATGAATGAGTGGAATTAAATATAAAAAGCAAAGGTAGGGGAGTACAAATTTTAAAAGAAATGCAAAGGAGGAATAAGGTGGAATATAAAGAGGCACCACTCATCCACTCACATTATTAGTCAAAATGAGCCTACCTAAGAAAGCTAAACTAGGTGTAAGAAAACACCTAATAAACTAATGAAAATGAATAAAAACCTAGATCAACACCCCATTTAAGTGTAGCTTAGGTTGGTGAACAAAGATGGGTCCTAACAATTTGTAACTTGCTGAGGTACCCATGTACATAAGAATCTTCATTACAGAGAAGAAACCCCCTAAAGTAAGTAGAGACAAGCCCCTCCAAAGAAGAGAGGGAAAGAGAGAAGGACCATTTAGCCCCATGAAAAGAATAGCCACCTGCAAGATTAATGACCCCACATAGCAAAGAGATAATGTAGACATACATGGTCTCATAATGAGTGTTGAAGTAGGTCCCTCCACATCAAACAATGCATCTTCCTTTCAGAAGAAAGAAACCCTGTGGTACAAGTCTATTGAATTCCCACTCCAAAGGTGGAATGAGGGCAGAAATAGGATGAATGTCTCTAGAAACTACTCAAGTGTTGCCATGCTAGTGTTGAAAAGAGTCATAATTGAATCACAAGTCCCAAGCCTAACTGAATAAAGTGACCATTTAGAATGATGTGGAAATTGATGAAGAACAAGAACCAGCAATGAATATGAGACAACAACTACCATAAAACTATCATCTAAGAGGAATCTCAAGTCCTCAATGGTGTCCTACAAGTGTGTAAGAAAAGACTCACAAAACAAACTAGAAAGATGTGTCAAGTACTCGGCCCAATGAGCTATCTCTGGAAGACAATGAATATGATCTTATTGTACAATGAATATGATCTTATTGTACAAATCATTGGAAACCCCATTAGAAGCAACAATGAACTCAAAAGAAGTATGAGAATATGGAGATGAGGTCTTAATGCCTTTCATCTAACTACATTGCTCATCCCTAGATTCAATGTGTTTACACAAGATATTTGAGTATGAACATTAAATGTATTTTCCAATGCTGGAATAGAAGAATCCTCAGCCTTAGGATGTTGACTTAGAGATAAATGAATTGAATCATCTGAATCTATAATGGGAGTTATAGAAGTTGACGAATCTAATGAAGTCTCTATAGTAGAGGGAGCATCAAGAGAAGTCTATGTTTATCACAATGTTCAAGCTATTCCCATTCATCAAGCACCTTAGTTCTATCCTTAGTTCTATCATGGGAATATGGTAGAAGTTCATTAAGGGGCACAAGACAATCCATAGAAAGATCCTTTAGGAATGGAGGTTCATTCAATTCTCCATGCATCTCCCAAACTTTGGCCCAAATGTCATGAGGGCACTCAATGTGCGAGGTGACCTTCACAATATTGATGTCAACATGAGAACCAATTAATCCTATGACATGATCATTCTTGTCATCCTAAATGTCCTTCCATCAATAAGAACTTGGTTTAGGAACAAGTCTATAGAGATGGCGCAAGAGATGAAGCCACCTAAAATGCGTCAGGATTCCATCTTGCCAAGACTTATAGTTCCATCTATTTAATATAATAGTAGAAGGATGAACTTCTTCAATACCCATGATTATCTCCTCAAATGAACATGAAATGAAGATTAAACTAGCAAGAGACCACCAAAATGGAACTTTATCTCAATTCGATGGATACAATAGCCCATAGAATATCCCCAAGCACAAAAAAATCATGGCACTTTATATTAGTGTTATTACATGCTTCTAAGCAACAAGTAGATTTTTTAGACTGAAATTATAATCACCATTATTGGGAGAAGACAATAAATATTACCAAATTGTAGAGCTTAGAAAAAGCTTTCCAATGCCTATAAAAAGTCAAAAATTTGACAGTTTGGTTGAAAGTTATATTTGTTTTCATAGAAGGTCCTCCAAAGGTATGTTGGGTCAAAAAATAGGCCTCTAGAAACTGATAATATGACCCAAGGAGAGCAAAGTCTTATTTTGTCCATAAGACCAACAAATCTCTTAGCACCTTTTTACCCCAAGAAAGAACTTTAAAGAAAGCATCCCACTTTACAATCTTAAAAAAGAGACTTTTATGTTTTAGTTAAAAAACATTAAAATAATTTTCTTTAGACTTCACATGGGGCATTAAAAAAAACTTCCGAGCCCTAGCCTCCTTGAAAATCTCAGGAGAATAAGACAATATGAGAGATCTTTTTGGCACTTATCTTTTCCTCTGTGCACATTTCTATCCTTTTGTTGCTCTCTTTCCTTCATTTGTATTCTTTTCTTGCTTTGTTTCAATATAGAAAGACAATAAGAGAGATGGGGGCAATGGAGGAATTTCAAGTCATCAATGGTGTCCTCCAAGTATGTAAGAAGAGAGTCACAAAACAAACTAGAAAGATGTGTCAAGTACTCACCCCAATGGGCTATCTCTGGAAGACAATGAATATGATCTTGTTGCATTAATTCACTGGAAGCCCCATTGGAAGCAACACTGAACTCAAAAGAAGCAGGAGAAGATGGAGATAAGGTCTCAATGCCTTTCATCTAACTACACTACTATCCCTAGATGATGTTTCCACACAAGATGTCTAACTATGAACACTAAATTTATCTGCTAATATTGGAATAGAAGAATCCTCAACCTCAAGATGTTGACTCAGAGATAAATAAAATGAACCATCTAAATCTATAGTGGGAGTCATAAAAGCTAAAGAATCTAATGAAGTCTCTATAGGAGATGGAGCATCAAGATAAGTCTCTATGTCATCACAATGTTCAAGCTCTTCCCATTCATCAAGCACCTTAGTTCTATCATGAGAATATGGTAGAAATTCATTAAGGGGCACAAGACAATCCATAGAAGGATCCTTTATGAATGGAGGTTCAATCAAGCCTCCATGCATCTCCTAAACTTTGGTCCAAAGGTCATGAGGGCACTCAATGTGTGAGTTACCTTCATGGTGTCAATGTCGACATAAGAACCAATTAATCCTATGAAATTATCATTCTTGTCATCCTAAACATCCTTTCACCAATAAGAACCTATTTTAGGAGCAAGTCCATAGAGATGGGGTGAGAGATTAAGCCACCTAAAATGCTTCAAGATTTCATCTCGCCAAGACTTATAGTTATGTCTATAAAATACGATAATAGAAGGATGAACTTCTTCAATACCCATGATTATCTCCTCAAATGAATGAAACAGGTATTAGACCAACAAGAGACCCCCTGGAATGGAACATTATCTCAATTAGATGGGTACAATACCCCATAGAATATCCCCAAGCACAAAGTGATCATGGTACTTTATATTAATGTGATTACAAGCTTCTAAGCAACAAGAAGATGTTTTAGACTGAAATTATAATCACCCTGATTGGAATAAGACAAAATAAATACTATTAGAGGAAATTATGAATAATAGTATTAAACAACTAAATATCCAATAACTCAATGAAATTGATGTGAATACAATAAACAAAGATATTACCTTCTAGACCGCTTCACCTCATAGCTTCCATTGTTGCATATCTCGTATTTATCTTATGACTGAGTTGAGCTCTCAGAAGTGTGTACTTCCTTGCTATTGAATATGACAATAGGAGAATGGCTATAGATGGATAATGCAATGAATATTGAACTACAATTCAACTCTATGAAGATGGATAATGGAGATAATGATATGCAGCTATGGTGGATGATAATGAGATGATGATAATGGGTTTGTAATGCAAATCCAATGGAGCCAAAGGCATGCTTGGGAGCTATGATGGTATTTTTGCAGAGTAAGATTGCTAAAGCTTGAGTGGATGCAAAATGGGTGTGAGGACCTTACTTTTATAGGCTTAAGAGAGGCCAAGTCCAAGTGTCAATAGATCCATGACTGGAGGAATTATCTGTGATGTGTACGGTTGAGATGGAGTTGAGGGAGATAATCATGGGAAATGTTCCTACTACATTTACAAGGTAGAGGAATAGTGGATCCATGAGCCACGTGTCATTGTGCTCACAAATGACCTGTGAGTTACAGGTGGAAGTCTTTGAGGAGATTGTGGAAGAATGACTCTTGATCTATTGGAATGTGAGAGATGAACTAGAATTAGAAAGACAAGTGTCTTTGAGCATAAAGGTGATTGAGAAATAATAGGACACATGTGGGTGAGGACAATTAGCTAATTAATTATTAAAATATTTAATTATGTGTGCAACATGGTGAGGTGGAAGAATGACATGGATGAGATGATGTGGAATTATGAAATTTAGGACTTTGGAATAGAGGAGTTTGTGATTAATTAAATAATTTAGGATTATTTAATTAGATGAGACATTAGAGGAATTAGGGAATATTAATTAAATAAATTGATTTTTATTTAATTTTGAGATAATGAACCAATCAAATAAGTTAGAATATTTATTTAATTGATAGAAGAATAAGAATTAAAATAAATATTTAAAATATTTATTTAGTTCGACACGGCCAATTTTAGGTGTATACATTTTGCCCCTCTTTGATGCAATGTGTTTTATCACGTTGCTTCAAAGAATAAAAAATTTCTGGCCATGATACATGCCCCAGTTTGCCCCTGGTACAGGTTAAATGACAATAGGATGCCCCCTTAGGAGATTGGTTGGGTTGGATGGTTTTTGGTAAAAAGATGACGAACAATCTCACGATGAACAAGAATGATAAAAGGATGGCTAAGAAAATGGAGGATGCAAGATAAGAGATGGATGAAAGAGTTGAATGACATGTTATGCAAGATAAAATGATAACACACACAAGCAAGAAGGCAAGTGTGCACAAATGACACAAGAACAAATAAGGTATTGCCCCTGTCAAGCTGTAAACCAATGATTAATTGATAATGATTGATGATAGTGTTTTTCATTGCAGGGAACAATATATCCCTAGATCAACACAAAGATGCAAGAAAGACATATCCCACTGATGATGATGATTGATTGATTAATTGAGTTGGTTTACGATAAGATTAGGATCAAGATCATTGATTGCGATTGGATAATTTGACAAGAGTGATTTACTTGATTGGTGCGGATTAAGGATGGACTTGCATTTGGATCATTGCTTGGATTGATTAGATTGATTTGATGATCGGATTGATGCTTGGATTGATTATTGGTGAGGCCCCAGTCACTCAAGAGTGAGGGTGACACGGAAAGATAATGGTAAGTTAGGAAATAAGATGAATGATGATGATGCCCCCTCAGGAGGACAATTAGTGTGCTCTCAAAACAAAAAGAGAGAAAAGGGTGAGTAGATAAAGAGATGTAGATAAAGAAAGGACTTGGATCTTAAGCCGCTTGGAAAATGATATATATGAAATGCTTATAAATGAAATGAAATGCAATTTGGTATGTATGATAGTGGATTTTGTCATCTTCTTGTACAAGTTTTTGAAGTACTTTGTTTCATCATTGAGCTTTTAAAATGTTGTAAGAAAATACAAGCATCTAGGTATAATTAAACCATGATGACCTGAGTATTACTTACATGGATTTTGATTTAGCAAGTTAATACAAGCATCTAAGTATAATTGAACCAAGATGACCTGAGTATTGCTTGCATATCAACAGACAAGGATTACACATGTTTCATGTTTAGACCTCTGATGTCCTCGATGATCATAATGTTGATCATGTCTTTAGACAAGGCTTCACATTACTAAAAATAAAACCCACAAATAACAAACAAATAAAATAATTAGCCCCCATCATAGCTCCTCTAGTTTTTGACATCCTTGAGTAGCATGAAAAGACATAATAACAAAAATCATGATATAAGACTTAAAACAACCATTAAGGTCTTCTTGTCACAGACATATTTTTCATGCAATAACTGATAAAGTCATGTTTGATAGTTTTAGGCAGGTTGGTGTTGTCAAGTTTAGTTTAATGTCTCTTTGTCAAGATGATGTTTAAAGCTTGCTTGTTGTGTTGTTTGCCATCTAGTGATAAAACCATGATCTTGATTGTTATCCTCTGAGTTGTAGCATTCAAAAATCCAATTCACTAACTAGGTCAAGGATTTTGCCCCTAATAAATTAATGGATCGATTTATTATGGATGAACTGATGATAGACATGAAGAAACGGACCCTAAGGGACTAACCTAGTGCCTTGAGGGCTCATTGATAAATGATCTTGCCTATGTGACAACGTAGAGGCAGTGTAGTTTGTTTTAGGTGGAATATGTGGACCTAAGACCTAGGGGTTGGGAAGCCTCGGGGGCTCATCGATGATGGCCTTGCCTACGTGATAGCTCAGAGGTGACATAGTTTGACCTTGAAGGCTGACATTGGTAAATATATGAATGGAAGATATGCAAAGGTTTACGATAGGATTAGGGATACGGATGGAAGGGGAGCCTCGGGGGCTCATCAATGATGGCCTTGCCTACGTGATAGCTTAGAGGTGACATAGTTCAACAATGGTAGCAATGATGGAGTTATAATGGATGACAAGATAGATGAAGGTTTGGATGGATAGACTTATGGGACAAGATGATAAGGGCGAGCAAACAACAAGCCATGATAGGTATCTTTATGTGATTTGATGGATGCGGTTAGAAAAGAGTGGATGAGGACTGAAGTCCTAAGAGATGGAGGAATCAGTTTATCACAAATAGTGCCTATTTCTAGGTTTTCACCACTTGATTTTATTTGCACGATAGTTAAAATACACATGACGCCTGTTTGCCAGGTTTTCATCATGGTACCTATCCAAGGCACCTGTTTACTAGCTTTTCACTAGAGAATGATTTTTTTTGTTATTTTTCTATTTTTTTTATTTTGATTTATTTTGTTATTTTTCTATTTTTTTGATTTTTTTGTTGTTTTTGATATATGATCCCTTGCATTGAGGTTTAGATGTAGAACTTGCGAAGATGCATGATGTTGATGGGATCATCCAACAGTTCACCTTTTGATGTTGCCAGTTGGTAAGCTCATGATCCATAGGTAGCAATGATTACATATGGGCCAAGCCAATTGGGTTCAAATTTGCCTTTCTTCTCCCTATCTTGTGATTTCGTGGGTTTTCTTTGAGGACCAAGTCACCTACTTGAAAGACTCAGGGTTTGACTCTGTGATTGTAACTTCATGACATTCTCTATTGATAGGCTTTTCGATGGTTAAAGACATGTTGTCTTTGTTCCTCCTGCAGTCTAGAAACCATGTATTCTTCATCTGTTATGAGGCCTTTTAATGATACTCTCAAGGACGGTAACTTGACTTCAATGGGCAAGATGGCTTCAGAGCTATAGACTAGGGAATATGGAGTTGTACCTGTGGGTGTATGGATACTTGTGTGGTAGGCACACAAAGTGGGATTCAGTTGGATGTGCCAATCACGGCTAGCATCATTGATAGTCTTCTTTAGGATTTTTAGGATAGCTTTATTAGATGCCTCTGCCTGGCCGTTTCCTTGGGGGTAATATGGGGTGGAAAAGTGGTGTTGTATGTGGAATTTGTCTCATAGTTCTTTGACATCCTAGTTTTTAAATGGTCTTCCATTATCAGTGATAATGGCTATAGGGATGCCATAGCGACAAATGATGTAGTTCAGGATGAAAGAAGCAATTTGTTTTCTTGTGACATTGGCTAGGGGCACGGTGTCAATCCACTTCGTGAAGTATTCAGTGGCGGTGATTATGAATTTATGGCCACTGGATGATGGAGGGTGTATCTTGCCCACTAAGTCGAGTCCCCATTGATAAAAAGACCAAGGAGTCATTAATGGCTGCAGCTCTTGTGCCGCTGCATGTGTTAAGTTCTTGTGAATTTGGCATTTCTTACACCTTTTCACAAAATGATAGGAGTCCTTTTCGATAGTTGGCTAGTAGTACCCCATACGTAGGAGTTTCTTCACCACGGTAGGACCACTAGAGTGGGTCCTGCATATACCGTCATGAACTTTGCTTAGGGAAGTTTGATATTCCTCACTGTAGAGACACCTAAGGAGAGTACCATCTAGTCCTCATCAATACAGGGTGTTAGCCGTTATGGTATAACGGAAGGCTTGGCAGATGAAAGTTCTTTTTTGGTTGCTAGATAGATCAGGTGGTATGGTGTTCTCTTTCAGATAAGTATATTCGGGGGTGTCGTATGCAGGATGGGATACGGGCTCTACCAACAACTCATAATGTGACTAGTTTTTAGGTATATCAAGGAGAGATGCAATGGTTGCCATGGTATTTGTTGCTTTGTTCTCCAGCCTGGGTATCTGCTCAAAAGAGATCACAACAAAGTATTCTTTGAAGTCGTCTACCATACGCTTGTATGGTATTAACTTCTCATCTTTTGTTTGATAGTCATCATTCACCTGGTTGATGACAAGTTGTGAATCATCATACACATTAAGTTATGACTTTCCATTCTATTGGCAGCTTAATGCCAATGACCAGTGCTTCATATTTGGCCACATTATTAGTGCATGGAAAGAGTAGTCTATATGACTTTGGAATTGTGTCTCCATTAGGTGTGACCAACAAGATACCTGCTCTGGACCCATGCTGAGTATGTGATCCATCAAAGTAGAATTTCTAGGTTGTTGTGATGTTAAATATAGACTTATCTGGAAATTCAAAGCTTAATGGGTTGTCATTTGTCAAAGGTGCATCTGTCAACTGATCTGCAATCACTTGCCCCTTTATTGCTCATCTATCTACATACTCGATGTCAAATTCACTGAGTATCATGACCCATTTTGATATTCTACCTATTAGGGTAGCTTTGTTGAGCAAGTATTTCAATGGATTGATCTTCGCTACTAGCTTGATGGAGTGTGAGAGCATGTAATGCCTCCATTTTTGTGAAGCAAAGACAACAACAAGACATGCTCTTTCAATTGGTGTATATTGCAGCTCGTAACCTACTAGTGTCCTGCTGATGTAGTAGATTTCTTGCTCCTTTCCTTCGTGGTTCTATTGTGCTAGTAGAGATCCAAGAGTTGTTGGTGTAGCTGAGATGTAGAGTAGCAATGGTTTGCCCTAGATTGGAGGCATTAAGATAGGTGGGCTCATTAGATACTCCTTTAGATGCTAAAAAGCTTGCTTACACATGTCATCCCATTTGAAAGGAATGTTTTTGTGTAGGAGATGTGTGAATGGATGACACTTATCTTCCAGCTGAGAGATAAATCTTATGATGGACTGTAGCTTTCCTTGTAGAGAATGTAACTGACTGAGATTCTTGGGTGGCAAAATTTCCATGATTTCTTTTACCTTGGCTGGGTCCACCTTAATTCCCTTTACAGACACTATATATCCAAGGAGTTTACCAGATGTTACTCTGAAAACACACTTTTTTGGATTTAAGCGTACATTGAATTGTTCTAATCTCATGTAGATCTTGTCTAATACCTGAAGGTGTCCTTCTTTGGTAATTAACTTGGCTAGAATCTCATCTACATAATCTTCCATGATGGTGTGCATCATGTCATGAAAGATTGTAGTCATGGCTCTTTCATATGTTGTCCCCACATTTTTCAAGCCAAATGGCATGACGCACCAACAATAGGTACCCCATGGACATGTGAATCTAGTCTTGTGTTGATCTTCCAGCATGATTTTGATTTGATTATAGCCAAAAAAATCCATCCATTAGTGACAACATAGTGTGCCCTATTGTTAGATCTACAATGATTTCGATGTTGGGTAGAGGGAAGTCATCTTTGGGACAAGCCTTGTTCAGATCTCTAAAGTCATTACATAGTCTAACCCTTCCATCTGATTTGGAGATAGGAACTATATTTGAAATCCACTCCGAATAATCAATTGGTCTGATGAAACCAACATCTAGCAGCTTCTTCAATTCTTCCTTCACTAAGAGTGCGATATGCAAATGCATCTTCCTTAGTTTTTGTTTGACTAGCTTAGCTCCTGGAGCTAGTGACAAATGATGCATTATAAGGTTTGGATCCAGTCCTGACATATCTGCATATGACCAAGCAAAGTTAATCTATTTCCACTTGAAGAATTTGGTAAATTCTGGCTTTTCTTATACCGATAAAGATTGTGCCATATGGATTATCCTTGGGTTGTCTTCTGTGCTAATGCTGACAAGTTTTGCCAGTTCAATCAAAATTGAGGACCTCTCCTGATGTGTCAGATGGGGAAGAGTGTCAAGCCTTTCATCCTTCAGCGCCTCAGAGAGGTTTTCACCATCGGATACGCCTTTTATTTTCTTACTATTTTCACGATCTAACACTACCGCGGAGCAGTTTTTACCATTAGATCTATCTTTTATATGACTAAAAGGCTTAGCACTCTCCAAAATAAGCCTTGTCATTGAGTTCTATAGCATAGCTAGTTTTGTGATCCCCTGCGAGTAGATGGCCTCTAAGTTCTAGATAATCTATGATGGCATCATCATTTTGGAAAGTATCGAGCTCAAGGGGTTCATCTTGCAAATCCCAATCTATGATTTCAGGATGCACTAAAGGTAATGGGTCATCAGGATGGTCTGGTTTGAGGGTAGTGGTGGTTAAGATAGAGGAGGTGTCTAGATGATGAAAGGGGTAAATCACAAAACACACAATAACAGATATTGAACACATCAAATAGAACTTTCTTTTATTGAACGGGGCAACTCATTATATTACAGAAGCTCAATTACAATCAGAGGATGAATCCTCTACTGACTGCCACACATTACAGCTTTCCCAACCTCAAGACTCTAGAATCTTCAACTTTCTATAACCTCAAATCAACTAGGGTTTCTGTTTTTCCCCTATTCTAGACTCTACACTGGCCCCCTTAACTCTACTCTTGCCCAGGGTTCCCAAAATAGTCATAAATAGCACTTTTTGGTGGCCTCCAGCTAAATTTCAAAATTTGCAACTCCCTCCAAAAGTAGGTCAACTTTCGGGAAGCATAACTTTTGATCCAAGTGTCTGATTGACAAACTGTTTTAAGCGTCGAAAAGCTCGCGATGTGAACTATCATGCCAGAAATTCGTAAATGGATTTTTGTCAACTTTTAGAGATGTTATGATAAGTTTTAGTGCCTCATATCTCGTTCCGTAAATTTTCAGGGGCTTTTCAGAAAACAAAAACTTTAATATCTTTCATCTCACAAATGATCTTTGCCTGATTCCTTCGCCAAAGGTCTTATATTTCTGTTATGTAACTTTCTGGAAGTTTTTTCTTCATTATGTGCCCAAATGCAAACTTTCTAAAAATAGTAGGTACACTTTCCAAAATAGGCAGGTCACTATTTTTAGCAGTTTTGGAAAAACTGAAAGTCCTACATTATTATTCTAGATATTATGGAACCAAAAACACTAATTATGGAAAGAAATGAAAACAACTACAATGGTTTTAAATTAACTTCTTTTTGGGTGATGCAAGATTGCCCTTACACTTCTGGATGCTCCTGCATCAGACACCCAGGGTAATTTGAGAAGTGACCCTGTCACGTCTCAGGTGTTTGTGTGAGGAAAACCCAAATGGTCAACCTCTGTCTTAGACAACCAAGAAGAATCTTCAACAGGCCTTCCTTTCCATTTCACTAGATATTCTTCGTATTGCCTATTTCGAGTGCTCCTTCCCACACGGCTATCCAAGATCTCTTCTATCTCCTCTGTTGAAGTAGATGCCAGAATACTCCACTGCACTTCTGTTGGTCCATCCTCTGTTCCACCTTCATGATATTTTGATAAATCGGCAATGTTGAAAATAGGGGAAATATTGATCCCACTCGGCAGCTCTACCTCATATGCATTTCCTAAATCATGTTTCTTCAGGATTCTGCATGGTCCAAATTTCTTCATTTTTAACTTATTATATGTTCCAATTGGGAACCTTTCTTTTCTCAAGTGAACCATGACTTCATCTCCTACCTAGAATTCCTTATATCTCCTCTTCTGATCTACCTTAGCCTTGTACTGAATATTCATTTTATTAATGTGCTTTCTCACCTCTTCATGCAAATTTTTTAGCTGTTCTACAAAGTCTTCAACTTCGGCACTTATCTTTTCTCCATTGTCCAGCTTCCTTAACTCTGAAGCATTTCTTGGACTATTCCCATATACAATCTGGAATGGTGATTTACCAGTACTCCTATTGAAAGAATTGTTGTAAGCAAATTCTGCCTGTGGTAAAATCAAATCCCATCCCTTGGGCTTATCTCCTAGTAAGTATCGTAGCAGGTTACCCAAACTCCTATTCACCACTTTAGTCTATCTATCAATCTGTGGATGGTGTGCAGAACTAAACTTCAAGTCTGTCTTCAACTTCTTCCACAATGTCCTCTAGAAATAACCAACAAACTTGGTATCTCGGTCTGAAACTATGCTCTTTGGTAGACCATGTAGTCTCACCACTTCCCTAAAAAATAACTCTGCAATATGAACAGCATCATTAGTCTTCTTACAAGGAATAAAATGTGCCATTTTTGAGAATCTGTCCACCACCACAAAAATAGAATCATGTCCTCTCTGTGTCCTTGGTAAACCAAGAACAAAATCCATACTAATATCATCCCATGACTTCTTCGATACAAGTAATGGTTGATACAACCCTATATTCTGACTTGTTCCTTTTGCCATCTGACACACTCTGCAACTCTGCACAAATTTCCTCACATCCCGTTGCAACTGTGGCCAATAATAATTTTCACCAATAATAGAAATGGTCTTATCTCGACCAAAGTGTCCAGCCAATCCCCCACTATGCTTCTCCTTAATCAAGTTCTCTCTCATGGAACTCCTTGGAATGCACAACTGGCTCCCTCTAAACAACATGCCATCTTAGATAATAAAATCCAACCATTTTGTCCTGTCCAAAGTAACAGGTTCCAAACAAGCTTTCCAAGCCTCTGCAAAATCTGGATCTTTAGGATACAAACTTTTGAGCTCATCCAACCCAACAACCTCTATCTTCATTTCTATCAACAAATTTTGCCTTTTGCTCAAGGCATCTACAACTCTGTTGGACTTTCCACTCCTATGCTTCAAAACAAAAGTATAGCTCTACAAAAACTCAACCCATTTTAAGTGCCTTTGATTTAACTTTCCTTGACTATTAAGATATTGTAAAGCCTGATGATTAGTATATAAAACAAACTCCTTTGGCAACAAATAATGTCTCCATTTCTTCAAAGCCTGAACTATTGCATAAAACTCCTGATCATAAACATAATACTTTTTCTTGGCATCATTAAGCTTCTCACTAAAATAGGCAATGGGCTTACCTTCTTGGCTCAAAACAGCTCCTATACCACTACCACTAGCATCACAATCTACTTGAAATACCTTATTAAAATCTGGAAGTGCCAAAATAGGTTGTTCTATGACTTTCTATTTCAATGTATCAAAGCTCTTGTCTGCTCCTTTAGTCCATCTAAACTCTTTTCTATCCCCTCTCATTATCTCAGTTAGGGGTGCACAAATGTGGTGCAGGAGCACCAAGGGTTTGGAGCCCATGTATATACTTTCACATTTTTGGTGTGATGTTCATTTGTGATTTTCAAATAGGAAGGAGTGAACAAGCGACGGGTATGAACATGCATTTGATACAAAGGTTGACCGTCTAACTCAGTAATGAAGACTGGTGATAGTAAGTTAACGCTTGTATATACAAGCAAGAAGTTATCAGTGTAATAAGGACCATCGGGGAAGACGTTGGAGGTCCCAACGAATAGTAGGGTCATGCCGATAGAAGGCATATCGGCATGAGTGTTAGTATCGGAGGAGAGGAGTGAAGTCCGACCGACGATGAAAGTCTGGCCGATGATGAACAAGGGATTAGTTGATCGGCATGAGGATGAAAAGAAAGTTACACCGCCAACATGAGTCTGAGCGATGGATCCTCACCATCGGTGTGAGATAGCATGTCAGAGATCGAAGAAAGAGCTTTGCCGACGGTTGAAGTTTGAGTGATGAAAAGGTCATCGGAGAGAGTAAGCGCATCGGTGACAAAAGTTATGTAGCAGCCGATAAGTTGGGTCAAGCCGACCAGGAAGGAGAAGACTATTTCGGTGAGAAAATAGAAATATCTTACCGATGATAAAGTGAATGCATATTTTAGTATTGTATGATACAAACGAATGTATATGCGAAGGAGCAATACGAATGGAGGAAACCCTAATCGTCTGATAACAGAAAAAGGACGAAGAGTATAAGAACTAGTTTTTGGCTTTGTAAATGGGTTTAAATGTTGGAAAAAGTTAAAGGATAGACATTGAATGTAAAAGAAAGAACTCTCAAAATAAGAACATTGATAGTTTGAATCTATTTTGTGCATTGTCTGTAGAATTCTTGCATAGCTCAGTTTAAAGTAGATTAATCAGTTTGTTTCTGTTCTTTTATTTTTGTTTGTACAAAATGTCTCTGTCTTGATGACCCTACATTTTTCCTGTACAGTCATGGAGGGTCATCAAGCAAAGACCTTCTTTCTTTTGTTTCTGTTTGTATTAGTGGTTGGATTGTCAATGAGAGACATTAGGAACTTGTCCTAGGCGAGCTGTGCTATAGCCCAGCTAGGTATGCAAGTTGCAGTCTAAGAAGACAGGGTGAAAAACAGAGTAGAAAGAATTGAGCATTAAGCAATCAGAACCCTGGACCCAGAGAGGAGGGCTGATAACGGGCTCAAGAAGGCTAGAAGTCTTGGAGATTGGGAATCTTGGAAGCAGCGAGGATAAGGAAGAGTATCTCACACCAAGAAAGCAAAGTCTGTATGGGAAACAACAAACAAGTAGGTCTTTCACCTCTATAATAGATTGCTTAGGTTGTTTTAGACATTTTGGGGTAGAAAATGTCTATGAGCACTTGAATTGGTAGGGAAACCTGGGGATGGCATAGGTCTTGAAGTGTTGTGTCAAGATAGGTTTTTGAAACCCTTAGGTCTCCCTATCAAAATGCTACTAAAAATCCTAATAAACTTTCTGTAAAAACTTGTCAAACCATGAAAAGATCGTACCTCTGTTGCACTCCTTGGCGTAGGCCATTCAATGATAACCCTTACTTTTTCTGGGTCCATCTTAAGACCTTCCTCTAAGACAACAAATCCCAGGTATACCAACTCCTTCTTTGCAAAACTACATTTCTTTAGATTAATCAGCAGCTTCTCCTCCCTCAGCTTCTCTAGAACTCTTCTGATATGCATCAGATGCTCATCCCAAGTCTTACTAAAAATCAAAATATCATCCAAATAAACAATAACAAAACTTCCCAAAAATTCTTTCAGTACCTCGTTCATGAGCCGTATAAATGTGCTCGGTGCATTGGTTAGCCCAAATGGCATGACTAACCACTCATACAAACCTTCCTTTGTCTTGAAGGCTGTCTTCCACTCATCTCCTTCTCTGATACAGATCTGGTGATACCCACTCTTTAGGTCAATCTTCATGAAGTACTTGGCTCCACTCAAACAATCCATGATGTCATCCATTCTTGGCAATGGAAATCTATACTTGATCGTTATCTTATTGATGGCTCAAGAGTCTGTACACATCCTCCATTCTCCATCCTTTTTTGGTGCTAGTACTGCAGGTACTGCACATGGACTTAGGCTCTCCCTTATCAGTCCCTTCCTCAACAACTCCTGAACTTGTCTGTTCAGCTCTTCATTCTCTGCAGGGGTCATTCTATGGGCTGCCTTGTTTGGCAAACTGGCTCCTGGTATCAAATCCATTTGATGAATTATCTTCCTGACTGGTGGTAAACCTTCTAGTACATTATCAGAGATAATGTCCTAGAACTCTTCCAACATATCTGAAACTTCTACTGGTACATCTTCACATTTCTCTTGACTAATCTTAGGAATTAATGCAAATCAATGACGCTCATGCTTCATACCCTCCAAAAATTTCCTACCATCTACCAAGCAAATTATGGTAGTACTACATACCTTTTCTTCCACCTCCTTCAAGGGCTTCAACTTATGACGAACTCCATCTTTTGTTAGGGAATATGTGTTTGCACGACCATCATGGACAGCACTCCTATCATATTGCCACGGTCTCCCCAATAGCATATGACATGCATCCATCGGTATGATATCACACAGCACCTTGTTATGGTAGTCCCCAATCTTGAACTTCACTAAACACTACTCATTGACCAAAGCTCTATGGTCTTTCTGCAACCATGCAATCTGATATGGATGTGGATGCTTTCTTCTTGTTAACTTCAACTTGTCAACCATCTCCTCTGAAACAAGATTATTAGTGCTTCCGCTGTCAATAATAATATCACAACACTTACCTTCACATTTGCACCTTGTGCGGAATAAACTCTTCCTCTGATTTGGTTCTTTCTCCTCATTCAACAAGGTTCTTCTGACAACTAGGGTTTCTCCCCTTTCAGCATCTTCAGAATGCTCAGAATGTGCATCTTCATCTACATGTGCAACTCATGCATTACCTTCAGGTCTTCTATTTGTCCTTCCTTGATGTTGTGGACACTCGTATGCTTGATGCCCTTCTTCTCCACATTGGAAACAGGTTCCTCTAAAACCTCCTCTTCCAGGTCCTTGCCCAGGTCTGCCTCTTCCTCTTCCTCTTTGCTCACCATTATTCTGGTCACGAGGGCAGTAGGTATTATCTCTTCTCTGATTTCGACTGGTGCCAGCTTCTTCACTTTTCTTTGTATCTTCATTTCGGCCTCCATAGGGTCTTCCACCAATCCTTCCGCCTTGACCTCTTCCCCTTTGCTTGCTATCAAATCTTTTATTCAACTTCTCTTCCACCTTCAGGGAAAACTGATATGCATCTTCCATGGTGGTCATTCTGACCAGGCTCAGTTCTTCTTGGATACTTGACCTCAACCCATTAATGTAATGGGCTACCTTCTCCTTATTAGCCTTTGCATGACCAGTTCTGATAGTAATCTTATAAAACTCTTTTGTATACTCCTTAACAGACTTATTACCTTATTTCAGTCCTTGCAACTTCTTCAGCAACTCCATCTCATAGTCCACAGGAATGAACTGCTTCTTCAGTTCCTCCACCATCTGATCCCATCTTGTAATCTTTCCTTTTCCTCTTCTATTCCTCTCTAATTGGACCTCCTTCCACCAAATACTGGCATGGCCCTTCAACTTTGTTTTTGCAAACTTGACCCGATCTGGATCCTCCACATCTTCATACTCAACATACTCCTCCATGTCATTGATCCAATCAATGAGCTATTCTGGATTCAAGTCTCCAGAATATGTAGAAACTTTGATTCTGGGCCTCTTTCCAATCTTTGAAATGGCCCTCAACAACCTAACTTCTACAGGATCTCCTACAGCTTCTTATTCTTCCTCAAATAGCTCTTCTTCAGCTTCATCCTCGCTTTCTTCTCTTGTTCTTGGATCAAACCCTCTTCGCAACTCCTCTTGCAATGCATCGATTTGCCTTTGTAGGGCTCTAAAACCCTCTTCTGTCAAAGCATTCCTCCCAACACGATTTCTTTGTGGAGGCATCTTGATCTCTGTAGCAAACCCACAACCTCAGGTCCTGGTGCAAACTGCCAAACGGTCGGCGATTTGCCTACACACTCAGGAACCCTTGCTCTGATACCACTTGATGAAGGGGTAAATCACAAAACACACAATAACAGATATTGAACACAACAAATAGAACTTTCTTTTATTGAACTGGGCAACTCATTACAATACAGAAGCTCAATTACAATCAGAGGATGAATCCTCTACTGACTGCCACACATTATAGCTTTCCCAACCTCAAGACTCTAGAATCTTTAGCTTTCTATAACCCCAAATCAGCTAGGGTTTATGTTTTCCCCCCTATTCTAGACTCTACACTGGCCCCCTTAACTCTACTCCTGCCCAGGGTTCCCAAAATAGTCATAAATAGCACTTTTTGGTGGCCTCTAGCTAAATTTTGAAATTTGCAACTCCCTCCAAAAGTAGGTCAACTTCCGGGAAGCATAACTTTTGATCCGAGTGTCCGATTGACAAACCGTTTTAAGCGCCGAAAAGCTCACGATGTGAACTATCACGCCAAAAATTCATAAATGGATTTCCGTCAACTTTTTGAGACGTTATGAGAAGTTTTAGTGCCTCATACCTCATTCCATAAATTTTCAGGGGCTTTTCAGAAAACAAAAACTTTAATATCTTTTAGCTCACAAATGATCTTTGCCTGATTCCTTTGCCAAAGGTCTTATATTTCCGTTATGTAACTTTCTGGAAGTTTTTGCTTCATTACGTGCCCAAATGGAAACTTTCTAAAAATAGCAGGTACACTTTCCAAAATAGGCAAGTCACTATTTTTAGCAGTTTTGGAAAAACTAAAAGTCTTACATTATTATTCTGGATATTATGGAACCAAAAACACTAATTATGGAAAGAAATGAAAACAACTACAATGGTTTTGAATTAACTTCTTTTTGGGTGATGCAAGATTGCCCTTACACCTCTGGATGCTCTTGCATCACTAGATTGGTGTAAGTATTGACAAAGTCTATGATGGTACTCTCCTCAAGTTGATCTGTCAAGTGTGACATCATTCTTTCTTCAAGAAACTCATTTTTGGTATTTTACAGAATGAACTCTAGAGGTCTAGACCTAGAGCTTCATCTCTCATTGTTAGGGTTAGCCGGCAGAAGATATCAATTAAATGCAAATAAAGAGTAAACAGAGAAATGGAAATACACAGAATTAATAACAGCGAGAGACAAGATTTAACGTGGTTCACCCAAACTCGGGCTACATCCACCAAACAGAGAGTCCAATATTATTATCCAGTAAATCAAACCGATTACAATCAACAATCTCTGCAACTCAATACCGCTGCAAAATGCTACAATACAATATCAAAACCCTCACCCTTAGCCGCTTTTTATCAAGCTTTTTGTCGGTTACAAAATAGGGTTTTCTTATGTCGGTCAATGAAAAAATTAACTCCCGGTGCATTATAAAATAATAAAAAACCATGTTAGGTTTCGGGGGCGTTGCCCCCGAGCCCCCACGGGGGCGCTGCCCCTCGACCCCACCCTGTATCGCGACAGGGAACGCGCCAGGGGCACTGCCCCTGGACCCCGCAAGGGGCGCTGCCCCCAAACCCCCGCAAGGGGCGCTGCCCCTTGACCCTGTAGGAATTTGGGGGGAAACCGCGCCAATAAAAGTGGGGTAAATATAACCTCCGAGTCTGATTAGGCTCCATATAACAACACTCATGAGGTGTATGGGTAGAGCTATATTGTTGAACCACATCAACATCTTTCTTGTCACAAGATAGTTTAGAAAGACTATCCAATTCATAGTTATTTGAGTCTGTCTCACTCCATTCTTGTAATTGATGAATCTGTTCTACTAAGTTAGCAGTACCTGTTTCTTTTTCTTTTCCTTTGTGCTTGTCATTACCTTTGACCTTTTCTTTACCTCTATAACCGAGCCCTGTAGTGTCTCAGGCTGTTACTAAAGGACGTTGGATAGGTTCGATGATACCTTCTTTCCTCAATCCTATGGGCCCATGACCGTCATATCCCATTCTTTGTAAGATTGAGAACCCTTGGCCATATTGTTCGGTTTGCAATTGGGATTGAGGGTCTTGTGATTTGGATTCACTGTCTTCATCCTTATATAGCCATTGTAGAATATCCTTCTCATCGCTCCCATCTTCGAGGCTTCCCCATTTAACAAAAGGACCTTTAGGAGTCTCCAATGACTTGGGTTTGTTCATGGATGGTTTCCCATAGGACTTGGGGGATATAGGTAGCTGTGCTAGGCAAAAGGATTGTGCGATGGTATATTCTCCTACACCCTTGTCTTTGAGCTTGAGTTTGAGTTCAGATGTCTTGGATGTAGAAGGTAGTGAAGCTAGGTTGACATGAGATGAGGATGAGATAGATGCACGGTTGGTGGGAATTACAACTTCGGGCTTGGATTGGATGGAATTGCAATATTGGAATGGATTAGGATCACCTTGGATAGTGATTTCTTGGCCATTATGAGGAAATTTGATACACTGATGATAGGTAGATGGCACATCCTTCATCGCGTGTATCCAAGGTCTTCCAAGGAGAATGTTATATGCTAGTTCCATGTCAAGCACTTGACACACCACATCTTTCACTACCAGTCCCACTCTAATTGGCAAAACAACGATTCCTTTTGATGTCCTTTCTTCTTCATTGTAAGCCTTGATGGTAATTTTATTTTTAGGATCAATCACATTCTCTGAAAACCCTAATGCAAGGATTAGTTTTAACATTCAGATATTTAAACCTACCCCTTCATCTATTAGGACATGTTTTATTTTATGTTTATGGATGAAGGTTTCAATATGGAGGGATGCATTATGCGGTTGGGTGATATACATATCATCTTTTTCTGTGAAGGATAAGAAATGGGATGTAGTTAGATGACCTACCATGGCTTGAAATTGCTCTTTAGCTAGATTGGTTGGGATGGTAGTTTCCAAGAGAGCCTTTTCAAGGATGGCTTTGTGAGACAGAGATAGACGAAAGAGCTCCAAAATGGATATATGGGTTGGTGTTTTATGGAGTTGGTCAAGGACATTGTATTGGTTGGATGTGGGGGATGGTTTGGATTGAGCCCCTTGGAGAGTAACCTTTCCACCATGAGTGGTCACATTACAATCGGGCTTTTTATTTATAGTGATCACATTTACATGTGAGTCACCTTTGGAGATATGGTTAACAACATAATCATATGACACAATTTTATAGTTGGCATTGTTACCACTATTATTGTTTTGATTTGAAAACCCTCCCTTCTCATAGTTGGGGAGCAGATTCTTGAATGACAAATGGTTGTCATTGGATACATGTCCATCAATTTTTATTACTTTTTGATCAATCAAGTCTTGAATGATATTCTTTAGTCTTTGGCAATCATTAGTTTTGTGACCTTTTCTCCTATGATATTTGCAAAAGTCCAAGTCTTTCCACCAAGAGGGTTTAAATTTTGCTTCATAATCCCGTACCATTAGAGGCGTTATGACATTGTTTGATATGAGCTTCCGTAGGGCTGATTCAATTGATTCCCCTAATGGTGTAAACTTTCAACGAGGAGGAAAGTTTGTGGATCGTGGTTCATTGTTTTGAGGTTTGTTTGATGGTGTGTTGTTTTGTGGGTTTGATAGATTAAAGATTGGTTGTTTTGGTACCACATTTTTAGCATCAACAAACCCATTGTTTACAATGTTTTTGTTTTTGGTCCAAAACCTTGGCTTGTCCGTGTTATTACTTGAACTAGGGGTGTCCTTGTAGAGTTTGATTTGCCCCTTTGCTATCAAGGCTTTCTCAATGAGTAGCCCCATTTTAATGACCTTACTAAAAGTAGTTGGACATTGTATTTGGATTTGATAGCTTAGTTTCATGGATAGATTGTGAACAAACATTTCTATCATTTGCTTCTCCGGTATGTGGTAGGGACACTTGCTTGCAATTTATCTCCATCTTTGTAGGAAAGAGGTGAAGGATTCTCCCCCTTTTTTCTTGTTATTACAAAGGTCCAACATGGAGATTTCATGTTTGATATTGTATGAGAAATGTGTGACAAACTTATCCACTAGTTCATCAAAAGTGCAGATGCCAGGAGGTAGGCGAGAGAACCACTCCATAGCTTGTCCTCCTAAGATTCTTGGGAATAGTCACATAAGATATGTTTCATTGTGTGCGACTTCTAGACATGCGGCACTAAATTCCCTTAGATGATCTCTTGGATCACCTTTTTCTCTATATTTGTCAAATTTTGGAAACTCAAACCTTGAGGGAAAAGGTATCATGAGCAAAGATTTATCGAATGGATAAGGTGAGATCTCCTCAAGGGAATAGTGTTTTGTGGTTGTCCCACTTTGGATGTCCAATTGTTTTTGCAAGCCTTGGATTTGTGTTGTTAATGTGTCCAAGGGATTGAGTGTATCCTTGGCCTTTTCTGATTTAGAAGCATCTTTGTCAGTTTTGGAGGCATCTTTGTCATTTTTGGAGCCATCTTTTGAAGACCTAGCTTTATTTGAGGAATTGTTCTTGTAGGAGTCAAGGACAACACTGAGAGGGGGGGGTGAATCAGTGTTATGTAAATACTTAACTTTTTGCAAACTTTACAAGACAAGTAGAAAGAAAGACATTAATGATCTATTGAGCTCATATGCACAAGACTAATAGTGAAATATGTGAATCAAAAACTTATAAATAAAACACAAATATGCACACATAGAGACAAATTATAACACAGAAATTTCTGGAGTGGAAAACCCTCTTGGGGTAGAAAAACCACTCATGAAGTGCCTCACTGGCTTAACTTTAAAACTTCTTACAAAGCCTCACTGGTTGAATATTATGTCTCACTGACATTTGAAAGGTCTCACTGACCACAAACCTCACTGGCATATGAAGGTCTCACTGACCACAAGAAGCCTCACTAGCATACTGTGCCTCACTGGCAAACTGAATCACTATTAACAAAAACATCAAACTTCGTGTGCAAGACATGATTGCCATTCAATCAAATTTGCACCATTGTATACAACCTTATTCCTCCTATTTGATTTTCAAATCAAGACCATTTTCTTTTACATACTTCTGCAAACAAGCTCCATATACAAATCTCTATAAATAATTTTCTCTGTCAATCTTTCATCAATCACTGCAATCAAAGCTTGATTCAATATTTCTTCTACTCTGCAAATTTGTCATCTGTATCATCAAATTATTTTCATCATTAATCTGCGTAACCTCGACACCCACTATATGTATTCAATCATCTGTGTATATCATCTCTGTCTCCCAAAAACCCTGTCATTAATGCACCTGAAAAACAATTTTATACAAATTGAATAACCTTTCATATTCTACACAATCATTTTTCATCTGAGAAGAAATTAATTTTTTTTTCATGCCCATGACTGTTCATTTTCTTCTTCTTGCATAAACAATTACATCCTGCAATAAAATTATAATCAATAGGACTTCTTGGAATTTCACTTCTCCCTACAAGAATATCTTCTTTTTCAATCTGAAAATCTTTGTTCCCAAATGACCCTTCATATTTTTTTCTTTCTTTACAAAATACTCTACAAACTCCAATCTGCAAAACATTTTCATCTTCATGTGCAAAGAAAATAAAATCAATCAAACAAACTTCATCAATTTGCCCTCATAATTTCACCAAAAAAAATATCTTCAATGAATTCAATTTCTCTTTGGAATTTTTCTTTAAAAATTGCTTCCATGTCTTTGATCTTCAAATCCATTCAACTTCACTGCATAAAACAAATCATTCTCCTCAAGAATATAACTCTTCATATTTATCTCTGCATAAAAAAAACTTTTCAATTTCCCTCTGCAAATAATAAAAACTTTCTTCAAACTTTCACCACCAAAATTCTTCTACAAAAAATCCCCATACATTCCTTTTTAATAAAAGACACATAAAAAAACTTCCACCCTATTAAAGTTCCAACTTTTTAGCTTCATTGTCACAAGAGAAAAAGAAATAAATCTTTCATCTTAAAATTCCAAAAATATCTCACACAAAAAAATCTGCCTTTGATCTCCAAAAATTTCTCCTTGAAAATATTAAATACCACTTTATTTAATGTCATAAATAAATGACATATAGAGGACCCACCAATTTTAACACAAAGTTTATGAATTTAAAAAAAAAACCGTAATAAGCTCCTTAAAATCCTCCTTTTAAAAAGACTAAAAATAGTCTTAGAAATCTTTTATTAAAAGATGCCCCCTTTCTTTTTTAAAAAAAATAATAATTCCCTCCTTTAAGAAAGCCACGGGTGAGACTAATAATAAGCTTTTAAAGTTTATAAAAAACTTTTAAAAAGCTTAAACAAAATCTGTCCCCTTTTTTTAAGAATATTTAAACTTTGTAGACTAAATCATATAAATCTGCCCACTCACTAATTCTTTAAAATAGAAGACTCTATTATTTTATTTTTGGGGTGAAGGGGTCAAACTTTATTTAAAACAAAAATGCATGTATTAAATGACAAGGAGAGAGGTGTAGGAAAATAAAAGGATGTTAAGGTTTAATAATGTCCCTTAAGAATTTTTCAATCTTTGAAAAATGTTAAACCTATCATCCGCTGCACATATTTGAAAACCATGTCACTTTAACTGTCACTTTAACCATGAAGAACATTATGAACACTTGAAACTTCTTGCCAGTTATTATGACTTAATCAGCTGAGCTCCTTCAAAGCAAAACATAATAGAACCAAACCAACTCCACATCTTTGTGAACTGACCAAGCAATGAACAACTATATCCTCCTGATGTCCTGCAACAACTTACATTATCAACTGACCACACTTTTGACATCAATGACAACCTGTCACTATCAGTTCTCTCTTAGATTTGAGACATCAAAATCTGAGGGCAACTTAGCTCCTTGTTGAGCTAGCATAAGAAAATATTTATGAGGATCTGTGGCAATGACCCTATCCATTATCTTTTGATATCTTGGATCTTGGAGGTGTTTAAGGATTTCCTCTTCATCAAAATCGTGCCCACTATTGTGAATGGAACCCATTTTTTGCTTTTGACTTACTTGGGACCTAGTTTGAACCATGTAAGTTTGAGATGTGAGTGAAATTGGATTGTGAGACTTGGTGGACTTGGTTTGATGTTTTGGTATGAAATGATTTGAGGGTGAATTTGGTTAGATATGTTTTTGACAAAATTTTGCTAAGGTTTTATATTGATCTATGTTGTCCAAACAATGTGCTCTTGAGCTAAAAGGTAGTTAAAATAGGGATAGTTGATCACCACTATTGATATAGACTATTCTTTTATCAAGATTACACTAGCACAGTTTCGAGGTGAAGGATGATTGATCCTGTAATGAAACTAACTAGATTTTGTTTGAATTTGGTAGAGTCTCAATAACACCTAGATGAAAATCTTGGTTTGGTTTGGACAGCAAGATAGTGGTATGCAAAGGTGATGTGAAAATGGTACAAAGGTGAGTCTGCAAGGTTGAAGTCATTCTCAAGTGTACTAGAGCAAAAAGGGTATTTAGAAATGGTTTCACTTTTATCTCAAAATGTACATAACATCTCTTGTTGTGTATGCGCAGGACTACAGAAATTTTGCTTTTTGTTTCAGTTTGTCAGTTTTGGCTTGTTTGTGCAAGTTTTCCTAGGATGCTCTAAAGTTTGTGGTATTGTTTTTTACTCAAGTTATTGCCAGAAAACACAGTAAACAAGAAGTTGTCATGATTTTTTTGATACAATTTTTGATAAAATATAAAAATAAACAAGTACAATCCTAAGGATGGTAAGGGCAATATTTGTCGAATTCCAACTTGGATTTTACTCTAGCCACTTACATAAAGGCAGACAGTTAGTGACTTGGTAGCACCGGCTCCCCCTTACAGTGCACATACTTCTCACACATACCAAGTTACAATCCCTCCGAAGAGTTGTATTTTCTGTCTCTACACTAAATGAGTGTATTACGTTGGATGGCTTCGAAGGTCCGACCTCCTGCATCAACAAATAGGGGTTTTTGACTTTCTAAAACAATGGGCTTTTTAGTGTGGGCATCCGTTCGGGTGGTTATATGTGCGGCAATTCACTCCATTATGGAGGCTTCCCAGTCTGAAGAGGTTAGGCTCAATAGATTTAAATGCACCACAAGGGTACTAGGGGAAATATTTGTTGGTATAACACAACAACACCCATTGTTTGTGACTTTCGTCACAAACAATTTATATATAGCGACTAGGAACCGGCTTGGCTTTAGCTCGTTATCGCTCTAGGTTGTCCCACTTGGAAGAAATGCAATCCCAAGGGTAGGCCTCTTGTAAAGGTTACACCAATAAAACGATGAGTTTGGCATTTTGATCACCCAAAAAGGGGAGAGCATAGTCCTATCACTATTTTCAAACACATAATACACTGGTTCTTTATCCTCCTAGAGTTAAAACTAAATCTGTTTTACTCTACCAAGCACAATAAATTGACAAGATAGCAATAAACTTGAAAAAGATTGTTAATTTTATCCTCCTAAACAAACTATTGTGAAGATTGTTGTTGAAGAATTAAACAAGTTACTTTCTCCTATTTAAGCTAGATGAGAGTTTGTAGTGCAAGATAGCAATGAAAGATTTGTTTAGTTTTATCCACCTAGGTTGGGACTATGTCATGCCCACATTTTCCATGTGGTCACAACACACATCGCACGTGTCATAGCCACATCTGTTATGTGATTATGACACGAGATATGAAAAACTTTTCTCACACTGTCCTAAAAACCCCCTTCGCATGCATACGCATGCTCGACGGTGTTCTCTCATGGCGAAACACTACACTCTTCGGCGGAATACAAGTACAATTGCGTGCAACCAAAAGCATACAAATCAACAAGAGGGTCTATACAACGCTGCTAACGTCATTGCAAGAGTGAGATTACCAAAGTTCTTAAATCGAACCCTCGGCAATTTTCGGTAGCATAATGCCTTACGGCGTTAGTGGGAATTACGCTGCACTCATTTACGCACGTGGTTCGCTGATAGAGTAACAACTTCCCACGACGCCTTGTTCTGACTAAACCGGCTAGTGATCTCCCTATTTAGTCATTTTTCAGCCAGGCACGGTTGTCTGTCTCCTCTCTTGTTTCCTGAAACATACTCCTCCTATGACTTAGCATTTTCAACAAGGCGGTTTGGTTGCTCTCTCTTCCCTTTTCACAAGTTCTTAATTTTGATTGTATCTTTATCGCCCTTACCTTAACTATTTCTCTGTTAATTTAGTGTGTTTATATTTCGGTCTCTCTCTCTCTTTCGTTTTCTATGCTTTCTTTATGTGCATCCTGACCTTTCTTCATGATTTACGTCAATCAGGGTTATCACTGCAGCTATTGTTGATATTAAACCTAATTTCAGGATGATCTAGGTCACAAAGGCTGGTTTACTATTCCGCTGGACTCGGTCTCCTAATCTTCCCCGATCTAGGTTCCTCCTCTTCGTATGTACTTATTGAACCTGTTCCTAAGCAGATTTAGCAGAAGGGTCCGTCAACTTAGTTCTCTTATCCCATGTGGGAAAAGTCGCGCATTTTCTCCTCTGCGTTTTCCAATGTTAGTTTTTCTTCTTCGGACTCTCTTACAGGTTTACTTATGAGGTCGTTTGCTACAGTTGAGATTAAAATGGCCACATGGATTGTCAGTGGTGGCTTCTTAAGTTTATTTCCAGTGTTCTTTTGAGCAAGGTGATCTGTAATTTTCCTCTTCATTTTCCGGGTGATTGATATTACGTTGATAGTTGAAACTTCCGAGAAACTCTTTCCAGAGTATCACTGAATATTCCTTAACTCTCTTTACATTATAATTTTATTTTCTCTTGTTTATAATTATTGTTGTTACTATTACTGTTGTTACTATTAATGACTATTAATCCACTGATTGTGACTCGTTTAACGTTGTAAATAGATGTAGGAGGCTCTCCACTTTATAAAACCCTGTTCATGGTAATATATCTTCTTTGGTTGTTGTGTTCAACACTTAATAACATCTACTGTGTGAATATAATTTGTTATTTTTTTTTTTCTCTATGTCCATGAGACATAGTTTATAACGATTTAAAACGAGGGCCCAATAACATGGTTCATAGATTTACTCCTATGTCTATTATATATATATATATATATACATATATATATATATATATACATATATATATATATCTATATATATAATATATATATATATATACATATATATATATATATATATCTATATATATAATATATATATATATATTTTAATGTCTATGTATAGGACGAAATTGGTTTACCACTATATATATGTATATATCTCTATGTATATATATATATATATATAGAAATATATAGATAGATATATAATCATTTTATTATATATATAGCTATATACATAGACATATATAGTATATATATATGCCCATATATAGAGCTATAAAAATGTATTTATTTTCCAAAGAAACCAATCATATGTTAGGGCCAAAGCCCTAACATTTTTTTTTTTTGCTTTAGATTCCACAGCCGACGGCGGCCATGGGCGGCGGTGGCCGCAGTGACAGAGAAGCAGGGTCGGCGGTGGCCGCAGAGCGGTGGACAGGGTCGGCGGTGGCCGCAGAGCGGCGGGCCTGTGCAGGCCGCGGGAGGCATAAGGGGAAGGGGGGATGTGGAGTGGGGCGGAGCCCCACCCACATCCCACGATGTGGGGTGTGGGTGGGGCTCCACCCCACTCCACACCTCCAAGTATATATATATGGGCCTGCGGTGGGGATTTCTCCCCACCGCCCAAATCTAACCGCGACTGTGTTTTTTTCCCGCGGCTTAAACTTTGACAGTCAATCTTATGTGCTATTCGTTGATTTCTATCAACAATAATATATTTATATATATATATATATATCAATGATAATATATTTATATATATATATATATATATATATATTTCATATATATATATATACATATATATCTATTTTTATATTGATATATATCATTCAATCTCATAAAAATGATAATTACTTTCAATTTCTCTATTATTCTATAAAATGATAATTACTCAAAATGTGAAATATATATATATATATATATTTATTTATTTATTTATATAAAAATATTCTTATATGTATATATATAATTCCTAAATTTCTCAAATTCACTACTTTATGCATTTACTCCAAATCAACCTGTTATAAAGATAATGTCATAACAATTAGATATATATATCTATATATATATATATCCCAATTTCACTTAATCGGTAGAAATGGTAAATAGCTATCCCCTTATTATAAGTATATATATTTCTATTTTCATAAATATTTAAGAATGCTTAAATGTACAAACAGAATATATATACATGCTAGAATTTAACAGAATCCACTAAATATGGAGAATAACTCAAACATTTAAAACTGTCTTTTCCATTTTAACATTGAACTATAAAAACTAACATTTCAACTAGTTAAGCAATTCCAAACTTTCAAATGTAAACAACTCGTATTAGATTGCAATAATGAATTTTTCCTTTCAGTAATACTTGAAACACAAAAATTGCTATTGAACAAAGTTTGCAAACATCAACTTAAAAATTTAAGCACATTCATATTACAGCTTCTCAATCATGAATACCACCACTTAACTTCCCAGATATGAACTTTCTTCTCCCAAACAGTACACAACTGATAACTATGACAACCAATTAAAAGTCCAATAATAACAAGATCAGGGAGGTGATTTTCTTCACTCCCAGAATATCATTAATTTACAACAATAACAAGAGAGGTGTTCTCTCTTCATCTCTATGAAATGAACCAGGCCTAATTCTCATGACAAAGAAGATGAACTGTTTCTTCATAAATAGCCAACCAGAAGCTCCAAGAGAAAACCTGCGTATCAAAGACAAACAAAGAAGAAAATACCACTCATCTAGCTCTCCTCCCTACCGTAGACCCGCAAGTGGGTCACCCCCGAGCTAGGGAGACCATACTCACACCTGGGTACTCAAACACTCCACTTCACAACAAAAACAACAACAATCCCAAAGCACACATACACCCGTGGGTATTTTACACAATACGGAAACTCAACTACAGTGAGTTTCATAAGGGGCAGGAGAGTGGACACACTCGACTCCAGAGTGTCACCCAGACAGATAAATGAACCAATATAAATTTCTCTTGGTCTCAACCAAGTGTGATCACAATTTTTAAGTAATCTGTATAGGACTCTCAAGTCAAAAATACAGTCACAGATACATGCCCTCAAGGCTTTCAACATCCCAAAAGATGGAAACAGGTATGCACCCGAGGAGGATCTCTCCTCCCCTACCCCAAACTTGATGAGCATTTCTCCCAAGTGGGAGACGCTCTGTCAAACAACCCGACAAGAACCCCACAGAAAACAAATCTAAACACATATTCCACACACATTTCATACACATTTCAGTTCTACAAAAACAAAGGTAAAATTCAGACCAACCTTGCAAAGCCCTCCTGGAATGAAGTTGTTGCAGAGTCCACAGAGTTCACTTCCAACCTTAGCCACCAACTCCCTCTCCCTTCTCTATCTTCCAAACTAACTTCTCTATTTTTGGTAAGGCAAAAATGAAAGTTTTTCCCAAAATTCAACTAACTCCCTCTCATCCCAAAATTTGAAAATAAATAACCCAAATTCTCTTTCTTTTTAATTTTGAGAAATGGGGAAGTGACACTTGTCACCTCCTCACCCTTCCCCAAAACCACTATTCTGTCCTGGTGGCTTATGTCACTCTCCATTCCCAAGGGTACTCCTTATTCCTCTCATGTGACTCCACTTTCTCATGGGAGAAATAAAAAAAAGAGTTAAATGGGAACAAGACAGGTGACCCATGCCTCTTTCTACTTTATTCACATGGGTGTCCCCAGAGTACATGGGGGAATCTCACTAAAGAAGAGGTGACCTTCACTAATGGATGGCATCTCTTATCTAGGGGAATGTAGAGGGGATGGGTTGGGTGTTGGTACAACCCATCATGTCCCCTCCTACCTCCAATTTTCGCCACTTAACTTCAGGGGAAGGTTAAGTTGACTAGATGGAGGTTACTCAAGGGTTACCCATGCCAAATGGGCCCCTGGACCCATGGGGTATAACCCAGGGTCAACTTTAACCCATACAAGACACCCCTGGTCAAGGTAAGGCACAAGAAAAGGGCCTCATAATTTAAAGAAAATAAGAAATTTCAAATTCAATCTCTTTACAACACTAATTATAAAAATAATGGTACATGAGGGTAACCTAACCCACTCGACCATACGAAAGACCACATTACATCATGACATCAAACACAAAGAGATCTTGGTTCCTCGTGGAACCAGATCGGCGTAACATGGAATAACAAATAACAAGGTGTGGAATGATCTCCGAAATCTGTGGTTCGATTAGTAATCCCTGCACACTCAATTACAAGATCAGTAACCACATAAATTCATCATAGCCGAAGCAACTTAAATAAAACATGCATTCTCATGCCCTAGTACAATTTAACATAATTAAAATCATATTACAATTTTCCATCATCACCTAATTCATTTTTCTGAAAAGTAAACTTATCCAAACATCACCCAATTAGTTTTTCCGAAAACATAATAAAGTTAAATAGTCTGACAAATTCCGGGAACTGCTATCCCACAAATATGAAAGTAACAATAACAGTACTGTAAATAGTCATAACAACAGTAGTAAAAAGGGCGGTCCTCACAGACTATGTGAAAGTTGTATGCAATAATACAATTTACTTCCTTCTAATTAAATCTAGATGAAAATTTGCATGAAGATGTCAAATTACTTCCCCCTAATTAAATCTAGATGAAGATTTGTATGCAAGTTCTAACTATAAATGCCTAAACCAAAATAGGACTCTTAACAATCTTACGGAGAGTCCAAAATAGATGAGAGTCCCTTCCGTGAAGGACTGGAATAGCCGCTGGGACTAAACCATCAGTTGGACTGTGTGTGAGGATTTTTGAACATTGATCAAACCGTTGGAGGCTGATCAAGAGCTGAGGAAGCCTGAGATGAGGTCGACGTGGCTGAAATGTGTGCCTGGTTTGTTGAATGTAGTCCGACATGGGCTAAATGAACGCCAAGGAGGTTGAATGCTGGCCGATCTATCCACCTTGAAATGCTTGCAAAAGGAAGACTGAGGCTGACAAGTGGAGAGAACTATGTGAAAGTCGATCTCAAAATAGAGAGTCGACCTGAGAGATGGGTGCAAGATGAGAGGCCCAAAAAATTTGGTGAGAGAGGGCGACCAAGTTACCCCTGAACCAGAATGCCAAATACACCAAATGTCTCCTAAAATTGATCCAAATGCCTCAAATCTATTCAAACCAGGTGACTATGTGAGCAGCTTGAGATGCTCATGGCACTGAGTGAAGACCAAATGTACGCAAGCTAAACAATAAGCCGCAACCTGCACAAAAAAACTTCAACAAAGGAAGTTGTGTCAACAAACAATATCTCTAGATTTGGAGATGAAAATTAACCCACACTGCTCAAACGGTGATCTTGTGAGGGTGGCCTATGGAGGAGCAACGATAAGCTCCAAATATGAGTTGACCCAACAAGAAGAATAAAACATTGACTGTTGTGGAAGATGGGCCCAAGGCATGGATAAGGAACCTGTGCACTGGGAGAGGCTAGAGAGGAGGCCACGAGGCTCTTGTAGATGTGATATGAGCCCTCCAACAACAAATAATGACCCGAAGAATAACACAATATGCAAAGTAATGGAAACTTTGAAATGATTTAAAATCACGTCAAAAATACACCAACCCTTTGTTGAAAAAGCACACAACGATCTATGTATTATGTGCAGCCAGTAGAGGTCTCGAAAATAGAGATGGAAACGTTGAAAAAACTCAAAACTCAAAACTTAGACAGTTGCCACGAGATTAGAAAAACTCAAAATGGAAGTTAAAAACGGGGCAGTAGCCCCATGGTGGGCGCCAAAAATGTTAGAGGAAATTATGAATAACAGTATTAAACAACTAAATATCCAATAACTCAATGAAATTGATGTGAATACAATAAACAAAGATATTACCTTTGTAGACCGATTCACCTCGTAGCTTCCATTGTTTTTCTATCTCGTATTTATCTTATGACTGAGTTGAGCTCTCAAAAGTGTGTACTTCCTTGCTATTGAAGATGACAATATGAGAATGGTTGTAGATAGATAATGCAATGAAGATTGAACTACAATACAACTTTATGCAGATGGATAATGGAGATAATGATATGCAGCCATGGTGGATGATAATGAGATGATGACAATGGGTTTGTAATGCAAATGCAATGGAGCCAAAGGCACACTTGAGAGCTATGATGGTATTTCTACAGAGTAAGATTGTTAAAGCTTGAGTGGATGCAAAATGGGTGTGAGGACCTTACTTTTATAGGCTTAAGAGAGGCCAAGTCCAAGTGTCAATAGATCTATGACTGGAGGAATTATCTGTGATGTGTACGGTTGAGATGGAGTTGAGGGAGATAATCATGGGAAATGTTCCTACTACGTTTACAAGGTAGAGGAATAAGTGGATCCATGAGCCACATGACATTGTGCTCACAAATGACCTGTGAGTTAAAGGTGGAAGTCTTTGAGGAGATTGTGGAAGAATGACTCTTGATCTATTGGAATGTGAGAGATGAACTAGAATTAGAAAGACAAGTTTCTTTGAGCATAAAGGTGATTGAGAAATAATAGGACACATGTGGGTGAGGACAATTAGCTAATTAATTATTAAAGTATTTAATTATGTGTGCAACATGGAGGTGGAAGAATGACATGGATGAGATGATGTGGAATTATGGAATTTAGGATTTTAGAATAGAGGGGTTTATGATTAATTAAATTAGATGAGACATTGGAGGAATTAGGGAATATTAATTAAATAAATTAATTTTTATTTAATTTTAGGATAATGAACCAATCAAATAAATTAGAATATTTATTTAATTGATAGAAGAATAAGAATTAAAATAAATATTTAAAATATTTATTTAGTTCAACACGAGCCAATTTTAGGTGTATACAAATACTACCAAATTGTATAGCTTGGAAAGAGCTCTCTAACACCTAAAAAAAGAGCTTTCGTACAAATAGTTCAAATGTTCTTTGTAGATGCTTTGCTTGCATCACCATTACCAACTAGCAATCCAATTCTTTTGGACTTCACATGTGCATCATAGGTAAATATTATGTCCGTTTTCATAAAAGGTCCTCCAAAGGTGTCTTGGTTCAACAAAATAGGCCTATGGAAGCTAAGAACATGACGCAAGCAGAGCAAAGTCTTATTATGTCCATAGGACCAGCAAATCTCTTAACACCTTTTTACCCGAGGAAAGAACTTTAAAGAAAGGGTCCCACTTTACAGTAAAAAAAACTTTCTTTAGACTTCACATGGGGCATTAAAAAACGAACTTTAGAACCGTAGCCTCCTTGAAAATCTTAAGAGAATAAGACAATAAGAGAGATAGGAGTATTTAATGAAAAATAAACTCTGGACCCCACCATCTACCGAGTCCATTCCAAACTTCACTCGGCTCACATAAGGGACCGTGGCTATCCGACATAAACCTAACATAGGTATTAATTCAATTCGTTTTTTTTTGTCCTCCGGAATTAAAAAAATATGTCAGATTTGTCGGTGCTGCCCTGTTTTTTGTTTGAAGCTGGGTCTTATAGGCTGTTGTGGCCTCATGGACGTTATTAAAATCTTTCATTCAATGGTCATATTGTCATAATTTATTAAAGTTCCCTGTTTCACATTTGCCCAATAAGTATGGATAAATTACTTTTTCCAAGTAATTTTAAATACCATAGGGAAAAGTTATAATCACTTTTAATATTTAAATAGATAGTTGAATGGTAGGAATTTGTATTCCCATTTTAAATACCACTATAGATATATCAAATACATTTATCTAAAAAAGTCTAAAGATATTATAGTTATTTTATTTACTTAAAGAGTTATTTTATTTTATTTCAAGAGCTATTTTTATTTACTTTAGAGTTATAGGTGCAAGGCAAGGCTCAAAGATGGAATTCCAACACTATAAAAATCATTTGTTGCCTACACAGAGGAACGTTAAGAAGAAGAATTTTGATTTCTCTAAGGTGATCTCCTATCTAGAAGCCCCTTCAAAACTAATCAAGATAGCCTTCAAGTTTTTAAATTCTTGAAAGGATGCCTCACCAATTAACAAAGTCTTGTCAACAAATTGTAGATGGGTCAAGGGATCTAAATAAATACCATTTGGGAGCTTGCTAGGTAAGGATTGATTCTCCTTTGATCAAGTCCATAGGTGGACTAATTCAATAACTTTGAACAATGATTGAAGACAATAGGCAAGTGTGTATGTGCCTAAAATAAATTTGATTCTACAACATGACTATCTCCACCTTTGGTTCTAAAAATCTAGCCTTGATTCCTCTACAAGTTCACATTTGACCAAGAAATCATTGAAAAATATTCTTCCTCCTTATTTGTAGCAAACCCCTCCCCACACACTATTGAGTCAATAATGCGTTAAAAAATATCCTCTCTTCACCAAGATGGCCAATTTTACCAAAAAAATAATGGGCAATGGACATCATAGACCTCTTAGCGCAATTATTTCCCGATCGAGCAACACAACTCTAAATCTATGTAGAGCATTTATGGAATCAATCTTGTTCAACCAGTCAGGGTAGTTTAAGTTGTCCCCGAAGGTCCTTGAAATCATTTGTTTACCGGCTTGTCCAAATTGGTTACTTGTTGTTACCCATTGCTAAAAAAATTAATTATCTCGAGCTTCATATGCTAATGCCTTGGCGGATCTGAGTTAGCCTACATGTGGTCGGCTCTTGTTTAGCACATAGGTTTAATGCTTCGCATACTTGGTTGCTTGGTCCCTTTCAAGTTTGTGAGCTTGCATAATGACAACATGTGTAAAGGTGTATCTGAAATCTTTTACGTGCTTATTAAGGAGCGGTCTCCTCCAAGTGATGTTTTCCCATTGCAACACAAATTTCCTTCACTTCGCAGACTCAAATGATAGGCCCACCACATCGTTTGCAATGTGTGATATCTAGCCGATGAGTTGTTGATGTTCGACTTGGAGTATACATGGCAGTTTCTTACTGCATCACATTGTTCTAACGCATTGCATACTTCACAATGTGCATTCAGGTAATGGATGTGATATGTGATGGCCATTTAAAATGAAAAGGGACCCACAACTAAAGTTCTTGTTGTCAGAAGATGGTTGGGCCACGTATGTAGTGCCAAAACAAGTAACCTAATGTGTCCTGACCAAAGCTAAAATTTGACGCTGTCAAATGTCTTTTCAAATTCATTAGGATGCCATGTGCACCATCGGTCTTCATCAAAATCAACAGCTCAAATTCAAAGTCTTCAATGGATATGCCACCCTAATCCCAAAGCACGTACTGCATTAATTGGAAGGTGGTGGAGTATTTTTTGCTGGTAAGCTAGTCTCTCTAAGGATATTTTTGTGTGAATGCGTTAAGCATTAACAGAAGATTAATGCTAGTAGCCACCATTGTAGATAGTCAAAATTCAGCAAAGGCTTGCACAAAGAAGAAGTGGAATTGTGTCATCTCTCAAGTGAACCAAAAAGTATGAGTTCTATTACCTTTTGAAAAATGGTAAATCAAAAAGGGAGACTAGGATTTTCAATTCTGTAAAGAATATATTGATAAGGTATGTGTTTGAGATGGGTCATTGAATTTACAAGATGTTAAGTTACGTCATCTTGTAAGAATTTTAGCATATAGCCATGAGTCGAGTTTCAATCTAGTCTGGTGGGTCTAAGAGGGATTTAGACCGGGATATTCTTGATTTATTGCCCAGGGCTTCAAAGAGAGCAAAACTATCCTAGGATACAAGCATCCTTTCTCAGAGGTTGGTAGATAAAAAGGAAAATATCAAGAGCCCATTATCCCTTGGATAGGCTGGAAATTATTTAAATTTTACAACCCCTGCATTGATGAATGTGCCCCAATTTCTAATATTTGGCGATTTGTCTTAGGGAAGCTAGTTGTACCTAATGTCTTCATTAACCCTGAGCTGGTATATGCTATCAGTAGGTATTATGACCCAAACACCAGGTAGTCAAAAACTGCTAAGGGAAAGAGAATATTCAAAATGAACAGGGATTTAATTGTAGAGGTTTTTAACTTGAACCCTCATGCCAATGTTAAGATTGAATTTAATGAACTATGTCGAGAGTATAGAAGGGATAGAAGGAACTACAAAGTAAAATGGCTTCCCATGTAGAAGATGGTTGATAAACAAGGAATCAAAAAAGTTTAGCTAAGTGAGATGGAGCCTCTGGATGTCGGCCCATTCTTTGAATATTTCAAGTGCACATACATGGCTCTGTGTCAGGTCCTAGGGTTTGATCATAGAATATAGATGCCAATTCATCTTACGATGTTGGTCACTGACATCCAACATTGGGAAGTGAATAGACTTTTTTACTATGATTCTTATGTTGCAGAAAAGATACATTAGGATTTGAAAAGTTTGAAGGAGAATGAGAATATCCCTTATTTCAGATGGTACTCAGTGTTGTGCCATATCCTTTTTTTGTATTTTTCATCAATTCTTGTAGAAAAGAGAAGTAGATGCAAAGAGCAAATTGTATATGTTTGTTGTCTATAATGAGCAATTCAAGGCATACAAGTTACTTAATGTTTGTATGAAGCAATTTTTTATTAGCAGAGATGTTGTAGATGAGAGAGATGTCTTTCTTCTTAGATGATTATAAAGCTACAAATAGTATTGTGTGGGAAACTGCAATTAATAATTCTAGAACATGCTCTAGTGTGGAATAAAAAAAGGATTGGAACAACACTTAGAGTTAGGAACAACATAAGGGTTGAGCTCCAGGAGGCATCTCATGAAGAACAAGGTGATACCCATAATTGAATGTTGGTCTATGTGATTGAAGAAACAATTTGTGTATGATGCTAAGAAAGTAAATTTTGTTCTTCTAATATTTCACAAGTATGTGAACCTAGCACACATGATAAGGCCAAAGGAAAGTCTAAATGAGAATTTTCCATGAAGGTGGAATTTGAGGCCTTGATGAAAAATAAAAGTTAGGTACTGTTTGAATTAGACCAAAGAAAATGGTACATTGGATGTAAATGGCTTTATAATGTTGTTTAATATGAAAAGAGGGGGGGTTGATTTGTTGTTTGATGTTTTAATGTTGATAGGTTTAGATCCTCCTTTCACAACAAACATTCAAGGAAATATCAACCGAGTTGAATCTCTACTAAGCGAGAGCATTCACCTAACAGGTTGGGTTGTCACTTGGAACGATGTGGAAACTCAGAAATTATTAACTAATGCCTTAATGTAATCCTAAAATATGTAAAAACCCCTAATTATGCAAAACAATGACCAAATTGATGAATTCAAATAAATGCTTACAGACTGAGATAAAAGATAGAGATTAATAACTGACCATTTTTAAAAAGTTTAGAATTCATAACATTCAAGGACAATGCCCTAGGTGCCCAAGTCCAAGGTATTGTTTTCTTCGCGGAATGCAGATCTCCTTCCGGTATTGATGATCATTGTTCTGTCTGCTTCCGTCACGGGATATGCGGAGGACACTGTGACTAGTCCCTGTGTCCAAGGTAGGCTGATTTTTGGGATATCAGGGCTTCTTCAGATGTAGAATATCTCTGTCATAAAGATTCCAGTGTTTGAAACTTTGGAGGACATTGCCCTAGGTGCCCATGTCTCGAAAATGCTCTGTTCTGCTTCTTTCTTTCAGATCTTGAATCCTTGTCATCTGCAACCTTCCTCTACAACTCCACTCTGCAAAACATGGTACCTGTAACCTACAATCACAAAGGAGTGTGGTTGGGGTTTGTGGTGTTTAGAGGCTTGCCTCTGTCAAGCCCTGAAGAGACATTCAAGTTTTTCGAACACCGTTGTCAAATAAGAGTGTGTATCCCTACGAGATAGAGGCAAAAACTAAATGATAAATGATTCAAACATAAATAGATATCACCTTGGAGGTGTAGATCTCACATAGATGAAGACTCTTCAACACATGAGAAGATTAAGCTAAATCTGCAATCACAAACACAACAACAATGCTCTGCTCTGCAACAATGAATATCATGAATGCTTTAAATCATAAGTTAGCCAAAAGTTCACAATCATATTCTAGTTTTCAAATGAAACCCTAAACATGCTTATATATACAACTAAACACATTCCTGCTAAGAATTTCGTAATTCAAACTTAAGATGTCGGCATGGGACCTAATTAATGGTCACAAAACTTACATTCAAATTTGGGACTTGCCTGAAATAGGGCAGGACAAGGGAGAGAGCACCTATGTCCTCCAGTCCTATTTCAAGGCAGTGTGAAGTGCAACAATGTCCCTCAAACCCCATATTCAAATTTGGGACCTGCCTAAAATAACGTAGGACAAGGGCACGAGCACCCGTGTCCTCAGGTCTTATTTCAGGGCAGGGTCAAATGCCACAATGTCCCTCAAGCCCCATTTGACATGGGTTTCAGGCCATTTTCTTTCAGGAGTTAAAATAATCATGCAAGATGCAAAAAAAAGGGACCCGGGAGCTAAACCTAGGAGGGAAAAAGTCCAGGGAGACATTTTCTGACATAACAAATGTAAAATGAAATTCAAATGGTTCTTTGGACAAGTACAAAGCTTGACTTGTTACTAAAAGATATGGATAATAGAAAGGGGTGGGCTATGAAAAAACCTTTGCTCTCACTGCAAAAATGGTAACCTTTCAAGTGGTTATCTCAATTGCTACTTAGTTTAGATGGAGGGTAGATCAAATGGACATTAAATGTGTCATCTTGAATGGATCCTTGGAAGATGAGGTCTATATGGTTTGATTTTAAGGATTTTAGGTTCATATTTGGCTTACAGGTTAGTTCAGTCTTTATATGGACTAAAACAAGCTCCTAGAGCCTAATATTATAAAATTGATCAACATCATAGAGATTTCAGATTTAAAAGTCATTTTGATCCTAATATGAATATCAAAATTGATGACAGTGTGATCTTGATTTATGGATAATAGAAAGGGGCAAATGATGAAGAAACATTTGCTCTTACTACAAAAATGGTAACCTTTTGAGTGATTATCTCAATTGCTACTTAGTTTGGATGGAGGGTAGATCAAATGGATGTTAAAAGTATTGTCTTGAATGAAGACTTGGCAAAGGAGGCCTATATGGTTCATTTTCAAGGATTTTAGGTTCCTAAAAAGGAACATTTGGCTTACAGATTGGTTCAATCTTTATACGGACTTAAACAAGCTCCTAGAGCTTAATATTTTAAAATTGATCAACATCATAGAGATTTGAGATTTAAAATTATTTCAATCCTAACCGAATATCAAAATTGATGACATAGTGATCTTGATTTATGGATAATAGAAAGGGGTAGACTATGAAGAAACATTTGCTCTCATTGCAAAATGGTAACCTTTCGAGTGGTTATCTCAATTGCTACTTAGTTTGGATGGAGGGTAGATAAAATGGATATTAAAAGTGTCAACTTGAATGGAGACTTGGAAGACGAGGTCTTTATTGTTCAATTCCAAATATTTTAGGTCCCTGAAAAGGAATATTTTACTTACAATTTGGTTCAATCTTTATATGGACATAAACAAGCTCCTAGAGCTGAATATTTTAAAATTGATCAACATCATAGAGATTTTGTATTTAAAAGTTATTTTGATCCTAATCTGAATATCAAAATTGATGACATAGTGATCTTGATTGTCTATGTCAATAATTTTACCATTACCAAGAGTGGGGCCAATACTACTCAACAAGTAAAATTTGACGCTTTATTTGTTTGCTACATGACAAATCTTGACCTTTTACATTAAGATGTAAAATTTTAGTAACTTGATTATGTTATTTTTGTATCACATACTAAGTATGCTAAAACACTTCTAGAAAAGTTCAGGGTGACAATTTAATCTAATATCTACACCTATAGAAGTTGGGATCATATTTTCAACCTACACTAATTCACCACAAGTCATTGAATCAATGTATTGCGAGTTGGTAGGTAGCTTGATTTATCTTTCTACCACTTCACCGCACCTATGTTTTGCAATGAGTTGCCTTTCTTGATTCATGTTGAAACTACAAGAGGAACATTGACAAGTTACAAAACATGTGCTTCAATATGCCAAAGGAACCCTCAACTTTGGCATTCTATATAGACAAGTTGTGAGACAATGTGGTTGTGGAGAATATTGATCAGCCTTCAACTTGACTAAATACTACCAACCTCACTTTAATGTGACAATAAGTGTGCTCAAGATGGTGAAGAATCTTGTCTATCATGTCAAAACCAAGCATATCAAAGTCCATCGCCATTACATCTGCTAGTTAATTAGTAATGAAAGCATGTGTCTTTATTATTGTCCTACCAATAAACACATTGCTGAAATAATGACTAAACATCTAAACATCTTGGAAGAGATTAAATATGTCAATTTTTTTTAAAAAAATATAAGATTGTATCTAATTTAACTATTTAAAAAATAAATTCAATAATATACAATTAAATAATTGTTAGTTGTTGTTCTTCTAGTGTCCAAGATTGCTTAAATGGCGTAAGTGTGTTAACAAAAACAACTTTAAAAATATTAAAAAAAATTAATAGTAGACAAATGCAACATTAATAATTAAAACATATATAAAACATAAATAATAAAGGGCAAAATTAAGAATCCACGAAAATCATTTCATGATTTGCTAGAATAATGGTGTTAATCGAGTATGCATAAAAAAACATTTACTTTGTTGGAATAATAAACATTATTTACCATAAATTTATGGCACTATAGTTTATTAGGTTTAGAATTCATGCATCCTCAATTTTAACCAAGATTTTTCTAGAATTAAATTTATTAAGTCATTAATTTATAACATAAATTTACACGTAATATTAAACCCTAAATTTTATTGGCTACATTTATAGAGATTATTTTATATTATTGGTGAGTGGAATGTTATTTTATATGTAATAAAATGAAACCCTAATAAAATATAATGTTATAAAATCCAGTGAAAAAGAAATAAATTAAATTTAACCCTAATAAACTAACATATTAATTGATTGTGCAGAAAACAAAATGAAACCTAATAAAATATAGTGACACTTTATTTTTATAAATAAATTAAATTTTATTAAACTATATTTTATTAGGGTTTTATCACGTGAAATAAAAAAGAGAAAGTATATTCAACAATCTTATTCCAATGGTAAATACATTATATTTTATAGATTTTACTATAGAGTCATCAATTTAATTATTCTTTTTTGCATAATAAATTTAATATATTTATTTTTTAAAAACTAGCATATCTATATTTAAAATACGCTGAGAGATATCCTTCTCGAGATCTCTGGAGTATTTTAGATATATTTTTTAAATATAGATATGCTAGTAATTAATAACTTGTTATGCCTAAATAAATAGTTGGCTAGTATTTTTTTATATGGTTTTTTTTATATTATAAGTTACCAACTTATATGCACCGGCATCCTCCTATGTAATAATAGGGCTTGTGCCCCAACTAGTTAGCCGATAGGCTTTTATATGTGAGCATTATAGTGCTCGCAATTGTCGCACGCCGTAAAAAAATTCACGCAACTTTTTTTGTTTGCATTGATGTGGCAGATTTGATCAAATTGCAAAAGCAAGAAAGCAGCAGTGCATATCAAATTGATGCTTCGAGAACATGTCGAAGGTAAGAGTATAATGCATACAAGTTATGGAATATTCTCTAGAATACCTATGATCAGAACAATCAGCGTTAAAAAATGAGTTTAGATAATGAATATGAGGAAAATGAAGATGATCAAGACAATGTGTGCCACACTCTAAATATGGTAAGATATAGATATCAACTCATCAGGCTTGGTAAGAAATTTGAAGATAAAGAATACGTGCAAATGACCGTTCAAAGTCTTCCGTTGTACCACATTCACAAACTTTGCCTGATTTTCAAACATGATCAAAACGCCAAATAAGGACTCAACGATACTCCTATATCCTCCTTTTTTAGCATCCTCCTATATCCTCCTTTTTTAGCATTTCCAATTGACAGGCAGATTTGATCAAATTGCAGAAGCAAGAAAGCAGCAGTGCACATCAAATTGATGCTTCGAGAACATGTCGAAGGTAAGAGTATAATGCATACAAGTTATGGAATATTCTCTAGAATACCTATGATCAGAACAATCAGCGTTAAAAAATGAGTTTAGATAATGAATATGAGGAAAATGAAGATGATCAAGACAATGTGGGCCACACTCTAAATATGGTAAGATATAGATATCAACTCATCAGGCTTGGTAAGAAATTTGAAGATAAAGAATTCGTGCAAATGACCGTTCAAAGTCTTCCATTGTACCACATTCACAAACTTTGCCTGATTTTCAAACATGATCAAAACGCCAAATAAGGACTCAACGATACTCCTATATCCTCCTTTTTTAGCATTTCCAATTCACAGGCAAAAATTTCTGCATCCTCCTATATCCTCCTTTTTTAGCTTTTCTAATAATTTAAGCACAATTCCTGGTTATATAACATGTATGAGCATTGTCATTTCACGAATATTGTAACACACAACTTAGATATTTAAATATTTTGTTCACATCAATAAGATAATTTACAACTTCACATTTGTGGGTATTGATTATTCACCAACAGTTCAAATCAACACCTCACCAAGGTACCCACACTCGTTATTTGTTGACAAAGGAACATGCTATACTCCATTATAAGTATAACACCAATAATTGATAAGACAGATCCAAATATGAAGAGAATAAGATAAGGCATTATTTTACCATTCTTTCTGTTCAGAGGAATGGTGATTAACACTCAAACAAGTTCGATGTCTTGTGGCACTTTCACTGAAAAACTTGTAAGCAATAATATTACAACATAAACAGAAATTTTTTTTCCTGTTTATTTTTCCTGGTAAGAGATATATGCTACCATAAAAATGTGATAATATGTTTTACAATATTCAACCCTACAATGAAATAGCAATACAAATTTTTGTATGCCAACTTCAAATCACTCATACTAGTTAATTACATGTGCCTTACATCAAAGAGTGGGAAGCTAACAACGAAGTATAAGCTTTTAGTCTTTGATCCAATACAAATCAATTCAAAATTTTAAGATATTTGTCTCCATACAAAAGGGCAAGTGCATGCAGCATTTACTTATCAGTGTTACGAGTCGTGAACATCAGTCTCATCAAAGATCTCTTCCTGCACGCACACAAATTTGAGGAGTCATACTAATCAAGAGTATTACCAATACAGAAACAAATTTTACTTAAAATACCATCAACCCCTACAGAATGCAATAAATGATGTTAAAGGAAAAATGTAGAGGATGAAGATATGGCCTTAGACAGGAACCTGCAAGAGCTCTTCAATAACATCTTCCATTGTTATTATACCCACGATCTCTTCATCCTCTGCAAGCTTTGGAAGTGAGTCATCGGCAATTTCAAGAATATCTCCAGATACGACACGAGACCATCGTTTTGCCTTTGGCGCTTCTCTATTTGAATCACTTGCATGAGTAGCTGAAAAGCTTTTCCACTTATTAAGTGACCTTGTATTTGAAAAAGACTTCTCCCGGACTACTTGTGATGGACTTTTGTCAACAATGACACTCACATCCTTTCCTGGTGATGGTAAAGTAGACACAAGGAGTATCTCAAATGATGTTCAGCATGCATACAAATAATATCAGGTGTTCATGAGCAAAATTAAGAGAAAGGCTTCATGTTACCTCTAAAACTTAAAGCTTTGATAATTATCAATTACTGAAAGTAGTAAATGTCTAGTAAACAAATTTTGAAAGTTTCCTGCATCTATTCAACAAACTAGACATTAATACACAAAAACACACCATTATCATGCTCATGGATAGTCTGCATGAAAACCTGGTTACTTGCATCCTTGGTCATTTTCTGTTCTTGCTGCTTTCGTCCAGTATACCTTACAACGACAGCCATATGGCTGTGACCTTTTTGAAATTCATTCAAAATATCATACAGAGGCAAGTTCACTGGTACCCTGAAGAACAAAACACAACTACAAGTGTTATTCCTGCCAATAGTCTATGCACATAAAAGGCTAATTCAAGCTTTCCTTGGAACTGAAGAATTTCAAAATGCAAGGGCAGAAACGAAATGAAAATTATATTAATGCCCACAAATAACCAAAATGTCAAATGAACTGAAGTAGCCCAGAAAAGATATATTAGAGAAAATAGTTGCAGCATTACAGAGCACAAAACTAGTGATGCAGATCCATTCTACTCATGTCTATTAAATAGGCTTACAACATATAATCAATTAGCGGTTTGTAAAACAACTTACACAAGAAGACAAGTGTTATTCCTGCACATAAAAAGGCTAATTCAAGCTTTCCTTGGAACTGAAGAATTTCAAAATGCAAGGGCAGAAACAAAATGAAAATTATACAGGGATACACGGGGACGTGTCCCCGGCCCTCACAGACACTGGCAGAGCGATGGCAAAGATGGGTTCTATTGATGTGCTGACTGGATCGCAGGGGGAGATTAGGAAATAATACCGCATCCCCAACTAAAGGAAAATAAAAATAAGCTATCGCCGTGTTATTGTTTTCATTATTTGATTACTAAAGCGAAATAAGGAGAAGATTGATTAAATGTAATTGCAGAACTGCCCATGAAAATCGACTACTTTATGTATGTAAGGAGGAACCGTGTTATTGTTTTCATTATTTCATTATTCTTGAGAATTTTAGCCTTGCCTCCACAAATGAATGTGAAGAATGGTAAAATTGAAGTGGAATTTTGTAAATAAAAATACATACTATTGATTTTTCTTCTATGAAATGTTGTTGGATAGATTTGCAAATACTGTTGACTGTTTCGGCTCACATAATCTTAAGTTTCTTTATCCTAGTCTATTGGTCGTTTGCAACAAGGGTGTAAATCCCCGATAGCAAGGATGGATAGGTATGTATAAATAATAAATTGAATAAAACTACCTATATAATCACCCATGCAAGACATTATGAATTGGATATTACAAGTATGAAATTCCGATAGAATAGTCCAAAATGCAAAGATTTTAAAAAACAAGTTTGCACAACACCAAAATCAACCCAAGATTTTGTCTCAATTACTAGACACTAGTGCATACCAATATATCACCTATAAAACCTCCAACCTTTTGCCCTTGTCTCCAACATAATGGAAGTGAAGAACAAAGGATAGAACCAAAGGAGTTTGCACAGTGACAAAAGACTTCATTCTATATGTTTATCCTTCCTCTTTACTTCCAAATTGAGCCATCTAACAATTAGCATCTTTCAGAAAGCAAGTTAACCATACACCGTAATAGACACCTATAGGCCAGACATCCTAGGAGACAAGGCAAAACATTGACCGTGAGAGTGTTAGTGAGCAAATAGAGATCATGCCACATTCAACATGTTTCTTGTCTCATTATGATTCAAAATTCAAATATATCTAGTTTTGATTTTGTTTTAAAGCATAAAGGAGAAGTTCAAGTTTAATAAATGGAAGTCACATACAAATCAAGGAACAAGGAGTTAAAAATCAACCCAAGAAATTGTGCCAAATGCTAGACACTAGTCATTACTAGTATACCACCTATAGAACCAATAAGCTATTGTCCTTATCTCCAGCACAATGGATAAGTGGAGAACAAAGGATAGAGACTAACCACTAGAGATTGCATAGCCACCAAAGACTTCATTCTATATGTTTATGCTTCCTCTTTACTTCCAAATTGAGCTGTCTCATGATTAGCACCCATCAGAAAGCTATGTTCCATAGGGACACATCCCCTGGGCTTTTTCAATCATAACCATAACCAAGACGCTATCCTAGGAGACAAGGAAAAAGATTGATCGTGATAGTGTTAGTGAGCAAACAGAGATCATGCCACATTCAACATGTTTCTTTACTCATTATGATTCAAAATTCAAATATATCTAGTTTTGATTTTGTTTTAAAGCATAAAGGAGAAGTTCAAGTTTAATAAATGGAAGTCACATACAAATCAAGGAACAAGGAGTTTAAAATCAACCCAAGAAATTGTGGCAAATACTAGACACTAGTCCTTACTAGTATACCACCTATAGAACCAATAAGCTATTGTCCTTATCTCCAACACAATGGATAAGTGGAGAACAAAGGATAGAGACTAACCATTAGAGATTGCATAGCCACCAAAGACTTCATTCTATATGTTTATGCTCCTCTTCACTTCCAAATTGAGCTATCTCATGATTAGCACCCATCAAAATGCTATGTTCCACAGGGACACATCCCCTGGGATTTTTCAATCATAACCATACCCAAGACGTTTAGAGGACATGGGTATGCATCGGAAATGTCCCAAAAACATCTGGAGACGTCCAAGGATGGCCAACCATCCTTGATTATAAAACACAATTTTAAAAAAAAATTCACCAGTTGGATAAAAAATCTTAAAATAAGAGGGGTGAGGGGCACACAAGGTGCCAACACCCCTTTCAAAACCCTAAAAGCAGCCCTCTTGTTTAAAACAACAAAAAAAAGAGTAAAATATATTGCACCAGTGGGCAGCCTTGAGGTTTAAAAATAAACAAACATTTGATTTGTCATTTGTGAGCTAAACACTTGAGGTTTAAGGAGTGGCAAAGCAACAACAGTTAGAAGACCTGAGGTTTGAGGAGTGAAATGAGATGGCATGGGCAAAGAAAAATTTGCCGACTAAAGACTCTGCCACTTCTCATGATTGCACATTCAACATCCCTACAATTGTCCCTAACCTCTCATTAGTCTTTCTCTTTCCTCTTGTAGAAACCTCACCACTAGCAACCATGGATGTCGTAGGAGATTTTGTAGACTCTACTCACATGACCTGAGGTTTGAGGAGTGAAATGAGATGGCATGGGCAAAGAAGAATTTGGCAACTAAAGACTCTGCCACTTCTCATGATTGCACATTCAACATCCCTACAATTGTCCCTAACCTCTCATTAGTCTTTCTTTTTTCCTCTTGTAGAAACCTCACTACTAGCAACCATGGATGTCGTAGGGGATTTTGTAGACTCTACTTGCATACCCTTGGATCTTACTTCACCCTCCATAAAACAATTTATTTACCTCTACCTTCTTAACTTATAGCTATCTATGGACAATCCTTAACCCCCTAAATCTTTGTTGCACAAATAACACAACCAAATTCTACTACCCCCTAATTTTTTCTTTTTATCTTTGTCTAAAACTTTTACAAATTGCAAAAGAGGTTTAGAGGGTTTGAATGGGCCCTTTGCATAAGATCTTATGAGGACAAAAGGGCACTCAAATGGGTTATGTGGCTGTCCCACTTCTCCCATAGCACTCCCACACCTTGATGAACCCCCAACTCTTGTTTGTTCCCTACTAACATTTTCATTTTCACTACGTTCACTGCTACTTGTGTTGATTTATAAAATAACAGAGTGTAAACTGAAAAAAATAAACAAAATTAAAAATTAAAAAAATTGCCTTAAGCAATGTTAGAAGACTCCCCAAGACCTGGCGAGTCCCAAGCAAGTAGTAGAAAACAGTGTTGTTATATGGAGCCTAATCAGAGTCGGAGGTTAAATTTACCCCACTTTTATTGGCACGGTTTCCCCCCAAATCATTTAACAGGGTCAAGGGGCAACGCCCCTTGTGGGGTCCAAGGGCAGCGCCCTCGCGGGGGCTTGGGGCAACGCCCCCGAAACCTCACACAATTTTTTATTATTTTATAAAGGTGTCTGGAGTTATTTTTCTATTGGCCGACATAAAAAACCCTATTTTTGTAACCGACATAAGGCTTGATAAAAGCGGCTAGGGGTTGGGGTTTCCATTGATGTATTGTAGCATTTTGCAACGGTATTGAGTTGCAACGATTGCTGGTTGTAATCAATTTGAGTTGCAGGGATTGCTGGTTGTAATCAATTTGATTTACTGGATAATAATATTGGACTCTCTATTGGTGGATGTAGCCCAAGTTTGGGTGAACCACGTTAAAATTGTCTCTTGCTGTTATTATTTCTGTGTATTTTTCATTCCTCTATTTAATCTTTATTTGCATTTAATTGATATCTTCTATCGGTTAACCCTAACAAGCAGGTCCCGGGGACTCGTGACCTAGGTACCTGATGACTCGCCGAACCCGCTAGGAAGACTTGGCCAAGTTAATAAAAATTAGGGGAAAAAATAGAATAAAAATTTTAAAATGCTCAAATGTATAAACATTAATGTCAAACATTTTTTTAAGGGTTTGGGAGGCAGTACCCCCAAACCTTCATTCTAGTTTTAAAAAGAAAAAAATAAAAATCATTTTGGGCCATGTTGGATGGAAAAGTAACATTATTTTATCCTATTGACTTTTTCCCAATTAAATGCTAGGTAATTGAATTATATTTATACTTCTAGTTTGTTAAGTCAATCCCCATCCTAAGTAACGCTCCTATGGTTGTAGTAACATAGAGCTAGCAATGCTCGACTGAGCAATACAAGCTTCTTTCTACCATAGTCCATGACTCTATATTGTGATTTTTGTTTTTGATGCCATGGATATCATATTCCATGAGTTTTGTTCACTTAAAACACTTGACAATATTTGTATATTTACAAATGTTGTTTCCTTTAGCTAAAATCTGCTTTTATACTCGTGATCGATGTATACTTGTGTATGTGATCAAAGTAGCTTCTATTTGATTAGTTTATTGTGTCTTTAAAGTTTATTTATTGAAGGGTGCATGATAAAAGTTTTAAATCCTTCAAAATCTCTATATTTCATGATTTTTTATTTCAATTTGTCAAGTCATGGCCGAGTCTTAGCGCCGAATCCAAGTCCAGGTCCAAAATCAGCTTCAGCTTGCCAAGTCTGAGCCGAGTCCAAGCCTTGTAACACTGGCCTTAATTTTTAAGTTTTTAACTCGTTTGAAAGTTTTTTTGAAAAAGAAAATTCTGAAAATCAAAAAACTGAAACACCTACATCACTGCTGCTGCACTCCTCAAGCCTCAGATCTTAAGCTCACAAATGGAAAATCAAATGTTTGTTTATTTTTATACCTCAAGACTGCCTGCTGCTGCAATATATTTTGCTGTTGTTTTTGTTATTTTAAACAAGAGGGCCTCTTTTAGCATTTTGAAATGGATGTGTGGGGCACACTGGGCTCGCCACCCCTCTTATTTTTTATTTTTTAATCCAATCAACGATTTTTTTTAATTGTGTTTTCTGGCTGTGGACGGACTGGCCACCTACAGATGTTTCCAGTTGGCTTTGAGGGATGTTGGTGTGAACAAGGGTATTACCTAACCGGTTTCCCCTTCTAGTGTGAACTAGGCACATTATCTAACTAGTCATTAGTTAGGATCTATTCACACATGTTCACATGTTAAGTTTACTTAGGGTAAGTCTAGATGTTTCTAAGTTGTCATGTGATCTTATCCTCTAGTTGGCATCTTATCGTTTAGTTGTCACATGTTGTAGGAGTAACACACTTGCCATTACCCTAATGAGTCCTACATCTCAACTTTGTCTTTATAAGCAAGGCATATCATGTAATTTGCATTCTTTGATAGAATAGAACTATTCTCTCATGTTTGGATCTCTCTTGTGCTTTCATTGAAGCTCCTAGGTCTTGGGTGGCTACCTTCATAGCCAACTCTTACAAGGGACAGGGGATGGCCTGAGGACATTTTTAATGCGTCCCCAAAATGTCTCAAGTATGAAGATGACCGGAAAAAACCATGAGATGCATCCTCATGGAACATAGGTATTTTGTATTTTTACCCTACAAACTTTGCATCTCCAACAACCCCTTTTCTCTTTACCATAACTTCTGTTGTACATATGAATGAATGAGCTTCCATAGCATCCTAAAGATTATTTTAACTCAAGAAAATTCTAACTGAAATAAAAGCCATGTTTGAAATTGCTCTTTCTACAACTTATTCGGAAGGTTTTATAGGAATCTAGTTTTACTGATTCTAACAAGCAGATTGATACTTAAGACAACTACTCTACAGTCACACACACAAACAGAAAGGATTTTTTGCATTGTACATTTAACTTAATTGAAACAATCAATTTGTTGAACAAATGCCATCCTTAAAATTCAATCCTTCCATCTCTCACAAGTTAAACAGATGGACTAAGCATGCAAACAATAAATAAAACAAAAACTAACATCTGCAAAAGCTCTTCCTAATTAACTACAACGAATATGTATGCATAAGAGTATCAAATAAAAAAAAAGGTGGTTAAATCGAACAGATAAACTAGGATTCTTTATCAGGGCAAACATACCGAGGAATCTTTCGGATGGTTACATTCTTCACAGGTACTTCGTCTCCTGGATTTATTGACAACAAATTCTTTACCTACAAATATTTTAAGTATAACAGAAGTTAAAGTGCACAGATATTATACATAATTATTTTGAGCTGGTGAGTAGTAATACTAATATGATTAAAACATATTGCATAATAATTATTAATTGTTCAACAAAAGAAAGTAAAGACATGTTCATAAAAATCTCCTGTTATATCTCATGTTCAAAAGCTCATAGGCACATAATCCTGGAAATATAATAATAAAAAACAAACATAGCATAATAAGTTATAACAACATTAACTAGGCCTTGAAATAGAATGGATTGAAAAAAGTTGCTGACATAATGAAGAGAAACTGCAGACATAATTGTAAAGATTTCCTAATTTATTTTCAACAAAAAAGGCAAATTAGCTTCAAATAAGCCTTCATAATGATTCCAGGAATATAGAAATCTGCTATAATATGCTGAAAAGAGAATCACAGAAAAAGACTAAAATTGAGAAATCTAATCACTCAAAAGAAAACCCCTGGATTCTGCAAGACAATCTAAAACATCACATACACAAGTTTAGGAGAATAAAATTTCAAAAATTGAAAGAACATGGGATCAGTTGCAAGATCATTTTATTAATAGATAATAAATTGTAGCGATTTTGCAAAACCTTTGATTGTCAAAAGATTTGTCAATTCTTAAGGCCCAACCTTCCAATTCATAGTACCCATATAAATTTGTAGTAGAAGATATACAATTCTTACCAACACCAAACCAATTATATTTGTAGGTTGTTCATAATATACAGGCACTCTACTATGTCCTTTTTGTAGTATTAAATTCATCAGTTCCCTGTACAAGAGAAATAAATAATTTTGAGCAATAAACAAGTGCTAACAATGAAAGTAACTCTACTACATAAGTAGCTAAATTTGCTTAAAACACCATGTATTTGCAGTAACCAAAAGAGGATCAAGAGGCGACAAAAAACTCACTTATCAAGTTTTGCATTGACATCAATAGAAAATGTTTCTGAAATTGGAGTCATTGCGTCTTCTGCAGTTTTTTCTGTTAATTCCAATGCCCCAGCAATGATTGTTGTTTCATCATGTGTCAGTTCACCACCTTTTCCTGCCTAGATTGCATCAAGAAGCTGCCAGTTAATTATAATGGATTGTTTTGACAAGATATTAAGTTGTTAATAAACAAGTCAATGTTGATAAGTATAGTGTGTTTTGTGGGGTTGGTTTCAATAGTATGAGGATATTTATGTGACCCTAGAAACATGGTCTTGACTCGTACCCTATGTTTTCGAGAATAAATCCAATCAGATTGTTATACTTCTGTTGGTCCTTACCAAACAGAATATATCTGAAGCTCTCAGACTATGTTAAAAAAAATCCATTGGCTATGAACTCTTCCTTTCTGATCTGACATGTCATGAGTATGGTCATTTCTTCACGAACTGTCTGAACAAAAGGAACACTAGATTTCGGTCACAGTCCTCAAAATAAAGAGATTTCAAGAAACACAGAGCCACAAAAGACCTAATACACTGATAAATGCCAGTAAAGTTGTCACAAATAAATCTTCCTTATCCCTACCAAGAAAAGATAAGCTAAAACCACTGGCCGTGGAACTCATTGGAAGTAGAACATGAAAATGTAACCTCAGTAGGTATGGAAGTCGATTTGGTTACAGGATTTGTGGTTTGCCTCTGATTTACATTCCAAATATATGTGGTTTCAGGTTTGGAGGCCCCCCCCAGCCCCACTTCGAGATGTTTTCATTGCTGCATGCTCTTTCCCACCTACCCCTTCTGACTATGTTGTAAACATCGAGGGAGATCCATACATTGATCACTATCCAAAGATTCCCCACTACTCCTTAGGTGATGTCATCCTTCTTGATTACTTTACTGCTTGTACCTGGAACCCACTAGATGCCCATTCATGATCTTGTTGATGACAAGCTTTGTCTTCAAGAGTTAGTTGTAGATGAGTTTGGCTTATCAACAACTTCAGCTGACAGAAATAGTCCCATCACTGCTTATGGGAGCTGCCTTCTCCAACTAGGAGAATCTCAGCATCTCCGCATTCTTAATGGGCTCTCATGTTTTCCTTGTTCTTATAAGTTTGCATGCTTCCCTCATGGCAATGGTGCTAGCATTGTTGGCTAAGCAAATCTTTTACCTCTCATATTCAAGACCTTTGTGTCTCACCTCTACCCTCTTTAGTTGATGATGTTGTTTTGATCGTCACCCTACACACTTCTCCCCCAACTCCCACCCTCCCCTTGCCCCCCTACAAGTCAATAATATTTTCCATATCATGATCTATTTTGTTGATGATTACTCCCTTAACTATACTGAGTGGATCCCGGAACGGTGACAGGAGTGGCGACGAGAGTGCCCCGGGCACGGCCCGGCTGCTCCCGATCGTCTAACTTTTATTTTTATTTTTATTATAATGTTATATTATTGTAATATATATTATATTATTATATTTATTATTATAATACATTATAGTATTATATTATATATTATTATAATATATTATATATTTTCTATAATAATATACTATAATTATATTATTATATTATATTATATAATTATAATATATTATTATAATTTATTATAATATACTATATTATATTATATATTATAATGTTATATTATTATAATATATGTATTATATATATACTAATAATATAATTGATATATCAAATGTATTTTCAATTCTGTATATTTTTTATTTTAATTTTATTTTGTATATATATATATAGTACAGCCGTACCCAAATCAAAGAAAAAAAAATCCTCATTTCGGTATCTGTTCCCATACGAGAATAAGCAACTTAGCTACCTTGTATGAGTTTCTCTCTAATGATCTTTAGGGGTTGCCATCATTCTACTCAATTTTGCGTCCAACTTCTACTCCCTCCCACCCTCTACTACTACCACCTTCTATGAGTTTCTCTTTGATGATCTTTAGGGGGTTGCCATCATTCTTCGCCATCATTCTTCTCCATCCCGCCTTCATGGTTTTTGCCTTAATGGTTTTTGCCTTAATGGTTGGTTTGACAATGAGAGTAAATCCATGCATCAAAGACTTCGCTTTATCCGAGTCCACGACCCTCCCTCCAATTTTACTATTTGTGGAGACTATCGTCACTTCCTTTAACATAAGAAACGTGAGTTTCTTGCATCGAGGTGGAACAATCTCCTAGTCCTTGTTGCCCTCAATCACTTCCTAAGATCTTTTGGCATACCCTCTGTTGATGATTGTTTTTGGACAAGTCAACAATTAGAGTGAAATATAAAGTATCTGACTCCCTCTTGAGCAAAGCCTCTCGAATGCTGAACGAAGTGATCAAACAAGATGACTCCAAGGTTCCTTTCTTATGATTTTGTAAGAGACAGCTCAGTGACTAAGTATGATTTTGCTGTTAAACACAAAGGGACTTACGCAATTGTTCAAATAAATCGTTGTTTCAATGATTACGAAAGCGAATACTGGAGAGTCTAAGTACTACAACTAATGGCGTATGATTTGGCGATTGATGTTCTTGGTTCTAATTCTAACTAAATGGTAAAAAAGGACAAAAGATGTAAGGTTTAGAAACACTAATCTAATCCTAGACGTAAGGATGATTACTGCTCTAGGTGAAATCAAACCAGATCTTGCTTCGCCAAGATAGACAACTACACAAGATTGATGCAATCCTCTAGGGTGTACAAGATGTTTAAATCACTTATGCTCATGAAAGTTTCAACAAACATAAAGATCAAATTGATGTCCAATTTCGTTCAGGCTAACCATGCACTGCAATTCGCAAGCCACAAACTACAAATGGTATGAACTTATAGATTTCACCAGAAAGCAATAAAGAAACCTTCCATTAACTAACATAAACTTAAAGAAAACTTGTAACTTAATGTTCGCTTGAAAATCTAAACCATGCAACACTCAGAAACACAAATAGAATCACCAAAGCAATGAATCTTTTATTATCTCAGAAAGCTCTTGCAACAATTTCAGAAATTTCAACCGTACAAATGAGAGCAACAAGAGCCCTTTTATAGACCTCAAAATGAATGAAGGGTCAAGATCGATCGGCCAAGTCAGCAGACCAAATCAAGCCACATCACAAGTAGTTGTAACAAACTTCTCTTTATTAAATGAAAGAGGCCAGCTTTATTAAATGAAGGAGGTTATCTATATTAAATGAGGGAGGCTATGAAGAAAAGAACAAAGGCACGCCTTGCAAGAAGATAAGAATGATATATCATTATCTTATGAAGAATCCCCATGTGAATATCCATCACTAGAAGCTTGGCATTCAATGAACTTGGACACTATTTGCTTGACTTCCTCCACAGGTACACTTGGCGCATTCTGAATGGTTCCTTCAGCTTCAAGTACATCAATTGAATAAAGGCCAAGTGTCCTTTCCCAATCAGTTATTCTTGCTTTGTTGTCGCCAAGGTGGACAGCAAGTGAAAATATACTATCAAGTCTCTCATCTGTAACATCATTTTCCTGAAAATAGAAAACTTGAACTTGTTCTTTCAGATTCTCAAGAGTCATTCCCCCAAATGGATTACAGATCTTCATTAAAGAGGCATGTATTCCACCCTGAATCCTTTGAAGCATACTTCTGACTCTCGACATATCTATTTCTATCTTATCCAGCAACTGTCCTTTGATGCAAAGGCTATAATACCAGGAGGAAAAGTTGTATGTTCTACCTTCTTCAATGACTTCAGCATGTAACAACTCATCAACTGATGTTTCCATCAAACTTTTCAAGTGTGACAGGTATTGATCCTTGAGGTCTTTGAATTCAACACAAGATGTCATAAGTGCAAGTACCCTCTCCTTAAGACTAGTAATCTTATCACTCACTTGCATAATGTCTCTCAGATGTCTAAATGTAGTCTCTTTTGATCTTTTCATCCAATCCTTCATTCTGTAAGACGAAGACTTCAACTCTTCTAGATGTTCAACTGTTTCAGGAGGAAGGAGGGATGGAGGCGTAGTTACTCTTTCCTGTTGATGAATAGGATGCACTAAATGCTGAATGTACTGCTATAAGGCACGACATCTTTGCTTAGCCTTGATTCTGCCTTCTGTCTCTTGTCTTATGATAGCTCGAGCATTATCAATCGAATCCTGAAGTTCTTCTTCAACTTGCATTCCAGTCAAAGGACCCAGATTGATTGTATTGATGTCATAATCATCAGGTGTTACATCCTCTATATTCTTTTCAAGCCTAGGAACTGCCACATGCACTTTCCTTACTCCTGTTTCATCTTTAGTGATCTTTGAGAGGATATTTGCCTTCTTCTTTGGTTTCTCTTTCGACATGTCTAAGAGTAACTCATCAACTGGAAGGGGAGGACACTTTTCTACTTCATAATTTTCTCTGATTCTTTCCTGTAACCATTCTGGCAGTGATGAAAGATTTTGCTGCTATTGTAATTGTTTTCCTTGTGCAGGCAATGATTCCTCTTCAGCCTCATCCTTATCTTCAGTATCTGCTTCATCGATGATCTCAGTATCATGTGGGCTAGAAGGTACTTCTTCAATTGGAGCTTCTGGAACTACATTCTCAGCAGGTATCACTAAGTCTTGATTCAGTGGGATGTCACCTGGCTGTCTAGAAGAAGCAGTTTCAATACTTATCCTTTTCTTCTTTCTACTGGATTCTCCTTGAACAATCTCAAGTTGTTTCCTTTTCTTTCCCTGTCCTGAATCTTTCTCACTTCCTTTGCTTCGTGAATCTTTACTAGGTGCTTTATGTTGTTCTTGCTGATCCACTTCTCCCATCTTAGTATAGGTGAGTTTCTTACCTTCATCAAGCAAAGCTTGTACTTGTTTGTCTATTTGCTCTTCAGTGATAGCAATAACAGGCCTTATCAATCCTTCATCATCGACCTTTTCCCTATCTGCCCAATTGACTTCATAAGGCAAATTGCGAATTTTATCATATTCATCACCAAGAAGAGCTCTATCACCTTCAAACTGATCAGGAATTCTTAGTACCTTTGTAGCTCTTATCAGGTCCCATTTCAATCTTGAACACTTTTGCATCCTGATATCATCATCATCTATAGCATCAGCCCAGTGATCCTCCAGTTGTTCTTTATGCTTGTAAGAAGAATAAGACTGCTTGATGGCTCCATGTGGATCAAAGTTTTCTCTCCTTGAATCATGTGGATGCAGATGATAAGCCTGAAGCTCAACTTCTGAATGCTCAGCTGCCTGTAATGATGGACAAGAATAGTATCTACCTAGTTGAAGAGAAAACTGAACTCCTACTTTCTTCCTTGCTTTCTGCATCTTATGAAACTCTAACAGTTGTCTGGAAACCTCTAACAACACCATCCTGTTTGAAGGGTATCTAGGCAATCTATATGGGAATGATGTAAATCCTTGAATCCTGATATAGGTGAACTTATCATACTGATTATAATACCTTCCATACTGCTTGACGAAGTTCCTGGCAGCACCTGTTAGTCTCCGATGCAGTTCACCTCTTAACTTCCTCACTATAAACATGGCAAAAGCATCATTGAATCTCTTGTAGTGATTAATGTTCTTCAGGTGAAGCTGAGGATAACACTGATGTGAGAGAATCTGCCCCGGCTTTGTACCTACTTGCCCTTTGACTGTTAATCCTTATAGACTACATTTCTTGCCAAGATATACACAAGGTATGAAGTCATGAAGAAAGACTTCGTTTCATCAAAGTTTTAAAACTGTTCATCCAGACAGTGGCTTATAAGGCCAGCCCAATCAATCATCTTGTTCTTTGTAAACATATGATCAAAATAAGTATACATCCATCCTTCGAAAATAGATGATTGTGGCCTACCTGTTACTCGATTCAGAAACATGATCAAGTAACTTATCTCTTGCTTGAAGTCAGCCTTATGATACTTGGGGTCTTCGGAGTTATATATCTTCATCGAGGCATCATTCATCCACTTCTTCCTGATTTCTTGCATGTAGACCTTTGAGTTGCCTTTGAAAGTCATTAGAGCAGTTGTAGGGCATATGAAGACTCCTTTCGCCTTCGGGATGTTGAAGATCTCCTGAATGGCTTCCCTTTGCAGGTAGGCGAGAACAGTTCCAATCCTTTGCTATAATCTGTCTTTTCTCTTGTCATAGTGTTGAACACACTCCAACACTAGCTCGACGCTTGGCAAGGCAGGTGGAAAGCAAGCTGCTTGTACAATCCCGCTCTTCGCGATGGCTTTGATATCTTCGTTTCTGGTAATGGTGAGCAAGAAGTCCTTCACCTCCTCCAGGTTGACGTGTCCCATGTTGGTGTCACCAACATCCTTCCATTGCGTTTCTAGCTTGGACTCCGGGATGTTAGACTTGGCATCCATCTTGATAAGGACTTGCCTCTCTTTGGCCGTCATTCCCATTTACCTACAGGACCAGACTCGAATAAGTGATTTAAAATAATAGATTTTACAAGTCTAAATGTTAGATCACTTCTAAAGGACAATTCACCTATTCAATTTCCAGTTTCACTCAATCTTTTCAAGTACAAGAGAGGTCTCATGAATGAAGATTAACACATACTTTAATTCATTTTACATCAAAGCATCATCTCTACATCCTAATTCCTGAATATAAATCTGCAAATTTAAACAAATAAAAGACAAGTTTATGAAGTAAAGCTGATCAAGACGTACCTTGTATCCAATTTCTGTCTTAGAAAACGCAAATTTCTGGAATTTAATGCAAAAATCAGTATAGAAATGGCAGAAATCTGGAGTAATAATGTGAAATCAACCCTCTAAAATGCAGGTCTGCCTTAAAATCTGCTTCTCCTTGAAAATCCAATGCTCTTTATACACAATTTGCTGCTCCTTCTAACAATTTACTGCCTCCTCTTATGAAAATTCGCTCCACTTTATGCTTGTGAATGAGGTGAAAGAAAAGGGAGCGCCCTTATATATAGCATTTCTACCTTTATTTAATATTGGCCGCTGGAGGCAGGTCGGCCAATAAGGGAAGTCGGCCTATGATATTTAATTTTGTAATTTTCAAAATTTTAAAACATCTTTTGGGCGCTCCAAGAAGAGGTTTAAATGCATTTGGGCGCCTAGGTTTCATGTTCCTTAGTGATTGGAACTTCAAGCAATCTAATCTTACTTCAAGGATCAAAATCTTCCTTAGGCATTTCAATTCATTTCAAGGTGCACTTTCCTTAAGGTGCTATTAGAGGCTCTAACTAACTCAAGGTACTTAAATCACCATCTTCCTCAAGGCACTCTTAAAACTCTTAAATATTCCCAGGATGACTTTAACAAGGGGGCACCTAGGTTTCATACTTAGGCGCCAAAATGAATAGGCATGAGACCTTCTTGAGATGGTGATTGAAACTTATTTAGGCGCCCTCCAAGGTTCCACAACTTCAGGGCGCATCTCTTGTAGGCTTTAAGCCTCCATCCTATACTAAGGCGCTCACTTGGAGGTATTGAAAAAATGACACTTAGACTATGATGATCTGGAGATAGCAAACGGCGCCCACCTTATGATTCTAATCCTCCTCATTACTTGCACCTTAGGCGCTCAAACTCTACCCTCAAGGCACATTTCTCAAATGGACAAACATCAAGACGCTCCAGTCTTCACTAAGGCGCATATCTCCTTGACACATTGTCCTAGGCGCATATCTTCATGATCTTGGAATGTTATCACTTCAAGGTGCCAACTTCATCATACTTTAGGCGCTCCAACATGTTCAAGGCGCAAATCATTCTTCAGGGCGCCAAAAACCACCAAAGCACTCCATCTACCAGTTCCTTCCGGGCGCTCTCTTAGAGTGATTCCAATCTTATCCACCAGGCACCCAAAAGTTCTTCAAGACGCTCAAAACAAGTATAAGGCGCTCTTTTGGAGCTCAAGGAATCCTTCTTACCTCATTACACCTTAAGGCATTCAAGCCATGCCTCTAAGTTAGGCGCATTTAACAGTGCTCTTGACCATTTCACCTTCAAAGGCATTCATTTTCAACTTGGCTTTCAAGACTTCCTTCCAAACACCAGGGGCATGAAGAGGTGTAGGCGCATCAAATTCTTTCTAGGAACAATGCCCCAACTAGGGCGCAATTTCGAGGTCCAACACATGACTCCTATCCAAGTTTCAAGGTGCAAAAACTTACTAGGTTAGGCTTAGGCGCAAATTTATGGTGATCTGTACCTTTTCAACTTCAATTCCAAGGCGCTATCTTGTATGTAAGGCGCTCATTCAGATTAATTATATTCAAGGCGCTAATACCTAGGCGCTACATCCTCAAAGCGAACTTACCCTCCTCCAAAAGGCTTAAACTAGGGACTCACCTATACAAGGCACATATACTCCTTCTTAAGCGCTCCAAACCATACTAAGACGCTTCAACATCATCCAAGGTGCTAAAACTTGTGAAGGCGCATTCTGATAACTCTCTGGATGCAATTCACACATGCAAAACTTAAGGCAACTCAAGGCGCTCTTTACTCCGGAGGTTGTTCAAGGCACAAAGATCTTCCTAGATCAAGGCGCACAACTTCCTTCAAGACACTTCAACACTTGTCCAAGGCGCTCCACAAACATCATTACTCTTCTTAAAGACCTAGGCGCACATACATGAGATGGTGACTTCAATCATCAAGGTTCACTCAACTCTTAAAGACGCTTCACAACTTCCAGCTTCCTTCCTTAGGTGCCAAAACACCACCTCTACTCTAGGCGCTCTCCTTAAGGTGTTCTCCAGGCGCTAGGAGACCCATCAAGGCGCATGTTGGTGATCAGTGGAATGTATGAAGGGCACCTCCCTTTCCTTAGGCGCAGGAGTATATAGACGCTCATACATGAGATCTCCCAGTCTAAGGCGCTCCTTCAACCCTCTCCTCAAGACTAGGCGCATTTTCACTCTAAGGCGCTCTCTCCATAACGATCTAGATGGTGCAATGTCCACTTAAGCTGACCCCAAGGTGCTAAGTGACTACTCTAAGCAAGTCTTCTCCGGGTGCCCAATCTTGTCCAAGGCGCCAAAAGTAATACCTTCCACTCTAGGCACTAAGTGACTTCTCCAATTCCTTGAAACCATTTGAAGTGTTTTACCTTCTCAAGGTGCTCCTCCGAACTTGACTCCAAGGCGCATTTCGATGATTGGGGTACCAAGTCTAAGGGGCCCCTCTTAGGTTTCCTCTACAAGGCGCATCATCTTCTAACTTCCTATGGCCTTCTTCCTCCAAAAGGGCGCCTAAACTTCAGTCATTAAGTGATATCTCCTAGGCATTCTCCCCATGATGACTTAGTACACCTTTACTCATAATGAGTCCTCCCTGACAATCTCATCCTTTGCATTTTTATCATTCAGGACCCTATGCAAAGCCTCTGAGCTCAAAAAAGGGGGGTCCCCAGTTCAGCAGGGTGATGTGTGATTTGGTCACAACACCCTCCACTCAAGGAACTCCCCCACTATTCCTATCACCTTGTTTGCTTGGGCCTCCTATGCTAATTCTCTGTAATGTCCCCTTTCCGTTGGTAATTAACTTAATAATGGTTAGCCTTGTTTCGGTGAATTTCCCGAAGGCTAACTAGGTCATTTTAAGGTAAATGACTTTTAAAATAATTAAAATTAAGTTGTCCTTGGTTTTAACTTTATATTTTAAAGTTGACAACTTAAATTATTTTAAAAGTGTTCTTTTCTAGCTTGGTGAAAAAGATTATTTTATTCTTTAAAGTGAGCGCCCCACTTTAGTGGGAAATAAATACTCATAAAGCCATAATGCAATATTATATTTTATTTATCCTTGGCATGCACGGGAAGTTATAAAATGGAGTTTTGAGCACTCATGAGAGTTTATGCATTTTTTGATTGAAATTTCTATGGAGAGCTTCCAAACTTGGCCCTGTGAGGTTGCATCCCTCATTCTTCTGGTTTTGGTTGTGGAAGACCAAACCTAACTCGAATATCTAATTTTATTTCAGAAATCACAAGGAGCTTTAATGGAGTCCATTTATAGTAAATTTGGTTTGAATATTTTTGATGTGTTTTAAAGTTGATTGGATTAGAGTTGATTACAGAATAATTTTGGTGTTATTTGATGATGGTTTGTGTTAGTGGTTGAAGGAGATTTTCCCTCTGTTGGACAGTACTATCCTGTTGTGGGCTGCCGTACATTTTGCTTATTGAAGAGGAAATCCTTGTTGGAAAGTATAGAAATTGCAATGATAATTTACCTTGTACTTGGACACCTAGGGTTGATGTGATTTGAAGTCTCCAAATTCAGATTTGAGGGAGATCTAGCTGGCCGTACATTTATGTACCCAGCTGTACAGCTGGGGGCTAGCGTCCCATTTCTAGTGAGAAGCGCAGCCTATTGGGTGGATAGAATACATAGAATGGAGGCACCCTGGGGTCTAGAGATGGTTTCAGTTGTTTAGAGTGGGGAGAAGTTGCAGTATTAGGAGTTGTGAAGGTTTTGGATGGTGCTAGACCAGTATTATAGTGCTGCAATTCAGTATATCAGACCTGCAACAGCAAGAACAGCAGACTCAAATTTCCTTATCAGACCTCCTGGAGCTTCTACAATGGCATCCTTCATGGTATATCAATTATACTTTCAGTAGGGAGTAGTTTGTGCTTGAATTTCCGTGTGCAATTTGTGTTTTCTGAGCATATATTGGTCTTATTTAGTTGTAAGAGCAGAGCCTGTTTTTTATATCAGAATTATGAACAGAAAGAATGATGGTTAGGAGTGACAATGATTTATGGTTGTAACTCCTAGAAGGTCATACCACTAATGAGATTGTTTATTTCTTGATCAATCACTCACCCCACTTAACAAGTGGTTTTATTGTAAAGGCTTCTTGCTGAATAAGTGGATGTGCCTATGCTTTCTTACAGTATCCCCCACTGAACAAGTGGTGATTCCCACGATTGAGTGGATGCCCGCTAAATAAGTGGATGCCCACTGAATAAGTGGAAGTTGTTATTATTGCATGTTAGTTTGAAATGCCAACTCAGAAGCACTTGTGTGCTCTCACCTTGCCTGCATAAGGATTTGGGTGATTAGAAGAGTGTGGAAGAACTTAACCATTGCATCTTCCTCTTTGTGTGGAACTTTGAAAAAAAAACTAGGGTGGTTATTATATTCTCTTCATGATATTCCTGATCAGCTTACCAATAAATTCCCCTCTCCCCATCATCACTTGTTTTCTATAGGTCATGTTCAAAGAGCCATTTTGAAGCTTTGTTCTAGCAAAGTCGCTGATTGTGAGGGGCTCTAGGATGAGTTTCTCAAGTACGGTGTGGATTCACTTGCTTAGCCCACTTCACAACTATTCAATTAGGTTGTTCACTCTAGGTTTCTCTTTGTTTCTTCACAACATAGTATCCACCCATTCACAAATCTAGAGATTGTTCTAATCCAAAAAGTTGAAGGACAATCATGATTAGGCATACTTTTGTAAAACTCTATGCTATAGTAGTAGACAAGTTGCTTTCTATGGTGTTGGAAGACAGAAAATTGAGGCCTAGGGATCAAATTGGCTTTAATAGGTATTTTTAGACTATTGACCACATTTTCACACTTTGTGCTACCATTGAGAAGGCATGTTATCAACCTTCTAAAGTTTTTTGTTGTTTTACAGGCTTTAAGAAGGCTTTTGACTCTACCATGCAACATCTATTGTTCCAGAAATTGCAAGACCTTGGTAATTTTGATATTCTCATTACTACCATCATGCAGCTCTACGAGACAGTTGTTAGTCATTTCCGGACTCGTCATGGTCTCTCTGACTTTCTCCATAGTACTATTGGAGTTAAGCAAGTTTGCCCTCTCTCATCAACCCTCTTTGGTATCTATATTGATGAGTTTGAGGATTTCCTTAGACAACTTACCCATGCATATGATTGTTGCCTACTTCACCATGTTGTGATTACCTTAGCTTGTTGGTATCTACTCCTTGTTGATGACATGGTCCTCTCTCATTCTTGATGGCTTGAAGTGACAACTTGATGGTCAATCTTAATAAAACTAAGGTCATGGTTTTCAATACCACCAAGAATGCTCTTTCTAGGTTTAATCTCTTCTACAAAGGAGGCCCTATGAAGATAGCCACTAATTATACTTATCCAAGAGTTTAGCTTACAAGTCCTCTCCTTCCAAGTTGCTTCACAGTCTCGTATTTGAAAGGGATATGCCTCACTCTTTGTACTTGAGCACCAATGTTTTCAAGTTTATTTCCACGATATCCCTTCCAAGATGCACCTTTTAGACACAATCATTAAGCCTACAAAATTGTATTGTTCTGAGGTTCAAGGCCCTAACTTGGATCACTATAACTAGGCTAGGGTTAAGATGGTTTAGACGATTATGCTTTAAGTATATAACTTAGTGCAAACAGACGGTTCCTCAATGTATTGTCTAGGCTAAATTTGCTACCCAACCCCTTTGTCTAGACAGTATCTTTAGACTCGGTTTATACACAAGTTGAGGTCTATAGATGGTTCTATTTTGTTTTGTCAGAGATATCCCTCTTTTGCACTTCATTCCTTAAAGGAGATTGCCTCTTTGGATACCCTGGACATCAACATTGTTGGTTCGCCAATGTACATTTGCTCTTCCAACCAACCTCCTCCCTTTAGATACTCCTTATGACATTATGTGCCTGTCAACACCTTCTTCTAGGGAAAGAGGTGCTCAGTGGTTTGTTAAAGAGGACATTTACCATCAATACATCCAAGCTACTTGGACCTTCCCTCTAAATCCTCTCAACCCCAACTAGCTTTCTATGCCCATGGTTTGAAGATTCCCCTCGGCTAGTTGTAGGTGTGTTTCCATCATCTTCATACATTGAGACAGACCACAATATTTTACAAAGTCAAAGATTTTGCCACCTTTGTTCTCCTCAGGTGAGGGAGTCTAAGGAGCATTTTATTTTTCAATGCCTAATCTACGATGAAACGTGTGGGAGGTACTATTGTTTAAATAGAGATTCTCTCAATTCTCTATCCACCTTCTTCCACTACCCTAATAAGTTTCTTGGCTCTTTTTTCTCATGAGTTCAATAGGTTTAGACCTAAATCTCTCTATGGTGGTCCTAGATCTACTAGCTTGATTACCTCCTTTCAACCTGTTGATGATTGTTTTTAGACAGGTCAACAATAGAGTAAAACACTAGAGTATTCCACTCTCTCCTGAATAAAGCTCTTCAAAGGCTGAACTATGTGATCCAGTGAAGTAACTCCAAGGTTCTTTATTTATGATTCATGATGGGTTAACTCAGTGATTACATGTGATCTTGCTGATAATCACAAAGGGACTTATGCAGACTTCTTCATACACTTAGCTTATTTCTCCTTTCAGTGTGGATGACATATACACAAGGTCTCAATGATAAAGAAAATGAAAAAAAGACAAGGGTTTAAGAAACTAATCTAAGGTCAATGAAACAATCATGATGAGTGAATAGACAAACTTCTAAATAAACCTAACTCCACTTCGCCAAGGATGCCTACAACTACATGAAGTTGGTGCAATCTCTTAAGGTTACGCGAATGGTTTTCAAATCATGAAACTTACATGAACACCCATTAAACGGCACAGCTCAAACAAGCATCCACAATCGAACTTATACAAATAAGGCTCGGACTAGCTTTACACGACACTTCACCAGCGATGAATGTTAAAAGCATGAGCTAGGAGTTGATCAAATATTCAATACAACATACATTACGTCAATGAACTTCTAATCTACTTCTAATCTATTTGAAACATCTCTTCATTCAATTCAAAATACAAGAAATCATGCCATTCCACAAGACAAGACTTAAACACCAAGTGAACTCCAATGTCTTTGCATTAATCTTGAGAAATATGTACAACAACTTCAAGTCGTCTCAGAGAATTTCGAGAGTCTCTCCTATTCTATATCTACAAAACTATATCTCTAATCTTTATATATTACAAATGAGGCAACAAGGCCTTTATATAGTGGTCCAGGTTTACAATGAATGGCTTAGATCAATTCGATAGCCAAGGGCTTAGATCATGCCACCTCAATAGGTAGTTACAACAACTTGCTATTTTTAGTACAAAAGAGAGGCAATGAAAGCATGTTTTCCAATGTGATAAGGATAGGATGAAATCATTTAAAACATCCTCCACATAGGGGTCCCTTTGGCTTCTTTTATTAAATGATACATTGAATGTAGTTGAAATGATGTGGCTAATTATAATTGGATGATGATGTGTACATGCCACCTAGGTGCCACCTCAGGATGCTCCCAAATTATATCCTCTTGTATGTGATGTCTTCGATGTGGTTGCTTTGATGATGAACACTTGAGATGTATCTTGTTGATCTTGCCTTGATCATCTTCTTGTAGACTGGATGTATGATAGATGTAACTCATTTGATTGACTTTGCTATTCTTTTCTTGCAGGATACATGATAATCTTCTCTGGATATATCTTGATATAGAGTAGTAGGAGATGATGATGATGCTTCCTTCATGTAAGAATAGATGATGATGATATGAAGTAGAGATCTCTCTTGGACTTGAAAATTTGAAGAGTCTTGAAGTTTAGATGGATGAATGCCTTTTGAAGTGTCAATGAAGTGTTCCAACTCGATGATCTTAACATGAGGCCATTGATATTGAAGTAGTGTACTTGCCAGTATCCTTGAACTTGATGTAGATCTAACATGATATCATTGATGTAGAAGATTTGAGGTATAACCCTTTGGAGTAGTGTTCCTTCTGCAACTTGAAGGTGATTTTAGATGCTTGTCCTTGATGATCATGACGTAATTGATGACATGCTTCCTTGAAGATGATCTTGAATGAAGTAGAATATATGAAATGCTCCCACTTGATGATAACACCTTCCTTATGATAGAGCAGCTAACTTCCCAAGGAGACTTGAAGTAGAATTCGTCTTTTGAACATGATGTCACTTGATGAAGAGTTCCAACACAAAGATGATGAAGGATGCCCTTGAAACAACTACATGATGTTCTCTTCACATGGCAACCTGTTGACTTCACTCCTAACATGAAGGTGGTTCAAGCTTTTCTTCAGTTTCGGTTGGTCTTCTAGACTAAAAACAACAAAAAAAACAAAACAGAACAGTAGAGTCCAAGGTGCTTATTTCCAATAGGAGCTACACGCGCAGCGGTTTTGTCCAGGATCAGTCTCCAAGTGGGAGATTGTTGGTAGGTGGCGACTGATCAGGAAAGTACTGTACACTAGCCATGTATTTTTTTAGGGCCGACATAAAAAATCCTATTTTTGTGACCGACATAAGAAAACCCTGTTTTTGTAACCGACAAAAAGGCTTGATAAAAAGCGGCTAAGGGTTAGGGTTTTGACATATTGTATTGTAGCATTTGCAACGGTATTGAGTTGCAGGGATTGCTGGTTGTAATCGGTTTGATTTACTGGATAATAATATTGGACTCTCTGTTTGGTGGATGTAGCCCAAGTTTGGGTGAACCACGTTAAAACTTGTCTCTCGCTGTTATTAAATTCTGTGTATTTCCATTTCTCTGTTTAATCTTTATTTGCATTTAATTGATATCTTCTGCCGGCTAACCCTAACACAATGGATGTGGCGCAAGAGATCAAGAGTTTGAATCCTCTTAATAGGAGCGCATTGGATCATAATTTTGAATCCTCTTAATAGGAGCGCATTGGATAGGTGTTTTGGTTTCCTCTAGGATTGGCGCACTGGATCACACTTGTGAGATCTTCTAGAAGTTCTTAGCCAATTTTCAGGGTCTCTCAGGGTAAAGGTATATTTTAAAATATATTTAAGTAATTTCTTATACTTTAAATATTTTTCAATATACCTTTCAGGATGTTTGAGATAGGTCTCGAATCCACCGGATTTAACATGCATATTATAGAATTTGGAGGATCCACCAGATTTCAGACTTAGTCAATTTTTCAGGATTTTCAGGATTTCAGGCTACTAGACTTAGTCATTTTCAGGATCTCAAACATTCATTAGGATTGATCTCAGTATTCATGAATTGGATGGAATTTGATCAAGACCTTTTTCATTACTGCGAGTTCATGTTCCAAATGAGACCTCCAGTTATAAAGCAAAACCTTCTAGGAGAGAGACTTCTTGTTGGATTGGCAGAGGAAATGAACCTAAGACATCATCCAGAAGCTAAGGCAAAGCATCAGAGCTCAAAAAAAGGGAGGGTCCCCATTTGCAATGGGGCGATGTGTGATTTGGTCACAACATCTTGTTTAGTTTAGTTGGTTTGTCGTGTTGGTTTCCTATTTGTAAGAGGCTGCTGCATCCAATCCATCTATCCATTCCATTTTCCATTCTATCTCTAATTCCAAATTACTTCACTCCACGAACCAAAATTAAAAGAAGAAATCCTAAGTTCGTGAATGTCATGAAGATTTCATTATTAGTTACCATTTCATTTATCGTCATTCCCGTTCCCTGTTATATATCCCCTTCCACTTGCAAGCTTCAAGGTTTAGATTGATATGAACAGACGTTGATTGTGATTCCCTTCCATTTCATTCACTTGTTCATCACCCGTTTACCTTTCTGCCATTCAGCATATCCCATCATTCATCTGGTTTATGACTGAATGCACCTTTTCATCTATCTGTTTCGTATAAATCACACCATAGTCCATTATTTTCATTCCCCTCATCATTTCATCGTTTCCTGCCAACATCAGTTAGTACCACAACTTGACATGGTTTTGTTTGGACCCTTGTGTTATCCACAGAATCAGACTTCGGAGTTCTGTCATTCATTACCTCGGTGAAAACTTGGCAAACAGGCGCCGTGTGTAATGGTTATCCAATAAAAAAAAAAGAGAGAGAAAAGCAAAAAAAAAATGAAAAATAGTAAAGAGAAAATTTCGTCCACTGGTGAAAACCACCTCTAGTGGCGCCTTGGATAAGTATCATGATGAAAACCTGGCAAACAGGCGTCATGGTAGAGACACATTGTCTCATTCCACCCCCTTTCCGTGTCATTCCATTTTCTGGTCATATGCATATCATCCTTGTTCATCGTCGTTCCATTCAATATCATTGCATATTATCATTTGCCCATTTCATCCATATGTATATATCCATTCATCCGCTTTCATGAATTTCCCTAGCTTGAGACAGGTAAACTTAGATGATCCTAGTTTCTAAGGGATGGGAATGAACTCAAGTGCTTGCACTTTAAACCTCAAGTATGGATAGTCGCGCTGGCAATTGGTTCTGATTCTTTGATCGAGTAGTCGTGTTTATTTGATCTAGTGTGTGGGTGTACATAGAAATGTTGAAACTTGATTTTTGTTTATCTTTGGAACATTTGAGAAACTGTTTTAATCGAAATCTATCTTTAATCACACATCAAGAGATATGGTGTCTTGATCCAATCTATGCTTCTTTTCCTTTTTGAATTCGCTGTCTAACTAGTTGATAGGTTAAAGGAAGAGTGTCTGAAGATTTATGAGTCTAGATTGAGTTTGTCTTTGAAGTGTTCAGGAACAATTATTCGGGTTGACGCTAGATGTTGTGACCAAATCACACATCGCCCCATTGCAAATGGGGACCCCCTCTTTTTTTGAACTCCGATGCTTTGCATTTAGTTTTTAATGATGCCTTAGGTTTGTTTCCTCTATCAATCCAACAAGAAATCTCTCTTAGAAGGTTTTTTGCTTTATAACTGAAGGTCTCATCTGGAACATGAACTTGCAGTAATAAGAGTCTTGATCAAATTCCATTCAGTTCATGAACACTGAGATCAATCCTGATGTATGTTTGAGATCCTGAAAAGACTAAGTCTGGTACCTTGAAATCCTGAAATCCTGAAAAATTGACTAAGTCTGAAATCTGGTGGATCCTCCAAATTCTAGATTTTGCATGTTAAATCTTGTGGATTCGAGACCTATCTCAAACATCCTGAAAGGTATATTGAAAAATATTTAAAGTATAAGAAATTCAATATACCTTTACCCTGAGAGACCCTAAAAAACGCCTAACTGTTCCAGAGGATCCAAAATCTTGATCCGGTGCGACAGGATGTAAGATTGGCGCAAAATCTTGACGAAATGTGCTTCCGACCAGAAAATAAAATGTGGATCACTTGCGACCCAACCAATGCGCCCAACTAATGCGCCAATTTTGAAGGAAAAGCAAGGTTTTTTGAATGACGATTGAAGAGGAAATCAAAAGTGCCAACTAATGCGCCTCATTCTAGAAGATCCTTCACCCTTGATCTAATGCGCCACAGCAAGGGGAAACTGAAACCTTGATCCAATGCGCCACTAGTGGAGGATGACTTATCCCAAGTTTTAAGGTATATTTTCAGAGGATTTGAAACCTTGATCAAATGCGCCAAGATGAAGAGGCAGGTTTTGAGTGTTAAAGTGCAAATTTTATATGTTTCAGGAGGAATCAACCACCCTCATCTAGTGCGCCAAAAGCAAAAGTGAGGAAGATTCAACGACCCTCATCCAATGCGCTCAATACAAGGGGATTTCAAAACCCTCAACCAATGCCACCAAGGTAGAAGGGATTCAAGACTAATTTGCAAGAATGTAATATGTATCTCAAACAAGGAGATTTCAAACACCTCAACCGATGCGCTAGCCTTTGAGGATGTGAAAATTTGATCCAAGGTATATGCATTTTTAGGAAAAATTTGAAGTCCTTATCCAATACGCCTAAGAAGAAGGAAGAGAGGAAGATTTCAATATGTCCATCCAATGCGCCAAAAAGGGAGATGTAGAAGGAAGATCTCTTGATCCTTAACCAACGCGCCAAAGGAGGGTTTGAGTTCAAGTTTTATAGCACATTTCTAGGAGAAACCAAATATGCTATCTAGTGCGCCAGCCCTAGAGGATCCTAATATCCTAAACCAATGCGCCATATGTGAGGGGAGAGTGCAAGTGTTTTAAGACTTTCAAGAGGAATCAACCATCCTCATCTAATGCGCCATATCATAGAGTAACTAAAATCTGATTTTGAAAGCTTTAAAGGAGAACTTAAATCCCATGTGATGTGCCAAAGGGATGAAGACCTCAAACATTGGATCTACTACACCAAAGAGAGATGAAGAAGTTTAAACCTCTATCTAGTGCGCTGATGCCTTGAAGAATTTGAAATTCCATGTGCTGCGCCAGCCCTTAGAAATTCTGATATATTGTAAGGAGAACTTAATTCCTTAATCCACTGCGCCAAGATAGGTGAGGTGGAATACAAGTATCAAAGTTCAGATTCCATAAAACATTAAGAAGATCTTTGTTTCTAATCTGCTGCGCCAAGATTGAATAAGTCTGTTTTGACTGTTTAGGTGTAACTCTTGTGAAATTTAAGTGAAGGCTGAAATTCTTATCCAATGTGCTTAGGTTATAAGATGCATGTAATGATTCTTATATGTTATGAAATCAAGTATTTATCAAAAGAATTAATGTTGCTACTTTGTTTGTGTTGTAGGAGTGAAGATGGAGCAGAATGATCATCAAAGGAGTCAGTAAGCTGTTAGGATTGGAGAAGACATCATCTTCATCAAGACTTCCAAAGGCATCCACTCTACTTCAAGTTCTTTCAACCTTCAAGAGAACATCATGTAGCTGCTCCCAAGGATCATCTTCATCTTCATGAAGACATTCCAAGGCTTTCATCTACTCTACTTCAAGATCTTTCAAGATTCAAGATCATCAACGAGGAAGCATTTCATCATCTACATCAAGTTCAAGTATACATCATCTAGAAGGCATTCGTCCATTCAACTTCAAGACTCTTAAATCTTCAAGTCCAAGAGAGATCCTACTTCTAATCATGAATCAAGTATTATCATCATCTACTCTCCCACTGCACTCTTTAAGAAGTTGCATCCAAAAAAGATCATCATGTATCTTACCTGCAAGAGGAGGAGAAGCATTATAAAAGTTAAACCAAATGAAGCAACATGTATCATACATCTAGTTTACAGGGAGATGAACAAGGCAAGATCAACAAGATACATTCCCAGAAATCTCAAGTGTTCAAGTATCAAGAGCAATCACATTGAATCCATCATTACAAGATGATACAATTTGAAATACGCTGAAGTGGCACCTACATGGCAGACATGTCATCATCTAATCATATCAGCCACATCATTTTAAATGCATTAAATATATCATTTAATAAAAGAAGCCAAAGGGACACCTATGTGAAAGATGTTTTAAATGCTTTCGCCTTACCTTATCACATTGGAAAATGTGCCTTCATTGCCTCTTTCTTTTGTACTAAAAATAGAAAGTTGTTGTAACTACCTGTGAGGTGGCATAATCTGAGTCCTTGGCTATTGAATTGATCTAAGCCATTCGTAATCTGGAGCACTATATAAAGGCCTTGTTGCCTCATTTGTAAATATAGAGATTAGAGATTAGATTGTAAGAGTAGAATAGGAGAGAGACTCGAAATTCTCTGAGAGGGCCTGAAATTGTTGTAAATATTTCTCAAGATTAATGCAAAGACATTGGAGTTCACTTGGTGTTTAAGTCTTGTCTTGTGGAATGGCATGATTTCTTGTATCTTGAATTGAATGAAGAGATGTTTCAAATAGATTAGAAGTTCATTGACGTAATGTATGTTGTATTGAATCTTTGATCAACTTCTAGCTCATGCTTTTAACATTCATCACTGGTGAAGTGTTGTGTAAAGCTAGTCTGGGCCTTATTTGTATAAGTTTGATTGTGGATGCTTGTTTGAGCTGCGCCGTTCAATGGGTGCTTGTATAAGCCTTCATGATTTGAAAACCATTCGCGTAACCTTAGGAGATTGCACCAACTCCATGTAGCTGTAGGCATCCTTGGCGAAGTGGAGTTAGGTTTCTTTAGGAGTTTGTCTATTCAAACATCATTGCTTCATTGACCTTAGATTAGATTCCTTAAACTTTCATCTTTTATCTTTTCTTTATTATTGATACATCATCCACACTGGAAGGAGAAATAAGCTAAGTGTATGAAGAAGTCTGCGTAAGTCCCTTTGTGATTATCAGCAAGATCACATGTAATCACTGAACTATCCCTTACAAAATCATAAAAAAGGAACCTTGGAGTTACTTCACTGGATCACATAGTTCAGCCTTTGAAGAGCTTTATTCAAGAGAGAGTGGGATACTCTAGTGTTTTACTCTATTGTTGACCTATCTAAAAACAATCATCAACACAACCCACCACAGATGTTGGAGGCATTAAGTGCCCTCTGGATACTATTGATCTGTGTATGGAGGAGACAAACCTACAAGGCATTGTTCATCCTTGACACTTTGATTCTCATTCTAATAATTATGGCTCTCTTACCAATGTCAAAGGCCCTCTCACACCACTCTTCCACAACACAAATCTCAAGGGCAAGCTCACTTTACCATTTTTTTTCAAACTACTAGTTCTTCAACTTCAAAAGTTAGGAGAGACTCTATGTAAAATTAACTATCTCCTACGATTGCCCTACCTATTATCCCTCGAATTTCCCTAACAAGCATCCTCAAAGTCAACATTGGTACTCCTGTAGTGATCAATGATAATATTGTTGGCTCCTCTATTTTGGTTTCACCTTGTGGATAATCATCTATTTCTACTACTTCGCAAGATTTCCCACCCTCCCCCCCCCCCCCACACCCTGTTGTATCAACAAGTATATAGGAAGGTGTGGCATATTGGGCAATTTAGCTTATTGGGGAGATAGGTGTATTTAAAGGCAAGAGTGCTAAGGTTGGAGCGATAAGGGCTTCTTCTAGGAGTGATAAGGGAAAACCTTGAAAACTTTGAAAAACTTGAAACCTGTCACACTTCGCACATAGCATCATGACCACTTGGTAGCGAGAACTAGTTTATACGACATGACCACTTGTCTACTAGAGAATGTGTATTGGGATATTGTCAATCAGGGTCCAGCCACACTTTAGTTGCCTAATGATATTTTGATGTAGTATCAGGTTGGGTTGAATTGTCACCAAGCAAAGGCAATGTTATTGAATATGTCGATGCCCGAATTCAAACACAACTCATCAAGTGTAACACTCCATATCAGATTTGGGAGGAATTGCAGAAGATCTATGAGATTAGTGACACGTGTCAGTTGGTCAATCTAATAGTGGTACTAGGCAATCTCAATGTTGAGAATGAGCAAACGATTTGGGCGTGCAGAGACAAAAACCCATGCAACTTCTAGCACTCACTCTTGGAGGAAACAAAGATGACCAACTTGTCTTGCACTTTGCATCTGTGTATTAATAAACTTTCAAATTGCACCCTTGAATCCCACCAAACTCACGCAATTAGCTACAAATCACAGCAATAAACAAACAGGTACAAAAATCCCCCAAAATCCGCCCAGAGCCAAGTCCAAAACAAGCTAGGATGCTACACATTCACGTTTTCCACCTAAAATAAGTAGCTAGGTATCTGTGTGTGGGCGTGCTATGGCTCTATAGAGGCACCCAAAACTGTCTTCATTCTCGGCACCTAGCCTTGCACGTGGATCTGCTATGGTTGTTCTCAACTAAAGTATTGATGGTTGATTCATGACTCCTCCCCTACATCCTTCGTTGAAACATGCTCCCCAAACTTAGAAGCTTTTCAAACTTTACGCCCTTTGACATATGACCAACATACAAGGGAAGGAAAAGAACAACATTGTGTATATTCTTGATCAAAGGGAGCCATCAAATCAGTTATGAAAGATAGGCATAATAGGGCCAAGGAAACAAGGGGGCACTATACTTTGATAAATTTGCAAATGTTAGGCCTGTGAAAATGGGTCCCAACAATGGCTCTGGTTGGGGACATGTGCCTCATGCAAGCACAAGAAAATCCAAACATAACTTTGGGGCAAGCCACAATGTTAAAAAGGACAACATGACTACACAAAACAACCCACAAAAAAGGAAAAAGTCTGGGACCAACAAGGATCATAGGTGCACAAAGACAACACACACGGACGAAAGATTATGTACAAGCCAAAATACTTCATCACTTAAGAGAAGTAAAGCTTAAGGTACTAGCCATGGACTGATAGCTCCATGAGATATCCATTTAAGCTGCTGAGATGATAAGTGCACCCATTTCCAACTTCATAAGGTCCAAGCCACAAAGGATCAAACTTCTCATGCTTTCCTTTGTATTTTGATCTGGCATTCCACATGAGGACCAAATCACCTATCTGAAAATCTCTTTCAAGTGCTTCCTTGTCAAATAGGTCTTTTACCTTCTATTGTTGTGATAGTACCTTGTCATGTGCAATCCTTCTGGTCGAAAGAAAATAAGCATTGAAAAACCTTCACAAAATCTAGAACTTACCCTACAATCCTTCAACACAACTAAAAATCTACAAAATGCTCTATACCAAATTGAAACTGGAAATTAACTTCAACCTTTCAGCACCAATGTGATTCCTGAATGAAATCACTTCAAAAGGACAAGAGGGTTTTCATACTCCTATCCAAATTTGAAACCAAGAGGGTTTTTATTCTCCGAATCTTTGCTCACCAAGGGTTTTCATCCTCGGGTGAATAGATGAACACAAATGCTCAAGCTATCAAAATAAAGGGGTTTGATTTCATAAACAATGGATGCCTTTCTTCTATGCAATTCTCCTCCTTTTATAAACTCCATTTTGGCCATTTTAATTTGAATTTCCTTTTCCCTTCGGAAGTTCCCTCCAAAAGTGTTCACTTAAAATACTTTAATAAAATATTAAACAAGGCCTTATCATGTCCCATCTAGACGACCCACCTTATTAAAATAATAATAATAATAAGACTTAAGTTACTTTTACAATGTCTTTATTATGTCCTTTTACAATGTTCTAAAAATAAAGTTACTAGGACTAACTTAAAATACTATTATTAAATTATTTCTATAACTTTATCCCTTACCATAAGCGAAATAAAGAAATAGGCTATAGGTTGCCCCAAATATTTTAAATCTGAAAAGGGGGCATGACACACATTGCATTATTAGAAATAATCCTTAAAGCCACAACGAATCTGGTTATCATGTTGTTCAGCAAGAAATCAACTACCACCTTCGATGTAGCCTTGTGGGTTGGAATTGTCTCAACCTATTTGGTGAAGTAGTCAATGGCTACAAGAATCCATTTGTATCTGTTACTTGACCTTTCCATAATTTCCCCTTGTTGTGATGTAATCACACATCGCCCCATTGCAAATAGGGACCCCCTCTTTTTTTTTTGCTTTCTTTGTTTTGCTTTAGGGTTTAGTTTTCCTCTAAGCTTGTAGGGTTTTGGTAGTGTTGTTTTGCCTAGGTCCCAACAGTTTCTTACCAAGAGGTCTATATGCCTTCATCCTGATGCATGTCACTGAGACCCTGAAAATGACTAAGTTTGATATCCTGAAAATCCTGGAAAAATGACTAAGTCTGAAATCTGGAGGGTCCTCAAAAATCTAGAATCTGCATGTTAAATCCTATGGATCCAAGACCTATCTCAAACATCCTAGAAGTATATTGATAAATATTTAAAGTATAAGTCATATACAATATATGACTTATACTTAAACATATTTTCAATATACTTCCATTCAGGGAAATCCAAAATTTGACTAAGGCGAGAAATTCCTCACTCCATGTCTAAACCTGCCTAGCCTAGGCGGCCTTTGCATGAGCTCATGGATTCGATGTCATGCACATGCACTTGTCAAGACAGAACCCTCAAATCCACAAGGTTTTGAGGACAAAGATGATAAATTCAAGGAAATTTCATAAGTTTGAGTGATTCTAAGGCTTCACATGACACTATCCAAGCACTGCTTCCAAGGCCGCCCAGCATGGGCGGCCTCACAAGGTCCTCTTGGACACTGTCTTCACCTTCAGGAGAGTCAGTCCAGACAACACCCTCAAATCCGCCCAAGGGAAAATGGTTAAGTTTTCAAGGTTTTGATGCACAAAGCACTGAGATATGATGAATTGTAAGTAAAGTTTATGAGTTTGAGGGAAGTTAAGTGGATTTTAAGCAACATTCCATGGGACACCTCCAAACCCGCCCTACCTAGGCGGCCTCAAGGTATGCTCATGGATTATATCTCCTCCCACATGAAACTATCCACACACTGCCTCTAAGACCGTCCAGGGATGAAGGTGGCATAATCTGCAAGTATATTTGATGAAAGTGATCAAGATGACATCAAGAGGATGAGACAATCAAGTTAAAAGGGTGAAAAGTTTCTGAGTATCAAAAGTCCAAGGCTCACTCTCAAACCTGCCCTACCTGGGCGGCCTAGAGAGGTGAGTTTGGATTTTGATGTCTAAGCATTGCCACTACTCCATCCTGACTCTCTAATTCACCATGATGCTTCACATCCATGCAGGGTCATTCAAGGAGAGGGAAGTTTGAAAAATCACTAAGTCATGCAAATGAAGGAAGAGTGTCAAGGTTAAGATAGAGAGTGTTCACATTGCAGAATCCTTACTAGCACTCCAAAGCCGCCCTTCCTAGGCGGATTTCACCAAGGCAGATGGACAAGGTCACCTAACATCTCAAGTTTGCCTGTCAACTTCACATTAACATCTCAAAATTTCACTAAGTCTTGAAGTTGAAAGAAAAAGTTCTCAAGGGAAGGAAGGATCATCATGATGAAGTTTAAAGTTGCACAATCCATACATCACCTTCCAAGCCGCCCTTGCTGGGCGGCCTTCAACACCTTGCATGGACATCACCTCCTTCACAACACATTCTCCATGCACTCTCTTCAAGTCCGCCCTTCTTCCCAAGGTTCTCCATCTCATGCAAGGAGGTTAAATTATCAAGGAAGCAAGTGAAGATGTCTTATGTTGTCAAAACCAAGCTAAAAAATCTCTAAGTTATGAAAATCCTTACACCTCCTCCAATCCCGCCCATGCTAGGCAGCCTTCAGACCTTCATCCGGACAACATCATATCATTCACATGACATCCTCCAGACAACACCTCCAAACCCGCCCAAGGAGAAAGCTTACCAAGTTTACAATATTTTAAGTTCAAGTGCAAGGAGATCATGAAGTTTTGATGAAAGTTCATAGGTTTGAAGGTATTTGAATGCATTTTGAGGAATAATCCAAGGGTCACCTCCAAACCCGCCCTACCTGGGCAGCCTCAAGAGGTGCTCATGGACTCTGTCATGTCCCACATCAATCTTTCCATGCACTGCTTCCAGAACCGCGTAGGGATGAAGGTGGCATAAGTTGCAAGTTTACTTGATGAGAATGATGAAGATGACACCAAGCATTACTTAAACTACTCCCAACAAGGATGAATTAATTGGAAAGAATGATAAAAGATCACTAAGCCTGATGTCCTGAAATCCTGAAAATTGGCTAAGTCTGAAATTTGGTGGATCCTCCAAAAGATAGAATTTGCATGTTAAATCCTATGGATCCAAGACCCATCTCAAACATCCTAGAAGTATATTGATAAATATTTAAAGTCAATATCTAACTTATACTTAAACATATTTTCAATATACTTCCATTCAGGACATTTCCAATATGGCGACAAGACTTGCATTGCAAGCACACCTTCTAAACCTGCCCAGCCTGGGCGGAAATTTCACCTGAGCATGGATTCCACGTCGTTCACATGAGTCTCTCCAGACAAAGACCACAAACCCGCCCAGGAAAACCCTTACGAAAAGTTGCAAGTTAGGAGTAGGGAGTTCATTTAGAGGGAAAAAAAGAACAAGACTGAGAAAAAATCCACGACTCCTCCAAATCCGCCCTTCCTGGGCGGCCTTTTGGTGTGAGCTTGGATTAGGTAGTGATTACTCCACATAACTCCTCATCCGCCCATCCACTGGGGTAAGTTGCAAGAACAATCAATGAAGGAAGATGGAAGTTGATTAAGGGAAATGAGACAAGTTTCGAAATGTTATGAAGATCAATCCACACAACACCCTCTAGGCCGCCTAGCTTGGGCGGATTTCACACTGTCATAAGGACTGTCCTTCATTCGCATTCCAAACTTGCCTGCTAACTTTGCACAAGTACTCCAAGATACTAAGTCATGTTAAGAGAGAAGAAGGAGTCATTCAGATGAAGCCAAAAATTGTCTAAGTTATGAAAATCCTTACCTCAGCTCCAATCCTACCCATGCTAGGCGGCCTTGACCACCTTGCATGAATTCCATGTCCTCCACACCACACACTCTGCACACACCCTCCAAACGCGCCCAACATAGGCACTCCAGAGACTTAGGCATGGGTTTCACACGAAAGGGTATGTTTTGAAATGTCATTTTTTGATCCCACATGCATAAGATGAATGTAATTTGTTATTGAAAATCCTTTATATCAAGTCTTAATTTGATGTGTTTTTGTAGGTGATGGAGGATCCAAGGAGGTGAATGGCGAGAGCTCATACATGAGAAGTTTGGAAGGTGAAGGAAAGTTGCTCAAGTTGTCATCATCACCACATGGAGGAGAGCTCTTACATCAAGTTCATCTTATGCCACACATGAGAAGGAGGTCATCATCCAGAGTTGTCTATTTCATGTGCATCCATCATATGCAAGAAGTCACGCACAAGAGATCTTCCACCTCAACACTCCAAGAGTCCAGAGTCTTGCAAGAACAACATCACAAGATGAGAGATGAGCATGATGATCAAAACGATCCATGAGTTATATCAAGAGAACAAGAAGAAAATATTCTAAGTAAAGTGAACATGAGGTGAACCAAACCAACTTACTTGAAGATGCTGAGGTGGCACATGCATGTCATCAAGCCAATCGCATTCTGCCATGTCATTCAAGAGGGCCCACCATAAAGATGCTCCAAAGATGTTTATCACATTGGGAAACATGCCTTCATTGCCTCTTCCATGTTCTCAATCTCGGCCGTTGATTGCTAAATCAATCTTGGCCCTTCATGTAATTCTTGAGCTCTATATAAAGCTCACTTCTCTCATTTGTAAAAGAAGGATCATTAGAGGAAGATAGAGTAGGAGTGGATACTATGGCAATAGGAGTAGAGTAGAAAGAACTCTTCAAAATCATTGAAGAGATATATGAGATTGTTGTAAACAAAACACTTCTTAAATCAATACAAGCTCATTGTTGTTGTTCGCATGGTGATCTTGTACGATCAAGGAATGTTCACATGGTTTCTTATTCTCCAAGATGGTTGAGATGTGGTTCCAAGTAGCTTAGATGATAAAGTAGATAGAGTTCATTGATGTAATGGATATATGCAATGATATTTGATAAATTCCCGTTGGTTCATATTTTTTATGGCTTGTCGATGGTAAGTCATAATGTAAAGTTAGCCTAAACCACATCTTGCAAATAGTTCGATTGTTGATGCTCCTTCGAGTTGCGCCAGCTATGGGTACTTTGGAGTGTGTCAACAATATGAAAATCCTTGGTTTATCCTTTGGAGATTGCACCTATTTCATGTAGTTGTTGCTTGTCATGGCAAAGTGAAATTTGGTTTCTAAGGGAATTTGTCTACCATAGCATCGTTCATCACGTCATTGTCATTAGAATAGCTTTCTTAACCCCTTCTCCTTTTTCATTTTCTTTTTGTAGTTGATTAGAAGAAGTTTCATTTCACAAGGAAAGAGTACATATTTGAATGGAGTGATGAATAAATTCTATGCAAGTCCCTTTGTATAAACAGCATTATCACATCATACCACCGAGGCTATCCGTTGCAAATCACATACAAGGAACCTTGGAGCATTCTTGTTTGATCACATAGTTTAGCATTTGAGACGCTTTGTTCAAGAGAGGATAGAGCACTTGGTGTTTTATTCTAAAGTTGTTGTCAAGAAACCATCATCAACACCCCTGTGAAGTCAACCCCCCCATTGTTGGAATGGATCCTCAATTGTCAAAGGAACAAGGGAAAGAGCACCTGCAAACTTTAGCCTATCTAAGAACTTATGGCAAGCATCACATTTTCTTACTAATCCGGCTACATCCTTGAATAGTGTAGACCACCAATATCCTACTCTAAGAACTTTATATGTTGTGGTTTTTGGTTTGAAATGCCTACCACAAATCACTTGACGGCACTCATTCAATACTTTGAAGGATTGCTCTTGTTCTAGACATTTGAGCAATAGTCCATCATGGCTTCTCCGCATTAAATCACCTTGAACCAGCACATACTTCTAGGCCTGCAACTTCAGTGTACTCCGTTGGTTTTCATTCATTCTGGGAGGACAATTCGTGTTTTCCAAATAAAATACAACATCCTTATACCATTGATCATCCCTCAAAGGACAATGTACTTTTGTAAGGTCAAAACTCACATCATTGATCTCTGTTGCATCCAAGTTTGCATCTACCATTAGCTTAGCCAGGCCTTGGCCTCTAAGCAACTTTGTATTCTCCATCTCAAAGGAAAAATATTTAACACAATCAAATCCAGAAGCATTCAATCCAACATATTCTTGGATGTTGTTGATTCATCTGCACCTCTTCCCAGAGGCTTCTTGCTGTGTAAAGATGTCTTTTATAGCAGTGTGTGGGACATGTGCAATAATATTTGCACCTCTTAGATTTGACCTAAAGTACTTTAACAACTTTGAGAAAGGCATAAGCATGTTTTTCCATAGCTAAATACTTCAATTTTGCACCTTGTAAAGACTTGCTAAAAAAGGCGATGGGTTGTTCATACTCGTCCTTATTCTTTTGTAGTAGAGCAACAATGGTATAAAATGATGCAAAGGAAAAGAGCTAGAATGACTCAGAATAGTCGAGATTGGCTAGAATTGGAGCCTATTTGAATGCTTCTTTTATCTCCAAAAATGAGTCAGCTAGTTCTTTACTCCATATGATATGCTGCCCTTTCTTTATCACCTTAGAGATTGCCTTAGTTTTCTCAGCAAAGTTAGGAATAAACCTCCTAACAAAATTTATTTTCCCAAAGAAGGATTACACTGACTTGACTATTTTGGGCTCAGGAATAAGGTCTATTGCTTTCACTCTTTTTGGATCTATCCTCACCCCATCTTTTGACACAATGTGCCCTAACAATTTTCCTTCCTCAACACCACATATACATTTTTGGGGATTTAAAGAAATCCCATACTCAAGGCACCTTTTGAAAATCAGCTCCAAATGCTTGCAATGTTCTCTCCTATCCTTGGAGTAAGTTGTGAGGTCATCTTGGTACACCATCGTGATTTCATCAATGACACTTGCAAAAGCAACATTCATCGCCCTTTGAAAAGTTGCACCTACACTTTTTAGTCCAAAAGGCATTCTCACATAGAGATAGGTCCTCAAGAAGTGGTAAATGCAATCTTGTGTTGCTCTGACTCATTGACCACCACTTGGTTGTAGCTGGAGAATATGTCCATCATGGACATCAATTCTGATCTTGTCGCCTTTTGCAGCAAGTGGTCCATGCTAGGAAGTGGGTAGTTGTCTTTAAGGAATTTCATATTTAGACTCCTAAAATTCACACACAATCTTATCTCTCCATTCTTCTTTTTGACTAGGACAAGGTTAGATACCCATTTAGAGTATTTGATAGATTTGATAATACTCCCTTCCTTCAACTTCATAAATTCTTTTTGCATTTTTGGGGCCAGCATTGGATTTATTGGCCTTTGCTTCTTCCGGAAGGGTTTAGCATCAGGTTGGAGGGGAATTGTATGTTGAAATAAGTCCTCCCTATATGTGTTGGGACAGGAAAAATTTAAAATTTTCCTGTATTTTCACCTCTCCATATCTGACCAAATCATAAAACATCCCGCCCAAAATCATAATTAAAAATTGATACATCCCACAAAAAAGTCCATGACAAACAGTGTAAAGGGCTTAAATTTCATACTATTGGCAAGACTTTATTGTTACTTATGCCGATCCATGAGAAACTAATAGAAATGACTATCGGTGTGAAAACAAGGATCAGAGAGAAGATTGCAAAAGTCACCACTGGAGGAAATAATACCGATGACCTTTTGTCGGGAAGAAAATCTATTAGTCACACCGATCGGTATGACTAAAGGCTATCGGGTAACACTTCGAAGATCATCCCGACAGTATAGATCATACCGATAGAGTATTTCGGCGAAACTCTCACCGAGCGTCCCGTGGAATCAAAGGAACTAATGGTCATCAGTAGGAGATGAACGTCGGAGCGAAAGATTGATAAGTCTCCGATACTCCGGTGTCTTAGCGAACAACAAAAGGTGCTTTCGGTATTAGTCATACCGACATACATAACCATCGGCAAAAGTAAGTGAATCGGAACAAGGTTTACAAGTCTGGCCGAAGCATTTCTCACGACAATGTCAGTAACATATTATGAAAGTCTTTCTGATCCAAGATATAAAGGGCTATCGGGAAGACGATAACGCTCAGGTAAACATAAATATGTTATCCCGATGGCACAGATCACCCCGATAACAATAATAGTCACATTCATCGACGACACTCTCACCGATAGTTATATCGGTAGCACTTAACATATCAGAAAGGAATATCAATCACACAGCGATGAAAGAGGTCATGCTGATGGCAATTGTGCCCACTTTCATGTCAGCTAGGGTATGGACATCTCCTGCCGATACGATTTAATGTAACGTCGAGGAGACAATTGAAGGGTTACAGTGATTGATTGTTCGCGCCATAAGGAGATATTAAAATCGCCCAGACATTATGAAAATCATGCCGATGAAAGGAGTTATGACGATGTGACATTTCACAACGATGAAGGATATTGAACTGCTCGAACAATTAAATGCAAACGGCAATGAAATCCTCTAAGATCATTACAATTAAGATCGACAGAATTGTTGAGAAGAAACTACAAGGGAAAACTTGAAGTGCAAACAGGGGAATTTGATCATAGCCACCGATGACAAGTACATACATACAAACCTCTGTGTTGTAGCCTGTAATTTGATTTTCTGTCAAGAATTGAAAATGGAGACTCCGGGAAAAGGAAAGGGCAGAAAATCACAAGGGGATACGAGTAAACCTAAGAAACAGAAAATTGATAAAACCCCTGAGGAGAAAACAAAGGACAGAAAACTCAATCAAGATTTGATTGATCAATTACCAGGGCCAACTCCTAAAGCTCGAAGATCTGCTCAACTTAGGGCAGAAGTAGAAAAATTAGAGGACAAATGTAAAAACCTAGGGAACATTTGGACCCCAATCAGAGGGTATGAACTTTCAAATTCCATCACAACAGAAGATTTAGGAATTCTCCAGTATCAAACCCATGGCATTTGAATTTGGGTAAATTAGTTGTGCCTGATGTGTTCCTGAATGTTGAACTTCTCTAGCTTCTTGCTAAATAGTATAACCCAAGTCTGAAGGCTATATGCAACCCACAAGGGGACCCTGTTATACACTTGTCAAAAAATGCCATCTGTGAAGTATTCGACTTGGATGATTTATGCACTGTCCCCATTATTTATGAGGATTTAGAAAAGGAATACTGGAGAATGTATACAACTTACAACGGATGGAGGTTGCCTATTCATAGGCCCAGAGCTGAGGGAGAATTGGTGCCTCTCAATGAGGATGATGGTCCTCCTTTTCATGTATCAATATTTGAACCCTACATACAACATACCTATTATTCTATGGGCTAGGTCCTAGGATCAGAGGTCCCTAAATTTATGACAATCCCTTTGATGGTCATAGCTACTGACATCCAATGCCACAATGCAAGGCAGTTCGATTATGCTGCTTATATTGTTAATAGAATGTACTCTAGTCTAGCTGCAATAAAAAACAATGCCCCAGGAAGTTCTTTTGAGCATTACTCACTTCTTATGCACATGGTCCTCTATTATGGCCAGGAAGTGGCGTTATGGCCAAGTGAATTTAAGGTTGTTCCTACAGACCAGAAAGGACATAAGTTACCAATACAGATATGGACCAGGATATGGGATAGCAAATATGCCCATTCTAGCTATATACAATTTGAAGAATATTGTGTAAAAGTGCTGTATAGATATTTCAGTCACCCTTGTGAGTATTCAATCTCAACTAAGATAAAGAGGTTCCTTAGACCGAAAGATTTTGGTGGACCTCCTACTGTTATTCATAATTGGCGAGATTGGTATTGTTTTGAAGATGCCACCATGGTTAGAGTGTATGGTTTTGAGGACACTCCGTTCATCTTACCTAAAACTGTCCCTGACAGAATTGCCTACCTAGAAATAGTTAGGCAAATGCACTGTTCAAATGTAATGCATCTAAGTTCCCATGATAAACAGTCTTTTATGCCTAGTACTTTGTGTTTTGGGGATTTCACTGTGGTTTCCAAAGAAGGTTATAATCTCATCCTGAATAAATTGATGCACTACAATATGAGGTGTGCTGAGGTGAGGAAAGGATTTGATCCTGAGGGTTTTATTGACTCTGCTCGGAGGAAGTAAAACCTCAATGGATACCCACATATCCCCTATCCACACGATGATGTCATCAGAAACCTGGAAGAGGCTGAGGTGGAATTGGTGGTGGAACAATATAACAGGGATCTAGATGAGAAAAGAAAACAGTTGGCAGAGATTGAGGTATTATCCTCTAGAGATGAAGAACCGACAGGGCGAGAGGAACCACAGGACAAAACAATAAAAATGTCCAAAAGAAAGATGCAACAATGTCAGCCTCCTGTCATAATACATGATGAGGAGGGGTCTGCTAATGAAGACCCACGTCAAATAGCTTATGATTCTTTTATTTCTGATGACAAATTCATTCATTCAAAAGAGTTTAAATTATTTTTGTATAAATGTAGAGGGAAGGAGATCAGAGAGTCAGTGGATGATGTCTCTGCTAACAATGAGAGACAATTGCTTGATATGTTGAAAACAACAGTGGATAATGAGCTGCAGGATATGACCCCTAGCAAGGGTAGACAGCTGCTCAAAGATGCAGGGGTAATGATCTTTCCTGGCCTTGATTTGAATTCTGCTCTAGTCTTTGACAGTTTTCTGAATAATACGGATGATAAATATAAGCTCACTCCAGAAGGTGTCAATGAAGTATACATGGATACCAAATACAATAATGATGAAAATTCATTAATGATATGAGCCCTATATCCTCCCCATAAAAAGACAGCTATTATAGACACTGAAAAAACTTTTGGCCATGTCATGACTTTAAAGGCAGGGGAAACTGACCCTTTGATCACAGCAGATATTGGCATCAATGTTGCAAAGCTAAATAAAGCACAGGCTCAAATGTTGATTAAGGAAAGAGATGCGTACAAGCTGAGCTGTGAGAGATTGACAAAGGAGAATGATTATTTAAAAGATGTTGTTAAGAGCACCTTTGGGGAATCAACAAAGAGGTTAACCCAGGGTGAAAGTTCACAGAGCACCCAAGCACTATCCACAGATCAAGTAGCACAAATCCAGATGGATACACTTATCACAATGCTACAGAGCAAGCATGCCAACATGGTGCATTGGTTAAACCAATTTTGGGATAATTACTCTCAAAATTATAAAGCAATTCAAGAACATGAAAGGCTTGAAAAAAGATTGCAGGAGAAATTGAATGAGACACAAGGTAAAGATATTTCCGACATTGCAGGTGCCTCCAATGCAGAAGAGTTGATCGAGGAACATCAGAAATACTATGATCAACTTAAAACTGATGCCAAAGAATGTACTGAAGCTTCAAAAGCAGGAGTGCCCGCATTATTCAAAAGTGATAAAGAACTAAAGAGCAAACAAGAGTGGAGCAGTGACTGTCAAGCTATATTACATGAAGCTTTGGGAGCTCTTAAGGACAAAGATTCTGCATCCGGAGAATCCTGCAAACATTTGGAGAAGATGGTCACGATGGATGTGATTACAAGGAATGCCATTGAATTTACTGATTCCCATCGTAGCCAGTACCTAGACCATGTTGCTAAACTTTACTTGTGGTTGAATAGAGCCTAATCGTGGTTATGTTATGATTGTTAATCTTGTTAACTTCCCAAAAGACTTCTTGAAGAGTTATGTCTCTTCACAAGAATATCTATATAAGTTCGAACATTTGATGCTGAAAGATCATCAGCAGTAGAATATATACATATAATTTATAATGTTTCTCAAAGACCATGTGGCATATTATTATTGAAGAAATAGATTGAAGTTCTCTGGTTCAGTGGTTCTATTTTGGTATCAATTGTTTGTCAAGATTATTCAATTGTGTGGTTGTCTCCAGTTTTGTATTTCCTTGTTATTCAAATTAATATATCAAGTATATAGTTAATTTGTCAATGCACATTTGTTGTATCTGTGTGATTGAGTAAATTGGTTTCCATTTGAGGAATTAAAATCCTTCTGATCAGTCACAGTAACCTGGAAGTATTAGTTTGGATTACTAAGAAGAACCATACAATTAGGATTGCCATTCTATCTCGAAGTTAATATTATCGATTATTCTTGCATATTCCATTCAATTGGTTCCTTCAAGAAAGGATTAAAATACCTTCTGGTGAATTACAAGATATCTGATTATATTGGTTGGATTATCAAGAAGAGTTTGTCAGTCATCTCCTTGCACGTTTATACAAGTTATAAACTAAAATTGTGCCAAACAATTAGAATTATTATCCACTATAAGCCACTAGTCTTAGTCCTTCATTTGACTCTGTTTACCCAACAAGGCACTGGTCTTAGTTCATATTATTATTTAAATCCTTTTATATTCACAATCATAAAACTCACCGTTCATTAGATAGTAGAATTAGTTAGAAAGCTTTCATCTATCCTACACCATTTGCCACTGTAGGTAGATCCATTTTCTTAGTCAAAATAGTTGCATTCAATCTGCTTTAAATTCCAAGGTTCACCCACCTAGGTGTAGCAGGACCTAAAGTGTAGGAAATTATCAAACCCTAAAGGTTGATTTCGTTAAGTTAGTTCAAAAACATTGTGAATCTAAGCATAGAGCCTGGCATCCTCTTAGGATTAGCAACCTGCATTTTTGAGACCTAACAAATTGGCGACTCTACTAGGGACAGAAATAAAAGACCTTAGAAATAAATCATTCCTTTCATAGAGTCATTTTAGAAACTTTAATTTGGTAACTCTGCTGGCAATAAGAACCCCTAAAGATAAATCACAAACTTTTTCCTATTTACAAAATAGGTGGCGACTCTCGTTACTGTTATAACAAAAAATTAATACCAAATGGATGGTAGGAGATCCAAGATGGAAGGCAAGAAATTGCAGTCATCTCCACCACTTTGAAACATTTCCAAAAGAAATGGAACTTCAAATTATTCTCACCAGGATAATAACCAGGATGCTCAAGAGGATAATGCAGAGCAAAATATTTCAATTCACAACAAGTTCACACCTCTGCATGATTCAAACGAAAATCTCAATGGAGTAACTGATGATATTTTGGCAAGATACAAACTGGATCCTCAAGAACAGCTCGAGTATGAAGCACAGGTCATGAGGGATATTGATCAAAACCAAGCTGAATATGATTTCAAGATGTCATTACACCAGGGAGAAGGAGTAAAACATGGACTCTCAAGTCAAGAAATAAATGACAATCCAGAGAATCTAGGAAGTATGAGTGAAGAGCAGCAAGAGGTGCTCAGGCTCTAGAAAGAACTCAAAATGTTCAAAATACAGGAGTCTAAGAGGTTGTTGCAGCAAGAAATTCAACAGATGAAAAGTAAAGCGAAAACAGCCCCCCCAAAATATGTACCTCCGCATAGAGGAAACACTTCAAGGAATCCACAGCAAAAAACAAATGGAGTTCAAAATTCACATGCATCTGGAAGTCATCAAAATATTATTCCTCAAAACCCTAGACCACCTCCCATACATAATACATCTCAACATATGACAAATCCTTACCCACCCCCTAGCCAACAATATTACAGACCGTCAAATCCTTACATGAATCCCCACATAAATCCGCAGCAGCAATATGCCTATCATCAGCCACCAGGTGGATATAATTACTATCCTAATCCACCACCCATGAACTTTCCACCTCAAAACCTTGCAAACATATGTAGCCAATTTAATTTAATTGGATATCAATTGTATCCATATCCTATGGATAGTAATTGGAGAAATATAGTTCCCAAGTTTACTGGCAACAATGCAATATCAGCTGAAGATCATATCAGAAGCTTCAATACTTTCGTGCAAGATATTGGTATGGACTGGGAAGATATTAGAATGAGGTTATTCATGATGTCCCTCACTGAAGATGCAAGAGACTGGTTCAACAGCTTACCTGATGCCTCCATCAGTTCAATAACTGATTTCCATAATCAATTTAAGGAGCAGTATGGTAATCAGTATGCCCCTGAGTTTGCATTACATGAATTGATAAGTATCAAGAAGTACCAGAATGAATCAGTGTATGATTTCAATCTAAAATTTTCCAAATTACACAACAAGGTACCACATGGATCCAAGTTGTCTGACCCAGCAGCACTAAGCATTTATATGAAAGCATTTGACCCAAAGACAGGGTACGAGCTTAGAAATCGGTGCCCTACGACCCTAGCCGAAGCACAGAAAGTGGCTTTAACTATTGAAAACAATAGAAAAGCTGTAGGTATGATTAGCAAGAGAGATTACCCTAGAAATCCTCAGAACCCAAATGTTCAATAGACTAAACCAGAAGGTCAGCATAGGCATGAAAGGCCCAGATTGCACGATATGCCGTATAATACAAATTGGAAAGATGGGAGACCCATCGACAACAGCAGAAAGCAACATTATGGCAAGGATACCCCTGACCCCCTGAAAAGAAACATGGCACATATGGTAGAAAATAAACCTTGGTGTTTGGTGTGCAATTTACCACATTTACCTGAGTACTGTGAGGTAGCTAAATCAGTACAACAAGAAGAGATGTTATACAGTTATAATAGAGACAGCCATACTATAAATATGATGCAGGATACAGCATGTGTGGTGACTGAAGATTACTCTTCTTCAGAGGAAGAGAGATATGAGTATGACGTAGGAAACCAGAGGCATCATATCAACATGGGAGAACAAGAAGTGTTCTCAGATCAGGAGGATGGTTATGAGGAACCTACTTACTATAACAATCAGCCATATGATCAATGGAGAAAGCCTACTGAAGATGAAAGAGAAGCTCTTACAGTAGCTGCAATAGTTCAAGCTAAAAACGCTTATAACTTGAGGAATAGGACAGTGAACGTTGAACAAGGAACACCTAGGAGTGTATTCATAAAAGATCAGAATAACAAAAGGAATAACACAAAGTCATCATTTAAAGAACCAGAAAAAGGTGGTAAGGATAAAACGAAAGAAAAATTACAAAATCAAGAAAAAGAAAATATAAAGACAGAAAAGAGTGATCAAACTATGGCCCACTCTTTTGACATTGCTCATGTAGTTTCTCAGGTCAAAATATCAGTTCCACTTTTAGAAATGATGAAGATAGATAAATACAAGAATACAATCATTAAGCTGATTTCTGATACACCAAGTCAAAAACATAAAGGACATGAAAGTAGAACAAACAATGTTCATCAAGAAACATTCCAAACGCCTAAGGTATACCTTGGTGATACACTGACAAAGAATCCCTCACAGGTAGACCCTTTCTACACTAGATTATTGATCAAAAACAGGATAGTAAGGAATTGCATGATTGATTCAGGTGCTGCCATGAACATCATGCCAATAGCAGTTATGAAAGAATTGGGAATGTGGGTTGATACTACATTTTGCAAGTGTTATGCAATGGATAATAGATCTATCCCAGTCGTTGGTATTATGAGGGATGTGGAGATAAAACTTGCCTCACACCCTGAAGCAACTTATAACATTGATATTATTGTGGTTGACATCCCACCATATTATGGAATGCTCCTATCAAGACAATGGGCTGCAATGGCAGGAGGGAATGTCCAATTGGACTTATCATATGCCACAATACCAGTGGGAGGTAAAGAAATTAAGCTGTGTAGAGAGCCAAGGTATGAAAATATTATAGAACGTTTAGATCAACATCAAATAAATTTCTTTTGTGACACAGATTTGGGAGCTTTTAAGGTGGGAGAAAGTATGCCAGAAGTGCATAATACTGATCCAATACATACTGAATCTATGAAAGAAGAAAATGATGTATGGAAGATGTATTTCGATGGTGCATGCAGCAAAATAGGAAATGGGGCTGGAGTAGTGTTTATTTCACCAGGAGGTAAAACTTTCAAATACTCTTTTCTATTAACATTTGAATGCACAAACAATGTAACAGAGTACGAAGCCTTGCTCATTGGTTTGAACATAGCCACTAAGCATAAAATAAAAAAGTTAGCTGTATATGGTGATTCTGACTTGGTCACTTCCCAAGTGAGAAAAATACCTATCAAAAAACAAAAGGTTGAGACAGTACAGAAATGCAGTCTGGGATAATATTGAATTATTTGATGCCTTTTCAATCAACTAGATTGATAGGTCTAAAAACATTATGGCAGATTTTCTAGCAAATATCACATTGAAAAGAGATGTCACAGTAGGAGGAATTACAAAGGTTGAGTTCAAAACCAGACCCACCATCCCAGATAATATACATAACTGGCAAGTGTTTGATAACGATGCTGATATAATCAACTTCTTACATTGTGTTGATTATTATGAAAATCAAGAGATTGATTTCAATGCATTTGTAGAAGAACATGATGGGAAGGAAACCCTTTTTGGTCAAGAGAGTCCAATTGAAAACAAATAAAATACCTAAGGGACTTATAGCATTGGAAAAGGCATTCGATGGACATGACAGATTTAAAATGAAAGACACACCAATGGTACCTAATGACCTTGAAGAAATCAATTTGGGGACACAAGCAGCCCCAAAGAATGTGTATATTGGAAGAAATCTTAACCCAAAACTCAGGAGCAAAATTATCAACTTACTTAGGAAGTATAGGCATGTATTTGCCTGGTCATATGATGATTTAAAAGCATATAGAGAGGATCTATTTCAGCATGAAATACCACTAAAACTAGATGCTAAACCATTCAGGCAAAAACAGAGGCCTATCAATCCTACATTAGCTCCTAAGATGCTAGAGGAACTTACAAAATTAAGGGACGGGGCTATCATTAAACCCATCAGACATTCCTCTTGGGTTTCAAATTTGGTACCTGTCAAGAAAAAGAACGGTGATATTAGACTGTGTGTGGATTTCAGGAACTTAAACAAATCTTCTCTCAAGGATAATTATCCTCTCCCCAATTTGGAAGCAATACTACAAAAGGTTACTGAATGTGAATTGTTGTCAATGATGGATGGCTTCTCAGGTTACAATCAGGTAAAAGTCAAAGAATCGGAGCAATTTAAGACTGCATTCACCACTCCATGGGGAACATATGTATATTTGAGAATGCCATTCGGACTCACTAATGCTGGAGCAACATTTCAAAGAGCAATGGATGTGGCTTTTGCTGAGTTAATTAATAAAATCATGATAGTATATCAAGATGACTTGACAGCATATTCTAAAAGGGCTGAGGATCATTGCACACATTTGGAACAAATATTTATCAAAGCCCTAGAATATGGGATCTCATTGAATCCTAAGAAGTGCCATTTTGCAGTGACAGAGGGGAAATTGCTTGGCCACATAGTTTCAAAGGATGGAGTGAAAATAGATCCGGAGAGGGTAAAAGCAATTGACCAAGTCCCTATTCCTAAAAATGTGAAAGGCATACAGTCGTTTTTTGGCCAAATTAATTTTGTTAGGAGGTTTATATCAAATTTTGCAAAAATTGTTTGCCCTATATCAAGGATGCTAAAGAAAAACTCAGAAGTAAAATGGACAACAGAAACAATAGAAGCATTTGCTACTATTAAGAGAGCAATCAAAGAAGCTCCTATCTTGATATTCCCTGATTTCAGTAAACCATTCCAACTGTTTCATTTGCTTCTTATCATACAGTTGCAGCAGTACTATTGCAGAAAAACAATGATGGATATGAACAACCTATCTCATTTTTTAGCAAATACCTTTAGAATGCAGAGTTAAAATATGACATTGTTGAAAAACAGGCATATGCATTAGTAAAAGCAGTTAAAACTTTTAGGCCATACTTGGTGGGAGCCGAAATCATAGCATATTTACCTAATGCTGCGGTAAAGGATGTATTGGTCCAAACTGAAGTCACTGGTAGAAGATGCAGATGGATCAATAGAATTCAGGAGTTCAATATTGAAATCCAGGTCACTAAACTGGTGAGAGGGCAAGGCCTTGCTAGGTTGATGGCTGAAAGTAACTCGAAGCTTCCCAGATATGTGGTGCTAATGATGTTGATAATGCAAGTTCTAGTATTGAGCATACTCCATGGTATTCTGACATTATCGACAGTTTCTTGCCAAGAGGTCTATATGCCTTCATCCTGATGCATCTCACTGAGACCCTGAAAATGACTAAGTCTGATATCCTGAAAATCTTGAAAAAATGACTAAGTCTGAAATCTGGTGGATCCTCAGAAATCTAGAATCTGCATGCTAAATCCTATGGATCCAGGACCTATCTCAAACATCCTGGAAGTATATTGATAAATATTTAAAGTATAAGAAACTCAATCTTATACTTAAACATATTTTCAATATACTTCCAATCAGGAAATCCAAAATTTGACTAAAGCAAGAAATTCCTCACTCCATGTCTAAACCCACCCTACCTAGGCGGCCTTGGCATGAGCTCATGGATTTGACGTCCTGCACATGCATTTATCCAGACACCACCCTCAAATCTGCCCAAGGGAAAAGTTGTCAAATTTACAAGGTTTTGAGGACAAAGATGATAAAATTCAAAGAAATTTTATAAGTCTGAGTGATTCTAAGGCTTCACATGACTCTATCCAAGCACTCCTTCCTAGCCCGCCCAACATGGGTGGCCTCACAAGGTCCTCTTGGACATTGTCTTCACCTCCAGGAGAATCAGTCCAGACGACACCCACAAATCTGCCCAAGCAAAAATGGTTAAGTTTTCAAGGTTTTCTTGCACAAGACACTAGGATATGATGAAACTCCAATGAAAGTTTGCAAGTTAGATAGAATCAAGGGCATTTCAAGCAAAGTTCCATGGGTCACCTCCAAAGCCCTTCCTAGGCGACCTCAAGGTGCATTCATGGACTTTGCCTTGTTTCAGGAGAGCTTGTCCAGACAACACCCTCAAACCCGCCCAGGGAAAGTTAGGATATTTTCACGAGTTTTTGCCGATTGAAGGGAGTTGGGAAGTGATGATGGAGTCTAAAACTAAGATTTTGATGAAAATTCCATGCCTCACCTCCAAACCCGCCCTACCTAGGCGGCCTTGGCATGAGGTCATGGACTCAGCCTCCTGCACATGCATTTATCCAGACAGAACCCTCAAATCCGCCCAAGGATAAATTGGTTAAGTTTAGAAGGTTTTCAAGTACAAGGCACTGAGAAATGATGAATTTCAAGCAAGGTTTGCAAGTTGGAGGGAAGTTAAGTAGATTACAAGCAACATTCCATGCATCATCTCCAAACCAAGCATTACTTAAACTCCTCCCAACGAAGATGAATTAATTGGAAAGAATGATAAAAGATCACTAAGCTTGATGTCCTGAAATCCTGAAAATTCGTTAAGTCTGAAATCTGGTGGATCCTCCAAAATCTAGAATTTGCATGTTAAATCCTATGGATCCGAGACCCATCTCAAACATCCTGGAAGTATATTGATAAATATTTAAAGTATATCTGACTTATACTTAAACATATTTTCAACATACTTCCATTCAGGACATTTTCGATATGGCGACAAGACTTGCATTCCAAGCACACCTTCTAAACCCGCCCTACCTGGGCGGCCTTGGCATGGGGTCTTGGATTCAAGGTTGTGATCACGCACTTTCTCCATACACTGCCTCCAAATCCGCCTTAGGGAGAGAATTTTCAAAGTTTAGAAGAGATTTTGAGTAAGTTCAAGACAAAATCCAAGGGTGGTATCCCAACCCGCCCAGCTTGGGCGGCTTCACAGGGTGTTTATGGATGATGTCTCCACCAGGTGACACTCTCTAGACAACAATCCCAAACCCATCCAAGGAGAAAAGTGGCCAAGTTTATAAGGTTTTCTAGCATAAAGCACAAGAAGATGATGGAATTCCAATGAAAGTTTGTCAATTTGAAGGAGTTAAATGCATTCTAAGTCAAATTCCATAAGTCACCTTCAAACCCGCCCAGCCTGGGCGGCCTCAAGAGGTCCTTGTGGACTGTATCACCTGACACAATGCACTCTCCAGACAGTACCTTCCAAACCGCCCAAGGTGAAAAACAATGCAATTTGCAAGGTTTGTGTGCTAAGTATAGTCAAGATGACATCACAAGGAAAGGTTATAGTCAAGTTCAAGGAATGAGAAGTATCTAAGTGCCAAAATCCAAGACCTACTCTCAAACCCGCCCTACCTGGGCGGCCTAGAGAGGTCAGCTTGGAGTTTTGATGTCAAAGCAATGCAACTACTCTATCTTGACTCCCTAACTCATCATGATGCCTCACATCCTAGAGAGAGTCATTCAAGAAGAGGGAAACTTGAAAAATCAATAAGTCATGAAGATGGAGGAATGAACAATCAAGTGAGGTTGAAAATCCAAACACCACTTCCTAGCCCGCCCTTCTTAGCCGGTCTTGAGCTCTACACTTCGACAACTCCACCTCCTCCACATGACATCCTCCAGACAACACTCCTAAAGCCACTCAAGGGTGTAAACCACAAAATTTGCAAGCATAAATCAATGTAATAATGAAGATGAACATGTCAAAGGTGAAATGAGCAAGTGCAAAGTTGTTTAAGTTGAAAATTCCATGTGTCATCCTCCAGCCCGCCCTTCCTAGGCGGCTTTGACCCCTTTGCTTGGACTACATGTCCTCCACAACGCATATTCCATACACCCCTTCCAAAGCCGCTCAGCTTAGGCGGCCTAGAGCCTAGAACATGGATATCCACATCATTCACTCCATACCAGTGTAACGAAACTCGCCAAGACTCGCGAAAACTCGGCGAGTCCGAGGCGAGGCACCCTGGCCGAGTCTGGGGGGCTTGGACTCGGATTCGCCGAATTTTTGCCAGAAAATCGCCAGACTCACCAAACTCGCCGATTCCCGTCATGTAGACTCGGCCGCTCAAAAAAACGCCAAAAAGTTTTTAAAAACATAAAAAAAACTCACTTCAACTTGTTCTTTTTTCACTTATAGCTCCTCCTCCACCCCAAAAGCAACATTATTTCATTTTGAAGCCAAAGGGGAAGGAGAAAAGAAAGTTGTGAGAAAAATTTGGAGTGCATTGTAGGGAAACCGGCAAGGAGGTAGAGTAAAAATCAATTGTTGAATCGCATTGGGGCAGCTTCGTAGTTACTTTTGGTGCATCTAGAGGTGTCTACAAAGGATTGAAAGGAGCTCTTTATTGATTTCAAGCTATATTTAGAGGTAAGTTTGTATTTTGAAGGGTTTTTTGTGTTTTTTTTAACCAAAATTTGTATTTTTCTTTACATTTCATTTCTTCTTTCTATTTTATTTTAGTAGATCAAAGAAAGAACCCTAGGTGTTTAGATTTTTTTTTTTTAGTAAACCCTAGGTGTTTTTGTAAACAAACCCTACATTTTTTATAATTATAAATCACAAATGTTAATTTTTTTTGTATTTATAAATTTCATATGTTATTGCAGCAGTGTTGAAACTTGAGATTTTCAAATTTTCAAATCATCTTTATCACAATGTCCTAAGAGCCAGTTAGAAAGGACCCTTCTTGGAAACATGCTGAAATTATGCCTGGCCAAAAGAAAGGAGAAGCAAAATGTTTTTATTGCAAAACAATTTTTCGTGGAGGCATTAATAGATTGAAATACCATCTTGCACAAATACCAATCCATGATGCTAACCCATGCGGAAAAGTGCCTCTTGAGGTTATACGAGAGGTGAAAGTGCAACTAGAAACATTTGAGCAAAAAAAAGAATTGAAAAGGAAGCAAATAGACGAGATGGCAAGTGTTGGTGGTAGTGGAGAGTCTTCTTCCATGCCTCCATTTCGTCCTCCAGGTGTTGGAAGTGGAACACCTGCTACTGCTACTGCTACTGCTAGTGCCACTGCCAGCGGCAGTGTTCTTGGGCCTAGAGTTCGTAAATCTAGGACTCTTGATTCATATATTTTGCCACGCACCACTCCAAGTTCCCAACTGTCGCTTGAGAGCATGGGTTGGAACAAGGACGTACATGATGCAACTAAACGTGCAATCGGAGACTTTTGGTACTATTGCACCATTCCATTCCATGCAGCCAGGTAATTCTTTTTTGTTTGATTGTTTTAAAATTTATAGCTTGATTTTTTCTCGAGTTTTTATATTTAGAGATATGTCGAATTCAAATTTAAACTCTCCATTTTACAATACTTATTTAATTTAATTTATTTGTGACATATGTTAGGTCTCCTTATTAGCAAAACATGGTTGATGCCATTACTGTTTGTGGGGTGGAGTTCAAAGCCCCTAGTGAAGATGACATAAAGGGCCCAATTTTGACAGAAAAGGTGGCCGATGTAAAAGCCACAATAGAGGAGCAACGGTTGATATGGAGAATGAAGGGTTGCACCATCATGACCGATGGTTGGACTGATAGGAGAAATAGGACATTGCTAAATTTTCTTGTTTCTTCCTCAGGTGATTCTACTTCTTACAATGCATTGATTTAGTGATTAATATTTTTAATTTATGCTTTATTGAATCATTGATTTTGTTTCTTTTTCAGGTGGCACCGTATTCATCAAATCTATTGATGCTTCAGGAAATGTTAAAAATGCCACATTCCTTTGTGAAGCTATAAAGGAAATCATAGCTGAGGTGGGTGAGAAGAATGTGTTGCAAGTGCTGACGGATAATGCAGCAAATTATGTTGCTGCAGGTAGACTATTGATGGAGAGGTACCCATCATTATTTTGGACTCCATGTGCTGCCCATTGCCTTGACCTCACATTGGAGGATATTGGCAAGATTCCATGGATCAAAACATGTGTGGAGATGGCAAGAAATATTTGTAAATTCATATACAATCACGCATGGGTCCTCAACCTAATGAGGCAATTCACACAGCAAAAGGAGTTGTCTTGTCCTGGCATAACCCGATTTGCAACAAATTTCATCACATTACAATCCTTGCTTCAGTCAAAAAAAGCTTTGAGGCGCATGTTTGTTGATGAGGAGTGGACTTCCTCATCCTATGCTCATACCAATGCAGGGGCTGAAGTAACAAATTAGATCTTTGATGGGGCAAGATTTTGGACACCTGTTAGAGGAGATTGTAAAGGTAAATGAAAATCTAATTATATATTATGTTTTAATTTTTATTCATATTTTTCTTTTATTTGCCTATTTTTGTTCACACTTAAGTTAATGTTTCACTTTCACAATAATTGCAAGTCACTGAGCCTCTAGTAGTTCTCCTACGAGTTGTTGATGGGGAGAAGCCCGCAATGGGCTACATATATGAGGGCATGGATAGGGCCAAGGAGGCCATTAGATCCATCTATGGGGGAGTTGAGGGTAAGTATCGTCCCATTTGGGAGATCATTGATAGCAGATGGCACCACCAGCTTCACAAGCCCCTACACGCAGCCGCTTATTACCTCAATCCGGCATTTCAATTCCGCCCTGAATTCAAGGCGGATGAGGAGGTTTTGGGTGGGCTCTACACAGTGTTAGAGCGGATGTCGAATAATTCAATACAGATAGTCCATGAGATTGAGACCTTTAGACTTGCACAAGGAGATCTCTTTTCTCGTGAGATTTGCAAAAAGAATCGGTCAACATTGCAGCCAGGTAAAATCATATTAAGAGCATAATTTAAGTTTTAAAATCTAATAAACTTTTCCTCTTTTTATATTATTATTAAATGTTGAAACTTAAAGTTGGATAATGAGATTGATTTTTTTCTTTTTCTCATCTCAGATGCATGGTGGGATATGTTTGGTGCTAAGGTACCAAATCTTCAGAAGATTGCAATTCGAATATTGAGCCAACCATGCAGTGCTTCGGGTTGTGAGCGCAATTGGAGTATGTTTGAGCACATACACTCCAAGAAGCGCAATAGACTGTCTGTGCAGAGGTTGAATGATCTAGTCTTTGTTCATTACAATCTTCGTCTTCGCCACAGACAAATTTTGGGCACTGACACCACCCCCATCACGCTAGAGGAGGTCAATCCACAATCTGATTGGATCACTAAGGCTGAGGATCCTATCTTTAGTGATGAGGACCTTGATTGGGTTGACCAGGTGGATAGAGAGGCTGAGGCTATAGCCATAGCAGAGGAGGAGGTTAGAGCACGAGCAAAGTCAGCAGACACATTACATGTTGGTGTGGGTGGCACAGAGACAGAGGCAGATATTATAGCTGCATCATCATCCAAGACCTATCTTAGACGCCTTCGTAAGAAGGGTGCACTTGCAAGCTCCTCTGAGCCATAGTGGCATAGACTTCTAGTTTTTGTTTTGATATTTGTTTGGAACTTTTGATGCCATGGATTTCATATTCCATGAGTTTTGTATACATTTGACAATATTTATATATCTATGTGTTATTGCCTTCAGCTACAATTTGCGTTTATACTTATGTGATCGATGTATACTTGTGTATATGATCAAATTAGCTTCTATTTGATGATGTTATTGTGTATTTAAGGTTTATTTATTAAAGGGTACATGAAACAAGTTTTAAATCCTTAAAAATCTCTGAATTTCTTGGGTTTTTCAATTTGCCGAGTCTTTGCTGAGTTTTTGCCGAGTCTAGGCGGCGAGTCCGAGTCCGAGTCCAAAATCAGCTTGCCGAGTCCGAGGCGAGTCCGAGTCTCGTAACTATGCTCCATACACTTCCTTCAAATCCGCCCATCCTTCTAAGGTTTTCCATCTCATTCAAGGAGGTCAAGTCATCATTGAAACAAGTGAAGAGGTCTTAAATTATCAAAGTAAAGCCAAAAATGCTTAAGTCATGAAAATCCACACACAACCTTCAATCCCGCCCTTCCTAGGTGGTCTTGAGCACTTTGTCTGGACAAGGTCATGTCATTCACAAGACACTCTCCGCCTATCACCTCTAAACCCGCCCAAGAAGGTCGGCCTAGACACTCAAGCATAGAATTTCACGTTCCACAGTCCAAACATGCCTTTCAAACCCGCTCAGGCTAGTCGGCCAAGAAGAGAGGTGAATTATCAAGTGAATTCAAAGTGTAGCTTTCCAAGTTTGATTTTGACAAGTGATGGATGCTTTGGAATGTCATTGTTTTAATCCCACATACATAAGGTGAATGTAATTTGTTGTTGAAAATCCTTTATATCGAGTCTTAATTTGATGTGTTTCTTGTAGGTGATGAAGGATCCAAGGAGGTGAATAGCGAGAGCTAATACATGAGAAGTTTGGAAGGCGGAGGAAAGTTGTTCAAATTTGTCATCGTCATCACATGGAGGAGAGCTCTTGCATCAAGTTCATCTTACTTTGAAGACTTCGCAGACATCAACGCCGTGCAAAGGGGAGCTAGTCTAAGATGATCAAGGTTACAAGTGTAGTTCATCATCAAGAGCATCATCCGTTCGAGGCGAGGATCAATGGAAGGTTGTCACTTCACCACGCACATCTTGAAGGAGGTTATCATCCAAAAGCTCACATATCATGTGCCAGACAAGAAGAACTCTCATCAGGCACTAGTCTACTCCATGAGTCCATGCAACTGTCCAAAGGCATGATCCTGCACAAGCACAACAACATCACAAGATGAGAGATGAGCATGATCATCAAAGCGATCCATGAGTTACATCAAGACAACAAAAAGAAAATATTCTAAGTAAAGTGAACATGAAGTGAATCACACTAGTTCATTCAGAGATGCTGAGGTGGCACGTACACATCATCAAGCCAATCGCATTCTATCATGTAAGAGGGCCCACCATAAAGATACTCCAAAGATGCTTATCACATTGGAAATTGTGCCTTCATTGCCTCTTTCATGTTCTAAAAATAGCAAATTTTGTAACAAACTGCCTTGTCTCAATCTCAGTCGTTGATTGCTAAATCAATTTGAGCCATTCATTGTAATTCTTGAGTTCTATATAAGGCTCACTTCTCTCATTTGTAAGGAGAATATAGGATGACATTAGAAGAATTAGAAGATCATTAGAGGGACATTAGAATTAGAGTTCGGTAGGAGTAGAGTAGAGGAGACTTCTTAAAGTCATCAAAGAGACTTTGAAATTGTTGTCAAAATACTTCCAGGATCAATACAAACTCATTGTTGGTTGTTTCATGGTGATTTTGTGTGGTTGCGGAATGTTAACATGGTTTCTAATTTCTTGGATGTGGAGAGATGTTTCCAAGTAGAGTTAGATTTGAAGTTCATTGATATGATGCCAATATGTTAAGATATTTGATGAATTCCTTAATGGTTCATACTTTTTGTGGATTGTGTTAGCCTGAACCTTTACATGCTTTAGTTCGGTTGTGAAGATTGTTCAAGTTGCGCCAGCTGTGGGTGTTTGGATGAATGCTTCGCAATTTGACAATCCTTGAGTTACCTTAGAAGATTGCACCGAACTTTGTGTAGTTGTTGGTCCTCATGGCGAAGCGGAGTTGGGTTATATGAGGAATTTGTCTATCTTGACATGATCCATCACTTCATTGTCCTTAGATTAGCTTTCTCAACCTTTGTCTTTTGCATTTTCTTTTCGTAGCCAGTCGGAAGAAGTTTCATTTCATGAGGAAGAAGTTCCATTGCATAAGGAAGAAGTAACACATTTGAGTGGAGTAAGGAGCATATTCAGCGTAAGTCCCTTTGTGATTACCAGCATGATCACATCAACTACTGAGTCTATCCATAGCAAAACACGAATAAGGAACCTTGGAGTTGTCTCGATTGATCACATTGTTTAGCATTCGAGAGACTTTGTTCAAGAGAGGATAGAATACTTAGTATTTTATTCTGAGTTTTCATGTGCAAGAAAAACACATCAACAAGTCCCTCAAGAGAAATTAGACCAATATTAGCACCTACACCATCCTTTGAACATGCACCATCAAAGAATGTGGTCCACAAGCTATCCCCATTGCGAATGGGACTAGAGAAAGAAACAAGATTAGCAACCCTATGGTCTTGTTCATCACAATATCCAATGAGATGATTTGGACTAGCATCCAAGTAGAGCACTTCATTGATTGTCTTATAACAGTCCTTAACAATATGTAGCATTTTCTTTTCCCTATGTAATTTGACTTCTTCTCTATGCAAGGGAATAGTAGCATAAAACAAATCCATTTGTATACTACCGCCAATTGACCCTACCCACTTTCTAGATAACATCATACCCCATTTGGCAGGAGAATCAACAATGATTATATCCATCAAGAATGATATGCCTAAATCTCTATACCATTCACAACTCCAATGACATTCACTTCCCAAGAATCCATGGCAAAGCACTTACCATAGGACTTGGAAACCTACAAACCTATCCCATTCATAATTTGAAGAGGCATGACATTGCTTGAGGCTCTAGAATCTAACATGCACTTGTGAACTAACCATCCATTAATCAACAAAGTTGTGTAGAAAGTGTTGGCAATATGTGTTGTAATTGATGTTAACATAACATGTGTCAACCTGAGGTTAGAGATGGGTGAAGCTGATAAACAATGGAAGATTTGAGAGAGACGGTTTGACTAAGTTGAAGACATAGAATTGGCATGCTTAAGGGAAGACTTAGCAGATGGAGAAAGACTGTCCAAGTATAAGAATGGTAATCTTCCTGATGTCTGAATGTGTTGCAGAGGTGTGTAAACCTATTATAACATGTTTCCTATATATCTACAATGATATCCTATCAGTTTGAAGTACCGCACTTAGAGAAAAGTTGTAGAAGTTTGGTTAAGGCTCTCACAGTGTATATCCTAAGGCAGAGTTACAATATTTTGGTCCGCATTCCTCCGCAGTGCAAGATTTAGTCTTGCGGTTCAGTAATTAAATTGATATTGATATTAACATGCTATATCCAAGAATTCAGGTCTTTACTCCTTCAGCAAAGAAAGTTATCAGCACAGTGTTCCGAACTGTGACTTGACAATGAAAAGCAATGGTGGAAGACATGTTGGAATGCTCCGCATTCCTCTAGAAGTAAATGATTGATCATGCAGCTTTGAGAATAGTCTCAGGGATGTACAAGGTATGCTATATTGAAGTATCAATTGTTTTGATGGTTCGCAAGGTCCGCATTCGAGTAACAGAAGTAATGCACACAATCCCAGATGCAAAAGTATTCTCTAGAACACATGTTTGAGTATTTGCAGAAGATAAAGAAGGCATGGATCATCTGAATAAGTATCTACGGAGATTCTACATGCTTCATAATATCTTAGGTTTGATCCGCATGCAAATATCTCTTATTTGCTGTGCCGCATAAAGTAGTTAAGTCAGTGAGTGAAGAAGTGTACATGACTGTTCTCCGGATCACAGTATACCTAAGACAAGAATCTACTTCTCTCCGGAAATGATAAATAAGAATGTGCAGATCTAGGAATATGTATATAATGATGTGTAAGTTCATTTCTAAAAGTTTCAGAGGTTTTGGTGTACCGCAATACAATATCTTGAGTTGTGGAATATCACAATTAGTCCGGAGTGCTCTGTTTTCAGCAATTCAACATGTTTCTTGTTTTGCAGATGTATAGAATGATCTAGTACTTCAGTAGAAAGGTATATGGATGATGTTAAAAAGATACATTGTTGAAATCTTGGTTCGCATGATATTTTTGGCTTCTCCCCGATGATGTGAAGACAAACAGTTAGCAGTGTTTGTACAAATTGAGCCAACCGTATAGTCTCTGTCTTGTGTGGTGAATCCTAATCAATTGCTTTAACATTGAAAGGTGTGTAGTGATGTTCTCTGAATTCTATCATGAGATGCTAAGGTCTGCAACTTGTTTTCTTGACATATTGTATGAGTTGAAGCCGACCCTTGAAGAGTTACATGTTTCATCCAAAGGTTTTTATGATGCTGACCTAATCAATGTTTTGAAGTGTTGCGAGGGTATTTATAGGAGATCAAAGTCACTTGTGAGGTGTATAAGTAAGTGCGAATGTGATAGAGCAGAATGAGAAGTATGAAGTGTACAGAATCAGTATGATGGAGTAATTGTGCAGAAAAGAGGACTGCAATATCAACATGAGACAGATGCTTCTTTCATAGCAGTTCATAGTTTTGTTAATCATTATAATTCTTTGTAGCAGTGAACCTTCTTCAGGGAGTAGTAGCTTCCTTGGGTTGTAGCCCTAAAACAAAGTCAGCAAGGAGTTGTAGCTTCCTTGGGTTGTGTTGTTGTTTTTGCAACAGCAGCAACATTAGAATAAAACACTGGGTATTCTATCCTCTCTTGAGAAAAAGCCTCTCGAATGCTAAACTATATGATCACACAAGAGTGCTCCAAGGTTCCTTTCAGGTCAGGTCTTGACTGGCTCAGGATAGACTCAGTGAAATGATGTGATTTGCTGGTAATCACGAAGGGGACTTACGCAATCGTTCTTAGTGTTTTCTTCACAAAGGGGGAAAAGACTTGGATTTTGTTACTTCCTTGAAAGAGAAAGGACCTGGATTCCTTAAGTTCTACTGCTAAAGGGGGGTGAGTGATTTCTCGGTGAGGCTCCTTATGAACTATTCTTAGTATAGATCTAAAACAAACTGCAAAAGATTGTTAAGGGTAAAGAGACCTAGATGATGCAAAAGACTACTGCTAATTCATGGAAACTGAAACCACACTCTGCTTCGTCATGAGACAACAACTACGCAAAAATGGTGCAATCTTCCAGGGAGTTTATAAAGATTTTCAGATTACTCAAACATAGAACATAAAAATGAAATATGTAGAAAGTAATCGAAGCCCCGCCTAAAATGAGTTCAGACTAACCATGCACTGGGATTTGCCAGCCACAAATCTCAAATGGTATGAACAAAGAATTCCAATCACAGCAACAGTAATATTTTGTCACCACTCTAACTTTAAAGAAAACTAAAAGAAACTAAAGAAATGAGACAGATCTGACAAAAGAGCTTATGATTTGCCTTAAGGAAACGAGAAAACCATGCTAATACTCCAAAGAATACTTCGAACACCAAGCTTCAATGCTCATGTATTGACTTTGGAAATATCTGTTACAACAATCTTGCTCAAAACCTCAAAGTTTCATGCTCAAAAGATGAAATAAAGCTAAACTACTCTTGCTCTTCTATCCTCTTCTAAAATGACAAGTCCATTTCTCTTTGAAAATTATGGGGTTCTTTACAAATGAGGCCTTCATGCCTTTATATAGGCTCCAAAGTACAAAAAGGGGCCAAGATCTGATTGCCTAGAAACCAACACCCAAATTAGGTCAAAAGACACCCTAAAAGGAGGTAGGTAAGAAAAGAAGATAAGGATGCCAAAATCCTGGCCAGAGAAAACATGACACATGTCCTAGGAGAGGGGTCCCATGTTGACTAGGACTCCATGATGACATCATCTAGGTGGGTGCCACCTCATCCTGCTTCCTTGTCCTTTGTTCAATGAATCTGATGATGACATCCTCCAGTTCCTCCACTGGAATACTCGGCAGGTTCTCCATTTTGTAGTCCATGATCGACAGGCTAGCATCATAGGTGGTGAGTGTGTCCCCGCAATCTAACCTCATCCCGTGAACATTGTTCATGATGGCCAAGATTGTGGAAATATCCTCAAAGTGTCCATTTTGGAGAGGGTGGGTGGCTCTGAAATACATACTTTGCATTTTATCCTTCAAACACTGGGCATTCACCACTCCATCCTCCCCTATCTCTTGATCAAACCATATTTCTATTGAACTGAGGATTTTGTCTTGGATTTCCTTCACCATCATCTGTGCTTGGGTGGCATCAACCTCCATCTTCTCAATTATTTCCTTCTTGAAGACTACAGCAGAATACCACTGGTGGAAGTCATAAGCATCATTGGATTGTATTATGCCATTCTCCACCAAGACTCGCCTTGGAGTATTCATTAATGCTTGTGAACTTGGAATGGTCTCCGTCATGTCTATACTGAACTCCCGACATGCTTCTACTGTCACTTGAATCCTATCTATGAGGTTAATAACTCTTTCATAGACCTCAACGAGATCCTCCACAAATCTAGTAGTCTTCTCCAAGACACCCCCAATCCACTTATTTGCTGCTTGACTGAGCGACCTCATCTTTTCCAATTCAGTTAGTGAATTTCTGGGAATACTCGTAGGCTGAACAATTGCCCCTTTGGTTGACTGTGGCGGATTTGTCAAGTTCATGACATAATATTTTAATTCCTCATTTTCTCTCTTCAGCTGATTCATCTTTTCTTCTCCCTTTCTTAGCCTGCCCTTGATAGCTGCTACTTAATCATCCAACTCCTCCACTTCCTGCCTCTTTGTAGTGGGCCCTAAATCAACTGTCACTACATATTCTTCGGGAGTGATATCCTCTTTTGCCTTGTCTTCCCTCGGAACTGCAATCTGAATATGGCGAGACCTGGACTCTCCTTTGGTTATCTTTGAATATTTCTTTGCCCTTTTCTTCTTCGCAGTCTTGCCTATCCGGCTCAAGAAGTCTTCTAGCTCAGTGGATGGATCATACTGCAGGATGGATTTCTTCTTCAGTTCTTCTTGTAGCCATTCGGGTCTTGTGGATGGATGAGCATTTTCACAAGGTTCTTGTTGTTCATGAACCTTTGGTTGTGCAGACACCTCACCTAGATTGAATTCTTCATTGAGGAAGTCTAAATCCCGGTCTTCAAATATGTCTTCAATATGGACCACCTCTAGATTCCTTGGGGAATAATGAGGAGGTCCCGCAACCGGACTAGAAGCCTTTTGCTGAATGGGTTCCGTGGACTCGTGCTGATCTCTTCTATCTTGTTCATTCAAGTCCACTTCTTGCTCCAGATGCTCCTGATTCTCAACAGTAGATGGCACATTGTTCTCTTGAAACAAGTCGACTTCTTGGACAGAAGAAGCACTAGCTGAGTGAGGACTACTTGTCCTCTGTTCTTCCTGTATTGGCTTCTTGGAGAAAAAGCTCTAGAATCTTTACTCCCTTTGTAGGCGGGCGATCAATAGCTTTATTGTTTGGCTCACACCTATTTGTCGCTTGTTCCTTCTCATATGACCCCTCAGTCATTTCGTCATTGGAAGATTGTGACTCCAAATATCCCATCAAATCATAGGTCAGGGGAACATTCTGTTTATTCAACCTATCCACATGTCTATTCATCCATCTTTGGGTGTTTACCAGAACTAGAGCCATCAACTCATCCAAGTTGGTGCCTTCTTGTTCAGCCCAATTCAGTGTCGGGAGAGGTTTATCCTTTTCATTCTCGTAGAAAGACTGAACTTGCCTCCCATCTTCCTTGAACTAATCTGGAATAGAGAATACTCCGGTTGTTCTAATCATGCCCAAGGATAACCAAGAGCACATCCTTCTCCTTATCTCGAAATCATCCTCTGCATTTGCCCAATGATCTTAAAGGTGTACCTTGTGCCTGTGCCTTCTTCCGCAAGCTACCCTGGTGGTATTAAGAGGATCGAAATTTTCTCTTGAGCTATGAGCGACTAGGTTGTAGAATTGCAACTCCTCATTAGACTTTTCTGCAGCCTGAATGGATGGACATACCTCAATGGCATCTCCAATTTGGATTGGGAATAATAGTCCAGCCTTCTTTTTTTGGACTATGTCATATGCTGATAGCTACCTTGTTAGTTCGACCAACACTATCTTGTCAGTAGGATATCTCGGCAATCTGTACGGATAGGAGGAAAATCCATGTACTCAGATATAAGTGAATTTTGGGAACTGGATGAACCAGGATCCGTACTTTTTGACCAACCGCCTGGCTTTCGGAGACATTCTCTGGTGAGTCCCTCCTTGAAGAGTCCTCGTAATATGCATGGAGAATGCATCGTTGAACCTCCTAAAATGTGCTATGTTCTGAAGGTGCAACTGTGGATAGCAATTATAGACCTTGACTTGTCCTGGGGCGTTTCCAATGCGTCCTCTCAATGATAGTCCTTTATATCTGCAATTCCTTGCCAACATGTAAAACACATAGGAACTCATGTAAAAGGTCTTTGATTGTTCTAGATTCCCCAATTGTTCATCAATGTTGTTGCTTATCAGCTGGGCCCAATCAATCATCTTTTCTCCATTAGTTATCTCCTCCACGAAGTAGAACATCCACGGTTCAAAAGTTGAGGTTTGAGGGCAACCCATGACCCTGTTTAATAAGACGACCAGATCTCCACACTCCTACTTGAAATCTGATTTGAGGAGCCTCTTAGGTAATCTGGAAGGATGAGATCTTTTCTTTCCCATCCATGAGGCATTGATCATTTCCTTGCAGGCATCCGGTTTGGCTTCGAACATCTTGGATGCGGCTTCCTTGCTTTTGTAGACAGTGGAATGGTGAATAGGAATGTTGAAGGCTTCAACAATCATCTCCTTGGAAAGGTAAGCCATCACTTGGCCATCAGGAGTAATGATCCTTCGTTGTTCAGGAACGTAGTGCTTGGCCCATTCCACTATCAGCTCGGAACAAGGCATGGTGGTAGGAAAACAGGTTGCTTGTACAATCCCATTACGGACCATTCTCGTTGCAATCTTGGATGGAGGGTGCTCATTGGTCCCATACATTCTTTTCTTAATCTCCTCTATATTAACAAACCTGACATTGGTGTCTCCAACATTCTTCCATTTCGAGACAATCTTGGATTCGGGAAGTACCCTTTTGAGGACATCTCGCATCTAAGTTTGTCATGAGAGGTTTCCAGCTTTAGCATTGGCCATTTATGAAGCAACGATGTTCTTTAATTGTATGAAATTCACCTCCTTTACTTGGTAAACTACCCTCTTTCCAATGAAAAGCTTTACCTTTTGTGAAGAGTTCTGCTTTAATTTGATAGGCCCTTGGTCTGATTTGATGAAAACTTGAAGAGGAATGATTTTCTCTTGGTCAAACTAACCTGCTTCTTCAGAAATCAGACTGTGGCTTGGTAACAAATGACCTGTTTGCTCATAAAGCAGGGCTGTTCTTGGTCAAAATGATCTGTTTGCCTAGAAAATCAGACTTTTCTCAGTCAATACTGAGGTGTTTGCTCAGAAAATCAGACCTTTCTCGAGGCAAATTTGAGTTGCTTACTCAGAAAATCAGACTCTTATCAGGTGAAAATTAAGCTCCTTACTCAGAAATCAGACCCTTTTGCTTAGAAATCAGATCTGTTTTTGGTCAAAAATGAGCTTTTTTACACAAAAATCAGACCTTTTCCATTTCAAATTTGAGCTATTTGCTCAGAAAATCAGACCTTTCTCAAAAAATCAGACTTTTCTCAGTCAAAACTGAGGTGCTTACTCAGAAAAATCAGACCTTTATCAGAAATTAGACCTTTCTCTTTAGAAATCAGACTTATTTGCACAGAAATTAGGTCTGATTTTTTATGTAAATTCCAGTCTTTTGATAAAAATCTAACTTTGATAGGGAGAAATCAGTCCTTGGTAAAGAAATCTGGGCCTTTCCACTTGAAGAAGAAATCAGAAAACCTCATGAAATCTCTGGTTTTAATGGAGAAAACTCTGTTTTTGGCAAAGAAAGGGGGGGGTCTTCAATGAAGAAGTCTGTCTTTTGTTGATTCAGGAGCCTGCACTTGAGGTAGATATCTGCCTTCTTGTGATGGAGAAAATATGTCCTCTTTGATGAAGAAAACCTGCCTTATGGGAAGTGGTGGCTTGGAAATGAAGTGACTTCAAATGTCAATAAATAAGGTTCAATTCACCTTTTAGGGCTAGGCTGGTCAAGCTTCTCATTTTGGATTGGGATAAAAACAAATCTGATTTTTAAATCAAGCAGCTCAAGCTCCTTAATTGGCTGACCTAGCACAAAGGTAGCTCAAGATGGCTTAGGCGTGGATTTCCTTAGTCATGTATTTGCCTTTTGTATTGGAATTCTCCCTTCATCTAGGCGTACACTTTATGGTGTCAAGATTTAAGATATTTTGCCTTGGATTTTAGTGAGCTGGTCAAAAGTTATTTTTGGACTTTAGTGAGCTGGTCATCTCTTTAGGCATGGATTTTATGTTGATATGAATTTGCTATTTGTATTAGAATTCTCCTTTTATCTAGGCATACACTTTATGGAGTCAAGTTTTAGATATTTTGGATTTGGTGGCCACCTCATGCCTTTTTGGGATTTAGTGACTTTGTCAAGATATTTCTTTGCATTTAGTGAGCTGGTCATCTTTCCTTTTGGATTTAGTGAGCTGGTCACCTTTTCCTAAGCGTACCTTTTAGATATTTTGGATTTGAATTTTGTCTTCTTGCTTGGGTGCATATTTGGTGTGCTCGTGTATTTAATTTTTTGACCTACCTCCTCACTTGCTTGGTGATGGTCGCACTTTTCATGTGCTCATGTATTTCATTTTGACCTATCTCCTCACTTGCTTGGTGATGGTCGCACTTTTCACTAGTCCATGTATTTCACTTTGTGGATTCTTAATTCCATGTATTTGGTGAGGAGCTTGGATTTGTTTTCCTTGGATTTTCCTCTCATCTTCCTAGGCGTGGATTTCATGGGCCTTGGTAATCCTTTCCTAAAGCTCGTCTTACTAAACCTTGAGTTTTGAGGAGCTTGTCTCTCCAAAACAAGAATTTCTCTCTCCTTGAGGAGCTTATCTCACTAAAACAGGACATTCTCTCTCCTAGAGGAGCTTATCTCACTAAGCAGGACATTCTCTCTCCTTGAGGTGCTTGACGAGCTTATTTTTTTGAAAACATGTTTCTCTCTTTCCTTGACGAGCTTATCTCTCTAAGCAGCTCATTGAGGTGCTTATCTCACTAAAGCAGGACATTCTCTCTCCTAGAGGTGCTTGACGTGCTTATATGACTTCCTCTCCTGTTGACGAGCTTAACGAGTTTAAGACATGAATTCCTATCTCCTTGACATGATTGTCTCTCTAAGCTGGACATTGAGGTGCTTATCTCACCAAAGCAGGTCATTCTCTCTCCTAGAGGAGCTTGAGGAGCTTATTTTGCAAAAACATGTTTTGCTCTCTCCTTGAGGAGCTTATCTCTCTAAGAAGCTCATTGAGGTACTTATCTCACCAAAGCAGGTCATTCTCTCTCCTAGAGGTGCTTGACGAGCTTATTTTCTTCCTCTCCTGTTGACGAGCTTAACGAGTTTAAGACATGAATTCCTGTCTCTTTGACGTGATTATCTCTCTAAGCTAGACGTTGAGGTGCTTATCTCACCAAAGCAGGGCATTCTCTCTCCTAGAGGAGCTTGAGGAGCTTATTTTGCAAAAACGTGTTTTGCTCTCCTTGAGGAGCTTATCTCTCTAAGTCAAATTTTGCCAAGGAAATGCTTAAGTTAAGGTGGGCTTCTGCCATGGATTGGCCAGATTCGATTGAGGAATGGGGATTAGAGTGTCATTTATCCCTAGGAATACTGGTCTTCTTTACCATTTCAAACCTTCTTTATACCCCTTGTGGGCTAGGTGCACTGAGACTCTTCCTTAAATTCATGGATCCGAGCAAGAAACTACAAGTTCGAAGCAAAAAAGGAACCAGGTTAGAAAAAAAAAAGAGGGGGACCCCATTTGCAATGGGGTGATGTGTGAAAAAGGTCACAACAGGTTGTAGCCGTAAAACAATGTTGTAAACTTTTATATAGCAGTGAGCATTATATTGTGAGTTAACACTCATCGTGGTTTTTCCCAGTTTTGGGTTTTCCACGTAAAAATCTTGGTGTTATTGTGTTGATGAATGTGTTGCATGTTTTACTTTTTGTTCTTTAAGTAAACAAATCTGATCTGCAAATGAAGTATTTAAGTTTTAATATATGCTGATTCACCCCCCTTCTCAGCATCAATGTGTATTCAGCAAAAAGGGTCAATAGTTAGTTGACTATTAACTAGGGAGGTTCTTAGGTAGACTTCAAGGATGTCTCAAGTGTCTTTCTCAACTGCAGTATCATTGAGGATAATGGCAGGTTGGTCTGATTCCTTCACATCAGTGATCTATGACAAAAATCTCTCCCTATGCTAAAGAATTCTAAGGAGTTCTCCTATTAGCATTGAAATTCTGGCCTTGACTCATCACTTAAGCTACATGAATGTGATTATAATTGGGTAAAGGAGTAAACTATGGAACTGTTAAATCACTTGCATTAGGAATGAATGGCATAACTTGACCACAAGAAGTAGCATGATTGATCTAGGCCCTTACATGACTAATCTAGGCCCTTACATTACTACCTAGGTGTAGAAGTTTGACAAACAAGTGGCAGAATTTTTGTTTCCAAATATGCCAGGAGTTTGCTCAACAAATTTAGAATGATAGATTGTAAAATCTCGTCAAAACCTATGGAGAAAGGGCTGAAACTTTAAGCCACAACTAACTCTAAGACCATCAATGAGTCGGCTTATAGGCAACTATTGGGGAACTTAATATGTCTTACAACAACTAGATTTGATTTGAGCTATGCTATGAGTTTCATGACAACACCCAAAGGGTGTTGAGATATGTGAAAGGACACTTGACTTCGGCATTCTATATAGCAAAAGCAAAGATCCTAGGCTGGTTGGGTTTACAAATTCCAATTGAGCAAGTTATGTGGATGACAGAAAATCCACTTCTGGATATGTTTTTAGCCTTGACACGAGTGCAGTCCCAGGGACCAACAAGAAACAACATGTAGTATCTCTATCCTCGATAGAAGCAAAATATCAAAGAGTAGTAAAAGTACCATGTGAGGCAATGTGGCTCAGAAGTATGCTTTTAGACATGAAGATGCCTCAAGCAGAGCCTTCACCTTTGTCCTATGACAATCAAGGGGTGCTCAAACTTGCCAAGAATCCAATCTTCCAGGAGCATTCGAAACATGTGGAACTACATTGTCATTTCATCAAACAACTTGTAAAAGATAGATCGGTTATGTTGCAGTATTGTCCTTTCGAGGATCAAACTGTAAACATTCTTACCAAGTCTGTGTCCTGACAAATTTGTAAAATTTCAGAATAAGCTTTGGTGTAATTAGTAGATTGACCATTAAGGAAGGGTATTAAGGTAATGTTTAGTTTATAATGATCAATTAGCTTTTAGCTTAGGCTTTAATAAAGTCGTTCTGACTTTAGCATAGACATTAGGAATATTTTTTATTCTTTTTGCTTTATTAGTTATCCTTCTTATCCACTTTGGATAAGTCTTTTGTAATCTTACATAAGGATGCTTTCACTCCATATTTCTTTATCGAATATCTTGGTAATCATTTTGTGTTCAATTTTTGTAATATATGATAGATTCTATGATAGCTCATAATTGGGGAGTTACGATTGGTAATCAATGGGGGAGTTACAAAGAGCTTATTTTGGGAAAGCATCTTGAATAAATGAAATATTATTATGCATGTTCGAGAAGCATCTCATTTTTATTTATGAAAGTTGTAAGTGGATGTAAAGAGGAGCATCTTCACTAGCTTGAAGTAGTTGGGAATCAAGATGAGGTTATGACATCTCTTTTAGTGAACCTATTTTGAGAGGAAATATTTGAAAATATTTTTAATTAATATTTATTTTGACATATTGGAATGTTGAGATTTGTGCCCCAACTTCTATATAAATCGGATTGCTTCCCCAATTCTCATCTTTTTGTCAATTTATCAATTTTCTTCACTTCTTGAACACTTGTGTTCAACTATAGGATTTGAGAACAAAACCCCTTAGATTCTTGGAGATCAGAGGACAAAAACTCTTTGGTTTCTTGAGAGAAATTTCACTCAGAGGTTGTATTTGCACTTCAAAGCTTTGTTTCAGCATTATATTTGTGTAAAATCCCGAACAGGATAATCTCTAAAATTCTGAATGCTTTGATACCACTGTAAAGAACCCTTATAATGTGATTGAAAATATTTGCCAAATTAGATAAGAATTCTTGGACCAAATAGTCAACTTCAAATGAAAGATAACATATGAAACATATAGACAATGAAACCCAAACTTCCAATGCTTTATTAACTTCTTCAATGATGACAAACACAAATGATTATTCGTTGTCCTTTATGACAGTCAAGTACTGTTTTATATCAGACTTAGATACGTGCTTGAAAAGTAGGCAAAATCACATCCAAACCCTATACAAAATATGTCTAATCAATGAAGGATGATTGACAAATGATCTCAGCTCAAGTTGAACCCTGAATCACCACCAAATATCATTGTATTTGTGACTGATATGACTGAATATATGACTGATGAAAATGCTGATATCACTGTTATTGCCCAGCCAATAGGATATAGATGAATATAGGCCAAAAAACACTTTCAAATTGCTCTAAATGCAAATCAGTAGGCTCTTAGGAAGCTGATATGACATCCAAAGTCTTCAACATATTAAATGCCTTCAAAATGATCTTCTTCCACCACTGATGCTGACTGTAGCGGACCTGTAAGTGACTGAAATATGCCCAGATTGCATGCAAATGACAAAATAACTCCTCTCCAAGCAAGCAAGGGTCTTCTAGTGAAGGATATTGCTTTGTATTATCATCACCAATGCCTGAATCTTCATAAAACCCTGAAAATAAAGCTTTATCAGCTGGCTGTTATTTGTATCAGACCCAAAACTCTTGATAAAACTCACTCAATCACTCCAATATTTGATAAACATTACCTTGGTTGATATTCAACTTGACCAAGGGTTACAATAGCTCACAAACTTTACTTCAACTCTCATAAAACCTGCAAAATTAAGCTCTAATGGTGAATACTGATTGCAGCCACCTCTCAAAATGGGAATGGGGCCATCACCAAACCCTAGTTATCAAGGGATCATCACCTTGATTGTACTGAAATTTGTCTTCAGCCAAGAGATAAACTCAATATGCAAAAACCAAGTCAAAAACATAATTTCAAATGACTCCTAGCTACTCCTTATAAAGCCCTCACTTCAAATAAGTCTGGCCTAACTTTATTAAATGAGTGGCTTTGTGTACACAATCACTTATTAAATGACGGTTTTTATGTACACAATCACTTGACGGTTTTTGTGTACACAATCACTTAACTTTATTAAATGATTGTTTTTGTGTACACAATAACACTTTATTTTATAAAGTGTTTTAAATTGACTCAAGTAACTTAATAAAATATTAATTTTATAAAACAATTAAAAACACTTTATAAAATTAATTTACAATTAGAACCTTTTTAAGTTACTTGCAAAATGGGGACATTACAATTTGCAAGATTGCATAAAAGGGAGCTCCAACATACATAAGATTATTTTAGACTCATCCATCATTTGTATTGTTGTAATATCTGATATATTTTAGTATTTTGCTACACATTTAATTAATAAGAATCAACTCCAACATATTGTGAAGTTTTCATTTATGTATGCAAAAATTATCTTTCTCAAATAGTTTTTGTGAGCAAATCTACATAGTTTATTTAGTTTTATCACTATATACTTTCACCTCGCCTTCATGAGACCTTGGTGATCACTTCTAATTAAAACATGTAGATTATTTATTGTTGGTTGCATAAGAGTTTCAAATCAGATTTTAGAAAAATCAATTTGTTTGGATCATGATAGTGCATGTCTAGTTTTTGAGTGGATTTGAGTGCAAATCTTTGTTTAATTATTGTGGGTATTTCAGATTTCAACACATTTTATAATTGGACATTAAAAGACATTTGATTAATTAAGATCTGATAATATTTTAATATTATTTTGGTTGGGAACATTACATTGAAATATTTTATTATTTTAAGTTTTGTGTATTGCAAAGTGTGCAACCAAAGTCCTAAATAATACCCCTAACTCGGGCTAACAAAAAACAATGCTTTCTTTTTAGGTATCTTCATGACAAAGAAACCCACTAAAAATAAGCCTACACTGCCCAAAATAAAGCAAAAAAAATGCCTAAAAAGAAAGACAAAATCTATGCTTAAAAATAACCTAAAACCAGCACCTATCATTGGCAGCTTTACACACCAATAATAGTCATAAAATATGCACCCAGCTGAAGGAGAAAAATCACAAAAGGAAAATCTGATTTTACTATGTTTAGCACCAAAACACCAATTGAGCAACCCATAACAATCTAGCATACTTCAAGATATGACTTCATGTTGGGAGATTGCTTGATCTTGTGAATCTTCCAAGAAGCAAAATATTGTTTCAGAATCAAAAACAAAAGCAAAGTACATTAGACTAGCTCAAGTGTCGAATAAACCAATGTGGTTACACGAGATGTTGGATCACTTGCATGTGTCAAAAGATGTGTTAATAATTTGTTATGACAATCAAAGTGCTCTTTAGATTGCCAAGAATCATGTCTTCTATGAAAGGACTAAGCATATCTAGATCAAGTACCACAAGGTTCGTGAACTGTTGGAGCTTCAAATAAATTGATTGGCTATGTTGGGATATGTGATGTCCCCAAATTATATTTTTGTAATTTTTTTATTTTTCTGAACAAATAAATTGCTTAAAGCAACCAAATAAACAGATGCTAGGGTTGGAAATTAATGACAAACAATACCAAACCCTTATATACTCATCATATGACCAAAATACACTCAAATCTGAAAATATAAATGGTATAACAGCCAATTGGAATCCTCAAATAAGCTCTGAAATTTTTATTTCAATTGTTGGAAATGTAGTACAATGATAAAAATTCGTAAACGCACTCACAACCCTAGATTTGCAGCTGTACGGCCTATCAAAGGGTTGGAAATTAGCGTAGAAGCCCTCCAATGAGAGTCGCCCTTGCTTAGAAATTAATGGAAGCAATTAATAAAGGGTATGGCCACCCTAAATGGCTGAAATCTCCTCAAAAAGCCCTCAGATCTGCATTCACCCTGCTCACATAAATATTTCTGATATTTGTAGATGATTTATGGCCTTGGAAATCTCCTCAATCAGCAACAAATTGACCACTGGATTTAGTCGCCATGATCAATAATTATTTCTGATTTTTTTTGTCAATAGTATGGCCTCGAAACCCTCACCAATCTGCTACAAATTACCCCAAAAAGCAATTTGCCCTCCTTGAAAAATATTTCAGAATTTTGTTAAGTGAGACACCCTCCAAAAGTGTGCAATAAACCCTCCAATGATGTCAAATCGGCAATAAACCCTTGTAGAAAATTTGAATATGCAAGTGAATCCACAATTTAAGCACAAATGCAATCCCCAAATGGAATTTGTAATATCCCAAAATGGGATATTTTAGACAATTTTGGATTTACGGGCTTTCCAAACTTTTACACTTGGGAAACTCTGATTTTTCTTAATTTGGAATTCTGCCCTAATTTCTGCACTTTAGTTTTCTGCTCAAACCCTAACTTCTGAACTTCAAATCAAACTTAAATAAATGCATACAACAGCCCATAAATCATGCCAAAACATCATAATATCATTGCCAATATGTTTACCAATAAAATATTTGAATTTCACAACCAAATATGCAATGAATCCACTTCAAATTGCAACCACAAATGACTGAAAACTAAATCAGAAGTCTACTGCTATGAACTGATTACAAAATGTCTTCAAATACATAAATAGATATGGGCTAACATAAGAGAAAGAGCCCAGCAAGGATCTACCCTACAAACTGAAACAAAACAACAATATCCTCTAACCTCCTAGCAAGAAATGAAGTCTCCAATCACTCCCAAGAGGTGCGCACAGGTCTGCTGGTCTGCTGCTCCAAGAATGATGAAGAATACCTCCACAGATGCTCACAAACCACACCAAATAGACTCCCAAGCGCAGCGCTCCAATAGAGGGTTAAACCCTAGGCAATGATCCACACTCTATGCCACAAGGAAGCTCTCAAATCTGCTCCATAATTCTGCTCTGCAAGTCTGCTCCAAAAATGATGAAGTGCAAATGAATTCCCTTCACAAAATCCTCCCAAGAAGAGCTAGGTTTTCGTCCAACTCCTCTAAGATGCTTGAGGTTTTCGTCCCAAGATCTTTGCTAGAGATAAACTCCAAATGTTGATTGAATGAATGAATGAATGAGCTTCCAAATGCCACCAAATGACCTTGTATAAATACATGTTTTGTCTTTTTTCCTCTTGGCCGACCTAGAGAGAAGATTTCTTTTTATTTTAGTAATATTTTCCCTCTAAGAGAGCCGACCAGCCTCAAGACATGTTGACGCCAAGAAAATACAAATTAAAGATACGAATTTTTCCTTCTTTATTTTCTCCAAACTGTCTCCCTCCAAGTGCCAAGCAATAGATATTATTTTATTGTTTATTTCTCTCCTTCATAGGTCGTCCCAACTCAATAGTGCATCAAGAGAATCTCCATAAAGATGGCGTATACACATGATCCAAACATTATCCCTTATCCATCCTGAAGGTAGCAGTAGATGTTAGCAAAATCATCACATGGTAAATCTCCTCAACATGACAAGATTCCATACTCAAAATGGTTCGCTCCCATAGACTTAAAAAATGTATTAAGTGAAAGGATCACATCAATGTCATCAGAAAAACATACCAAGGCATCTCCAAACCTTGATTCTCCTCCCAAAAATCCCGTAGTGTGAAAACCAACCCCTCTGCTCTCCAATGGCAACCACTCTGAAAATGGGGACATTACAGTCCTCCCTTCTTAGAATTGCTTGTCCTCAAGCAATGGCAAGTATGCATCCTGTGAGATAGTGTCAAATGACATGTATCTCCATCCATCCAAATGCCCAGTGGCCATACAAAATCTCCACCTATGGTTGTATCTCCCAAGAGTAATGTGAAGAATGCAATGCGAAGTGAGCCCCTGTGGCTGAAGCCATACACACTCGAACTCAACCTGGCCCCATCCTTCAAACTCCCAAGGCTCCATCCATCGACAACAAATAGCTAGTCCAATCCAAAGCCTCGAAGAAAAACATGCCTGTCAACAAGTGATGAAGACATTGAAGAGTATAAACTTTGGAACACGTCCACCTGTCTCCAAGCTCCCGCTGCTCCACATTGTCAAAACCATCATCTTTGGTTCGAAAGTTGTGAAGCAACACACCCCAAGTGTCAAGCCTATCACCACCTGGATCCCAAATCACCACATCCTTGCATCAATCAAACATGAGGAAGTGGAAACATCTCAAAGTGTCATCAACACCAAACCACCCTCCAACTCCTGTGGATCTCCCATGGATGCGAAGTATACCCCACATAGGTGCAAGAAAGTGTATAGCAACTCCTCCTAAGTTGCTGTTATAGAACAGAACAGCAAACTCAAGACTGAAAATCAAACCTATGTGGATGCGAATAGTGTCTCCAAGGACATAGGATGAGAGTATCATCCCCATGCCATCCTCCAAGGGTGAAAAGATGATCCAACTCTTCTCCAAACTCCCGAACAGCTGATGTCCTCCAAAAACTCAATAGGCAATCCATGTACCATGTGGTAGGACAGCCATCTACGAGCCATGTAAGGAGTAGATCCTCATGAGCTAGGGCTGGGATGCCAAGGCCCTCTCCCAATCCAACGCCATAACCCTGCTGCAATATACACATTAACGCCTCAAAATCACAAATCAAAGCAATGTCTCCATACCTAGGCACATAGATCAGCTGCAATTCTTCATCACGCCAACCCAATGCAAGTGTCTCCATGGTGTGCATCACCAATCTCTGAAACAATGCAGCCTCCAACTTCGCCAAAGAGTCCCCAATGTGATAAGTCTATAACTCAACAAGCAACTCTTCAGCTCCTCCCAGGATGCCCAAGTAATCATCAAAGGTTGGCCCACTTATGTCTCCTTCTTCAAGTGAAGATATGACACTAGTGGCTGATCCACTAAGTGTGTGCTCAACAACTCCAACCTACTATAAGGCTTGAGCTTTCAAGGAGCTCTCAAACAAAGGCAACTCAGGATGCAAATCAGATACACAAACTAAAATTTCTAAACCATACAACCATACCTTTCCATTTGTCCACCCAAATCTGCATACTTCTTGTAATGTCCCCTTTTTAGCATGATCCTATTTTATGATGGTTTAGCCTATCACTGGCCCTCGTAGGCTAACTCAGATGGTTAGAGGGTTCCTTTTGACAGAGATCAGTGTGTTTTCTCCATCAGAGCTCATTATGGGTTCAGGTTTGGCATTTGTTGGACTCAGTTCTACACACTTACTATTTATAGTAAGTCATCTTTCCTGAGTTTCTATTTATAGCAGGGTATCTGGTCATGTGATGATTTCAGTGTTGTTCCCCAATTTCAGCTGGTGATAAGGTTGTTTAGAGGTCTCTGGTCCTGTATTGGAGGCTCTTGCTATTTTTAGCCGACTGAGGTTGATAGAGATGGACCCCTGCTACTTTTGGTAAGATGGTTGGATGCATAGAGGGTGTCATGGTGAAACCCCAGGTTCAGATAGAACTGAGAAATGATGTCTAATTATGGAGATAAGTGATTTTTATTATTATTAAAGGTAATCTTTAATAATAATTAATTATTATTATAAGAGGGGGTCATTTAATGATATTAAAGTCAAATAATAAAGTCATGGATTAAAGCGCTCAAGTGAAGTTATATTAAAGAGTTTTTGAAGTCACTTTATTTTCAATGGGGCCATGACCCATCATTAAAATCACTTAAAGTACATTTAATATTTCATGGATTGGAGCACCCATTTATGAGACTTATAATAAAGTTTTAATTAAAAACCTAAAGTGGATTTGAAAGTGGATTTAAAAGCTATTAAGGAGATTGAGGTTATAAAAGGACTCAAAAAGCAAATCAAATTCATTATTGATGATCATTTGACTTTGCTTTGGAGAATTTCTTGAAGTCTGTGCATGAGACCAAGGGTTTCAGCAGATTGTCTTCATATCAGCATTGGAGAACGAAAACTCTTCATTGTTTGTGCAATCTTGAGGCTGTGAAAGATCAACTAAATCATTGCCAAAGAGTTGGCTTCATACAGAAGTCAAATTGTGCTTAATTGGAGGAAGAAATTCAGAAATTATTCAAGGGTTTCAAGAATATTTGTTGCAGATCTGAAATTGTTGATGGCTGCTACAGTGTTGTGCTACAATACCGAGCTACAGTACAGTGCTGGGTTATTATTATTGGCTGATAAAAGGGTTGCCATGATTACTAGGGACGTGTTATGTGTGTGATGAAGATTACAAGACATTGCTGGGTGTTAACTTCTATTCCACTTTGCTGTATTCTCATTCCTTTGTTGGACATGACTGCATAGAGGAGAATTGGCCTTTACTCAGCCTTTTGATTGGTATTAATCTGTCATTATAATCTCCTTATACTGTCCTAGGTATTGCTACAACATTTCCAGAATTTGCTGTCATTACTTTCTCAGACTTGCACTTAATCTTTTCATGATTCCGGGTATGAGAATCAATGTTTTGACAAGTTTAATATTGTGTGTTATGATATATGTATTGTAAATGCAAGGAAATGTTAAAAATCTGGACTGTTATAAATGTCTTCAGGCTGTTAAAGTAATCTGTTCTTGTGCAAATTGATATCATTACTCCCTTTGGCATTGGTATTAGTGAATGTTTTATTTCATTATTTCTATATAATTCCTGGTCATTATCATTTTAAAAACCCAAACAAGCAAGATTTGAAGAGTCAAACAATTGAACGAAGGCAGAAAATTTGTGTTAGGCTATATTCCACCTGGGTGGATATTACACTTCTCTTGCTTGCTCACCTCAAGAGTCTCTTCCTTTGCCTGTTCCCCCACTATGCATTCTTCCCTCGAAAGAAATAGAGATCGTAGGTGTGTTTCCCTTTGCCTCCTTGCTTGATCTAGCTGATGACAATGTTCCTTGACCTTTTGCAAGTGCTGCCTCACTTGGGCAGCCATCATCTTCGCCTCCTTTGCTCTTTGTAACTAACCATCACACCAGTCTTGAGTTCTTTTGACATCTTCCATGGTATGATGGACAAATTCAGGCTTGTTGTGACTTACAACTTTAATATCTTCCTCATGCTCCATATCCAAATCACAAGTGTCCATCTTGGGGGACTCTTCTACTATGTGTTCTTCATGTGAAGTAGCTGCTATGAAGAAATAGGACTGCTGTCATGAATCAGAAAATCAGACCTGTTATCATACCTTATCAAGCTGTCCTCTAGCTCCTCAATCTCTTCCTCATCCTTCGCCACATGTCCGCCTACAAGTGCAGATCCCAAAGGGGGCTCCAACTGAAAATCTCTTGCCTCTAATCTAAACTAAACCTCCATCCATTTGGCTGTCATACTCATAGGTGTGCTGTTGTTGATGGCCTTCAATATGATTTGCTTGCCATTTGAGGTCAACTCAAGCTCCATTTTGTTGAAATCATGTATATATCTCCCCCAATGATTTGAGCCATTGAATTCCCAAGACAATTTCGGTTTCTCCAATACTAACCACAAAGAACTCATCCTCAAAAGTGTAGTCATCCAATTGAATGCTTAGATGAGAGATCTTTTTTGTGCAACTCATTTTGAAACCATCCGCCAATAGAACACTAAACCCTGGAGATTCCTCTACTTGCAATCCCTTCTTAACTACGAAGCCTTCATCAATGAAATTATGTGCGGCTCCACTATCAACCAAGCAAGATACTCTTTGCCCATTAACAACACCTCTAATCCTAAAAGGATAATCCTTTGGAACACCCGAAAGAAAAGCAATAGTACCTTGTGTATCATCAAGTTCTACTTGTCGTTCCTCCTTATCTCCCTCCGAGCTAGTGTCGGGAACCTCCTCATCTCCACCAGAAAAGACTTCAATGTAGTATGCTTTGCTCTTACCTTGACATCTATGCCACGACTCCCATGGCTCCTTGCATGTAAAGCAAAGCTTCTTCCTCCGTAGCTCGTTCCTTGTCTCGAAATCAATTGCGGGCTTATTTGATCCATCCTTCGGAAAGTTCTTCTTTGGATCCTTTTGAAATGATTTGCTTTGAAACTTTGGTTTGGATGGCGTTGAAAACTTCATTCCTCAAGCCCTCTTGATTGCTCTCTCAATGATGGAGGATCTAAGGCTCTCACCCATCCACGAATCGGCTCCTCAAGTCCCTCAATGAAAAGAAATGTCAATCGTGTCTTCGAGACATTTGGCACCAACACAGCAAGCTTTTGGAATTCTGAAATGTATGCATCTAATGACTCCTTTTGTTTGAGTTATGCCAACTCCTTGAAGAATTGCTCTGGATTTGCTTCATCAAATCTATCAATCAACCTTTGTGAGAACTCCAAGTATGTAGTGATGAGATTGTGACCTTGAGTTACCATGTTGTTGTACCACCAATCTAGAGCGCCTTCCAAGTGGAGTGTAGCAAACTGTATGGCATCCAACTTTTGTATCCATGCCCGTGTCATGATCCTTCCCAAGCCATCAAATGGTGTGATATTGACCTTCCCCAACTTCTTTTGCAACTCATGATTTGTGTTGTTGGTATTGCCTCTTCCATCTCTAGGGCGGTCCCTATTCCGATACTTCACTTGATAGAAATATGTCCATGGCAAAACTTCTTTGCATTCATCGCTTAGTGCCAACCACTCTCTCCTATAATCATCAAAGGTCTCACCGCGAGCTTGTGGTTCGTTCTCTGCAACCCTTTGCTGGTCCAAAAACGTAGGCATGAGAGGTCTAGCCATGGTTGTATGAGATTTATGTGCCAAAGTACCACCTTGATTTCCAGAAGTGCTTGCATCATGATGCCCACTGTTGTGATTGCTTCTATCACCTCCATTATTGCCATTGCCTCCATGGTTGCCAATGTTATGCCTCAAAACTCTGTCCATAAGCTGATATAAATCTCGCTGCCCTCTTGTTAGGTCACTTAGCATTTCTCTTGTGCTTTGATCTTCACGGCAATCTTCATGACTTCGGTCACTCATAGTGTCTTCTTCTTCTTCTGTCACAATTCGCTCTCTCCTATAAGTGATGTAATCTTCATCTTCAATGTTCATGAGCTGAGCCAACATTGGATAATCACCACTTCAAAATGTCAACATGAATCCTGCAGGCTGGCAGGATCCAGGCTCTGATACCATTGTAATATCCCAAAATGGGATATTTTGGACAATTTTGGATTTACGGGCTTTCCAAACTTCTACACTTGGGAAACTCTGATTTTTCTTAATTTAGAATTCTGCCCTAATTTATGCACTTTAGTTTTCTGCTCAAATCCTAACTTCTGAACTTCAAATCAGACTTAAATAAATGCATACAACAGCCCATAAATCATGCCAAAACATCATAATATCATTGCCAATATGTTTATCAATAAAATACTTGAATTTCACAACCAAATATGCAATGAATCCACTTCAAATTGCAACCACAAATGACTGAAAACTAAATCAGAAGTCTGCTGCTATGAACTGATTACAAAATGTCTTCAAATACATAAATAGATATGGGCTAACATCAAGGATCTGCCCTACAAACTGAAACAAAACAACAATATCCTCTAACCTCCTAGCAAGAAATGAAGTCTCCAATCACTCCCAAGAGGTGTGCACAGGTCTGCTGGTCTGCTGCTCCAAGAATGATGAAGAATACCTCCACGGATGCTCACAAACCACACCAAATAGACTCCCAAGGGTGGCACTCCAATAGAGGGTTAAACCCTAGGCAATGATCCACACTCTACGCCACAAGGAAGCTCTCAAATCTGCTCCAAAATTCTGCTCTGCAAGTCTGCTCCAAAAATGATGAAGTGCAAATGAATTCCGTTCACGGAATCCTCCCAAGAAGAGCTAGGTTTTCGTCCGACTCCTCTATGATGCTTGAGGTTTTCGTCCCAAGATCTTTGCTAGAGATAAACTCCAAATGTTGATTGAATGAATGAATGAATGATCTTCCAAATGCCACCAAATGACCTTGTATAAATACATGTTTTGTCTTTTTTCCTCTTGGCCGACCTAGAGAGAGGATTTCTTTTTATTTTAGTAATCTTTTCCCTCTAAGAGGGCCGACCAGCTTCAAGACATGTTGACGCCAAATAAATTCAAATTAAAGATATGAATTTTGCCTTCTTTATTTTCTCCAAACTGCCTCCCTCCAAGCGCCAAGCAATAGATATTATTTTATTGTTTATTTCTCTCCTTCATAGGTCGTTCCAACTCAATAGTGCATCAAGAGAATCTCCATAAAGATGGTTTATACACATGATCCAAACATTATCCCTTATCCATCCTCAAGGTGGCAGTAGATGTTAGCGAAATCATCACATGGCAAATCTCCTCAACATGACAAGCTTCCATACTCAAAATGGTTTGCTCCCATAGACAGAAAAAATATATTAAGTGAAAGGATCACATCAATGTCATCAGAAAAACATACCTAGGCATCTCCAAAACTTGATTCTCCTCCCAAATATCTTGAAGTGTGAAAACCAACCCCTCTGCTCTCCAATGGCAACCAATCCAAAAATGGGGACATTACAGAATTGCCCTAATGGAGATGAGGGTTTTGTTGATGTGTTTTTTATGACAGCAACAACATTTAGAATAAAACACTGCGTATTCTATCCTCTTCGGCACAAATTCCAAGTGGTCCTGGATTTCCTGCGGGAAATTCATTCCCTCCTAAAGAATTCTGCTCTTGAATGCATGTTTTGGAGTGGTTTGGAAATGAGTTTGGGCGCCCTCCTTATCTAGGCCGACCTCATTTTTGCCTATATTTTTTTTTTCTAACTGCCATAACTTATGAGTCGGCTGACCTAAATACTCTCCTAGCCGACTTGAAATTTTGTCCTTTACCTCCAGGTGGTGGCGCACTTTTGGGATTGTCAGGGATTTAAACTCGTCATGGAATCATTCCTTGTCTTAGGCGCAATTTTGAAGGGGTCGAGGATTTAAACTCGTCATGGAATCATTCCTTGCCTTAGGCGCAATTTTGAATGGGTCGGGGATTCCAAGGCGTCATGGAATTATTCCTTTGCCTTAGGCGCAATTTTGAAGGGGTCGGGGATTCCAAGGCGTCATGGAATTCCTCCTTAGCTTGGGCGCATTTTTGGATGGGTCTAGGATTTCATTGTGTTTTGAATTCTTCCTCTTCCCTTAGGCGCATTTTCCAGAGGGTACTGGATTTTGCGACTCGGACAAGTGACTCTTGAGCGCACTTTCTCTGAGGAGGTGGATTTTGCGAGTTGGACAAGGGGTTCACAATTTTGTCAAGGGTTTACCAACTTGGTCAAGGAGATCCTTCGTTTTGTCTTAGAACTTTGCAAAGATGGAATTCATGAACCTTAACCTGGAGCCTCGAATGAATCCTTGAGCTAGGCTTTGACTAATCTATAGACCGCTTCACCTTTGGAAGAATTGAGTGAGTCTTTCCCTGAGTTGAAGGTCACTCCGTGGAATTCATTCCTAGCACAATCTTGAGCATGTCTTGTAATTTCCCTATGCTAGAAGGCACATTCCATGGTGTTAAGGAATCTTCTTTCTGAGCTTAAATTCCATCATGTCAAGGAGGTCTTGTTCCTGAGCGCAAATTCTATGGAGTCAAGGAATCTTTCATCTTGGAATTCCTTCCAGACCAGAGTCGCACTTTTCCAGGGGTTTTGGAATTCTTGTGTGGAGGAATCCTTTCCAGGCCAAGGGCGCATTTTCCACTGTGCCAAGGAATCTTGTACTTTGGGCGCAAATTTCAGGATGTCAAGGAACTTTCACTGTGGAGGAATTCCTTCCAGACCACAGTCGCATTCTTCCCAGTGTCATGGAATCTTGAGTCATGGAATTCCCTGTCCATTAATTCCTCCTTGAGCAGTGGCGCATTTTCAAGGAGGTCTTGGAATTTTTTCCTATTGTGGAATTCTTGTCCTCAGTTGTGAAATTTCCTGTCCTCAGTTGTGAAATTTCCTGTCCTCAGTTGTGTAATTTCCTGCCCTGAGTTGCAATTTAGACTTTTGGAATTTTGTCTATCCTGGAAATCAAGTCAATCCTAATGGGGTTTCTCAACACCTAGACAAGGATTTCCACCTTTTGACCAGGAATTGCCTAGTTTGTCATGGAATTCCTGAGGTTGTCCTTGGAATTTTCCTATTTTTCAGTCAGGAATCCAGGATTTCCCAATGGAATGATGAGTTTTGGCAAGGAATGGCAAGTCTTTGGCACATTCAAGACTTTGGATTTAGAACTTTGGAACAGGAATTAGGATGGACCTTTGAATGGGACTCTGGACAGGAACTTTTGAACAGAGGCTTCTGGATTGGAACTTTGGAACAGGATTCCTAGATAGGAACTTTTGAACAGAGGCTTCTCGATTGGAACTTTGGAATAGGCTAGCCTACTCATTAAGGATTCTTGTGCTCAGAGTGAGGGACTTAGACATTTCCTATGGAATGATGGACCTATGCCGTGGATTGGTCAGTTTTGATCAAGGAATGATAATTAGAGTTCCATTCATCCTCAAGAAAACCACTCTTTTCTTCACCACTTCAAGCACTCTTAATATTCCTTGTGAGCTAAGTGCTTGGAAATTCTTCCCTAGATTCATGGATTCGAGCAAGAAATTGCAAGATCAAAGCAAAACTGGAACCAGGCCAAAAAAAAGGGGTCCCCATTTGCAATGGGGCGATGTGTGAAAATGTCACAACATCTAGCGCTACCTTCAAACAAATGGTCCTGAACATTCCGAAGATAAAGACTCATTCTAAATCAAGAACCTTCGGATAATCCCCTCTAACCTATCAATCAACCCGAAAATACACTCGAAAGGGAAAAGAACAAAGGATTGAATCAAAACACTTCTTCTTTTGATCATTGTGGTGTGTGCAATGCTTAACAAATACATTGATTCTGTAAAGTATTCACTTGATAAACAAGAATCATGGATTCGGAACCTTCTGCATACACCCACATGTTAGTTTGAACAAACATGAGTACGTGATTGAGAGATCAAAATCAAAGGCTTAGCACGACCATTCATATCCAAAAGATCTAAGTGTGTGCATTTGAATTCATTCCATCCTTCTGCAACTGAGATTGTCAAGGTTCACTTGCGTTAAGCTACGTAGAGATGCTCACCTTTTGAACTACCTTGGACATTGCCCTGCTACCAATAGGCATCTATAGCCCCAACGAGGTTGTCTCTACGATTCCCTCAAGCATTGCTCTACTACCAATCGGGCGTCCATAGCCCCGATAGAAATACTTGAATCCTCCAGCCAATTGAAGATTTTGAAATGGATTTAGGAAGCCTTTTTGTCTTTTTCTTTTGATTTTGCAAAGTATTCTTTTGATAAATGCTTTGAGCTTATTTCTTGGTTTCAATCGTGCTAAGCTGGGAATCATAGTGGCAACAAAGGTGAGCTTATAGATTTTTCACTTAACTCGAGATCACCAAGATTCCTCCAAAAGCTTTAGGATCATTAAGATGTGTAAGAAGTATAAGATCTTTGAATGTTTCAAGTTATGTGAAACAATTGATTCTTCCTCCAGGAACCAGCATTCACGCTTGTTCAATACTAACTATGTTGTCCACAATAAACTTCCAATTCATGACTCATGTTTCTCGAAGGAAGACTAAGAGATCAATAACAATATAGATCAAAAATATATGACTGCAAGATATCAGTGTCAAGACACAATTATTGGTTCCTTTCCGAGTCAAGTACATATCCTAACCTGATGATGGAGTTAGAGAAAATCATCTTAGGATTGCAAAGCATTTCATGAATATTTATCCAAGGAATGAACACTTTAAGATAAGCCAGATTGTGTTCAAAAGTTCATCACCTCTTCACAAATCGGGATCCTCGGAAAGCAACCTAAAGCTAAGCAACCACTACACTAAGGAAAGCAAACCTAAACTAAAGCAAACTAAAAAGAAACCTATCTAACCATGAGCAAAGAGCGAACAAGACTTAAAGGACCTAAACATATACATGATCTAACATGATTTCTCAAAATGAATAAGAGTAATAATGCGCAAGTGACAGTTCAAAGTTTAGCGAATTCATCTTTGAATTCGGAGAAAAGATCTTGCACACCATACTTCTCATACTCAAGCAAAATTTCGCACAAGATTATCAATTGCGGCAATTCAAAAGGACCATGATTTATCTAAACACAAGTTGTTTTTCCTAAGTTTCCATAATCAAATTCATAACTTTCACAACTAAGGGCAGGGAAAGAAACAACCTGGGGTACTTCATCTTCCAGTGGAAATTGTTCAATTTCCATCCACGCGTCGAGAGGTTGAAGTTGATAATGAATCATTCCTCTTGCAGCAACTCGTTCATCTTGGAAGATTGTTGTCATTAGTTCTTCGTGCACTTTCTCCTTGAGATCCTCCAGCGCCCCTTCAAACTGTTCTGCATTCTTGGACTCAATAACTTGTACTTCTTCATTCCGCGTATCCATAAGGTTGTCTTCCTTTCCAAGGACGCTTGAAATTTCTTGTGATTCATTCTCAATGACCTCTTGTAGCATGGACAGGTGTTCATCAAGGATTTCCTCCTCTTGCAACAGACTTAAATCACTTCCAACTTTGCCCGAGGGATGAACATCTTGTTCATCACTTGCATTCCTTTGGACATCTATTACCTTTTCAACTTCTACTTCAGCAGGCTCTTTCTTTCTTGGAAGAAGATATGCAATTGGCTCTCCACAATACTGTTTTGATTATCAGAGCCATTTGTACTGTCTACACTATTGGATGAAATGGGAAAGTCTTCTCCTTTGGATGTACAATTGATTTCTTGAAGACACTTGCTCCACAAGATGTCCAATCTTAATCGTGTCTTGGATTCCTCTTCCAACCTCAATTGTTCCTTGACTTGACGAATAGCTTCCTCACAAGATGAACATGTGAATTCTGAATGAGCTGTGTTATGAATCCTGCACCAACCACCAGGAATCAAGAAGTCTTCTGTAGGCAAATCCTTCTCAATGCCCAATCTCTTCTTGATCATTTCCTTGAAACTCATGAAGAATTCTCTTTCATCAAATAGGGTGTCGGGCACCACCTTCATAGGAACAACTAGCTCATTCACTTGTGAAAAGGAAATTTTCCCTTGCAATGCTAATTCTATCCTTGACAGAAATGTTAGACAATATAGCTCCTCTTGTCCATTGGTGTCATGAATTCTACATCCCTTCCGTGATGCAAAGTCATCCAAGCTCCTAGGATGAAGTTGTGCATTCAAATTCCACTAAAGCTGGAGAATGTTATCTTGAGGATGATCCCTATTGAATTGCCTTCTTGAGAAATCCATGTCTATTTTTTATTTTCTGAATTTTTTACTTTTTTTGTGTTTTTCCATATATGAGAGATCTAGCAAATCTCAAATTCTTCTCTGAAAGCTCACGCTGGTTCCACATTCACAATCCGTAATTCATTCAGCATTCCTTCTCGCTTCCGTTGAACATTTGATGGAGAAATGACTCAAAATGGATAAGGCAATCCTTCTTCCAGCCTGGAATGAATGGAGTAATTTGTAGTTCGTACCCGGAATGAATGGAGCAATTCCTTGATTCAGCCCTCCTTCTAGCGCCAATTTATGTTGATGTGTTTTTTATGACAGCAACAACATTTAGAATAAAACATTGCGTATTCTATCCTCTTAGGCACAGATTCCAAGTGGTCTTGGATTTCCTGCGGGAAATCCATTCCCTCCTAAAGAATTCTACTCTTGAATGCGTGTTTTGGAGTGGTTTGGAAATGAGTTTGGGCGCCCTCCTTATATAGGTGTTTCAACCTCCTCTTACATGGCCGACTGGGAATGGTCGACCTCATTTTTGCCTATATTTTTTTTATTTCTAACTGCCATAACTTATGAGTTGGCCGACCTAAATACTCTCCTGGCCGACTTGAAATTTTGTCCTTTACCTCCAGGGGTGGCGCACTTTTGGGATTGTCGGAGATTTAAACTCGTCGTGGAATCATTCCTTGTCTTAGGCGCAATTTTGAAAGGGTCAGGGATTTAAACTCGTCATGGAATCATTCCTTGCCTTAGGCCCAATTTTGAATGGGTCGGGGATTCCAAGGCGTCATGGAATTATTCCTTGCCTTAGGCGCAATTTTGAAGGGGTCAAGGATTCCAAGGCGTCATGGAATTCCTCCTTAGCTTGGGCGCACTTTTGGATGGGTCTAGGATTTCATTGTGTTTTGAATTCTTCCTCTTCCCTCAGGCGCATTTTCCAGAGGGTACTGGATTTTGCGACTCGGACAAGTGACTCTTGAGTGCACTTTCTCTAAGGAGGTGGATTTTGCGAGTTGGACAAGGGGTTCACAATTTTGTCAAGGGTTTACCAACTTGGTCAAGGAGATCCTTCGTTTTGTCTTAGAACTTTGCAAGGATGGAATTCATGAACCTTAACCTGGAGCCTCCGATGAATCCTTGAGCTAGGCTTTGACTAATCTACAGACCACTTCACCTTTGGAAGAATTGAGCGAGTCTTTCCCTGAGTTGAAGGTCAATCCGTGGAATTCATTCCTGGCACAAGCTTGAGCATGTCTTGGAATTTCCCTATGCTAGAACGCACATTCCATGGTGTTAAGGAATCTTCTTTCTAAGCTTAAATTCCATCATGTCAAGGAGGTCTTGTTCCTGAGCGCAAATTCTATAGAGTCAAGGAATCTTTCATCCTGGAATTCCTTCCAAACCAGAGTCGCACTTTTCCAAGGGTTCTGGAATTCTTGTGTGGAGGAATCCTTTCTAGGCCAAGGGCGTGCATTTTCCACTGTGCCAAGGAATCCTGTATTTTGGGAGCAAATTTCAGGGTGTCAAGGAACTTTCACTGTGGAGGAATTCCTTCCAAACCACAGCCGCATTCTTCCCAATGTCATGGAATTTCTTGTCCAGGAATTCCTCCTTGAGCAGTGGCGCATTTTCAGGGAGGTCTTGGATTTTTTTCCTATTGTGGAATTCCTATCCTCAGTTGTGGAATTTCTTGTCCTCAATTGTGGAATTTCCTGTCCTGAGTTGCAATTTAGACTTTTGGAATTGTCTATCCTGGAAATCAAGTCAATCCTAATGGGGTTTCTCAATACCTAGACAAGGATTTCCACCTTTTGACCAAGAATTGCCTAGTTTGTCATGGAATTCCTGAGGTTGTCCTTGGAATTTTTCTATTTTTCAGTCAAGAATCTAGGATTTCCCAATGGAATGATGAGTTTTGGCAAGGAATGGCAAGTCTTTGGCGCATTCAGGACTTTGGATTTAGAACTTTGGAATAGGAATTAGGATGGACCTTGGAATGGGACTTTGGACAGGAACTTTTGAACATAGGCTTCTAGATTGGAACTTTGGAACAGGATTCCTGGATAGGAACTTTTGAACAAAGGCTTTTGGATTGGAACTTTGGAATAGGATAGCCTATTCATCACGGATTCTTGTGCTCAAAGTGAGGGACTTAGACATTTCCTATGGAATGATGGACCTATGCTGTGGATTGGTCAATTTTGATCAAGGAATGATAATTAGGGTTTCATTCATCCTCGGGAAAATCACTCTTTTCTTCACCACTTCAAGCACTCTTAATATTCCTTGTGAGCTAAGTGCTTGGAAATTCTTCCCTAACTTCATGGATTCGAGCAAGAAACTGCAAGATCAAAGCAAAACTGGAACCAGGCAAAAAAAAAGGGGGTCCCCATTTGCAATGGGGCGATGTGTGAAAATGTTACAACAGGTTTTTGCCCCCAAATCCAAATAGAAACCCTAGAGGATTTTCGCCCTCAAGGATCTCCAACAACAACCAAGGGTTTTCGTCCTTGGATGCCCTATATTGAACAACCTGCTCAAATCTGAAAATTGGATACAAAAGGATAACTCAATTGATGATTGTCAAATGAAGGCAGGCATCTCCTTTTATAGTATTCAAAAATGGGCCCTTGAGACCAAATTTCCAAAAGTATTTAAAAGTATTTTATTTCGCATATAAAAATATTTTTTTATTTTAATATTAATATTTAAAAATATTTTTTATTTTAGTGCTAATGTTTAAAAACACCTTTTATTTTAATTAAATAATAATATTATTAAGTTGCCCTTATAATTAGAAATTATTGGGCCCAACTTAAACAATATTATTAATTATTTTATTCCAAAAAAGGGGACATGACAAGATAGCAAACCAAGTGGTGGATATGTTCCCCAAGCCACTGATGGAGAATACATTAGTGAACTTCCAAGAGCAATTGTGTCTCAAAGAGCTTGTCATGAAGGGGAATTTGTTATCATGACATTCTCTTTCTTGTCTTTGTACTATTTATGTTACACTAAATGTGTTATAAATCCTTGAATTTTACATTAAGGGGGCGTGTTGGAATGTTAATGACTACATTGTGATGATTTTGTTGCAAATAGGTGCCTAAGCGGTGTTGTCATTGATGTCAACATATCCTCATTGCCATCGATGTCAACTGTATACTATTTTATTGCCTAGTTAGAAGATTGAAATGTTGAGGATATTAAGAAAATTAATGAAGATCTAAGTATGCGGACCATATGGCTGTGTAGAGGATTGTCTGAAGTAGCTCCAGTTAAGATTTGAGAGGTCCGCATAAAAATTTGAAGAAGTTATGGCCATCTGAATAGAATCGAGTTTTGTAGTGTTCAGAAGAGACAGAGTGATAGGAAATTGGTTCGGATTGCTCCGCAAATGAAACACTATGATCTGCGGATCTAGAGACATGTTTGGAAAGTCAATGTGTGTCATCAACTCAAGTGGTTCGTGGTTTGGAGGTCTGCAAGCAATCTTTCTAGTGTGACAGTCATGGCAGACAAATGTCCTGAAATTGAAAACTGCTCATGAAATCTGGAATAAGTTGGAAACTCTATATGAAGGTGATAAACATGTCAAATGTGCCAAGCTACAGAGCCTGAAGGGTAAATACAAAAGTTTGATGATGAGTGAAGATGAAAACATTACTTCCTACATGCAGAAGGTAAATGAACTTGTGACCGGTATTAGGAGTGCTGGTGGAGTATTGGATGAATCAGAGATTGTTGCCAAAGTGCTCAGATCCTTACCTCCGGCATACAAGCATAAAGTTGATGCCATTGAAGAGATCAAGACTATGACAACTGTTACAAGGGATCAATTGGTTGGTAAGCTTTTAGCGTTTGAAATAAGTGAATTTGGTGATTCTCTTCTTAAATATGAATCTGCATTTAAAGCCAGTATTCATGGAAAGCAAAGATATGATCTGGGTGAAAGCTCTTCAAGAAGATCAAACAGATTTGACAAGACAAAGAAGGATCTTGAAGATGATGAAACTGAGTTCGATGAAATTGAAGCCCTTTTTGCCAAAAGATTGCCAAGAGGATCCGGTAGGTATGAAGGAAAGTTGCCATCAAATGTTTTGCTTGTAATAAGATTGGTCATTTTGCCTCAAGGTGTTCGGAGAGAGGTTCAAAGCCAAACTCTAACGGACCTAGAGTTCAGAAGAAATGCTACTATGTCCAAGAAGCTGGTGAAGGAGTCACAGATGATGAATCTGATCATGGAGGGTTCCACAGAAAGTGATTGGGTGTTCATTGCTATCAAAGAAAAAGATCCGGTGCCTACTGAATCTGCTAGCTATGCAAAAGTGGAAAGTGTCTTGGTTGCTCAGGTTGATCAAAGTTGGCTCTGGCATAGGAGAATGTGTCATGTAAATTTTGATAACATTGTCAAGATAAGTTCCACTCAGGCTGTAAGAGATCTTCCAAGACTTGTGAAACTTGTTGATAGCATGTACAGAGAATGTCAATTGGGTAAACAGAACAGAACTTCATTCAAGAGTAAAGAACAGTCTTCAAGTGGATTGTTGGAACTTGTGCATACTGATCTTTGTGGTCCTACTAGAATTAGGAGTGTGCAAGGAGAGATATTTTATGTTGCTGATTGATGATTACTCCCGGATGATGTGGGTAACATTTCTGAAAGAAAAATCAGAAGCTCTTGAAAAATTCAAAATCATGGTGGAGAATGAGATTAGTGTGAAGATAAAGTGTCTGAGATCCAACAGAGGTGGAGAGTTTACCTCCGGTGAGTTTGATTCATTCTGTGAAAAGCAAGGAATAAAAAGACAGTTATCTGCTCCTAGGACTCCTCAACAGAATGGAGTTGTGGAAAGAAAGAACCGGACCATTCTAGAAGCTGCTAGGACCATGATGATGGAAGCAAATGTTCCTCAAGTCTATTGGAGAGAAGCTGTGAGTACTGCTATCTACACTCTTAACCGGGTGCAGATCAAAGGCAATTCTAGTAAGACCCCTTATGAACTATGGTTTGGTCATTCTCCTACTGTGAAATATTTCAGAGTTTTTGGTAGCAAATGCTATATCAAAAGAGATGAGGATTTAGGCAAGTTTGATGCAAGAAGTGATGAAAGAATATTTTTGGGTTACTCTACTTAAAGCAAGGCATACCGGTGCTTTAACAAGAGATTGAAAAAGACTATTGAAAGTGCAAATGGTAGAGTTGATGAGAGCAAAGGACATTCCAAGTCTTGCAGATATGATTCAAATGATCAAGATGAAAGCCAAAGTCAAGGAAGGCAAGTTCAAACCCAGACTCAGATCCAGATTGATCCAAAATATCCAGTGACTCAAGAGGATAGTGCAGAAGTCGAGGAACAAGTTCAAGAAACAGAGGTTCAAGCAAATCCCAAAACTCCTAGGTATGTAAGACTGAATCATCTTGAAGATCAGATCATAGGAGATAGAAATAACGGTGCTCGAACTAGAAAAAGAATTGTTGAAGATCAAGAGATGTGTTTGATTTCAAAGATTGAACCAAAATCAATAAGTGAAGCTTGCAATGATGAAAATTGGGTAAAAGCCATGGAAGAAGAGTTAATGCAAATTGAAAAGAATCACACTTGGGATCTTGTTCCTAGACCTGAAGACAAAAATGTGATTGGAACTAAATGGGTCTTCCGGAATAAACTAAATGAAGATGGTGAACTGATAAGAAACAAAGCAAGGCAGGTATGCAAAGGATATTCTCAAGTGGAAGGAATTGATTTTGAAGAAACTTTTGCTACGGTGGCAAGAATAGAGGCAGTCAGATTATTTCTTGCATTTGTTGCTTATAAAGATTTCAAGGTATATCAAATGGATGTCAAGTCAGCATTTTTGAATGGAGAATTGGAAGAAGTCTACATTGAGCAACCGGAAGGATTTCAATTGTTTGATCAGAGAAATATGGTCTACAGATTGAGAAAAGCATTGTATGGACTCAAACAAGCCCCAATTGTCAGGGTTAAATGGCAGAAGATATCAATTAAATGCAAATAAAGATTAAATAGAGGAATGAAAATACACAGAAATAATAACAGCGAGAGACAAATTTTAACGTGGTTCACCCAATCCCGGGCTACATCCACCAACAGAGAGTCCAATATTATTATCCAGTAAATCAAACCGATTACAACCAACAATCCTTGCAACTTAATACCGCTGCAAAATGCTACAATACATCAACGAAAACCCTAACCCTTAGCCACTTTTATCAAGCCTTATGTCAGTTACAAAAATAGGGTTTTTTATGTCGGCCAATAGAAAAATAACTCCCAACACCTTAATAAAATAATAAAAAAATTGGTGGAGGTTTCGGGGGCGCTGCCCCCGAGCCCCCGCAAGGGCGCTACCCCTCAACCCCGCCCTGTATCGCCAGGGGCGCTGCCCCTTGGACCTCGCAAGGGGCGATGCCCCCAAACCCCCGCAAGGGGTGCTGCCCCTTGACACCATTCAATAATTTGGGGGGAAACCACGCCAATAAAAGTAGGGAAAATTTAACCTCCGAGTCTGATTAGGCCCCATATAACAACAATCTCCCACTCGGAGACCCTGTAGCTCCCATTGGAAATAAGCACCCTAGACTCTGCTGTTCTATTTTTATTGTTTTCAGTCTTGAAGACCAACTGAAGCTAAAAAGAAGTTCAGCTTCTCCCTTGTCACTGCCTTTGTAAACATATCTGCTGGATTTTTATCTGTATGTATCTTTTCCAGCCGTAACTGTCCATCATCCAACACCGACCGAATGAAGTGATACCTCAACTGTATGTGTTTGGTCTTTGAATGCAAGGCAAAATTCTTTGCAAGATGCATGGCACTCTGCTGTCTGTAAACAAATAATTGTTAACCTGTTGTTTGCCCAATTCTTCCATGAAAGATTGCAACCATATCATCTCCTTGCTTGCCTCTATTGCAGTTACATACTCTGCCTCCGTGGTGGATAAAGCAACCACCTTTTGCAACCATGAGATCCAACTCACCATTGTCCCACCTACAGTAAAAACATAACCTGTAGTACTCCGCCTGGTATCAATATCCCCTGCCAAATCTGAGTCTACATAGCTTGCTAAATCAGTATTAGAGCCCCCAAAACATAGATGTTTATTGGATGTACCTCTCAAATATCTGAGAATCTATTTTACCGCATTCCAATGCTCCAATTTGGGATGACTCATATACCTGCTTACGACTCCAACATGTGCAATATCCGGTCTCATGCACACCATGGCATATATTAAACTTCCTATAGCTGAAACATATGGTACCTTGGACATTTTTTCTTCCTCCTCTTGTGTCTTAGGACACATCTCTTTAGTCAATTTCAAATGACTAGGCAAAGGTGTGCTGATAGCTTTTCCATTCTCCATATGGAATCTCTGCAACACCTTTTCAACATAATCAGCTTGAAATAGAGTCCATTTTTTGTTCTTCCTATCTCTGCAAATTTTCATACTAAGGATTTGTTTTGCTACCCCCCCAAATCCTTCATAGCAAATAATTGTGCTAACTGTTGTTTTAACTCTTGTGTGATCCATGTTAGACCCTGCTACAAGCATGTCATCAACATATAAACATAAAATAATGTAGCTATCATTATCCAACCACTTAAAATAAACACAATGATCAAAATTACACCGGCTATAGCCTTACTCAGCCATAAAACTATCAAATTTCAAATACCATTGCAAGGTGCTTGTTTCAAGTCATACAAACTCTTTTTCAACCTGCACACCAATTTCTTCTTACCGTTGACCTCAAATCCTTAGGGCTGTTCCATATATATCTCTTCCTCCAAATCACCATGGAGAAAGGTAGTTTTCACATCTAGCTATTCCAAATACAAATCTTCAGCAGCCACAATACTTAAAACAGTACGAATAGAAGTCATCTTAACAACCGGAGAAAAAATCTCATCAAAATCAATACCTTTTTTCTGAGCAAATCCTTTTACAACTAACCTGGTTTTAAATCTTTTCTTACCTCCAGCTACCTCTTTCAACCTATAAACCCATTTGTTTGGTAAAGCCTTTTTACTTGCAGGCAACTTACATAATTCCCAAGTCTGATTTTTCAGCAAAGAGTCCATTTCTTCTTTCATTGCAAGCTCCCACTGAACCTTTGTATCCACCTGCATAGCTTCATCATACTTTTCTGGTTCACCAACATCTGTTAACAAAATAGAATACAAAGAGGGAGAAAAACTTTCAGGTCTACTTAGGCTTGTTGACCGTCTAACATTCACGGGAGTTTGTGGTATTTCTTATTGTTGTTGCGGAGCATGAGGAACCACTAAAACATCACTATTTGGAGTATCATCCAGCACCACATAATTCTTTTCTTTCTTCTCATGCTGTTGCAATTGATCTTTATACAACACCTTCTCATTGAATATAACATCCATACTTCTCACAATTTTCTGATTTTCAAAATCCCAAAGCCTATAACCAAATTCATCAATGCCATATCCAACGAAAGTACACTTTTTTGATTTTGCATCCATCTTGGTTCTATTTTCAAAATCTACATGTGCAAATGCTTCACATCCGAAGGTTTTGAGAAAAGAATAAATCACCTTCTTACCTGTCCATACTTCCTCTGGAATACCACAGCCCAAAAGAACTGAAGGACCTCTATTAATTAAATATACAGCAGTGTTGACAGCCTCTGCCCACATGTTTAAAGGCAGCCCAGCATGCAATCTCATGGTTCTTGCATGCTCCATTATTGTCTTATTCATGTGTTCAGCCACTCCATTCTCTTGTGGAGTCCTTGGAACCGTTTTCTACCTACAGATTCCATTAAGGGAACAATAATCCTCAAATTCTTTGTTGCAATACTCACCACCATTATCAGATCTGGGACATTTTAATCTTTTACCCGTCTTATCTCAACCAAGCTTCTCCATTTCTTAAATGTTTCAAATATATTAGATTTCTGCCTGATAAAATAAATCCAAACCTTCCTAGTTGCATCATCTATGAATGTAACATAATACCAAGAGCCACCAAGAGAAGATACCTGAGCCGGTCCCCATACATCTGTATGCACAAGCTCCAACTTTTCATCTTTCTTTTGCTTCCCATCCTTGAGAAAACTGACTCTCTTTTGTTTGTCATACACAACTTTCACAGAAATCCATATTAATACATTTCAGACCTAATAAAACTTTCTTAGAATGAAGTACCTTCATATCTTTTTCACTCATATGCCCAAGTCTGTTATGCCACAGTGTTGTCTCAGAACCTGCAACAACTGTTCCTAAACCTGTTTGTTTTTTCTCTGCAACAGCTAAAGTAATAGGAATAGTATGACCTGTACAAAGATATAAGGTGCCTACTTTCACACCTTTTGCTACTATTAAAGCACCTCTTGAAACCTTCCAATTTTTATCAGTAAATGTAACAATGAAACTTTCATCAACTAGTTGCCCTGCTGAAATTAAATTTCTACTCAACCTTGGAACGTGCCTTACCTCTTGCAGTAGCCAATGATTCCCATTCTGCAACTTAATCTTAATTCTTCCCTTTCCAACAATCTTACAGGGTTCGTTATGTCCCAAATAAACCAGCCCAAAATCCCCTTGGACATAATCAAGAAAATAACTTCTATGGGACGTGTTGTGACGTTTTCACACATCACCCCATTGCAAATGGGGACCCCCTCTTTTGCTTGTTTTCACCGTCGTTTTTGCTTTGATCTTGCAGTTTCTTGCCCGAATCCATGAAGCTAAGAAAGAATGCCCAAGCAGTTAGCTCACAGGGAACATTAGGAGTGCTTGAAGTAGTGAAGAAAAGGGCGACTCTCCTGAGGATGAATAATGCCCTACCTGTCATTCCTCGATTAAATCTGGCCAGTCCATGGAAGGAGTCCATCATTCCATGGAAAAGGGTCCAAATCATTCGCCCTCAGCATAAAACTCCTTGATGAACAAGAATCCTATTCCAAAGTTCCTATCCAAGAATCCTATTCCAAAGTTCCTATCCAGAATCCCGTTGCAAGGTCTATCTGGATTCTTGTTCCACAATTCCAATCCATGTTTCAAACTTCAAAATCTGGAGGTCCTTGTTCACAATTCCATTCCGGTGGTATTTGTCCTAAGTTCTTGTCTAGGGTCCTACTCCAAAACCCACCATGATTTTTGTTCCAGAGCTCTTAATCCAGAGTCCAGAGTGCACCGAGGGCTTGTCATTCCTTGCCGAAACTCATCGATCCCTGACTTGAAGTAATGGAAGATTCCAAAGATAACTTCTGGGATTCCATGGTGAATGAGGCAGTTCCTCATTCCAAGGTATAAATCCTTGTTCAAATGTCAAGAGGCTTCGTCAGAAGCGAATAGAAATTCCACAGTTTAAGGCAGGAAAACCCAGGACCCAGTCCAACTTGATACTTGGAAGATCCTCAGGAAGGAATTCCTGAACTGGATATTCCTTGACAGGAACATCCCTAAACTGGATTTTCCTTGACAGGAACATTCCTGAACTAGACATTCCTTGGCCCACTCCAAAATGCACCTCTGGGCAAGGATGATTTCTGGACAGGAAAATTCCTTCACTTAGTGAAATTTGCAAACAAGGAGTTCAAGGATCATTCCATTCCAAGATCCACCCTGAAAACTGTGACTTTTTCCTTGAAGGAATTCCAAACAGAAGAAGAATCCCTGAAACCTAGATGAACTTTGTCCTTGAGCACAGATTCCTGATACAGCTGGATTTTGCGCTCCAGGAACAAAACTGTCCAGGTCGCATATTCCATGACCTCCTGGAATTTGCGCTCCTGGAGGAAATTTGTCCAGGTCGCACATTCCTGACCCTCCTGGAATTTGCACTCCTAGACAGTAGGATTCCAGTGCATTCCTGATCCAGTCTGTAGGTACAGGCATGAAGAATCTTGTCTGGCTGGCAAATTTCACCATGAAAATGGGAGATTCCTTGAGGAGAATGGAAGAAACGAAAACTCCGTATTTCGCCATAAAAATGGGAGATTCCTTGAGGATGGAAGAAACGAAAACTCCGTATTTCACCATGAAAATGGGAGATTCCTTGAGGGGGATGGAAGAAACGAAAACTCCATATTTCACCATGAAAATGGGAGATTCCTTGAGAGGGATGGAAGAAACAAAAACTCCGTATTTCGGATCCCGTGTCGCCATTAAACCTGCGTAAGGCAGCTAGAGTTCACCTTCTGCAAATTTCACCACGAAAGGGGGAGATTCCTTGGGGATGGAAGAAACAAAAACTTTGTGCCCCGAATCTTGTGTCAATGATCAAACCTCCGATGAAACAAACTAAAATTCACCCTTTGCCAAAATTAAACTGAAGGAAAAGGATAAGTCCTTAACCAAAATCCTGTCCCTGTGGAATTGTGCGCCCTTGGAAGTTTTTTGTCCAAGGCGCAAAATCCTGTTCCTCAGGGAATGTGCGCCCTTGGAAGTTTTTGTCCAAGGCACAAAATCTTGTTCCTCAGGGAATGTGTGCCCTTGGAAGTTTTTGGTCCAGGTCGCAAATTCCTTAACCTTGTGGAAATTGCGCTCCTGGACAACTGGCCAACAGGAGGACTCTCCTAACCCAGTCATGGATGCAACTGAATAAGCTGAACTCCGGAACTTGCAGGAAGATATGCCAGATGGATTCCATTTTCCCTCCACGGGTGATTCCTGTCCAAAATGAAGCAATAACCTTCATGAAATTCCTCAAAGAAAAAGATCTCCAAAACTTATCAAAGAAGGACAAGAGAATTTGCAAGGAATCCCTTACTGGAAGAAATCCAGGACATCAGGTAATCCCCAACAGTGGAATTCCAGGACTCCTTGGAATCCCTGACTGACTAAAATCCCCAACCTCAAGGAATCCCCGACCTCAAGGAATCCCTGACCTGGGCAACAGGAAATTCCTGTTAATAGTGAAAAATGCGACCTAGACAGGAAGGACTCCTGAACCAATTGGAAGTTGCTCCCTGACCTGGAAATTCCTCCTGTGCATGCCTGGTAATCCTGGAATGAAAAGAAAAGTTAGTCCAAGTATGAAGGATACCAGAAGGTGATGAAAATCCTCTATTTTGTTCAGGAGTTGAGTTCATAAGTCAATTTGATCAATTATGCAAGTTTAGTTCCTGTTTTATCTTTTGTTTGCATTACATTTAAGGATCTTGTTCATCATGACTACTCGAGGTTCCCCTTATTTTGCAGGAATCCAAGACGAGGATAAGTTCCATGGGGAGGACGAACAAGGATGATCCAGGACAATCAGGATGAATGCAGCGAGTTCAGGCGTCGAAGGATGGCCATTTCAGGTTCCAAGCACTCCAATAACTAGAAGACTACACATGCATACCAAGGGAAGATGAAGGCATTGCTCCATTCAAAGGCATTGATTTCATCAGCACGCCCCTCTTCCAACGCTCAACATGACTGGCACAAGGAAGGCAACGTCAAGCGATTCCGGTTCCGAACAAGAGGATCAATCCTTGGACAACCCGAAGGATGCACTTCAAGTTCACCATCCATCGAGAAGAATGAGAATCCACGCCAAGAGCAAGCATCCGTGCTGGTGCGAAGGAAAATACAGCAGGGATGGAATTTCAATTCCAAAGTACACAGCACCAAGACAAAATTCCAAGGATCACTCCAAGAATTCCCTCAGGATTGACCTGATTTCCATCCTGGAAGGAATTCCACAGCAAAAGTTCCTTGACCCCCTGGATTATGCGCCCAGGAAGAAAATTATTCCTGGTCGCAAAATCCTGTTCCAAGTGGAATTTGTGACCAAGAAGCAGGACAAACAGACAGTTGACTGATCTCACCTACCAACCAAGCAGCTTAGTCAGTCTGGTGTCCAGGACAGGTGGCAGCATCCCATGGAGCCTATGACATATTCATCCCTATCTCTTTAGGGTTTGTACAGATTTCGAGGAAATCTGATCTTTTTTCACCTCCTTGTTTGCTAGCTAGCCTATAAATAGGTTGAGGGTGCCTCATTATATCTCTCCCTCTCTCTCTTTTCCATCAGTTCGATGCTCCTAGAGCACCCTAGTAGTTAGCTTTCATTTCTGCATTGTATTTCTGCGCTGAAACTCCAAGGATCAGTTGGATTGTTGTAATACAGACTTCTAAAGCAATAATATATGCATTGAAGAATGGTGTTCATATATTTCTTTGGATTTTTGGCATGGTCTTATTGATTTCTTGGAGCAAATCTGAAAGATATTGAAGTTCTTTCTTGTATTTTCATGCTTTCGTTAGATAGATGTGATGGAAATGTTCTTGTTGAATGATTGAAGTTGATTTGTTCATACCAGTTGTGATCTGTGGCTTGCAAATCACTTTGTATGGTTAGTCTGAACGTAATCCATGCTTAACTTCGACTGTTTCTGTATGATCAGTTCCATGTTCCATACAGGACAGTGTGAAAATCTCTGCCTCTACCCCAGAAGATTGCACCATCCCTGCCTAGCTGTTGTCTCATGACGAAGCAGAGGACTAGTTCCAATTTCCATCTTCAACAGTAGTCATTTCCATCGATTAGATTCATGAATCCTTACCTCATCTTTTGCATTTTCTTTTAGATCTTCGTTAGGAATAGTCCATAAGGAACCTCATTGAGAAATCATTCCCTATCCGGAAGTGGAACTAAGAGCCTACGCCTTGTTTTCCTTGGAAGAGATAGTGAAATCCAGTTCTTTTCGTGGAAGAAACAGTGAAATCCCAATCTCTCTGTTGGAGGAAGCAGTAGGTTCCAGGTTTTCCATTCACGAAGGAGTTTCATTCACCCACCAATCTGAGTCCCAGGAGTGAATTCCATGTCCACAAAGGAGTAATCCCACGTAAGTCCCCCTCGTGATTACCAACAAATCACATCATTCCACTAAGTCTATCCCTATGCATGTTAAGACCTGACACAAAAGGAACCTTGGAGCAGTCTCATTCGATCACGTAGTTCAGCGTCTAAGAAGCTTTATTCAAGAGAGGATAGAATACTCTGTGTTTTATTCTAATGTTGTTGTAGTCACAAAAACATCATCAACAGGGCGTAGCATGAAATAAGGCCCCTGAATCTAAAACCCATGAATCATCAGCATTATCTAGGGAAAGAATCAAATCATCATCTTCAGATTTCTTACTTACCACATTTGCCTCCTTATTGCCTTCTTGTTTGTCTCCTTTATTCTTCTGAGACCAGCAATCTTTCTTCAGATGACCTGGTTTCCCACAGTACCAGCAATCCTTCTGTCCTCTGGATTGAGACCTCTTGTCCTTTGATTTTCCTCGTGACTTCCATGACCTCCAAAACCTCTTCCTCTCTCCTTTGGTCTACCCCTGCTTTCTGCATTCAAAACACTACCTAATGTGGACCCTCCTGAGTTTTTCCGTCACATTTCCTCGCTCAGGATAACACCAACAACATCATCAAATTTCAAAGTGTTTGAACCAAAGACAAAGTTACTTACAGCCATTACCAAGCTATTCCAGCTTTCTGGCAAAGAACATAAAACCAAGAGAGCCCTCACCTCTTCATCAAATTTTATTTAACTGGCTGGTAATCGTATTAAACTCATTTAAACGATATGTCACAGATCCACCTTCAATCATTTTTAGATTAAACAAACACTTCATGAGAAATACCTTATTTGAGGCTGAGGGTTTTTCATACAATTTAGCCAAAGCTTTCATCAGTTCACTTGTCTTCGCTTCTGTTATATTGAATGCCACAGATGGTGCCAGGCATAACCAAATGGTTCCCAGTGCCTTTCTATCCAGAAGTTCCCAATCCTCATCCGTCATTCCTACCGGTTTCTTGGATATTCCTTCCAACGACCTCCATAAATCCTTCTAATAGAGATAATCCTCCATCTGCATTCCATAATTGATAGTTCTGCCCATTGAATTTATCTACCTTCAATTTACCCTCGTCGGCCATTGCTCCCACTTAACCATGAGACTCCCACTCAATCGTGAGACCTTCCTGCAAACAATAGTCAAACACAACCCGCTCTGATACCACTTGTTAGGGTTAAATGGCAGAAGATATCAATTAAATGCAAATAAAGATTAAACAGATGAATGAAAATACACAGAAATAGTAACAGTGAGAGACAAGTTTTAACGTGGTTCACCCAATCCCAGGCTACATCTACCAACAGAGAGTCCAATATTATTATCCAGTAAATCAAACCGATTACAACCAGCAATCCTTGCAACTCAATATCGCTGCAAAATGCTACAATACATCAACGAAAACCCTAACCCTTAGCCACTTTTATCAAGCCTTATGTCGGTTACAAAAATATGGTTTTTAATGTCGGCCAATAGAAAAATAACTCCCAACACCTTAATAAAATAATAAAAAATCGGTGGAGATTTCGGGGGCGCTGCCCCTCGACCCCGCCCTGTATCGCGACAGGGAGCGTGCCAAGGGTGCTGCCCCTTGGACCCCGTCTTGGGGGTGCTGCCCCCAAACCCCCACAAGGGGTGCTACCCCTTGACCCCGTTAAATAATTTGGAGGGAAACCATGCCGATAAAAGTAGGGAAAATTTAACCTCCGAGTCTGATTAGGCTCCATATAACAACACCAAGAGCCTAAGCTAGGATATAGCAAGGCACTGCTGACAGTAATCTTTACTTCAAGATTGATCATGAGCACATTCTGATTGTTGAAGTATTTGTTGATGATATAATTTTTGGTGGAAATGAAAGTATGTGCAAAACATTTGCTGATCAGATGCAGAGTGAATTTCAGATGTCCATGTTTGGTGAAATGAATTTCTTCTTAGGTCTGTAAATCATTCAATCAGATAAAAGTATCTTCATATCTCAATCTAAGTATGTGAGATAATTGTTGAAAAAGTTTGGAATGGAAGATTCAAAGCCAGTAGGTACACCCATGGTAACTGAATGTAAGTTGAGTAAAGATGGTGACTCCCCTAAGGCAAATTAGAAAAGGTATAGATCAATAATTGGAGGACTGCTCTATCTGACTCAAACCAGACCTAATATCATGAATGCAATTGGACTTGTTGCTAGATTCCAAGCTGATCTTAAAGAATCCCATGTTGTAGCAGTCAAAAGAATTTTCAGATATCTCAAAGGGACACTTGATTATGGCTTATGGTATCCAAAGGATAATAACTTCACTCTTCATGCATACACAGATGTTGATTGGGCAGGAGATGTGGATGACAGGAAAAGTACTAGTGGTGGTGCATTCTTCTTGGGAAGGAGATTGGTTTCTTGGATGAGCAAAAAGCAAGAGGCAATATCTTTGTCTACTGCAGAGGCAGAGTATATAGCAGCAGCAAACAATTGTACTCGAGTTCTGTTTATGAAGCAAATGTTGAAAGACATCAGAATTGTATTTGAAGAGCCTGTTACAATCTTCTGTGATAATTCAAGTGCAATAAGCATCTCAAAGAATCCGGTGTTGCATTCAAAGACAAGGCATATATCAATCAAGTTTCACTTTTTGAGAGAGAAGGTTAATGAGAATGAAGTCAGATTAGAGTTTGTTTCTTCAAAGGATCAGATTGCAGATATTTTCACTAAGCCTCTACCCAAGGATACTTTTGAGTATCTCAGAGAGAAGTTAGGGGTTATTACCCCTCCTGATCAGAACTAAGATGCACTAGGGTGCATCAGTCTGATGGAATTCACAGTCATATCTTGTGATCCGGATTGATGTTAAGGAGATACTACTCAGAGGGAGTAGTCAGTATGCAAATTTTGGAGATCAGTCTAAAACAAAAAGGGGGAGAAAAGATTGCAAATATGTGCCCTTTGCCATTGATGTCAAAGGGGGAGAGAAGTCATGTGAAAAACTAACTGTTGATAAAAGGAGGAGCTATAAAGAAAAATGGTTGCAGGTGTGATAGGAGAAAGGGGGAGAAGTTCTTGTCTTGATAGTTAAATCAGTTTTTCACATCATATGTTGCCATCAATGACAAAAGGGGAGATTGTTTCAAATAGGTGCCTAAGCGGTGTTGTCATTGATGTCAACATATTCTTGTTGCCATTGATGTCAACTGTATACTATTTTATTGCCTAGTTAGAAGACTGAAATGTTGAGGATATTAAGAAAATTAATGGAGATCTAAGTACGCGAACCATATGGCTGTGTAGAGGATTGTCTGAAATAGCTCCAGTTAAGATTTGAGAGGTCCGTATAAAAATTTGAAGAAGTTATGGCCATCTGAATAGAACCAGGTTTTGTAGTGTTCAGAAGAGACAGAGTGCCAGGAAATTGGTCTGAATTGCTCCGCAAATGAAACACTATGATCTACGGATCTAGAGACATGTTTGGGAAGTCAGTGTGTGTCATCAACTCAAGTGGTTCGTGGTTTGGAGTAGTGCAAACAGTGTTCTTAAGGTACCAGATGAAGATGCAAGTGATTCTGTTGATTTGGAGTAGTGTGGATGTTATTATTGAATTAAATGTGCTTGTGGAGGTCTCTGGATCGTGTGCCTGCTGTGTTGGAGGTCCGCATTGAAAATTGAGCTTGTTGTTGAAGATTTCTTCCTTGGTGTTGTTCTCCCAATCTTGGCCGACCAGATGATTCAAGCGTGTTGCGGATGATCTAAAAGCAATTTTATGGAGCGTGGCATGTTGATCAAGGAAGATTTGAGTCCTGTTGATGGTTGTTTTTCAACAAGTCAACAATAGAGTGAAATACTGAGTATCTGACTCTCTCTTGAGCAAAGCCTCTCGGATGCTGAACTAGGTGATCAAACGAGATAACTCCAAGGTTCCTTCTAATAATGTTTTCGGTAAGAGACAGCTCAGCGATTTAAGTATGATTTTGCTGTTAATCAACAAAGGGACTTACACAATTGTTCAAGTAACTCGTTGTTTCAAGGACTATGGAAGTAAATACTAGAGAATCTAAGTACTACAATTGATGCGTATGATTTAGCAATGGATGTTCTTTTGGTTCTAATCCTAACTTAATGAAAAACAGGCAAAAGATATAGGGTTTAGAGACACTAATCTAATCCTAAATGGAAGGACGTTTACTACTTAGAGTGAAATCGAACCAAATCCTATTTCGCCAAGATAAAACAACTACACAAGAGAGGTGCAATCTTCAAAGGTATACAAGATGTTTAAATCAATTATGCTCATGAAAAATTCAACAAGCATAAAGATCAAATTGACATTCAATTGTTCAGACTAACCATGCACTGTAATCCACAAGTCGTAGACTACAAATGGTATGAACTTAAAGACTTCACTACAAAGCAATAAAGCAACCTTTCATTAACTAACTTAAACTCAAAGAAAACTTATAACTTAACTTAATGTTTGTTTGAAAATTGAAACCATGCAAACACTCAGAAATATAAATAGAATCACCAAAACAATGAGTCCTTTATTATCTCAGAGAGCTCTTACAACAATTTCAGAATTTCCAACCTCTTCAAATGAGAGCAATGAGAGCTCTTTTATAAACCTCAAAGGAAAGAAGGGTCAAGATCGATCGGCCAAATCAGTGGACCAGATCAAGCCACATCACAAGTAGTTATAACAAACTATCCTTTATTAAATGAAGGAGGTCAACTTTATTAAATACAGGAGGCTATCTATATTAAATGAAAGAAGCTATGAAGGAGAGAACAAAGGCACGCTTTCCAAGAAGATAAGGAAGCCACATCATGTGCCTACTATGTAGTAGTACTATGAGATACAATGAATCTAGACACAATTTGAACAATATCTTCCATTGGTACACTTGTCGCTGCCTTAATGGATCCTTCTGCTACTGCTACATCTGCCTCATAGACGCCAAGTGTCTTCTCCCAGTCGTTTATCCAAGACTTATTTTCCCCAAGACGATATGCAAGTGTGAATATACTATCCAGTTGACCTTCATCAAGTCCATCATATTGAAAGTAGAATGCCTTAACTTGTTGCTTCATGTTTTCAACAGTAACATTTCCATAAGGATTACAAATTGTTGTCAAAGCAGTGTATATATGATTTTCTGTTCTTAAAAGAACACTTCTTATCCTGGACATATCTACTTCAATTTTATCAACCAATTGCCCCTTGTTGTGAAAGGAGAAATACCAAGTGACGAAGTCATGTGGAGTATCTCTATCAATCACCTTATCATAAATTAGATCTTCTACCGGAGTTTCCATTAAACTTTTGAGTTGTGGCATATATTGCTCTTTGATCGGTTTGAACTCAGCACAACTTCCCAATAAAGCTTGGACTCGATCTTTAAGCTTAATGACTCTATCATACACTTGCACAATTTCTTCAAGGTGAGTATATGCCTTCTCTTCTGTCTTTTCTATCCATCCTTTCATCATCTGAGATGAAGTTCTCATGTTTTCAACTTGGGATATTGTTTCCTGTGGAAGAATAGACGGAGGAATTGAAGTAGCTTCCTTCTGTTGAATGGGCTGCATGACTTGTTGGATGTAATGCTTCAATGTATTAAAATCTTGTTCAACCTTTAACCTTGCTTCTCTTTCTTGTTTCAACATGCTTCTCACATTGTTCACTGAATCTTGTAGTTCCTCCTCTACCTGTTCCCTTGTGATTGGACCCATGCCAATAGTAGTCATATTGTAATCCTCAGGTACCATATTTTCTAACTCCTTGTCAATTCTAGGAATAGCTATGTGTACTTCTCTATTTCCAGCAGAATCTTGAGTGATTTTAGAAAGGACTGTTGCTTTCTTCTTCTGGTTACTCTTTTGTACATTTACAAGCAATTCCTCAACTGGAGCAGGCTGATAAGTCTCTACAATTGTACTTTCTTCAATCCTTTGTCTCAACCAAGGTGGGAAAGCAGAAAGATCTCGCTGTCCTTGAGCTTGACTGTGTTGAACCCGAGCTACTTCCTCATCAGATTCTGCTTGACCTACTTCATCTTGACCAAGATCATCATTATCCTCCATTATGACAGTGGGGCTTGATTGAATCTCTTCTGACGGAATCAAGGCAACTTCTTCTATAACTTCTATCTCTTGTATTGGATTTTGAACAATCGAAGCACCTTCTTGTGGATTAGATGAAGTAGATGGATTACTCTTCTTTGGAGGTCTTCGGCTTGATTCTCCTTGATCTTGACTAGGTCTTTTCCTCTTTCTAGCTGAATTATTACTTCGATCATTCCCACTATGTTGTGGTTGGCTATGTGTACTATGCTGTCTTGGTTCTCCTTCATCCATCTTATTGTAAGTGAGAACTTGACTTTCATCACTCATCTCTTGCAATAGTTGATCTATACATACTTGTGTCATGGCTAAGACCGGCTTTATCAATTCTTCTTCGGACACATCTCTCTTTGACCAATCAACTGTATAAGGCAAATCCTTTATCTTATCAAATTCATCTATCAACAAAGTATCATCTTCGGTGAACTGGTCTGGAATCCTGAAAACTTTGGTGGCTCTGACTAAATCCCAGGTGAGTCTCGAACTTTGAAGTGTTCGGAGATCATCTTCATCTTGGGCACTGGCCCAGTGATCTTCCAACTGCTTGATATGCTTGAATTCTCTGTTGTATTTCCAGCAAACTTGAAAAGGATCAAAGTTAAGCCTCTTGGTGCCATGAGTTTGCAAATGATAGGCCTGTAGCTCTATTTCAGAATATTCAGCCGCTGATAAGGATGGACACTCCAGATTTTGTCCAAGAAGAAGTGGAAATTGGATTCCTCCTTTCTTTTTCAACTTTTGCAACCTGATGAGTTCTAGGAGTTGCCTTGTAACCTCTAGCATCACCATCCTGTTGGTTGGATACCTTGGCAATCTGTATGGATATGATGTAAACCCTTGGATCCTTAGGTAAGTGTACCTTTCATGCTGAGTATACCAGTGTCCATATGCTGAAATGAATTCTCTCGCTGCATTAGACAATCTTTTATGAAACTCTCCCCTCAGTTTCTTCATTATAAACATAGCAAATGCATCATTGAATCTTGTATAATGATTGATACTCTTTAGGTGCAACTGAGGATAACATTGATGTGATAGGTATTTATTAGGCCCAATGCCGACTTCTCCTTTTTTGGTCAAACCTGAGTAGACTTCATTTCTTGCGAGAAGGTACACTATATAGGAACTCATATGACAAGTCTTGGTCTTAGCAAAATTGATGAACTGCTCATGTATACTCTGACTGATAAGTCCAGCCCAATCAATCATCTTCCCTTTGAGAACTGACTTGATGAAAGAGTACATCCAAGGCTGAAAGGTAGCAGATTGAGGCATTCCTGTCATTCTATTTAGAAACATGATCAAATATCCAATTTCAGGATGAAAATCTGACTTGTGGAATTGTGGAGGATTATTCATATTGAACTTCATAGCTGGATTGGCCATCCATTCTCTCCTTATCTCTTGTAACTTTGTCTTGGAGTCGACATCATATTCCTGCTGACCTTGTTGTATTGAGATGCTGATCATCCTTTCCTTAGTTGGAATGTTGAAAGTTTCTTCAACTGCCTCCTTTTGCAAATAAGCTAATATCGTTCCATCTTTGGCTATAATTTGCCTTGTATCTACATCATATTTCTTGACACATTCGATGATCATCTTTGGACACGGCAAAGCTGGCGGGAAACAAGCAGCTTCAATGGCTCCACTCCTCATGATGGCTCGAGCAAGACTACCTCCGTTCGGTTCTTCAAGGACTGACTTGATATCTTCCAAGTTGCTGCTCCCCATATTCGTGTCTCCTACATTTGTCCACCTTGAGACGAGCTTTGATTCGGGAATCTTCACCTTGGCATCCATCCGGATCTTTGCTTGTCGCTCTTTAGAAGTCATTGCCATTATCCTGCAGACTTGACGCGAATAAGTGATTGTAAACACAATCTAGACTTTACTTCAGCAACTTTAGTGGATTAAATTATAAAATTTTCCTCTATAATTATAAAATATTACTATCTAAACTCAAGGAATCTATGAAAATCCATGAAAATCCACTTGTCCTTCTTGAATTTTACCAATATTTGAACAATTTTAATGCATCTAATGAAGGAAAAAGAAGAAAATCAGATCAGAAAATATTCAGATCAGACTTACTTGATAGGCTGTTTTGAATTTGATACCTTGCAATTTGATCCACCACTTGCTTAAATTTGATAAAATCAAATTTATTCTTCTAAAAAAACTTCTTGTTGCTGCTCCTTGAAGATAAATCTGCTCTTGGAGAACAAATCTGCTCTTGAAAATGATAAAAATGAAAAGGAAATGAGGTATATATACATAATTTGCTTTAAAAACTTTACCTTTTCTCTAGGCCGACCTCCTTTATTGTAGTGCAAAAACATTTAATTTAGATTGATCTTTATTAAATAAATGCAATTTTCACGTTTTCCAAGGCAAAAATCATTAAATGTTTCTAACTCCCTTTGATGGACGCATTAGATGAGGTCTTGATGATCTCCTTGTAGATTGGAATTTCCTTCTCATGTATTTCGCATTGGATGATGTTTTCGAAGTCTTCTTCTTTGGAATAACATGATCTTTCTTTTACAACCCTTGAGGCGCACTAGATCAAGGATTAGAATCCTCTTGTCTTGTCGCATTGGATGAAGCTCTAAGACTCCTCTTCAACATTTCGCATTAGATCAAGAATCAAAATCCTCTAGACTTGACATGTGTGGCGCTTTGGCTCAAGGTTGTGGATCTTATCATTTCGCACTAGATGAAGCTTGTGATTCTTCTTCACCATGTCGCATTGGATTGCACTTAGTTTTTTACTTGCTCAAGGAGGTGGCGCATTGGATGGAGGATTGAAATCCTCAAGATCCTAGCACGTTAGATCATGTTTTAAGACTCCTTAAGGGAGTGGCGCATTACTTAGGCAATTTGGATTCTTCTTGTGGATGGCGCATTAGATGGGTAGCTAGAGATCTTCAAAAATAAACTTCATTTTCTCCATGCATGGCGCACTAGATGCCAATTTGAATGCTTCTTGTGTAGGGCGCACTAGATAAGTAACTTGAAGTCTTCAAAATCAAACCTTACTCTCCCCTCACACATGGCGCATTAGATGCCAATTTCGATTTCCTCTTGTTGAGTGCTTTGATAAGGGACTTGGGAGATGGCGCATCACTTCACTAGGTTGAAGTCTTCAAACTTGAATGGATTTAGATAGCCTTTGTCTTGAAGTGGATCATGCATGGAGTTTGGCGCATTGGTTGCCCTCGGAGAATCCTCTAAATTCAAACCTTGATCACTACCTCATGTTGCGCATTAGATGACCTTGGAGAATCCTCTAGAGTGTTAGCGCATTGGTTGGGACTTTAGGATTCTTCAAAATCAAACTTTGGAGGATACTTGAAAGCTTAGAAGTATTCATATAGTTGGCGCATTAGATAAGACTTGCAAACCCTTTAAAACTCAAACCTTGGAGGCTTAACCTTGGATCTTACCTTCCTTCTAGTAGGGCGCACTGGATCAAGTTTTGAATTCCTCTAGATTGCGCTTTGGATGAGGGTCCTGGAAACTTCCACTTAGAACTACTTGGGCGCACTAGATCAACTTTTGGGATCCTCTGGAGTTCTCCCTTATGAGGTCGCATTAGATCAACCACTAAAGATCTTCTAAACTTGGCCTTGGATAGTTGACATAGGATAGGCGCATTACTTCATGGATTAGAATCCTCTGACTTCTAGCGCATTAGATAGGCAATTAGAATCCTCTGAACTTGTAGTTTGGTGAAGTGGTTTGAATGTTTGAGTTTGTCATTTTCGCATTAGTTCAAGGGTGAAAATCCTCAAGTATTGGCGCAGTGGATGGACTTTTAGAATCCTCTGGCTTCATGTTTGGTGAAGTGATTAACACTTGTGTTGAATGTTTGGGAAGCGCATTAGTTGAAAGGAAAAAATCCTTAAGTTTTTGGCGCATCACTTCACCTTTTGAAATCCTCTTTAAACTAGACATTTCTCAAGTCAAAAACTTCAAAACTCCCTCTTCCTTCTTGGTGGCGCATCGGTTGAAGGATTGAAATCCTCTGACATTTATCATTTTCATTCTCTCCAAGATTGGTTTTTAAGACTTGTCCTTTCATTTTCGCATTAAATCAAGGCATTGAAATCTTCATTTCCTCCTTCAAAATGATACTTTTGACTTGGGCGCAATAGATGAGTGATCGAAATCCTCTGACATTTTCGCACTGGATCAAGGTGTAGAAGGGCGCATTAGATCATTGTTTGAAATCCTTTGGCACTAGCGCCTTTTCCTTCGTGATTTTGCGCCAAGATTTTGCGCCACTTAAGTGTCCAGTCGCACTAGATCAAGGTTTTGAATCCTCTGAACTCGTCAGGCATTTTTCAGGATCGCGCGAGTAAAGGTATATTGAAAAATATATTTAAGTGTAAGTTGAGAGATAGGATCAACTTATACTTTAAATATTTTTCAATATACCTTTCAGGATGTTTGAGATAGGTCCCGAATCCACCGGATTTAAGATGCAAAATATAGAATTTGGAGGATTCACCAGATTTCAGACTTAGCCATTTTTTTCAGGATTTTCAGGATTTCAGGCTCCAGTCTTAGTCTTTTCAGGGTCTCAAACATTCTTCAGGATTGGCTTCAAAATTCAATATCTAGATGGGATTTTATCAAGATTCTTCATTATTGCAAGTTCATCTATCCCTAATCGTGAAACAAAGATCATAGGCAAGGAAATCAATACCGTACGGCAAAAAAAAATGAGTCAGGTCATCATAAAAATCTCATTGAAAACTCATTGACAACTCATTGAAAACTCCTTGAAAACTCATTGAAAGCACAGAGCTCAAAAGGGGGGTCCCTATTCCTAATGGGGTGATGTGTGATTTGGTCACAACAAGTCCCAGTTATGTTTGGCCGACAACTTAGTGATTCGCATTAAGTCTGACGCTTGTAGTGCCGACCTTGATGTTTATTCCAAGGTTGATGAAGCATATAAAGGCATGTAGTTGAGTTGTGGAAAATTTTCCTTGTGCGAAAATGATAAAATTATAAGAAAGGAACAGAGGCAGAGCAGAAGAGAGGAGAAGCAGAAGAACAAGAGTAGTGAAGGATGAAGAGATACTGAAGAAGTGTTTGGAGGCAGAGCAAAAGTTTTTGTGAGCTTTCAATGAGACTGAACCAGGCATGATGAAGATGCTATTTCTCAGTTAAATCTTTCTGTATTAAACATAAATTCCTGTAGGCAGTGAGCTCTGGGCAGTGCACCCGAAGGCAAGTGCCTTCCCATTTCTTTCAAGTACTTTTAACAGGGTACGAATCTTGTGGGTTAATCCCCACCGTGGTTTTCCCTTAACCGGGTTTCCACGTTAAAAATCTTGGTGTCAAGTGTATTCATTTTGTTTCTACTCATGTGTTGTTGATTCATGCTTTAATGTTTACATCATTAATCTATTTGTAAGTTGTGAAAGAAAATTAAAATCAAAAAAGATTAAATTTGTGGGACAGCTTTTGAGTATCTCAGAGAGAAGTTAGATGTTATTACCCCTCCTAATCAAAACTATCACAGTCATATCTTGTGATCCGGATTGATGTTAAGGAGATACTACTCAGAGGGAGTAGTCAGTATGCAAATTTTGGAGATCAATCTGAAACAAAAAGGGGGAGAAAAGATTGCAAATATGTGCCCTTTGCCATTGATGTCAAAGGGGGAGAGAAATAATGTGAAAAACTAGTTGCTGGTAAAAGGGGGAGCTGTAAAGAAAAATGGTTGCAGGTGTGATAAGAGAAAGGGGGAGTTCTTGTCTTGATGGTTAAATCAGTTTTTCACATCATATGTCGCCATCAATAACAAAGGGAGAGATTGTTACAAATAGGTGCCTAAGTGGTGTTGTCATTGATGTCAACATATCCTTGTTGCCATTGATGTCAACTGTATACTATTTTATTGCCTAGTTAGAAGACTAAAATGTTGAGGATATTAAGAAAATTAATGAAGATCTAAGTACGCGAACCATATGGCTGTGTAGAGGATTGTCTAAAATAGCTCCAGTTAAGATTTGAGAAGTCCGTATAAAAATTTGAAGAAGTTATGGCCATCTGAATAGAACCAGGTTTTGTAGTGTTCAGAAGAGACAGAGTGACAGGAAATTGGTCTGGATTGCTCCGCTGCAATCTAGAGACATGTTTGGGAAGTTAGTGTGTGTCATCAACTCAAGTGGTTCATGGTTTGGAGTAGTGCAGACAGTGTTCTTAAGGTACCAGATGAAGATGCAAGTGATTCTGTTGATTTAGAGTAGTGCGGATGTTAATACTGAATTAAATGTGCTTGTGGAGGTCTCTGGATCGTGTGCCTGCTGTGTTGGAGGTCCGCATTGAAGATTGAGCTTGTTGTTGAAGATTTCTTCCTTGGTGTTGTTTTCCCAATCTTGGCCGACCAGATGATTCAAGCGTGTTGTGGATGATCTAAAAGCAATTTTATGGAGCGTGGCGTGTTGATCAAGGAAGATTTGAGTCCCAGTTATGTTTGGCCGACAGCTTAGTGATTCACATTAAGTCTGACGCTTGTAGTGCCGACCTTGATGTTTATTCCAAGGTTGATGAAGCATATAAAGGCATGTAGTTGAGTTGTGGAAAATTATCCTTGTCGAAAATAATAAAATCATAAGAAAGGAATAGAGGCAGAGCAGAAGAGAGGAGAAGCAGAAGAACAAGAGCAGTGACGGATGAAGAGATAGTGAAGAAGTGTTTGGAGGCAGAGCAGAAGTTTTTGTGAGCTTTCAATGAGACTGAACCAGGCATGATGAAGATACTATTTCTCAATTAAATCTTTCTGTATTAAACATAAATTCCTATGGGCAGTGAGCCTCTTTGAGCAGTGAGCTCTGGGCAGTGCGCCCGAAGGCAAGTGCCTTCCCATTTCTTTCAAGTACTTTTAACAGGGTACGAATCTTGTGGGTTAATCCCCACCGTGGTTTTCCCTTAACCGGGTTTCCACGTTAAAAATCTTGGTGTCAAGTGTGTTCATTTTGTTTCTGCTCATGTGTTGTTGATTCATGCTTTAATGTTTACATCATTAATCTATTTGTAAGTTGTGAAAGAATATTAAAATCAGAAAAGATTAAATTTGTGGGACAACTGATTCACCCCCCCCCCCCCCTCTTAGTTGTCCGGTCTAATTCCAATAGATTTATCCCACATGCCTGACATAATGTTGTAATATTACATTGTGTGAACATTTAAAGTGTGTGGATTTATGCCTATACACTTGGCTTCAATAAGAATTTTAGCTACTTTGTTTACTCTAGAGATTTATGAGTTCACTGTCAAACCTCAAAAGAAGATCAGATAGGCATACTTTTAACAATGTTCCTAGATAATGAAGGTACTTTTCTACTGACTGGTTCAAGTTGTATGTATTTACAAAATAGTCTTTAGACAAAGTTATAATAGTTTGTATCTTTTATTCTATACAATGTAAATAATAGATCATATTCTATAGGCAAAAGTGTTACAAATATTAAATGGTTTACGAGTGATATTCAGCACAATAATGTCTACTGTGCCATTTTGAACAATCACCTACCAATCAGGCTATAGCATAAGTAATCACAAGCCCATGTGGTCCACCATGATAAAACTTGACATGTGAGTTTACCGTGGCATTGGCTGTTCATGTAAATACATTTTATTGTCAATCAAGAAAGAAAAAGGGACCTGAAGTAGAGAACTTGTCCAAGAACAAATAAAACACGGCTTAGTTGGCAGAAAAAGTTGAGATTTAGATTGACATTCCTACACGATGAAATAGGTTTTGACAAACATTGTAAAGATTGGAGAATAAAAAGAGAAAGAATAGGGCTAGACAAGAGCATGAAGATAAGGTATCCAGTGTGAATACAAATATAGAGAGAGATCTGATACTGTATGATCATATTGGGTTATAAGGTGTCTTTTTGTATTAAACTACAAAACTAGTTTTCCTAATTGGGTTCTAAGGTTCAGGCTTAAGGTTCCATTAAAAAGTTTTTAATTCCATTACAAATTACAACAGAAATTTTAAGAATGGAGATTGTGAACACCATAAAGGATTTTGTAATTGATAATTGTAACAATGTAACACCGTGTTTTAACAAAAAAAAATTTAAAAACCAAGCCAAAAGATAACATGCCAATGACCTTGCTGACATGTGGGCCTCTTCTGTACATACAGTTTCTTGAACCAGACTAACATGAGACACTACCAAATTTCCATCCAATCGATAAATCAAATGATTAGAAAGTAATATGCCAATAAATGAGTTATAGGTTAATGACCAATACCTCGTTTCCATGCAAATTCACCAGTGTTTTCAGCTCAGCTCTGCGAAAGAGAGCAACATGTCCTTTGCCCAACAACAAATCCAAGAGCTACATCATTATTGTTAAACATAAAATTATTAAGTGGAAGAAAAACACTCTGTGAACTTCAAATAGCATTTTAGCTGATCCAGAAGAAACATGTTTCATTGAATGAACAACAAATTTTCTAGATGATGATGTTTCTGATTTAAATAGAAGTTGAAATAAGAGCAGCTAAAATGTTTTGCTGATACAAAGAAAAGGATTAACTCAGCACCTTACTTATTGGCCATGCAACTGGAAAGCAGATCCAAACAAGCACACGAACCACAGGTGCCACTTTAGCACCAACTGCTAAACCATATCGAGAACAAATGGATTGAGGTATAATCTGTGCTCAATAAAAGGAAGTCTTAGCTGTTTATTAGCAAATTACCCACTTTACATTAGTCTCACATGCTTATACACTGGAATAAAGTACAATGGCACATAGGCTGTTCAAGATAACATAAAAAGAAAAAAATACGCGTCATTAAAAAATAAGATAATTTGAAAATGATGCAGTCAAATCACCTTACCTCTCCAAATAAGAGTATCAGAGTCACAGATATTAAAATAGCACCCCATGGTGACACTAAGCCATCCAAGAAAATAGGAAGTGCCTGTCAACATGACCATAATGAGTATTATTTAACTCAGTTTCTGACTGGGCCTGTCAGCATATTAATTAGTATGTATCGTGGGTGATATACAAAAACAATTGAACTTAAGAACATTCTGCAAAAGTCTGAGGTACCTCCATAGCAAGAGCGTTGCAAATCAGAAGCGTACACAACAACAAATGTTGTTTTTTCACCACAGGCATAATTTTAGCTGTCACAAATGTATCAATACCATCAATGTTCATCAGAATAATATTGATAATCTTTTATTTGGCAAGCACATCCACAGTATAATACCATCTAGGGCAAATGGCATACTTCAATAACTAGAATTGACAACCTGGATCTAGAATCTAGCATCCACAAGAGAAGAGCCAACAAAAGGGATCCCAAAAGTTATTTCTATGAAAATGACATAGGAATCTATTATATAGAATTTTGAAACAAGCAACGGTGTTAGACTTGGCAATTATCCTACAAAATAATTAGAAACATAAATTTATTTATTCCAAACCAAATAATAAAACAAATTATGAATACTAGGAGTCTTTAAAATAAGGAGATCAAGTTCACAATATATATCCTATGACAGCAGATTTTAAGCATCCCCCTTCACTTAACTAACTCCAAAACTCTATGCTATATTGATAGGACTGGCATGAGTACAATTAAAAAAAGAGCTTGAATTACCCTAAGAGCAATAACTCAAATCTGATGTAATTGCAATTGTGCTCTTGAAGAATGAGACATGCATTTTGTCTGTGTGAAACTACAGAATCAGTCATGCATTTTATAATGAACCCCAAACTGGCACTCATGCGAATATTTTATCATGCATCTGCAGCATTTGAACATGCACTTTGTAATGAAACCCATTCTAGCACTTCTACAAATATTTTATTTGCCTATTTAGTATTTATGAATCCAATTTTAACATTCAGGGTATGTACAATGGAAGCTCCAATGCCAAGACCTTACAGGGTCTGATATGAAGGGATGTATGGTGGGAGAGCTCTATATTGCTAGCTCATCTTATTTCACTAATGGGTTTCAAGCCCAAGATAAACTATGATCAACAAGATTGCTTTAGGACAGTATTAAGGATTAATCTTGGTGTAAAGAGAACACAAATACAGAGCAACTTAAGAGTCTACATCAAAATCTGCATAAGACCAGCTTCAACCAAGGAAATGATTCCTCCTAGAATCAACCTATCCAACCAAGCTGGAAACCAAAAAAAATAGTAAACAATCAAAACAAACAGTATTCTATGTGAAAGGAGAACCAACAGATTCAAAATATGTTACTACAAATTCTAAATTTCCATAGCAATTGAGAAATCCAGACCAAATGCAGCACATCCAGCCAGTCCAAAAAATCCAGACCGGACCAGATTTGAATCAGATCCAGCCAGATCTGGTAACAGTGCTTCACATTCAGTAAATTTTACTGCTTACATAAAATTCATCAGGGCTCTCGGTTCTTTTAATAAAATCAGACAAAGCACATTATCATACAGAGATTTCACTTCCCTAAACACTAATTGAGTTAAAACTCTGATTAAATTTGCCCTAATATCCACAAAATATAATAAAAACAACAATAATTCTTCCACCCCTATAGTGTCTCATTAGGCATGACTTCATCCGCTTAGTCCAATTCCTCTGGTTTTCCGGCCTTTTCGAAAATCTAACAAAGTCTAGTAAATCTGTTAATAATTCACTTCCCAAGAAACTTGTCCAAATAAATTTACTCTTAAGAACTACAAAATATACAAAAACAATACATTATTTTATATCCACATGGTAGAGCTTCCAGTATTCCTCTGCAAGTTCTGCAAGACTAATCTTAACTTAAATTTCTCTGCTTCTGACCACTCTAAAGCTTCCACTTCCCTAAACACTAATTCGGCTAAAGTTCCACTAAATTTGCCCTAATTACTGGAAGATTAAGAAAAGAGAACAATATTTGGGAATCGATTCCTCTGCAACTCCTTATTGAGCTTCAAAGCATCGAAGAGCTATAAATATTTCACTTCTTCAACTTCTCAGTTAGCCAAGAATCCATCAATTCGTAGAACAGCTCTAAAGATTTCAGTTGCCTAAACTCCAATCCAGTTAAATTTACCCTAATTTCCGCACCATACGGAAAAGTAATCAATCTTTGTCGACAATTCTTCTGCTACTTCTCAGGTTTCTAGAATCTATGAAAGCTCTGAAAGGCATAAAGCTTTCATTTCCCTAAACACCAATCCATCTAGAGTTCCACTAAATTTGCCCCAGTTACCACAAAAGCGAAGAAAAGGAAGCGATATTTCGCCGCTGATGCCTCTGCAACTTCTCAATAAGCATAATTTCAACACCTGAGCTTATAATCTATTAATCATAAGATCAGATATAAAGATTTTACTTCTCTAAACTAATCCAGCTCAATATCTCTAAATTCACCCTCTAACAAACACAGTGTTCGACCCCCGTACCTGCGTGCTTACGATCCTGCGGTTTTCCGGACTTGAGCAGCACCTCCAAATCCACCAAACTGAGCGACATGAGGCCGAGCGTCAGCCCAGACATCATTCCCGCAAAAAGCACCAGCAATAAACATATCAGCACATAAATCCAGAACTTCGTAGAGCAGCATTCGTACTGCACGGCCATCCTCGAAACTTTAAAATCCTCAAATTCTCGCAGCTCCAGATACTACCCCAGAATGATGGATTGCTAGTAGTCCGACCTAAAAACTAGTGTTAGAGAATCAGATTCTTTCCTCCATTCGCTTTCCGTGGAATCAGATGCCTTCAAGAAGAACAAACATCCAATGAAACGTAGAAGTTACGGGTATGTAGAAGAAAGCGAAACAAAAAGGCTGTGGTGACGTCACGTGTCCGTTAGTCGATGTGAGCGGAGGTGACATGTGGCTATAATTTTGTATTTGTGCGCTGGAATAGAAAGGGTGGGTCTCTATATCTAGGGACAGAGTATACTTTTGTTTTTTTTTTTTGTTTTTTTTGTTTTTGTTGTTGTTGTTTTTTTTTTTTTTTTTTTTGGGATGAAAATGCAAATTATCTATTAAAATAAAATAACACTTCACAAAAAAATAAGGGACGCATTGCGTAGCTTCCTGCCGTTATATGTGTTATTTGCTAGTTGATGTTGAAATTGATATTGGTAGCAATCGAAATTTGCTATATTGTTAAGAAAATAAGAATGTATTGAACTAATGTAGTTGAATTTGACATGGAATTGAATTGGGAAATTAAAATGTTTAACATCACTATTTTCAAATGATTTTTAGCTACTATTGGAAGTAAATAATGAGGGACAAATTTGAAATGGCAAATACTGAGTACAAATTTTTTTTTCAACTTGTTGAAAATAGCTAATAATTTGTTATATAGAATCCCTTTGAAACATATAAGACAAATGATATATAGGTTTCTTTATGCAAAAGCTTGTTAAACAATATAGAGCTTCATTGTAATCTGATTTTTAGCTCCATTTGCATCCTGCAAGATATGTATAAAGATGGTTGTCAATAGATTATTATAGTAAATAAGCTATTGTAATGAAGAGTGTGACGAACAAACTAATTTCTTTGAAATAGTTTTTTAAATAAGACATTAGCAAGGGAAGTAGAATTATACCTTTTGATATGCGTTAGTCCTACTTACAATTGGCACTGATAATAATATTGTTCTGATTAAGTGTGAAGTCTCCTTTTGCTGAAAAGTCTCTTAGCATGAAGACAATATCTGATTTGTCGTCAATATACTGTTCATAGGTGACGTTGTGGAGTTCAGGGAGCAATACCTAAATGATGGACTTGTCACAAGAACAGTTAATAGTTTTTTTTATTATCAGTAGTCAAAATTGTTTTCAGATACAAGGAGTGTATGTATGCAACTTGTTTGTTGCATATAATGCAATGGGTAGTTTGCTCTTCTAGTGTTCCATATGCATCAAATTTGTAATTACAGTTTGGACAGAATGCATGGAATGGACTTGAGAAGGCATTGGCTATTCTTAATATTCCATGGACCTACAAGACGTGTTGAAGTATTATTATCTTTTGGCTCAGATTTACAAAATTGTAAGTAAAGAAATCAAAGAGTTTGAAATTACTTACCTCAAATGTTGATTGTAGTACTGTGTTTAATCTATCCAAGGTCCTTTTATTATTTAGTTTACCAATATATGTTGACTGGCCTGTATAAAGTTTGTTGTCCCTTGAATCTATCCGTTTAACAATATTCTTGAAAAGCATAGGTGGGAATTGATTCCTTTGGACTTTGTCTTGCATTGCTAAGAAGTGGTGCTCCAAACTTGAATGCATTATTAGCTATTTTTTATCAAGAGAGTTAGCATTTTTTTCCATGTATCTAAGGAATATAATAGAAAATGAAAGAGGAACAATACAACGAATTGATGATTGGAGAGAATACTTTACCTGTGTTTTGTCAAGTTCAGTATCTCCATCTTTCAGATCAACAAAATATTGGTTTCCTTTCTTTGTTGTGGCCACTACCAAGGCACCAATAGTTCCTGTAGAATATTCATCTGTGCTTCTAAGTAATTGTTTGATTGGAGTGCTTGGTATGAAGTTGTATTGTTGACAAATTTGCGGTATGACTTCCATTGTGTTGGAGTTGTTTAATATAAGGATGCAATCACAGTCACCACGATCATAATTTGTCTTTACAGCAATCTCGAAGCCTGAAATGTAGATGCCTAAACCTGGGACTATCTTCTGTTCAAATTGCTTGACAAGGTCACCGGTTATGTTTATTGTCACTGTCATCTCAGCTTTGGCATCTATTAGATCAGCCCGAAGCACTTCACGTGTTCTATTGTTTTAATCTAATGTTGTCTTATAGACAACAATGATATCTCCTTCAAATGTCTATCCAACTCTCCGGGCATTGAGATCTTCAATAGACATTGAGTTGGGATTTTTTGTCTTTGATCTGTGGGGATTGAAAGAGAATTATTTGAATACTAGGAAATTGAATCAGTATCATATATTTGCAAATTGAAGGTGTCATTTACCTTTTGTTGATTGTTGTTGTTTCGCATCCAATTGTTTCTCTTGTCTTTTGTTGCTTTCCATTTTTTTGCTACAACAAAGTTGTCAAATGTTAAGATACATGTTGTGGAATGTTAATTTAGTAATTGTGCTTTTTAATAACAAGGAGTTATAATTATGTCATAAATGAAAAATAGAATTTTGTGATAAATAGTGATCAATTCATACCTCCAGATATGTTGAATAACATGGTAAAGTTTATTTGTTGACATGAATTACACAATATGTTTGTCTATGTACATTACACCAAACATGATCAATGAGTGGTCTAGATAGGGATTGTATATTGTTTAATAGAAAATTCATTTTGTGTGTTTGCATATGGCTAGAGAATTCTTTTGTTTTCTTGTTATGTATAGACATGTCAATGTTGAAATCGCCTACAATGTATAGAGTAGCATGAATATTTATGCAAGAAAAAACTTGGTTGGTGATTTCTATGATTTCTAACAATGGGGTAGCAAGTCTTACATATAGATTAGATATGTTGATTTCATTACCGTCGAAAGTTGTTGTTATTGTTATAGCTTCAGCATTATTTGTTTTGTGTTGCATAGTTTTTAATATCTTATATTTTCTGGGGTGAAAGTCATAACACCATGTATATGATATGTTGAGAAATAATTAAAATTTTGAAATGGATTAATAAAATCAGAGGATCGAGTATGTGTTTCTTGTAAACAAAAAATATCAGATGACATTATAGCATGATCATTGAGTATGTCTTCTATATGAAGAGGCAAGTTACGTGTATTCAATGTGGACAGTAATATTTGTCCAGTATAAATTTCTTTTAAATGTTCATTTTGAAATTTCCACATTACTGTAGATTGTAGACGTGACATTTCGACAACTACCTTTTTCTTTATTTTGAAATTGTTTTGTGTAATAGGTTTCAGCAAAAATAATTTGTCAATTGTTCTAGTGCGTGAAAGCGCTGTATATGCCAATCCATGTTTGTTTATGCCTGAAGGGTCAAATGCAAGACCTTCTATTGTAAGTCTTTGGGATCTATGAATAGTACGAGCACATGCTAATTGGATTGGGAATTGTTTTCTAATAGTTATCTTCTTTTGGTTTGAATGCTTTTAAATAGGTTTGGCAATACGAAGTATAGGTGTCCAATCTTTATCAATGTCATTGGTAAAGCATTGTGCTAGCCTTTTTGACTGTCGATGTCCAATTTGTGGATCATTAAATTTAATCCAAACGATGTCAAAGTCAGCAAATTTGGTGTATGCTTTAAAAATTCCATCGGATCCATTGACTAGACCATCTTGTGTGTCATAATTACCAGCATATATTTCAACTTTCAACTAAGATATTTGGCTTCAACTCTATTTGAGTTGGTAAATTGGTTGAATGATTATAGGATCTTATTGCATGATAATTGTCTTCATATTCATCAATTGAATTCAATATGATCAGATCTCCATGTGCAATTGAAAGCATTTTTCTATTGTGTGTATCAACATCTTTTCTTCTATAATATAGAAAAGGGAACATTGGGTCCATTGGTGGTGGGCAAAGGCAGTTTTGATTGAGATATTCTAAGTCGTCATTTGTTTGTGATCCAATGCGTATTCTATTCAATATGTTGATGAAATTTTGATTTCTTTGTCGCATTGTTGTTTGCAAGGAGTAGTACTTTATTTTCTATTTCCAAAAATTATACGGCATTAGTTCATTTGTTGTTAGTAAGTTTTCAAATGCTAAAGAATCTTGTACGGGTTGTGCTTGGTAAAGATCGCCACAAAAAATGGTATCAAGATTTCCAAAGTAGCTAGTAGGCATTTGCATTATATCTCATAATCGTTTGTCAATAGATCGCATAAATCTTGCACCTACTAGTGAAATTTCATCTATCAAAAGGACTCGTAATTGTTGATAATGTTTTGACATTGTATCTAATGTTTCAGAATTCAAAGGAATGAATTCTGACTTGTTGAAAGGCATATGCAATGTTGAGTGTATTGTCATGCCACCAATGTTGTATGTTGCTTTTCCTGTATAAGCAAGAATCAGGCCTTTTGGTTTGTCTGGATCATTATCAATAGAATTGTTTTATATGCGAATAAGACTTTGGTATATTGCTTTTGCAGTAAAAGTTTTTCCAGTTCCAGCTCCTCCTGTTAGGAACAAATGTAATGGAGTTTTGTTATTTTCCAATTTTTTTAATACAATGTCTTTTACAATTGCTGCTTGTTCTTTGTTTAACATTTGTCTCATTTTGTAATATTCGGCATTGTCAATCATTTGATGATGTTTTGATATTTCAAATGCAACAGAATTTGTTTTGTTTGTTTTGTTGAGTTTTAATGTATCAATATCTAATACTATGTTATATTATTCTTCTTGTGATGAATGCTTTTTAGGTGAGGGCTGGTTGTGAATTTGTTCATCAATAGTTTTTAGGTTGGCAATAGCAGTGTCAATGTCACCCCATGTGTGATTGACATTGTAATTGCATTTGATGAAATTAGCTCTAATTGTGCGCTCATGATATGAATATGCATTATGCCGTGTTTGAAAACCATCTTTTAGTGTGTTTTCATCTATTGTAAACGGCACATAAAGTAGTAGTTGCTCTCTGTAATGATTCTCTTGGTCAATATGTCTATTAAAATTGACAAATCGTATAACATTTCTCTTGGTTTTGGCTTCTAATTTCGTACCATTTTTTTGTATTCTGAAACAAATTGTGCAAGACAAATGTCTGTTATTATTTTAGGTCGTGCAAGATAATAGTCTATTAATGAATTGCAAGTTACATTTTCTGAATCATCTGGTTCTTTGTTCAAATGTTTTACTGACTTTAAAATAAATGTTTACTCATTATCAGGCCTGGTGTCAATGAATATACATTTCCTTGAGCTATAGTTTAGTGGAAGAGATAGTACGAGGTGAACAGCTTGTTGTGAAGACATTTGTTGTAAATTGAGCAATGTATTTCCAAGTTTACTTATCATTCTTATAGCATCTATTTTATTTTGTTCATGTTCTTTTCAAATTCTTTTGAATGCATTTGTCATTCCACTTTTGTCATGTAAGAGCTACAATACATTGCTGCGACATATGCATTCAAGACGAATTGTGCGTCTATATTTGCGTTCCATATTTCTAGTATTTTTTTGGCAAAGCTATTATTCCATATGTGTGCTGGTTTCCTTTTCAAAAATATTGTGGGCCTATGGATTGTAGATTTGATGGCCATTATGTAATCATCCTCAGTTAAATTCATTTCTTGTAAAAACATTTCGAAAGAGAGTGAATTGTCATAATTTGATTGTTGTAAAGTGGAGAGAATATCTTTTGATGTTGAAATTGTAGTTTGATCATTGTCTATAGAAGGTTCAATAATTGAAGTTTTCCCCATTGGTGGAAGTGGAAAATTATATCAACAATTTTATTTTTTTAATTTTCTACATTGCTTGGTATGGTGATGTTTATGTATTACAGCTAAGTCAGGATGTAGTTCTTCAGTATTACATTTTATGTACTTGTCTACAAATTCTTCAATATTTGCATTACTATCTCTACCATAAATTGGTGCATCTCTAATCCACAGGAGGAAATGGTCATGTTCATTTCCACGATTTTGGAATTCAGTTACAGAGAAATAATCCAAGATTTTCCCAAAGAAGGAATTGTCTGTCAATATTAGTTTTTTTATTGCATTGATTCTATGCCTATAATAATGTGCACATGTCACAGGATCTTTCCTTATGAGTTGAAATTTGTCAGTTTCATTTGCTATGCTGTGTTGCTGATTTGTTTTTGTTTGATATGTATTGTGTAATTCTTCAAGCATTTTTGATAGTGGCTCCCAGTTTTGTTCAGCGCTTGTAAATGTAATAAAAAAGGTAGGTGGTCCAAGTTGTCTAATCATTGCAAATACATTTCTTTTCAATTGGTGCATATAATTTAGAGATATTCTTATCCTTTTGAAATCAATGTAACCAATGTCAGATCTAAGAATCTTTTCTAAATTGGGTTTATGTTTGACATCTTTTGCTACTAGCTTTCTTCCTTTTAGTTGACCTTTGCATAATCTTATCCACATTGTGGATAGAACTTGGTGTATGAGTATCTTAATGGTCTTGAAAAATAGATTTGTTGTATGCTAAGCAAACTTTCTATTTGAGTTTTGTAATTCCCATTGTACAATTTTTTGGTATGGAAAAGCTTTGGTTATGTTTTCATCACGTGGTTCCCCAAAGAATAGTGTAGGAAAATTCATTTCTTTTGCATATTTGTCTTTAAAAAGTCCAATAGGATTATGGCCTTCTGCTGGTGCAAGTTCTATAATCTTGTCTTGCATTTCATGTATAGATTTTGATTCAGTGAATCTGTGTATTAAGGTCTCACAAGGATTTTCATTGTCTATATCATTTTCCACATTGCTTTCTACATCACTTTCACTGGTAGTGTTTTCATTTATTTGATCATTGTCGTTATTGTATTGAAGAGTTTTTTTTCCAATCTTTGTTTAATTAGACATTTTCCATTTTATATAATGTTCTTTTGCCTAATTGTTTTAAAGCTTTCATAATGATAGTTGCACGTACCATTCCTGTTTTGTATGCATTTCTATATTGTAGTCGTCTTTTAAGAGCAACATCAATTGTAGATGTCTCGTTAGTAGAGCGTGGTAATGTTGTTTGTATAATGTCTATGTTAATTGGTACATTGATAATAGAGCCTGTTAGACCCATTTGGGAATTTTTGTATCCTAGTTGCCATATTTGTGCAAATGCAATTCTAAGTGAGATTAATCATTCTTCTAGTTGTGAAAGCATTGCTACATAGTGCAATGGTTTATTCATCCTGATATAATCTGGTGTTGCATAACTAGGTAGTTTGATATGGTTCAATGATGCTTTACAATTGCGACAAATATAGTTTTCTGGTAGAATACATGTTTTTTTTGTTAATTTGAAATATGCATGCTTTTGTTTGTCCTTCAGCATTGATATATCTTTCTTGAAATGCAATATTTGACAAATTGAACATGCATGTTTTGGTGTGTCTTGATTTTTTTTTTTTGAATATTTCTAATGGTGACATTTGAGTTTTTTTGCCCAAGGTTGTAGGTGCTAGTATATTTCTTGCACGTATTTGTTTTTTAATTTCTCGAAGTGATCTGGGCTTATTATTTGTAATGTTTTTGGTTTGGCTCAAAAAATTTATGTTATGTATATTATTATTTCTAATGATTTGTTTAAAGTTACGTAATCTTATATGTGGTGATGTTGAATGTGATTGAAAATCAATTGGTTGTACTTCATAATGAACGAGTGGCTCAAAATGGCCATAAAGAGGATTTGCATCGTGAAATAAGATAGAGTATGCTTGTCCATGTGATGCTTCGTTGAAATGTAAGTACTTATTTCCTTTTGTCATTGACCAAACATATATTTTTATATTTAACCATTTGGATAGCCAAAGAATACAAAATATGTCTCCCCATAATCCAATTTCTTGATTATTTGTAGTTGGTATTGCAGAGAGTCGCATTCGACGGAGGTATGTTTCGACATCTTCTATTTTGTGTAATTCATAAAGTGTATGAGGATGCAGTTGATACTTATATGAACTAATTGCTTCTATGTTGCCTTGTGAAAGGCAATTGAGGAAGTAATCAATAAGTCCATTGCATAATTCAATTGATGTATAGCAATGATGAAGTAGGAGTTCTAATGCATCAAAGAGATAGTCACCTACATTGTATTTAAATGTCGTGATCCTAGGCAATCCTTCAAGCCTTAATGCATTGTCCATATTAGAAATTTGAGTCTGATTTTTCAATGTATATTTGTCAACTTCTATTATTTCTTTTATATGTGTGTATATTGTTTGATTGTATTTGATAATGTAGGAGTGGCTCAAAGTGACTGCAAAGAGGATTTGCATCATGGAATAAGATAGAATATGATTTTCCATGGGATGATTGATTGAAATGTAAGTACTTCTTTCCTCTTGTCATTGACCAAACACATATTTGTATGTCTAACCATTTGGATAGCCAGTGTATACAAAATATGTCTCCCCATAATCCAATGTCTTCATTGGTTGTTGTTGGCTTTGTAGAGAGTCGCATTCTACAGAGGTACGTTTTGGTATCTTTTATTCTATGCAATTCATATAGTGTAAGAGGATTCAATTCATAGTTATATGAAGTAATTGCTTCTGCATTGCCTTCTGAAAGACATTGCAAGAAGTAATCAATAGTTCCATTGTGTATTTGGATTAATGTGTAGCGATTGTCAAGTAGAAGCTCAAATGTATCAAAGAGACAATCTCCAACATTATATTTAAAGTTGTTAAGCCTAAAAAATCCTTCAATTCTTAAGGCACTATCAATATTGCAATCTTGAGACTGATTTCTGAATTCATATTTTTCTACATCTATTATTTCTTTCTTTGGCACTGCTAAAGAATCTATCTTCCTTTTCATTTTTTTATTCCTTGAAACAAAGTTTATAATTGCAGGATAGGAGGGATATATTTTACCTTGGATATAGATGAGGTGGATGTTTACTAAATTTGTATTTGTATTTGATCTTTAGATTACCACTTTTTGTTGTAATACCTCTTCTTGCTTGTGGTTCTGCAATATAAAATTGTCATTGTTATATTCACATGGTTTTATTTTTGTTCTAATCATATTCAATAAATGAACAATTTGCCAATTATCTATTCGCTATATGGACATATGCAGTCTACTAAGTTTTTGTGAACTAGTGAGACATTGTCAATGTATTGTTTTGATAGAATTTATGATTACAATTATACACTTTGTTCTAAACTAATATAAAATAATTCTTAAATAAAAACAAAAATTCATATGTCATAAATAGAATAGTTCTAAAATCTAATAAAACAATTCTTAAATAAGATAGCTTTGTCTTTTTTCATCTATTTATTATCTATTTGTATGTGTATAATAATTTAAATAGATATTAAGATGTAATAGAGAAAATGTAATTAAAGATTTATTTTTCTCCTCGATCACTTGGCCACATAGAATACCATATCGATAATGCTTATAACTGATCTAAGTTCAGTTTCGATTGAATTTAAACAAGTCAATACTTTTGACATTTATTTTGTATTGCATTTGTATGCACTTAACCTAAACTTATTCTAAATATAGATATGAAAAATGATATGGACTAGAAGTAGAGATTCTCAAAGAAGCATTAAACTCAAAACATTATGTATCATAATTATTTTAGTATGCTCTTACAGTAGCCAAGCAGAAAAGAAATTGCTTATACATATTAGACAGTTGAACTAGATTCATTATTGTTAGAATTGGAAGCATCAGGAACTGGAAAGGTCGTCAGAGTATTTGGAACAATTGGACTAACTTGAGGAACATTTGAGATAGTGGGCACAACATTTTGGATAGGGGTAGAGTGATGAAGCAAAGGTGGATGAGGAACATGGCCCAAGAGAAAATGAAGGGCAAGAAAAGTCCTTTTGACCCGTGATGCAAAGTGTGGACCAAGTTGTAATTGATGGGAATCTACAGCATTTTGCATAGTGAGGATACAATCATTTTGTATGCCAATTTTGATAGCATTATAAACACACAACATCGTTGGATCCTTGCGTATTTCATTAAAGGTAAAAAGACCTCCTATGAGAGCTAAACCATAAAACAGTTCATAGTTCTCAATTGCTGACTTAAAAGTTTCCTCTGATATGAGATAACTTTGTACATAGTCAAATGCCAACTTTTTGAGGAGGTCAAAATCCTGGAGGAGATCCATTGCATTGGAAAGGAAGATAGAAACAACTTCTGAGTACTATAGGACTTGTGGAAATTCTTGAAGGATTTCTATCCCCACCACTGTTCGAATTGCCTCTTCCACAGCTGCACAATCAATCATAAAAACATGGGCTATCTTCACAACATCATATCTTCCAATGTCTGTCGGTTCCCATTTTTGAGTTGGGAAGAATATGCGTTTGTTCTTTTGCCACTCCTTCATTTTGAACTGTCAAAATGGTGTGTAGCAAAGAAAAAAAATTGTAATAGAAAATCTTTGATCAATAAGATAGTGAAATATATTAAATATAGAAAGAATGCAACATAGTGTTGATCTAAGTAATATATTGTACAAATTGCATGTTTTGAATTTACATATGTTTTAGACCTGTATTCTAGTCAACTTAATTGAAATTGAAATTAGTCATTTGGTAATATGCATAAGAATGCTAAGACTATAGATGCTTGAAAATGTCATCAATTTGCAAATGTTATTTTATTCCAGAGTGTTTGGGTAATAGGAATCCATCTAGGATAAAAATAGATTGCAATAGGGATTCAAGATACTGCCCAAAGTGTCTAATCTATGCAAATGATAAAGAAGATTATCAACAATCGACTTGTATGTTATTTTTGTGTGTGTCATACTATTGCATACAAATTGCACATGCAAAATTTAAGAAACATCATGTTTATAGAAATAAAGCTATATGATCTTGCTCTAAGATTCTTCAAGAAATTCTTTGAACTTTGTCAAAACAGTAGTTGGTAGCTGTTTTGAAATGCAATTTAAAACCTAACCATCAATGTTCATAACCATATAAATAGAAATCTTCGAGGTGAGTGCACATAGAATGGTCAATTTTGCAACTAGACCATTGAAGCCAATAACAATTATCATAAAGAAAATTGTGCACATATAGAGAGAGCTCTTTGACAACATTATCAAATTCAAATCAGGCAATAGACATTATTCAAATCAGATCATGTTCAGTTACAAGAGTTATTATATAAATATATTTATATATACATAAAAATACAAAGACAAAGAAGTCTACACTGTTGCCCTCTATTGAATGTTGGTTGCATGTACTTCCTTGTTTTATATTGGAATATTCATACTACTTCTTCCATGCCTATTTACCTTGAGTTGATAATGATCAGTAACCGCCAAAAAAATATAAGAACACTATTACATTGCATATCAGCAATATGCAAAAATGCAAAGTGTTTTTTACTAGAATGAGCAATAGAAGCACTATGAACACCTTGACTATCATAATAGTGTATACTTGTAACATGATTTCATCCTTAGAAAAGTGAGCCATTTCTTTTCCACACTGGATAACTATATAATTTGTAACTGCAATTGCATAGAACAACTATTTGCAAGTTCTTAGCATTCCATCAATCACATTTGCATTTTCTGTCAATCAATCATAAAGTATCCTTTAGAATGTAGGTTGTATCAAAGTCTATGACTATTATACTTGTTTGAAGAATAATTATACTGTCATGAATGGTATATGTAAGTTCAGTCTGTTATTCATGATGATTTGATCAGGATCTTGACTGTGAATAGTAAATTGATATCTAATTATTTTTGTGGAGTTTTTGCAACTCAAGCTCCATTTTCATGACAGTGTAGAAATTGGAGGACAATATCATTCAAGTAGAGTTGGTCATACATTAATTGTTTTACTTTTGGTGATCTACATGAAGCTCTAAAAGATTATCTACTGACAACAATATATGTTATTCGTGACGAATTGCTCTTATTGGAGCTATTGCTTTCTATTAGCATATAAGTAGTGGGTCTGGTCATGAAAATAGAAATGATGGCCATTATCTTTGAAATAGACAATACCTATGGAACTAGTACTATTCCTGTGGATGTATCCAGTATTGAAAAGTTGTACTATTGTTCCAATTGATTAAAACTAATTTCAGCTATAGTAAGTTACTTTTTTTTTCACTTTTAGGATAAAGTACATAGTAAACCTAACACAGTATGAGATAAAAACTCTAACTGATTCCATTTATTTCTCCTAACATTTGTATTTTATGGCCAATACCAAAACAAATCTGTATAAGAACAGACATTTAAAAGTCAGAAGAAGTAGTTTTGATCATTTATATATGTAGAGTTTCATTGGTATTGCAATAGAAAAGTTGTAGATTATCAACAATATATTTGTTGCAGATAAAAAAACATAAATAACAATAAATCATATTTTTATAGAATATCTTTTAGTCGTGCTCTTAAGCTATTCATATTAAAAGGGAATATTGTAATAAAGAATACAATTCTTTATTTGTAATTTGTACTTTTCTATAAGTAAAAATAAGAATATTGTTCAATCAAAATTTTGTTCTACAAAGAACAATATCAATTCGATTTGAAATTGTTTGCTTGAAAATCTTTTAAAGAAACAACTTTTCATGCATTGCATGTTTCTCCAACTGTATACACAATCTAATTGTTTGCTTGAAAAGCTTTTAAAGAAACAACTTTTCATGCATTGCATGTTTCTCCAACTATATACACAATCTAATAACTTATCTTAATAAGATGTTTGACATGATCAATAGCAAGATCAAATGTATTAATCTTAGTAGCAGATACATGGCTACTTTGTAGTAGATACATGGCTACTTTGTAGCAGACACATGGCTAGTGGTAGCTATAGATGAAATGTTACAATTGTGATTGATATTGTATATCTCTCTTGTATCAATGTCAGTACTGACAAGAGCAGGGTCTTCCAAGAATTGATTAGGACAATGGTTACCAATGCCATATGGAAAAATGGCGATGCCAGAGTTTTTTATGGGCATTGTATTGATGACCATGCTGCTACTAAACAAACACTTGTCAATAGGACTAAAGCAAGATTGGCACAATGAAGATGTACATTGAGTAATGTAATTGGTTGAAGTTATATCAATGTTTTCAGGTAAAACTTCAGGAAGACACATGGATAGTTCTAAATTGTTTGATTTACCTCCAAGAAAATGATCATTCTTTTCTATCATTTTTGTTAAAGGTTCCATGTAATTATCTGTCGCTAATTGAACAAAGTTGTCATCACTTATAGCATTTGATTTCTCCTGACTCAAAAGTGGATTTAATATAGGAGTAGACTACAAAGTAGACAGGGGCAAAACAGGTTGATTAGTGGACAAATTGGATGGCTTTGGATTGACATACAAGAAATTTGTTCTTGCTTTACTGCCATTGATAGATATAGAAGCCTTATCATAGGCAAGAGCGGCTTCTTCTATTGTATCAAAAGATCCTAACCATTAACGTTTCTTGGACCTACCATTATAAATTTTTGCAACATAGCTACCCCAAGGTCGTCTCCTAACACCTCTATATGAGATATCCTTTATACAGTTGTCCATTTCCTTAGGACTAAAACATGGAGCTTTGTTTCCTTTACCTATTTCTATGGAGTCCTGATAGCTTGATTCTGTGTGAATGTTCTTCATTATTTGTTTCTCCTTCCTCTAATTGGCTTCCAAACTAGGAAATGGAACAATAGGCTTCTTGGAAAACAAGTTACATGGTTTTGAATTGGGATAGATAAAATTTGTAATTGCACTATAGCCTCTCATTGATATAGCAACCTTATCATAAGCATAGGCAGCTTCTTTTGCTGAATCAAAAGTTCCAAGCCACTTCTGTTTTTTCAATTTAGGATCCCTGATTTCTGCAACATAACGACCCAACGAGCGTTGTCTAACACATCTATACCTTGTTCCTTCTGTAGAATGTTTTGAATAAATAACACTTAGGCTTAAGTGTGTTCTTCTTTCTTCCTTTTGTACTGATTCTTCAGTATTCGATTGCTTTAGCAATTTCTCCATTCAATATCTCTTTTCTAGACCAAAATTACAATAGTGTTAGAATTTTTTTGTATCGTCAAATTAGTTCAATTCAAGATTTCTTCAACTATCTTTGCAGTTGGAATCCACATTTGAAAGACTCCTATACATTATCAAATGCAATTGACTACAACAACTATATCTTTTTTTATTCATAACAATTATATTACTAGAGGATCAAAGGATATTAAAAATGAAATGTGTTATTAATTGATATTAGAATATACGATACATTATAATAATTACAGTAAGCACATTCTTCTTTGAACATGCAACTAATAGATGTAATCTTATTGGCATAGATATAGGCACATATGTTCAAATATATTAACAGTTTTGGTTTTATAAGAATTATATAATAACTACTAACTCTGTATAAATATTATTATTAAAATTAGTTTTCACTTTGTATGCTATTACTTTATTTTTTTATTACAGCCTCTAATACATTATAACCTATTACAGATTTAACAGAATTTAAAATGATTCAAGCTAATCGCATACTTTATATATATCTATCTACATTCTTGATTTTTAATTAAAACATTTCATTGCAACATTGTGGATGAAAATAGATGAAAAAGTAAACAGTAGTTTCAACTTTAAACAAAACACATGGGAAAATTGAATGCACCTTGGTAAACAAGAGATTTCAGACTACTCCTGTAGTGTACAGAAGTTCAGGTTCAAAAAAACTTTTTATCGAGTTCTGCAAAAATTGTATTCACATGACAAATTAAGAAATTAAAATCAATAAATATAGGAAACTAGTATAATACATTCTACATTTAACACAAAAATTTATTGATAAGTTTCTTCTATGTAGTTTTGATTCCTAATGAAGCACAATTAAAATATAAGTAAAAAAAACCTTTTATTCAGTTCTGCAAAACAAATGTATTGACAAGAGAAATAAAGAAATTAGATAATTGAAATCTCATAATTAGATGATTTAGCCATTACTAAAAGTATATAGTATATAACTATAACAATAACAATTAAAATATAGTATATAACTATATTAAATATTAAAAATAAATTATTAATGTACAGAGGCATTCTAACACCAAACCGTTACCTTTTACATTAAATTTGACAAGCTATTTACATGTAAAAATATTAATTTTTAATAATAAGCATAAAATAAATCCAAAATAGAAATATTTATTAATAAAATTTATGTATATAAAATAACTCAAAGTAAAATTTCACTGTCAAATTATTAATTTTTAATAATAATAAAAAAAACCAAAATATTAATATTTAATAATAAAATTTATGTATACATGTATAAAGTAAATCAAATAGCTGCAATGTAAAATAAAACAACTCAAAGCATGATTACAAACATCAATACATTTATGTTATGTGAAGCCTTCATATAACTTATTCAATTAGCCTTTGCTAAATCAACTCTGTATATCAAACCACTATATGCTAGACTTCTAAATTTATAATTTGCAACTTCCCATCTGCCCTTTTAAGATCACCATTCCTTTTGTATAAAGTTTTTTGGTTCTTGAAATCTTCCCATTCTGTGTGTGTCAAAGATTAATTTTCCTAATATATTACATTCTAGTTGTTCAACTCTATAGGTTCTAAAAACTGTGAACTTGAAATGTTGCATTAGCAAAAGATTTATGCCTAGAACTTGATTTGGCAGAGGCATGCGGAATACAAGTCCTATCCTCTATGCCTTCCATTGGTTGATGCTACGAGGCGACCTTCTACAATTTCACCATGGATGCATAGACTGCATCTCAGTTTAAGAGTAAATCATCATGTTTTCCTTGTTCTTTTTAGCATTACATGGTCCAATGCATTTTGAATTGTATTCTGATTTAGCATCCAGTGCACTTGCTTCATCTTGGGATCTTTTAGAATTATTCTTGTAGTTTCAATCTATTGCTATTGACCCCAAGGTTTGTACCCCTTGCTCTCCAACAATTGTGTTGTATCCTTAAGGAAGACCTAAGATGAACTTGTGAGTATTTAAGGCTTGAGTAGCTGCTATGATTTGCTACTCAGTGACATTGCCTTGCTTTCCTAAGCAATATTTGTACTGATTGTGTCACTGAGTAAGGTAGACTCTTGACTCACCAAGCCAATTTTTTTCTTAACCATTTAACTTGAAGTTGTCGGATTTCAAATCCATCATAGCTTGAATTAGAATTATAGCATCACTCCAACAGGGCAATCCCAATTGGTTTACACCCTTTCAAAAATAATTTAGAGTTGAAGGATTCATTGGCATGCCTAGAGGAAGTGAAGTAAAAAGAATGCATGAAGTAAAAAGAATGCATGATAGATATTTTGAGAAGCATTTGACAAAACTACAGAATTAGATGGTAGATATATTGATAACAAACTCAAAAAGACTACAAGATAAGTCAGAAGAAATCTTCTATTCCACCAAGGATCTACAACAGAGCCTGAGCCATCCATCTTCAAAGAGCTTCAAGAAGAAAGTTATATTAACTATCTAAGCAAAGCCATAATAAGAGCAAGTGTAAAAAGCACAATGCTTGAATGCAATGGCGAGGCTTAGAGTGAAGGGTAAAGTTGGCCTCATTTGATGCGATAGCACTAGAATCTAATAGTGATGATATAAGTCCAGTCCTATTGTATTGTTATGCACATGGTCAATGATGCTAGTTTATTGTTTAGTGGTTAGCTAAAGCTTAGTTGGAGCAGAGCACCGCATTTAGAACTGAAGGTATTTTCTAGCAAGCACCCTTTTGGAGCTCAGCTCTAAAACCTACCCCTGCTTCATTTCAGCCCTAGCTGAAGGATGGAGATACTTTGAGGCTCTGTAAGGGTATTTTAGTGGAGCTATCCCAAGTCTAGTCTTTTAGTGGTAGCTAATTATACCCCATTCTTATTAGAAGAAGAAAGGGTGCTACCCCTAGTTTTGAACGTTGTGCTCTACTCGAAAGGAAAGCCATGGAAGTGCTAAGCACACCCTTGTTGAAGCCCTACTACTTTGACTATAACTGTTCATCCCCAATTTCTACAGTCAGGTAACAAGAAAATCACAAGACAACAAGAAACAAGCACCGCTCAAACATCTAGACCACTCTGCCTAGATCTTAATCTCTATAGTTGGGGCCATAAGTCTATTTATATGGGATATGGGGCCAAGCGCATAATCAATCTTGGTATAGAGCATCGAATTAAGACAATAGAAAGCTTCTTATGCCATAGAACCATAACTGAAGTTAACTCAGTTACTAAAATAGAGCCTGCTCATACAAGTGTTGTTCTAAAAATAACAGCATACTAAAAAAATGGAAAGAGGACTAAAGATGATGCATGCGAAGGCAAGAATGTGCCTGTTCTTCAGCCAATATACCCACTGCTACTGCCCACAAAACTACACCTTCTCCACACTGCTGTGCTATGCGTTAGTCTACTATCTAACTTATACAGATATGAGATTCAAACAACAAAGTTTTGAAGATTCGAACCACATACCCAGTTCAGACATAAGATATAGATAAACAACAACAAAAATTAGAGCATATTCATGCTAAATAGGATATGAACACAGATGAGAATATGAGAGTTAAAAAAATGCAAGCTTGTAGCATGTGAATGTACTTGAATTTTATTCCACAGTCGACGATGGTGATGAGAACCAACACAAAACAAATGATACTCGTTGAAAGCATTGAAGCCCTGATTTAATAAGCAGATTGGTGACTTTAACCCTCTCAAAAATGAAGTCAATTGAATGTCCTCATATAGACATCTCAAATCAATTTGGTCTCCCATACACAAAATCAAAGAAAATTCATTGTAACTTGTGAAAGTCAAGCTCCATTAATTTCAAGCATGCGCAGCTACAATGCAGAGAAGACATGAATTGTCTATATGCCCAATCTACTTTTTAAAAAGCCATCCAAAATCTCCCAAGAACTAAATTTTTAAAATGAATAATGAGGAGAAAAATGTCACAGCCGATGAAATGAAATACAAGTCAAACAACATTTATGAAGAACACTCATTACAAGCGATCAAATTTTTTGTGCAGTGAAGAAATCATGTGCTGCCTCCTCAAAATTATTGAGACAGTGAACAGTCACAATGTGACCAATGAAAAGCACTTCTTGGGAATAGCAACAAATCACAATAAATCGAAAAAAAACTATAGTTTGTGTCTATGGAGGGACTACTAACTTATACCTTAGTTTCTTTTTAATTCATATTGCCAAGCATTGTTCTTTGATATGATATCTTAGTGACTTTCTTAAAAGTTGATTTTCAATTGTTGTAGTTATATAAATTTCCAAGAAACTTTTTATAACTATTTTTTATTATAAAGAGTATTAAATTTTAAAAGAATTAAAGAATAGGTTGTTAAAAGTTGATTTTCAATTGTTGTATTTATATAAATTTTCAAAAAAAAAATTATAACTATTTTTTTATTATAAAGAGTATTAAATTTTAAAAGAATTAAAGAATAGGTTGAATAAAAGATTTTAAAAAATATTTAAATCAAAGTTAATAGTTTAATTTAAAATAGTTTTAATACAAAAACATGTAATATAGATCTCTAACTATAAGCAATATTTAGGAGAGAGAATTTTTTTTATAAACTTCACTATTTGCCAACAATTAGCATTTATTACTAATCTGAGTCATGAGGCTATCTGCCATCTCAACAATGCCTATTCTATGAATAAACTGGAAGAAAATATCCAGGCTGTCCCCGCTCTCTTCCCAATAAAATGCAATTCCCCTGCTTTTACTAATTTGGTCTTAATCTGACCTCCCCAACGATACAATTTTGCAACCAGTCCTCATTTTAGTCTTTTGGAGATCTTTTGGATCAATTTTTAAAAAGGTGATTGGACATATAGATAATTCATGTCATCTCTAGATTGTAGCTCTGCATGCTTCAAATTAATAGATCTTGACTTTTATAAGTTAGATTTTTTTATTTATTTTAGCTACGGAATATCAAATTGATTTGATATTTCTCTATGAGCCCATTCAATTGATTTCATTTTCGGTAGGGTTGAAGTCACCATTTTATTTATTACTTGCCTCGATTCACACAAAGGCGAGAATAAGAAGTAAAACCTCTCAGCTAATCATTTTTTTTGCAAAGACTGTAAACTTTAGCCACAACAAAAATAAAAGCAAAAATGCACAAAACTAATGCCACAGTTGTGTCCAATAAAATATCAGAAAAAAGACTTTCATTTTTGAAATATATTGTGAACAATAATAAACATTAGAATATTTAGTCAAATGATTTTATTTCTGACTTTTCATTGGTCTATTGAATAAAAAGTAAATAGAACTTGCATGAATACATTAGCATGCCTGCCTACGGCAGGAACTAATAACGGATGGTTAAAAGGCACACCCTGAGAGTCATATGGGCTAAGCCCAAAAAGATCTAGAACAAAGTATCAAAGGGTACAGGACCCATATAAAAACAAAGAAAAAATAGAATTAAGCAGCCAATACCATTCCTGCAGATGGCGAATCCCTGTCATCCGATTTCCCTCAAATGTCCACGGGGTCCAGGTTGACATCAGGCATAGCCCAGCCATCTTCATTTTCCCGTTCTTCATTTTGAACATTTGGCTCCTCATGCCGAGGTGAAATAGTCAAATTTAACTGAGGGAAAACCTTAGTATTATCCCACCTTGTAGTTGGTGGATGAAAAGAACCAGGAGCATTCCAGCTTGCATTGTCCATTGCAGGCCAACCAGCATTACCTGCATTATCCATAATGGGCCACCCCGCATTTTCCCCAGCTACACTAGCAGCACGGCCAAAGGTCCATCCATGCGAACGTGGAGAGGATGAGTGCCTACACCGGTGAGCACCGCGATGCGGAGTAGGCTGGGAACGAGGCCGAGAATCTCTGGCCGAACCACTTCTGCGTCTGTTAGGAGAGCGAGCTCTGACAGAGGATGGTGAGGGAGGAACATGAGCCACAATGCAAGGAGCATTCTCCCAATGATCCAACAACTCTTGTAAGTGAGCCACTTCCAAGGCAACTTTGTTAGCTTGCACTTGAATCTACATAAAAACATTAGAACAGATAATAGTTTTAATGTACAGAGAAACATAAGTTCCAATTTTGCTTTCAGAAAATATACAAGAATTATGATCTTTCCATAATGCAAATAAAATCTCCACCCTAAAAATATGCCAGATTTGAGTAAATTTTTCAGGAAACCTAGGTGAATCACCCAACAGGATGATTTGCCAAGTTAATGGCTCAGGTCTGAAAGGGCGAAAAAAATCATGAATCCATAACCAGAATTGCTGAGCTCTGGTGCATTACCAAAAGAGATGCTAAATCATTTCAACCTGTCCACAAAAAGGACAGCGGGGATCCTAGACCCCAAGGTCAAACAACCTAGTACCAACAGGCAAGCTTTGAAAGAGAATGCACCAGGCAAAATGAGCAAGTTTTGGCTCAAGAATGGCAGACCAAACAGTTTTAAACCTAGAATGCCAAAGACTTAAAGAGCTATGAATAAGCCAATGCTTATTAAGAGTGGCAGCCATGGGTAAATGAGCTGAAAGTCACCTGTAAGTCATCCTTGCCTTGAAATGATGCAAAAGTGTGTCTGGATACCATTTCCAGTCCTTCCACCATGGATCTTGGACTGAATTCCAACCTTATGCAACTTTTCAGGTGGAATAGCCATGATGATTCTGTCATAAGTAGGCTTATCAACTTTTGAAAGAGAAAATTTTACATGGAATGCTTCCCAAGCCAAAAGGCTCATAGTGGGCCTGTGAAACATATCCTGAATGGTTTGAACACCTTTTTTGTGAAATTTGAGAGCCTTTAAACCTTGCAATTTAGCCAAAGGTTGAGTTGCAGAAGCTAGGAGAGGTGACCACCAAATATTAAGGTGATTGAATGAAAGACCAGCACGAAAACCATCACCAGACCAACATAACTAAGGTTTATTTTTTTCCCAGGATTACCAAATGCTCTTAACCACAAACATGCCCGAGATTTGAATTGGTTCTCTCATGACAAAGAGAGTAGAAAAACCAATTCCTTTCCAATCCAGTTTGTGCATTGGATGTTCCATTTCAATGTTATGCCAGAGTAAAACCTTCCATGCCTCACAACTAGTGAGCGCACGAACAACCCGTTTGACAACCAAGGCAATTCCTTTGCAGTGAGTAGAAAGAATGCCAAGTCCTCTAGAATCTCTAAGAAGGCAGCAAAATTCTCATGCAACATGGTGAAAACCATGGTGAGTATCAGAAGAGGTCCATAGGAAATCCCGCAAGAGCTTTTCCAGTTTGGCATAAGAGCTTTTTGAAGGAGCCCAACAAGAAGAATAATAAACATGGGTTGCAGCCAAGATCTTAGAACAAACCTGGAATTTACCAGCTAGTGAAAGAGGTTTAGTAATCTAGACTGCAAGTTTTTACTCCACATGGGTAAGAACAACTTGCCATAGGGTGGCAGAAGTGCCCTGGAATGCAAAAGGAATACCTAGGAATCTAAAAATTTCACCATGGCCAACCCAGGGCCAGCCGTATTGCTGAAGCCAATGAGGAGTGGGAAGTATAGACTGTCTGTAGCATAACGTCTTGTGCCACTGAATGGAAGAACTTGAGGCCAAACAAAAGGTCTCCAGACAACCAAGAGCATTTTTAACTGAATTTTCTTCTTCCAGTAAGGTTAAAAAGGAGTCATCAACAAAATGACTATTAACCAATTGGCTGGAAGAATTTGGTAAAGAAATACCATAAACAAGCCTATTGGAAATTGAATGAGCAAGAAGATAACCAAAACCTTCTGCTGCAAGAACATATAGACTTGGGACAAGAGGGCATCCTTGGCGGATTGATCTGAAAAGGCCAAAAGTATGAGACTGGTGGCCATTGATAGTGATGCAAGCAGAAGCATCTAAAAAGAGCATTTTGATAGATTGAATAAAAGAGGGCTCAAACCCTAAGCTACAAGCATTGAAAGGATAAAGCGCCATTCAATGTGATCATAAGCCTTAGCAAAATCAATTTAAAAAAAAAAATACTTTTTGGTTTGATTTTCGGGCCCATTCCATTCCCTCCCAAACTGCAATGATATTATCTAATATTTATTTGGACTTAATGAAGCATGTTTGTTCAGGGCAGACAATTAAAGGAAGCAGGTTGCGGAGTTTTAGCGAAAGGGATTTAGCAATGATTTTGTAGGAGAAAATGAGGAGGGTAATGGGCCTCCAGTTGCAAATATCCTCCGGATCGCCAGCTTTAGGTATGAACTTAATGTTTCCTTGATTTATAAAATTTACTAAAGAATTGGAATGAAATGCTTCAAGGTAAACATTGTGGAAATCTTTTCCTAAACAATCCCAAAGGGCTTTGTAGAACTCAAAAGGAAAGCGATCAATTCCAGGCATTTTCCCATCTTCCATAGAGCAGACAGCTTCTTTAAGGTCTTCAATGGTCAAAAGTTGATCATAGAAGCGAGTCTGGGTTGAGGATAGCCTGTTTGGAACAACAGCAAGACAATCTTGCAAAGCAGTTTGTCGCTCAGGAGTGTAATCTTGAGCAGTGAAAACTTTTTCATAATGTCTTACAAAAGCCTGGAGAATGTCTGGCAGATCTATATGAATAGCATTGTCCTCTTTGATTTGCTTAATACCGTGTGAGGAATGTTTGGCTTGAAGAGCAAGAAAGAACTCCTTAGAAACATGGTCCCCAATTTTTAGCCAGTGCATTCTGGCTTTAAGTTGCGCTCCTCTGGTAGCATGGCAGTCAGCCATTTGTTTTTGATGTCGTAAGTTAGCAACAAGGACTTGCTTAGAAGGAGAAAAAGGCTCAGCAGCCAAGGCTTCAGAAGCAAATTTCAAAGCAGTGACAATAGCTTCATAAGCCCTTCTCCTAAAATTGGCCAGCTGACAGCCATAGATGCAAAGAAACCTCGCTATGTGGGTAATAGCATCATTCCACCACTTAATCCAACTAGTAGCATGCAACGGTCGGCATTCTAAATTCCAAACAGTTGAAATGTGTGCCAAGGTGGGTTGATGAACAAGCAAGGAAGTGTTCAGAAAAAACTAAGATTTCATGGCGCGTAGCTGAGTAAGCTGCCCACTCAATGGCAAACTAAATTGGAAAGTAATCTAACAACGTCACATCCACTAACGGCTGCACAAGAAGGGTGGATGATGTGGAGAAGTTAAAAAAAGATTATGTAGAAATCATAGCATGATCAAGGCGTTTAAAGACCTTGTCATTTCCAGCCCAAAAATTGCACCAAGTATGCCATAAAGGACTGGAGTGATGGCGGTCAACATTGGGATCAAAAAATTCCAATTTATTGCGCATATGGAACCACGCCTCTCTTTCGCCAGCTGGCCACCGAAAAGGCAGAACACCATCCTTGTCAGTACCTGTTTCAACCATATTAAAATCTCCACAAATAAGCCAAGTGGCCACGGGCAATGAATCCGCAATCCACCACCACAAAGCAGATCTTTCTGACGCATCATTTGAATCATAGACATTAATAATCCCAAAAGAGTGATTATTAATATTAAGAAGTGTCCAGACTAACCAGTTGGTGGGATCCACCACTGAATCATGCCATCGAGGGGACAAAAGAGTAGTTACACCACCTTTGCCAGCCTCATGGGTGGTGGAAAATAGTTTACTAGTTGGCCAAATACAACAACAAGCCGAAGACAAAAGAAAGCTTATAACTTTAACTTCTTGCAGGCATAGAACATCAAGAGAAACATAATGATGGAGAGCATAATGAACAGAGTACTTCCTAGAGAGGTTAGTGAGACCTCTAACATTCCAAGAGAGAAAATTCATTTAAAATCCTCCACCATCTCCCCAGAATCCAGGCTTCCAAATGAAGCAAAACTCTTCTGAAGAAAGTCGGTGGGGTTTGACCCAAATTGGAGAGGAGGGATTTGATGTTTTTTAAGCTCCTGAACAATTTCCCCCTCCTCAGGAAGCTCACGGCTATGAGAGCGCCTGCAAGGCGTCACAGAAGAATTGACATGGACTCTTGCCCTTGGCGATGATGCTTGCTACGAAGGCAGCACAAGAGGACTCTTATTGTTGTCCTTCCCGCCATTTGCAGAAAGCTTTGAAACCTCTTTAACTGCTTTAGAGGGTTTAAGAACATCCACAGAGGGTTTCACTCTATTTTTGCGATTGGTAATAGTAGCCCAAGTGTCCATTGGTTTAGAAACCACCTCCTTGGGGATAGTTACTACATGGTTTGCTACAGGCCATGCCTGTACAGTCTCCCTAGGAGGAACCCGGGTTCTAGGCATAGCAAGAGGACAATCCCTAATTTTATGCTCTGCTAACTAACATCGATAGCAAGTATTGGGCAAATTGAAGTATGTGACTTTCTAGGTGTGCTAAAGGGGGCTAATTTGAATGTCAATAAATTCCTTGAGGTCTTTCGAAAGATCCACCTCAACACAGACATGCTTTTGAGGGCATGCTTGAAAGAACCTATCAGGTTCAACACAAATAACTCTTCCTAAATAAGAGGTAATGTCATGCAGGAAATGCAAATAGGGCAAAGGCAAACCAAGGAATTCAATCCACATAGGAACTCTGTGTTTGGTATCATCAAAGGCCACAAAATCCCGTGTCCACTGTTGGAAGACCAACAGGGGAGACCGAACATACCAAGGGCCATGGTTCAAAATTGCTTGAACATGGCTAACTTCTGTAAAGTGGAAAAGGAAAAAGCCTTTGGTCAGATTCTGGACCATATCAAGGCGGACCCCATGAGGGACCCAAGCCTTTTAGACCCATTCTTTAAGCATAGATTCAGGGGGAGTTCTCCCTACAAAATAACCAATGAGAGTATGTTGCTCTAACCATAAACAAGCAGTATCAAATTCATGTGATGGTAAGATCACATCAACAAGAGAGTCTGAGGGCTTACTTCGTGGAACACTTTTGGAACAAACTTCTGGGGATGCTTGGTCGGTGGAGGAGCCATTGTTTAGAGCCAAAGAACTGCCAACACCAGCAACAAATGCTGGGTTAGAAGCAGTAAGAGGCATTTAAATGGCCAAGAAGCCGCAATAAATGCGAGCATACAGGAAAAAAAAAAGGCTATACTTCCTCTGCCTAGAGCGCGGTATGAACCTAGAGAGACAATGGTGGCCAATTTCAAAAATATGCAGAGCAAAAAAACTTTCTGTCCTTTCGTAGATATATTACAATTTTGTATGCTTTTGTTTGAATAATGATAGTGAAATTTGCATATTTATGTTATTTTTTATTTAATTTTATGGTTATTTTAGGAGAATATTTTAATATTTATTTAATTTTATGATTATTTTAAGAGAATATTTTAATATATGTATACTTGATAAATGGTACAATTTTGTATATAGTTAAGACATATTTTATATATTTATCTGGGTCTTATTTATACATGTATATATTTCAAAAAAATCGCTTAAACCATGGATTATGGGGTATACAGAGAAGGATGATATTTTGGTCGATTTCTAGAATCAACTATAGTTGAAAAACTAAGCTAATCACTTGGGGCTAACTAGGCTAGCCCGTATGGGAAGGTTGATGATTGAGATTCTTATTTCCCAAATTTGGAGCCATAGTCAGCAACAATAGCAAGAGTTTCTATTGTTTATGAATTTTTATTATGATCTTATGCCATTCATATATGTCCCAATACATCTAATACTTATTTTGATCTAACTATTTCCATGTCTCGGGTCATTTCTTCAAACATAAGGTCGACCTCGTAGTCACAGATTTGACTCCTAAATTTTCAAAAGTTAAATTCAAAATTTGGCCAATTCCTGCCCATTTTTATCCTGCCTAAAGCTAACTAAACACATATTTTGTGTAATTTATTGTTGTGTCCTTGTATTTAAAAGCATTCAATTGCATTAATTTATCATTGACTCCAATTCAAGCTTCTAATTTGAATATCATTTGCATTACAAGGAGGAACATTTCAATTTGGTGCACTAAAATGAATTTAGATTTGACCTTTTCATTCTAGGAGCATTTGCATGGCTAAGATTTGTCACCTTCAATCATTCACCCAAGTTTTAGGGAGGTTAAACTAAGAGAACATGTCCCCTTGCAATATATTGACAATCCCCTAAAGGTATTCTTAAATATTGCCAATGACAAGTAAGTGGTATTTTTCAGTGTGTCAAATTATGATATTGCCAATTTCAAATAGCAAAAAAAGGTAGAAGAAGTAGATGTGAATCAAGTGAATCAACAAGAAAAAGAGTGCATATTGCCATATCATTTCCACAAGTGCAGTACATTTCCATGGGCATGAAGTTAACCATGATACCTAGAGATACACACACATCCCCAATCCTATATATTTATCTACACACTATTTATACATGGACATAGTTTGATATATTCACCCAAACCATGTAATAATTATGCTTATTCATACATGTATCCCAATACATCCATTACTTATTCTAATATGACTATTTCCATGTCAAGTCATTATGCAAACACGAGGTCAACCTCAAAGTCGTGGATTCGACCCTTGAAAATTCAAAAGTCAAATTCAAATTTTGGTCAATTCCTACCCATTCCTTTCCTACCTATAGACAACTAAACATGAATTTTGTGTGATTTATTACATTTGTCTTTGTATTTAAAGGCATTTGATTGCATTCATTTACCATCCACTCCAATTCAAGTATCTCATTTGAATATCATTCTCATTACAAGGAGGAACATTTCAATTTAGTGCACTAAAATGAATTTAGATCTAACCTTTTATTCTAGGACCATTTACACAACTAAGATTTGTTACTTTTGATCTTTCACCTAAGTTTTTGGGAGGTTGAACTAGGAGAGCAAGTCCCTTTGCAATATTTCAACAATCCCCTGAAGGTATTTTTAAATATTGTCAATGACAAGTAGGTGGGATTTTTCGCAGTGTGTCAAATTATAATATTGCAAATTTCAAATAGCCAAAAAGGCAAAATAAGTGGATGTAAATCTTGACAAGCAAAAGAGTGTGTATTGCCATATCATTTCTACAAGTGAAAGACATTTCCATGGGCATGAAGCTAACACTAATACGTGGACTTGAACCCACATAGTGCAAACTAGCTATTTAGATCCCAAGATGAGCTAGAGCATGTTGTATTCCATTTTTTAATCACAAGGTATCCAAAATTCAATACATTAACAAAATTATTTTTCATACCTTAGCATTTATTATTTCAAAATACACTTGCCCTTAGATTATTCAATTATTAATCTAGGTTAATTTATGTCTATATGTTTCAATTTATTCAATTATCCTAGATTAAGCATAGGGACGGATTATTTTCCTTTACATTTTGATGAACCCATCCACTCTTACATGACCTAGTTTTCCCCCTAGGGCTTCTCATCAATATTAAAGTTGTCATATATGATGCAATTCTAATTTTATCATCTATTTTTAATTTTCTTAAGGTTAATTCACACGCATGCTTATATTATTTGTTTATTGTTTGGGTGTACATAATGATTTATCTCTCTTCCTGCCTTCTCCCCTCAGGATATCTTATCATCATGACATCTTTTAGATATTTTTTATTGGTTTATTTGCATACACATTTTTTAGATTTTGACATGTTCTTATCTTTTCTTACACATTATCCCTCTATTTTTAATATTCTCATGACAAAAAAAAATACTAAGGATAGGGATATGTGTTATGTGGAGGTCTTATTTTATTGTATCTCATATTCTCCCCCTTCATAGAATTTATTAGTGCCCATCCACACCTATTAGATAAATTATGTCTTTATCCATGAGCCTAATTATGATAGTATGGATTGTGATAGCAGCAAGTACATGCCTAGTGCAGATCTACCTTGTGATACACCTTGTAGGATGAACAGAGATGATATATGTTTGCCTCCTTCAACTAGACATCAGATTATTGAATCTCATGGTGACCTTTCTTCAACATGTCTTGATGGTCTTACATCCATAGAGTCATGCTTTTTAGAACACATATATCCTCTCATACATGATGATGTGATGCATGGTGATCAATCTTTTACATCTCATGTTTGCCTGGCTCATACTCCTCATGATGATGCTACACCATATGATGATACATCATTAGCTATTCATGTAGATGATTAGATATGGATGATTATGAGCCTTAGTGAAGAACTTGTACATGATGATTATGATAGTTCTACATATGCCTCTTTACATGTGAATTCATTTTTACTTTTAGATGATGACATCTTATTGATTAGTGAGTTTGGATTATATTAAGTGGTATAAATTTGCAATGGTTTGATTCATCTTGTTTTATCTACACTTCCTTCATGAATTTGGCTCATGCTTCCATTGCATATTTTTCTATCCATAGTTCATGTAAGGATAGCATGGACTTAGAGATGTTCCCTCACGAGTTATCTTTTGATCTTAATTCACCTTCTATTGATGTGGTTTATGTATCTCCTATACTTACCTTTCATGTGGCCCATAATTCACACGATTATAATCTTCTAGGGTGTACTCATCAAAGATTAGGAAGAGGACAAGATGTCAATTTGCCACCATGGGTTTTAGCATCTAATGCACTTAATTATCTCCTACATCTCAAGTTACATCTAAGATAAAGGAGTATGACATTATTCAACAAATGCAAATAACTTAAGCTAAAATATCTCTATGGGACCTAGTATGCACACCACCTCATTATAGAGATATACTCAAAAAATCCTTGGAGAAAATCTAAGTTGGCTCTAACACTACCCACAATTAGTTGCATATTTAATTGAGTCTATTGGCCACAAGGAACATCAAGCTATATCATTTAATGATAATGATATTCCACTTTAAAAAGTCTTTAAAGAGGCAATACCTTTGCACATCATGGTGAAGTGAGGGAATATATTTATCAAATGATCTTTAGTTGACAATGGGCCTAGCCTTAGCATATGTACTAAAGACTATTTGAAATAATTAGAAATAGGAATATCAAAGATACATACATCAGACCTTACCATTATAGAATTCGATAATATGCATAGATTTTTCATGGGTACTATCATTCTTCCAATTCACACTAGACCATGCAAGTTAGATATATTGTTCCATGTGATGCCTAAAAAATTAAATTACAATATCCTTTTTAGGTGTTCATGGTCACATGATATAAAATCAATTCCCTTTATATTACATTAATGTGTAAAATCTTGGCATAAAGGGAAGCTTTGTCACATACCTATAGATCTGGTGGGACCCTGTAAAATTTTTCCCTTGGTTCTAGTATTTTGCTCAATTTTGTGCCATCATGTTGAAAGGACTCTGGCCTAGGGTTTTACTTGTTAAAAAACATTATGAACAATTCTCCTTAAACCCTAAACCCTAGTGTTGTTTCAAAATACAAGTGGTGAAGATTACTTTTGTTATATTTTTAGGTTGACCGATGATAGCCTGTGACGGGTTCTTTAAGTTGCTAGGTTAATGTCTTCAGGGACGTTGTTGACTGCCCCTTGCCTCCCATCTACCTTCTTTTGCCCATATTCAATATTTTTTCAAAATGTCAAGTTTTTAATTATTGACCCCATGATGGATCTCATGGCCCCCTTTCTCCCTAGTTGATGAAGGTTGTTTTGAAAGGTTTTATCTGGCTGGGTCCCATTCTATAGGTGGCATGTTTTAAGTGGTTTCCGCTATTCCACAGGGAACAAAATATCAAAGAGATAAACATCTGCGGAACAACGGAAGAACGTCATGTGGCATTCCTTTTGCATCAGGCTTCATCTATGGTAAGGGGTGGGTCCCTGACGAGTGAGGTGGCAAGTTCTCATACATTCTGCTATTCCGCTTATCCTCAACAATGGGCCCTTGTAGTTCTTGCAGAAATGCGGGAAGGTGTCGCGTGTCCATTTTCACGGGTAGCTGAATGGTATTCACCTATTCATGCTACATGGCAGGTTCTTTATGGACCGAGGGGTGTTTTGAGGGATTCTCTGATGTAGAGCAAAGACATTCTTCATAAAAATAGACCCAAATGACAAAGTGATCTTGCATGTTCCTCACTACTGCTCCTATGTGCAAACTTCCAAAAATGACTCCAATGAACAAAGGCAAACCATCATGTTATGTTTCAACTCCTCAAAACTGACTTGGAGGCTTCTTTCCAACATTCTAAAGGTGTTTCCACTAAGTATTCGATGCCTAGACTCATGTGTAGACCCAATCTTGTTTGGACATCCACCTTTCCTTATGACTGTGTAACTGGACTTCTTGGGACAGTCACAACAAGACTCATTTAAACTTTCGAGAATGCTCCACAAACACTTGTACAAACCTATAAGACCTCCCACTACACTTTCAAACCATTACCAATGACTAACAACAAGTTTTAGATCTTGTAGGAATTACAATCCACCAATCTATGGTTTGCTGCCCCAAAGCATGTTTCAACATGAACATTCAACCAACTCAAGAAAGGATTACAAACTTGTCACCAATGGTCACCAACTCTTTAAACAGGTCTGTAATACCTTCATACACACTCTCAATAACATTCTACAATACCCATGAATCCATTCTTCTGAGATTTGCAAGAAATTTACCTTTTGCTACCCTTTATGATTGTCCTATCACATAATCAAGAATAGATCTGCTAAACAAAAACCATATCAAACCAAAAGATAGGGATATAAAAATTTGGGAACATGAAATATATATAAAAACATAATTTCTAACAAGATTTCATGATTTTTCACCATACGGATTTCAAGATATGATCAAAACAAGTTGACTAGAAACCCTAGGCAGGGTTTTTGACAGTTTTTACAAAAAAACTCATACTTTCCACAAATTAAATTGAAAATTCATCAAACTAGTTTCAAATGAAAGATAAAACATAACTATACATCATGCAATTAGTTTTAGGTCCGTACTATGGCGTACCAGGCCGTACAAAGCAAAAGAACAATATTTTTTACATGAAAACTACAAACATCTTACTCAAAATGCTTCAAACTTTGCTCAAATGTTTTAACAACCCCCCAAAAATGAGTTTGGGATCAAATTTATACAATTTCCATCCTTCCTCACATTTGTAACTGACCCCATCTTTTAATTTTCCTTAATCACCACTTAACCACTTTTCATGACATCTTTTTGATAATTTTTTAGCAATTTTCCAACTTTTCCCACCGACTAACCCACAACAAAAAATGAATTGAATACATAGGAGATGGTCATAAATGACCTTATTAACCACTAAAACTCATTTTCAACCCAAAATTACAAAATACCAAAAATGGGCAATAATGAAGCACTTAGTGCCCCTGCACCATACACCCAAGGGGAAGAAGACTCAAGCCCACTTGAGTGCAGGTCTTCTTTTTCTTCCTAATCTTCCAATTCTTCTACACTATTGTCTTGATGTCTTCTTGGCTTTTTCTTTGTGTCTTCCACTTGTTTGCTCTAGGTTGTCTTCTCAGCTCCTTCTCTTCTTCCTTCCTTACAAGGTATTCTTCTTTTGGCATCCTCCTCTGAACCTGATCTCTTTCAAGAGCCTGCTTCTTAATGATTTTTATCTCCTTGTCTAACAAACCTGCACATACATAGTCCAATGAAAGATTAGAAATAAAATATTGAGACCTTGAGGTCCCCTCCTTGTCTCCTTGCACCATACACTCCACTTCAACACCCAAGAGATCTTCCATGTGTGCTATTGTTGACTTAGGACTGAACTTGTCCTCTAAGGGTCTCCTTTGATAAATAGAATCTTCTAACACTTCCATCTCAGTTGTTAATTGCTCTTGACTTTCATACACAAAGTAGTTTTCCTCTTTTTCCAAACCTGTCATCTCCTTCCAAAGGATTTGATCAATCTCTGTATATGGACTGAGTACTTCCTGCTGCACTTCAATGCTGCATTCATCATTGAACTGTTCCATTTGTCCTACTGTTGCAAACAACTTATCATTCATACACACTTCTTCCAATAATAAATCATCCAATTCATCATACATTTCATCAAACACTGGTCTTTCTCTAGGAGAACACAAAACATATTCTTTAGTCATCAACCTTTCACTATCAAAAACAAAATGCAAGATGCATTTACCAAGTATCTCACCTTCCTCAAGATGACATAGTATTCCATCTTCTTCACTTAGGATTTCTTCTTCATTTATTGTTATGTCTGCATTTACACAATCAAAGCTTTCATTAATTTCAAAACAATGAGACTTACTTGCCTACACATCTCTTTCCTTGGATGGCTTGTCAAGTACTTTCAACCATCTCCTCAATCTGTTAGCTTCCTGTTGCTTCCATCTCTTTTGAACAATCACCTTTAGAGGCCACTTCACCTTCTTTCTCATTGGCCAATACCCAACATTTCCTTGGTATACTTTCTCAAGACACTGCTGCACTAGAAGCTTAATATGTCTTTCAAACTCTACCATATCTCTTTCAAACTTTGATCTTATCTTATTAATTGTCATCTTCTCCTTCTAAGTTTGTTGTTGCATCTTGCTATCTCTTTTCTTTTCTTGAATTCTTCTCATGATACCTCACCTAGGTTTCCTTTCCTTTTCCTCACTACCTAGTCTTTTGGCATCCAGGCCCTTCACTTCAACCTGTCAAAAAAAACAAACAATTTCCAAAACTTCCCTTGCCCCGATCTTTGGGATTTGATACCAATTTGATGTAGAGCAAATAAATTCTTCATAAAAATAGACCCAAATGACAAAGTGATCTTGCATATTCCTCACTGCTACTCCTATGTGCAAACTTCCAAAAATGACTCTAATGAACAAAGGAAAACCATCATGTTATGTTTCAACTCCTCAAAACTGACTTGGAGGCTTCTTTCCAACATTCTAAAGGTGTTTCCACTAAGTATTCAATGCCTAGACTCATGTGCAAACCCAATCTTGCTTGGACATCCACCTTTCCTTATGATTGTGTAATTGGACTTCTTGGGACAATCACAACAAGACTCATTTAAACTTTCAAGAATGCTCCACAAACACTTGTATAGATCTATAAGACCTCCCACTACACTTTCAAACCATTACCAATGACTAACAACAAGTTTTAGATCTTGTAGGAATTACAATCCACCAATCTATGGTTTGCTGCCCCAAAGCATGTTTGAAAATGAACATTCAACCAACTCAAGAAAGGATTACAAACTTGTCACCAATGGTCACCAACTCTTTGAACAGGTCTATGATACCTTCATACACACTCTCAATAACATTCTACAATACCCATGAATCCATTCTTCTGAGATTTGCAAGCAATTTACCTTTTGCTACCCTTTATGATTGTCTTGTCACACAGTCAAGAATAGATCTGCTAAACAAAAACCATATCAAACCAAAAGATAGGGATCTAAAACATTGGGAACATGAAATATATATATATAAAAGTAGAATTTCTGACAAAATTTCATGATTTTTCACCGTACGGATTTCAAGATATGATCAAAACAAGTTGACTAGAAACCCTAGGTAGGGTTTTTGACAGTTTTTACAAAAAACTCATAACTTCCACAAATCAAATTGAAAATTCATCAAAATAGTTGCAAATGAAAGATAAAACATAACTCTACATCATGTAATCAGTTTTAGGGCTGTACCATGGCGTACCAAGCTGTACAAAGCAAAAGAACATTATTTTTTTTATAGGAAAACTACAAAAATCTTACTCAAAATGCTTCAAACTTTGTTCAGATGTTTTAACAACCCCCTAAAAATGAGTTTGGGATCAACTTTATCCAATTTCCATCCTTCCTCATGTTTGTAACTGACCCCATCTTTTAATTTGCCTTAATCACCACTTAACCACTTTTCATGACATCTTTTTGACAACTTTTTAGCAATTTTCTAACTTTTCCCACCAATGACTAACCCACAACCAAAAATGAATTGAATACATAGGAGATGGTCATAAAATGACCTTATTAACCACTAAAATCCATTTTCAACCCAAAATTACAAAATTACCAAAAATGGGCAATAATGAAGCACCTAGTGCCCCTGCACCATTCACTCCATTTTATGTGGCAAATCTGATGGTTTCCACCATTCTGCGGGAGTTCATCTCTTGCTAAATCTTTTCATTGCAGAAGCGTGGAGGGCTGGCTTGTTGGCATTATTTGAATGTTCTTTTCAGAGTCATGGCTCTGGTGACAGTCCATGTGGCATGCTATTATTAGTTTGTGCTCATTTGGCATTGATGACGAGTTTTCTTCCTTTTGATTAACTATAATGATATCGTTGATTTAAGCCAGCTACCACGGTGTTCGACGACTCATATTCAAAATTTTGAAGATTGACATGGTGGCGCATGATATGGGATATGCCAGTGCAAAATTAATTTCTCAGGCGTGTGCTGGGTCTCCATCGCCGCCACTATAAGGGAATTTACTAACCGAAAGATTGGCATGATGTATAATCAACCCTTGGGGATTTGTGCGTATACCATAAATGAATTTTTGTTTGCTTCATGATGAATTATGACAGGATGAATAAGTTAAAGTGTTGAAACTGAGACAACTGATCTGGTGGCTTCAATGTAAGAAAGGATGTTTTCAGTTATATGAAATAATGAAATGATATCTGCTTTCCCATTTATGGCAATCATCAAAGGATTTCCATTTATGTCCAATTTGCTGTGGAAATGACTGGAATTAATTGATCAATATGGATACCCACTAGTTTTGTGTGCTCCTTTTGCTCTCTTGTTCTATAGGATTCTCTTCTCTATTTTTATGGTTAACAATCTGTCCTTATAGAATTAAGAGATTAGAAGATTTTCTTCTATAGAATGGGGGGAATTGGAAAGATTCTGGGGCAGTAGCAACATCCATTGAGCTCTTGTGAGATTTTCTCCTTCCTATCTTTTCATCTGGATGAGGGCTCTAAGTTTTAGTCTCCATACTCCAATAGTTTCTACTTCCTATGAGTTGGAAAATTAAATTCTTAGGCAGAGAGGCATCATTTTTTTCTCTACCCCTCCCTTACATCTACTTTTCCTAATAGTGCAAAAATTTTAGACATAGGAGTGTTGCCCCTCTGAATGAAACATGTGGAGGCAGAAAAAAGTTTTGTTGTTGTTGCTACTTCACTCATGGCTGGATAAATTGTGTAGCTATGTCTAGCCTTGTGTGATTTCCTATGGTTTCTATCTGGTTGAGCTAGTTGGTAATCTCTCAATCAGAAGTGAGGAGTCACACCCTTGTAAGAGACACTGGGCATAAAGGGAAGGACTAGTTTTCTTTTGATATTGGTCCTTGCAGGTACTCTCACTCTTGGGCGCGTGGCTGGAATAGGCAGAGTAGTGAATTCTCTTATTGAACAATTAGATGGCACTTGAAGGGCGTCTGAGCTCTAATGCTATCTAACAAGCTGTCAACCATCAACAATAGCCTAGCCTAGTTTCCCACCAAAGTGAGGAAGCATACAAATCAAAACAAATATCTCAGCGTGATGGAGGTATTTTGTTGCAAAGGCATCTCTTGTCAATTAAGAGACAGTTACATCTGCATCCTATTACAACTTCATTTGTCAGTTGAAAATGTGACATCTTTGTCTTTTAGCCTGAAGCTTGTCTTCTCTCTTGTTCTATAAAAGGGAATTCAAGGCTTATTGGTAGTCATTGGTTTGAGGTCATACTTTCCAGACTTGGTCTGAAGCATGGGATCAATCTGATCTTGGAGGAGTTTTGTATAATTAGTACATGAAAATAGAATTAGCTTTCCCAATTTAGGTGTTGTTTTGAGTTCATACTTTGATATATTTGCAGAACTATTTGTAATTAAGTATCAGTTTATTATACAAAATGTTGTTAAGTTTCAGATTATATTGTCTCCTACTCATGTATACTTTACTACATTTATGAATACAATTTGGTTAAGGATCAATTTATTCATCATCACAGTCTTCCCTATGTATGCATATTTTTCTTATGGTGTTTACCCAAGTAGTAAAATAATTGTTGTAAGAGGATATTGAATGTAGTATTTGTTTACAAGGATAACTAAGTAGAGTTGATCTTAAAACTAGTGAAATATAGTAATGTAATGCATTATTTTATCGTTACAGTAAACTGAGTGCATATTGATTGCAGTAGGGTTTTCATTTTGTATCTATTGTTTTGACTGTGACCCATGAATTAGGCACTAATCCTGCAAAAGTGTTATTTTATGCAATCCCCTGATCATCCTTAATTTGAATAACAAATAAAATTTTTATTTCAGTTATAGGTTATAGGCATTAGTTTACCCGCATGTTCTTCTGCAAAGAATTATGTTAAAGTTTGAGAATCTAGCCCATTATTTCCCTATATCAGTAATTCTTTAAGCATTTTAGAAAGAACATATCTGTTTAGAACAATATTTTGAGAAAATAGCGAGAAACCCATGGTCAAAACATTGTTTAGGAACACCCTCCTTGGTCTTTTAGAGCCTAAAGTGTAGAGGAAAAGGATTGAAAACCCATTTCTTGTTCGTTGGCCAATCCCTCAAGGCAAATCCGTTATTAGAACTGGTTATTTTATAGATTTGTTCTCTTGAGATCAGGTTGGGAATTTAAAACAACCAATAAGATCCTCAAACATACAACAATTGTAAACCCATGGATACATCTAGAAATTACATTACACAAAAACATCATCTAGACCATGATTATGGAACTTTACAAGGTGATGACTAGGTCCCACCTCATTTTATGCCTTGTAGTGTTGGTGAATATTGTGTCGATCCTAAATCTTAAAATATATCTTCCCTTTATATGGATCCATTTATTTTGGCAAAATGCACGAGGCATATAACGATGCAAAGGAGGCATGCATGTGTGAAAGTGATCCTAAAAGTGATACATCTACAAACAAGTCATTACCTCCTCCTAAACCATCATTTAAGCAAATATATGGTCTCAAAAATAAATTTATATTTAACTAGGATACAAAGGAATCAAACTGGATAAGAAAGAACTAGGATGACTTAGATTTTTTAAACCACAAGAAGTGAGAAGACATCATGTAATAGGATATCAACTTGAGGAAATGACTTAATGGTTATAAGAACAAAAAGGAAAGGAAAAGAATCTCAAATTGACCTTCGTCCTAATCCTAACGAGACTTCTTGTTCATTCATAATATGTGATCTTGCTTATGGAAATCCTTTTGGATCTTTAATTAATTCATCTTTTTAAAGTTCCATTATATTATTAGGGTTTATTGATTATTGTAGATAAAATGTTTGATATTATTATTCTTGATATATTACATCCACATATACATATACATGAACCTTAAAACACATAGCAAAAGTCAAAACATGAGCATAATGACTAATCTAAATCGTATTATAATTTCACCCAAAAATGAAAATATAACATCACATTTGACCTCGGTGCATTTCAACCACTTTTTTCATGCATATTACATTTATTACTATCTTAATTTTACATCAACATCTTTTGATTTATGCCACACAAATGACTACAATGGTTTATAACACCTATATATGCAAACCAACACATCTCAAGACCACATTGTTTATTTTCACCATTGTTTTCATTTGCACCATGTGTGATGCATACTTATTACATTATCATTAAAATTATTGGACCTTGAGACAAAAACTTGATAGAAATGAATATGATTTTACATGTGCCTTTAAGATCACATCTTATTTATTTGTACCTTCATTCTTATATATTGACATGATTAATCATTATCAATTATTAGATGATGATTATTGGGGCAATTTAGGTTATCTTATTTCATTATCTAGATAATTACACATTGTTTATGATCCTACATTGCCATTCTTTAAGAGTCACATTTACATTTGGGGGACATCATGTCTTCCACTCACATGTTATGATTTCAATGCTAGATCTTCACATCTAGGGGTCTCATGCCCTCCCCCTTACACATTGCACTTTCTATTTCTATATCCCATATTGAGTGCATCATGCCTTTGCTCATCACATCTATTTGTGATTCATAGCATTATCTTGCTCATTTTGGGGAAATTACCATGATATTGCACTTCCATGGTTACATTTGACACTTGTGTGCTCACATGACCTAACCATATTCTAAGAGTCACGCTCAGGACTACGAGCCTTCCTTACCTTATCAATTGCATGTTATGTCATGTATCAAGATCCTTATTACATTGGGGATGCTACGAGCCTTTCCTATACTATTAATTACATGTTATGTCCTTTATCAAGATTTTCATTGCCACTAGGGACCTATCACCTTCCTTTTGTTGATCATGTTGCTACATTGGGGATATATACCTTTTCTAGTGTCCTATATGCTTACACAAATGTTCTTGGCTACTGAGGGCCACATCACCGCTCTTACTTGCCCATGCCGGGGGTAACCTTATTCCTTAATGATATCTCCTCCTCATGTACTTAGCATGACTATCATTTAACATAATTTATTTTCCTGATACATGATGCATTCATTTACAACTATCACAATACATGATTTACATGCTTAGATGCATATCTTACATTTACAAATTTCATCTATTATTTTTCCTCTCCTACAATTCATTGTATCCTATGGATGTAACCAATTATGAGGGCATATTATGTTGCTAACACTCTCATGTTGAATTTTGTAGATAGTTATAGGTTCTTATGGAGACTCGTCATTAGTACATGACATGTCAGCATCCCATACACCCTATCACTCAATAACTGCCAAGCAAGGTGGAGCATCACCACTTTTTGTATAGGAAAAATCTATCTAAACATGTTTCTTCCTCTCTCTCACTCTTAGTCTCTTATAATTGTTAACAATGAGATTCAAATTTTAGTTGTTGTTATTTCTAATTGCATGATAAAAGCTACTAAGCATATTTTTCCTCTATTTTGTAAGTTCCCATATGTAGAAAGTTCATACCAAAGTGTCATGTCCCCTTTTCCTAAGTCAGTTCCAACATATTTGGAGTGTTCCAAGATTCTTGGAGGAGTCCACAAACCTTGGAGAGCACCATTTTTAGTGGTTTCATATTTTCTGCACTACTTTCTTTTTAGTTTTTGTTGAAATAATTTAATTAGTTCATTTTGATATTTTATGTAGTTGTAGTGTGGGAACAAGAAATAAATTAAAGTCAGTCTTAATATTATTTATCTTAGCATTGTAAAAGGTCACTTTATTATTATTAAGGCTGCCTAAATGGTGCAAATAAAGCCTTTTGAAATGTCAAGTTAACTAATTATTTCTAGTTGGGTGGGAAATTACAAAAGGTAATTAAAAATTAGGTTTAGCTAGGGAAAAAGTAAATATCATTATTTTATTTTCCTCTTGTGCCTATAAAATGAGGGTGAGAGATCATTTGAAAGGATTCCACCTTTTACAAACTTATTATCTGAATTTGAGCTTTGTGCCCAATTTCTTTCCCAAAGGACAAAAACCCCAAAGATCTCCCTAAGGATGAAAACCTTGAAGGCATATGGGATTGAGGACGAAAACCCTCTATTCCTAAGGAAACATCCCATGCAAGGATTTCCAATGAGCTTAATTTGAATTGTACTTCAATTTGTTGTTGGTGTGGTGTTTTATTTTCAAAAAATACAAAAATATCAATGTGTTGTTTCAGATTTCTGTGTTATGGGTTTTAATGGTTTTTGTATAATTTTCTACTTTATGGTGAAGTTGTTATTGATTATTGTGAGATTCAGATTGCCAATTATTAATTGTATCAATTTTCTTGCAAATTATTAATATTTTATTATGAGAAGTTACGACATCAAAGAGTAGGTCATACACCTCTTTATGCAGGTTGTACCACCTATGAAGGTTGATATTTAATAACCTTGGGTTGTACTACTCCCAACTTTATAGCCACCTAACTCCTTACTGGCCAAATTAATTATTGAGGGAGACATTTGAAGTCTGGAAGGAGTCGCACCATTTTAGAAAGAGAAAAAGTGTTGTATTAGAAATGAAAGCAACAACTACCCAAATGGAAATCTAGTTACAATATGTTTATGATCTTAAAGCACTGTAATATGAACATAGATTGCATATGGAAATAAAATTACAACACAAGAATAAACACCATAGAAGAATAAACCATATCAACAGTAGATATAATGTGGAGAAAACCCTTTTGGGTAAAGAACTCCACCAAGAAAAGAGGCTCAAGTTGTATTATCTTCAAAATCTGAAATACATAATACATGCACTTCCTCTGTCTCTCCAACCTTCAATCTAGCAGAACCTGTATACAAGAAAAACTATGATAAACAACACATGCAAGGCATTGTATTTATAGAGGTATTTCACTCTCCAAACTAGGCATCCACTTTCTCTCACCATGGATACACCAACATGCAATATTAAATCACCTCTTACAAGCTCGTGACAATTTTCAATAGTCAACTATGCAAACTTGGGTGCCTATGGGCAAGAATAGGCACTTACCAAGTAATAAATGTTGTCATAACCATCATAGATTGCATCATAACACCCCCTGAATAGAATCTTCCCAATATGGGAGACTAGAGCCAAGAATAGAAATTTACAACTCATAAACATTCGTCATAAGTTGTCATATTATCATAGAATCTTATGACAACTTGCGGTTGTTATAGATTCTCTTACAACCACTTACCAACTTTATGACATGTGTCATACAAGTCAAATATAGATGATTCCTCCAGGTGGCACCTACTGTCAATTACTCTTGATATTTACAATTACCATCAGTAAATGTTACTCCATAACTACCACTGGTAACTTCGGAACTTACCGATGTAATAACTCCATAATTACTATCCCTGGTAATTAATTTTTACCACTGCCGATGAAACTTGTACATACTAGTGGTACCTGCATAAACATTCAAGTTTCAAACATTTAAATATGCAGGCCCCTTCCTGAAAAATCCAAAAAGTTCCAATGCTTTCGGCCTCTGCAGGGAAAATATGCAATGGCGGGTCAGAAATCTCCATCGGCCCCTGAAAAATGTTAAAAATGGGTCTCATGTGTTTCAGATGCATTTTGGGCTACAGTTTCAGTGTCCTTAAATGTTTCTAACTGTGGCTATGAGGGTCTTGTTTTGCTAATGCCGCGGGATCCGCCAAGTATGGAGTCACAGTTCAGGCCACACTTTTATTTCTAACTGTGTAACTTTAACGCGGAGTGTGCCACGTGGCAGGAAATGTTTCTATTTTGTTTCAAGTTGCATGTGCGCGGAAGCGCCATGTGTCAACAGTCGTGATGCTCCCCTGAAGATTCCAGCTTGAGCGTGGAAGGCACCACGTGTCAGCTTCCGCCAAGCTTCAACACAGTTTCTAAGTGTTTCTGAGAGTGGCGCGGAAGGCACCACGTGGAGGCATCCACCAGTGTTTCTAAAAGACTCAATGTTTCGCATCTTCGCCAAGTTTCCAAAAGACCCTTAAAGTTTCTAGGCTTTGCGGATCCTGCCATGTGTTAGCCTCGGCTAAAGTTTCAAAAGTTTCTATGCAGGGGCAGAAGGTGCCACGTGTCTTTTGTGGTTGCTGCAGAAGCTGACACGTGTCTACTTCCACTTTAGTTTCTATTTGTTTCATGTTCAGCGCAGAAGAGGTGGGTCCCAGTTAGCAGTTGCTACCACGGATGGTGCCAAGTGGCAACTTCCGCCTGAGTTTCAAAGAGCCCCTTTATAATGTTTCAGTGTGGCAGAAGGTGCCAAGTGTCGAACTGCGGGGGCATTCTTTATATGTTGCAACGGGCGCGCGGTATGCGCCATTTGTCCCTTGAGGTTGCCGCGGAAGCCGACAAGTGTCAGCTTCCATGTTTGTTTCTTTTTGTTGCAATGTTAAGCGAGGCTGGAGGTGGGATCCAGTTTGAATATCAAGTGGAGTGCGGAAAGCGCCGAGTGTTGCAGTCCGCGAAGTTTCAAAGAGGAGTCTTTTGTGTTTCAAGAAGAGCGTGGAGCTCGACACATGTCAGCTTCCGCTGGGGTTTCTCAAAGGGTCTCTAGCGTTCCAGGGGTGCCGCGAAGTTTGCCACGTGGTGGCTTCTGCGTGAGGTTCCGGCAGTTGGCTCTCGGCGGAAAAAATTAAGGGAAAAAGTAAGGCGATGGTCAGCGATGGAAACCTGAAGTGCCTGCATGGCACGTTTTCATTGGCTGGCAACTTTTCAACATTTTTAGGGCCGTTTGATCTCAGCGATAGGGTTTTAATCAACGGCCACATTTTGAGCTTGCAGCAACAGGTTTTTTCTTTGTATCTGTGGCCGTGTTTGGGCGAGAAAAACTTCAGAGGCTTGCTGCAGTTGCGTTTCTAGAGGCTGTGAGTAGTTGAAACATTAATGGCAGATTTTGCAGAAGGTATGGGTCGAGTTGACAGATTCAACCACCCGATTGATGAGGAATGTCCCTGAGCGGCGGTGCATCTCCCGAGTTCACCTGTTCCCTCCTTCTTGTCCCTCTACTGCATTAACTGTTTTGAGCACCATTTTTCTGATACTATGTATCTGGCGATTTTTGAGTCAACCATGTAATTAATGCTGAGTACACCTTCCTCGCTGTATATAAGGGACTATGTGACTCATTTTTAAGGTTGTTGAAAACTGGACATTTTGGCTCTGTAATAAGATACAACTGGTTTTGGTTGCTCTGTACAGGAGGTCTTGTGAGTTTATGTATCTCTTGTTGTATGTCTCATGCATGAATCTACTAATTTCATGATTGGTTTTATATGAGTAATGCTATATTTGCATGTGTTTTGTTAACTCTGTCTCCAATATTGCATGTGTTCTTCTTCTGAATCTAGATATCTAAGGGGTGTTTGGTATTCTAGAATATAGAATTCCTGTATTGGATGCTTGATCTTTCAACTTCTGCTCAAGGGGTAGATTAAAGTGTTTTTAGATTAAGTATTGGGAAGGGTATACTGCAATAGGGATGCCATAAGTAGAGATAACTTAACACTCTGTATTGGGAGGTATCTGTAAGGTAGATATCACACAAATCCCCTTGAAATCTAGTTTTATTGTGTTCATGTTGATCATTCACAGGTGTATGTCTACTGACTCCAAGCCCTGGATAGGCACCAATCTAGCTCTGTGTTGAGGTTATACACCAGGTCCAGGTTTGCATCCAAACATCAAATCAAATCATTTCATATCTTCCACCTGTTAGTTGTAGGAGTAGGATTAGGAACCCCCTACATACTCTCATACCCAACCATACACATATGTCCAAGAATGTTGCCAACCTTGTGATCTATCCTGCAGATCTTGGTCCATACATGAGAGTATTTTGCCTGTTGCTGTCAAGCTAAATCTTTTTGTCATTGAGCTAGTCAATGTTACATCTTGATTTATAGGGATACCCCCCTTGGTGCGGCAGAACCAGAAGTGAAGGGGAGGCAGCTCACGTAACCTCCCGTAATCTGTTGGCCCAATCCGCCCGTGCATTGGAGCTGGCAAACCCTCTGCAGATTTGGTAACCAACACATCCCTTATGGATAATTTACAAATAATATTAAAAAAAATAATTACAAGAATTTACAAGGTTAATGGCACCTAAATCCTAACATTCTCCCACTTGAGATTATACATTGTAAATACCCATAGGAAAATATAAAACAACTAAGTACAAGAAACAAGGCCCATTGTCTCCCTGCACCAAGTAAACTTCTTTATGCTCACAAGTTTGGTCAAAGCATTTGCAACATTCTCTTGAGTGTCTACCTTCTTTAGCTCAATCTTTCCACTTGCAACCATTTCTCAAACAAAGTGATACTGTACATCAATATGCTTAGTCTGAGCATGATACATAGGATTCTTGGCCAAACAAATAGCACTCTAGCTATCACAACCAATCTAAATGACCCTACGATCAAAACCAATTCTTGTACACAATCTCCTCAATCAAACTACCTCCTTAGAGACATGGGTAGCAGCCATATACTCTGCTTCAGTGGTGGACAAAGCAACTGTGGGTTGCCTTTTGCTCATACAACTCATTGCTCCTCCAAACAAAGTAAACACAGCCACTAGTGGACCTTCGACTATCCAAGTCACCTACCCAATCTACGTCAACAAAGCCATGTATGTCCAATGTCTTTTCCACACTGTCAGTACTAGAATAAACCAAACAGTAATCAGAAGTACAAGATAAATATGTAAATACCCTCTTCGCATAATTCCAATGCTGTTTACCAGGGTTAGACATAAACCTACTCAAAACTCACTGCTTGGACAATATCTGGCCTAGTACAAACCATTGCATACATTAAACTCCCTACAACACTAGCATATGGCACATTAGTCATATCCTCAAAATCATCCTCAGTCTTCAGATGCATGTCTAATGAAAGCTTAGTTCCAATGGGCAAAGGAATTCTAACTAGGTTACAATCCTGCATGCTAAATCTCTGCAAAGTGGTATTCACATACTTACTCTAAGATAACCAAAGCTTTATGTTACCTCTTTCCCTCCTAGTCTTCGTACCCAAAATATACCTGGCTGCTCCAAGATCCTTCATGTTGAATGCACCTGAAAGTTGGGCTTTCAATTCACTAATCATACCCACAGTGTTGCTAAAAAATAACATGTGATCAACCGACAATGCAATGATCAGTATGGAATCATCAATACAACAAATGTACACATAGTGATCCTTCTTATTTATGACAAAACCCAATTTCAAAACAAATGAATCAAACTTCTGGTACCACATTTTGGGGGACTATTTCAAACCATAAAGAGACCTCTTTAATCTGCAAACCCAATGTTCTTTCTCTTTTACCTCAAACCTTGTAGGCTATTGCATGTAAATTTCTTCCTCAAGATCTTCATGCAAGAACGTAGTCTTAACATCCATTTGCTCTATTTCCCAATCAAAAACTGCAAGAATGGATAAGAGAAATCTAATAGAAGTTAACTTAGCAACAAGAGAGAATATTTCACTGAAATCAACTCCCTCTCTCTGGGAGTAGCCCTTGGATACCAGTCTAGCCTTGTACTTCTCCAATGAACTGTCTACTCCAAACTTCTTTTTGAAGACCCATTTGCAACCTATGGCTTTTCTTCCTTTGGGTAAACAAACAAGATCTCAGGTGTTGTAAGGGTCTAAAGCCATCATCTCCTCCTTCATGGCTAACTACCAAAATTCACTATCATCTACATGAATATCTTCCCTGTAGGATCTAGGCTCATCGTTAGTACTCAATAAAGAAAATACACAACGGATATATGGTGGGCTATACCTGTCCACTGGGTTCTGTTGTCTTGTGGATCTCCTCAAGGGTGGAGTAAGAGACACTTCTGGTTCTTTTGGATTCTCAACTTCTTCTTAACAATAGAATCTTCCTCATCAAAACTACTTCCTCTCGAATCTTCTTCTTCACCCCCCAATCGATCATTATGTTCTTCTGGCTATGCATCTTCTTATTGTAAATCAAAATGCACTACCTTTGATCTTTCTTTCTCTTTTGGTTGTTTAGGTTCAAGAATAGCTCTAAGTTCCTTGAAAATAACATCTCTAGAGAAAACAATTTTTGTGGTTAGAGGATCCCAAAGCTTATAACCTTTAACATTCTCACCATATCCAATGAAGCTGCATTTATGCACTTTTGGATCCAACTTAGATCGCTTTTCTTTAGGCACATGAACAAAAGGCTCACAACAAAAAACCCTTAAATATGAAACAAAAGGTTTCTTACTTGTCCACACTTCATAAGGTATCGAATCAAGAGCATTATAGAGAGTTCTATTAATCAAGTAACAAGTGGCACACACAGCCTTTGCCCAAAAGCATCTTTCCAACTATGAATCACTCAACATACTTATGGTTCTTTCCTTAATTGTTTGGTTCATCCTTTCTGCAACACCATTCTATTGTGGTGTATACAAAGTTATCTTTTGTTTGATTATACCTGCATGCTTACAAAACTCATCAAATTCCTTAGAGCAATATTCCCCTCCATTATTAGATCTTAATCTTTTTATCTTTAAACCCGATTGGTTTTCAACTGACTTTAAAATCCTTAAACTTAATGAAAACTTTAGATTTGTGTTTCATAAAATAAATCCATGTAAATCTGGATACATCATCAATGAAGGTGACAAAATAATGAGATTTTCTGATAGAGTCATTATCCACATGTCCAAACACATCTAAATGAATAATCTCTAACTTCTCTTTTACTCTATTACTTCCTAAAGGAAATGGTGTTCTATTTTGTTTACCAAACACACAATGCTCACAAAAATCAAAGTGGTCATCAAAATAAGAGAAACTGTCTAACAAATCTTTATTCTTAATTATTTTCAAAACATTATTACTTGTGTGACCCAATCTATAGTGCCACAACATACAAGTATTTTTAGAAGCCTCATAAATATAAGAGGAATCACAAACTGTAGTGGCATCTAGCCTAAACAAGGTTCCCAATATTTTCCCCTTCTCTACCATTAAGTTTCCTCTCACCAATCGGCAACCATGTTTATCAGATGTTACATGCATTCCCAAATCATTCAACTTTGAAACTAAAATTAAATTTCTAGCTAATCCAAAAACATGCAAAACACCAGGGAGAGTTTTAATTCTCCCATCACTAAAACACAACATTACCTTGCCTTTTCCAACTATCATATATGTAGAGTTGTCCCCAAGGTACATTTTACCTCCATCATACTCTTGGTATGTGGAAAACCATGTTAGACTTAGGGCACACAACTGAGAGGGGGGGTGAATCAGTTGTATAAAACTTTCTTCCAATTAAACACGTAACCCCACTTTGCAATTTCAGCAGTATAATAATAAATCAATCAAGGAAACACAATGCAACAAATTAAGAGTAGAAACACATCAACACATGAGACACCAAGATTTTGATGTGGAAAACCCAGTTAAGGGAAAAACCACGGGGTGATTAACCCAAGATTGTATTCTCTGTTAGCAGAATAGAAAGAACAAAATGGCACATGCCAATTAGGGCTCACTGCCTGAGCACACTGCTCACAAGAGGCTCATTGCCTACAAGAGACACATTGTCTACAAAGAAGTAAGTATCACATACATGAATTGGAGAATAGCATCTTCACCATGCTTGAATCAGTTCCATTTAAGCCCAATACTTCTACTCTGCCTTTCGCTCTCCTCCTTGCTACCACACACTCATCTCAACAAGGACAACTTTGAAATGACTTCACAATCCCTTATTTATACAAGACATCAACTTAGGAATGATCATCTAAGTCGGCAAACATCAACAAGAACATTCGCAGGATGTGTAACTCATTCGGTCAGCCAGTCTCAGAAAGAACACCATCATCCGGAAGTTATTCTTCAATGTGAGCTCCAACTTCAATGCGGACCACCAACATGAACTAGACACGATCCAAAGACCTCCACAAGCTTGCCTGAATCACCAAGAACATCCATACTTCATCTACTTATTGAAATCCATCTCCCCTTCATCTGGAACCTCAAGAACACAGTCTGTCATTATTGTCACAAAGGAATAGATGCTTGCAGACCTTAAAACCATGAACCAATCTAGTTGACACTCCACAAAGACTTCCTCAACACTCCCTCAAATCTGCAGAATAGGACAATGCAATTTCAGATCTCATTGGACCTGTCTGTATCACTCTATCATTTCTGATCACCTACCAGAACCGGTTTTACTTGAGCGGCCACACCTTCTTCAGATCTTCATGCGGACCTATGAAATCTCTACTGGATCACCTTAAGACACATATCTACAAACCCTTTAATCGACATCCTCTGATCCTCATCCTATCTTGGACTTGTTACCTAGATTTCACTACTAGTTCAATCAGATACAGATGCAGTTATGTTTCCGTTTGATTTATCAGTTACGTTATGAGTGGAGGAAATGTGGCTCCCACAAGGGTTGAGCCCAGCTTAGAAGCAATGAACTATTGAATACAAAAGCACAACTCTAGCAGCGCATTCAGAAAACAGAAACAGATCACAGCTGTAATATGGTGGGACAGCAAAGAATCAATAAAGTCCAAGCACTAAAGGACAGCCAACAGTCAGAACAGGACAGCAAGGCACAACAGCAGCAAAGTATAATAGAGCAGCAATACACAAAAAAGAAGACAAATAGACTACAATGTGACGAAGTTCAAGCAGCAAGTTGTTTCAGGTTTGCAGAGGTCAAACTATAAGTTATGAATAGCCGTAATATGAGCACAGAGTAATATGACCGTTTGACCCAAGGAGAAATCCATATCAGCTCAAAGACTACTCGGAACAACCTAATCAAGTTAGTGGCATCACTATCAGAGGGATCACATTGTCCATTTTCTCAATTTCTAAGAAGTTGTCTCAAGAGATTGTTATCTTGTGATAGGGTCCAAATGAGTGAACTGTGAAAATAGTCATGAAAGAGATAGTGATCTTGAGAACAAGGTACTGGCAGCAAATACTTGGTGTGTGGAGTTGCAAAGTGTTATGGACCTAAGGTGGAGGCTGTGAATGGTGAGGAGCTATGGAGGTATAAGGGTCATTTAAAATATACCGTGTATAGGTATGACACGAGAGATGCGGAAACAGGATGGCTCGAGATTGTGAAGCATTGTGTTGACATGGCTTTGCGAGATGATGCAGATGTGAATCATATCATTTTGCCTTTACGACATTTAATCAAAACACCTAAAATCATGCAAAAATCAGGGATTTAGATTAAATGTCATAAATATCAGTATTTTCTACATAGGGTTGCGAAATTATAAATTGTAAAACATTTACTAAGGTGGTGCAATTATAAGCCTCTTAGTTAAATGTTATTTAATGCAGAAAAGGTGTCATTATGGTATTTTTAATGCTGCAAAAGATGATGACATATGCCAGAAGCACTAAATGATATTTTATCATATTTTTAAAGTGCCTTTATGATAGTGGAGCTAGTGGAGTTGGTCGAAGTTGATCTTTTTTGAGTGGAGCACTAAATGATATTTTATCATATTTTTAAAGTGCCTTTATGATAGTGGAGCTAGTGGAGTTGGTGGAAGTTGATCTTTTTTGAGTGGAGCATGAGCTATTTACAGCTGTTTGAGCTGTATATATTCCTCTTCCTTGTTCAGTTTTTGGGAGGTTCTGGCTGTTCACAGCTTTGCATATTGTAATTTTATGAGTTCTTTTACAGAAGTGAAGAGTCTTGTAACCCATTTTCAGAGATATGCAGCATTGTAACACCTTTTGACAGTAATAAGCAGTCTATACCTTCCCATGTTCTTTTGATATTGTGTGTTTTTCTATGTTAGTACAAGCCTTTGTGATATTTTTCTATCCTTTGAGTTGTACTGCATGTTGATGCCTTTATACAGGAGTTACATTATCTTTGCAGGTTGTGAGCTGTGCAAGTGATATCAATCAATTTTGGATAGTGAGAAAATCTATTTCTCCTAAACAAGACTGTTGTTATTTAAGCCTCCTCACAAAGTGATCATGCAAAGATTGTGATTTGTTGGGTTGTGTAGAGGATCCTAATTATTACTGGTTCTGTAATGTGTCATTTTTCTGTGTATTTTCTGATAATCATTTGGTGCATCACCTTAGACAGTAGGTTTCATTTTATACAATCCTTCTTACCTTTTCTTTGCAAAGTTTTAGTCTAGGTAGTTTAGGTGGAGTACCAAGAGGAAGCCGGCCTTCTCCGGAGGTTCTTTTCATCTCAGGCCACCCACAGACCTAGGAAAGATCCCATGTTTCTCCAAATTGCCCAGTTTCACAACTTGGCAAGGGTGCAAATCTGAGAGATAACAGGACTTTTGTCTTACTATCATCACTGTTCTTCACTGTTCCTGATTGAGACTAATTTTCTCAATATCCTCAGCTCACAGCTCATCCAATCCTTATCATTAATGCAACATGAGTATGTTGACATCAATGACAACACCAGTTAGGCCCATACTTGCAACAAACCATTCTTTACGTAGGGTCATATGATACGAGCATCCTAAGTGAACCAACTAATGACCATTAGAAACAACATTACATGCAGAAAGTAAAACATCTTCACCTACATTTGAGGACTTATCAGTAGTGGAATCCCACAGTTTCTTTGGGTTTCTACATTCCTTTTTCACATGCCCTCTTTTTCTGCAATTCCAACACTTAACTCTATTCTTCTTTCTAAGAGTCTTATAATGACCCTTAGACTTGTCTTTAGACCCCTTCTAATCTCCTTTCGGTCCTCTTTCCTTGGACCTTCCCCTCACATTGAGAGCCTCAGTGTTACCCTCATAAGTCTTCTTCCCCATCTCATGTGCCAACAAAGTTACAACAAGGTGATCCAATTTTGGATCTTCAAGGTTAGCAGTAATAGCAAGGATAACATTCTCCCAAGATCTCGATAAAGAACAAAGTAGAAGTATACATTTATCTTCAACTGTAGTATCTACGAAATCAAGTTGACTCAAAAGTAAATTAAAATTATTCAAATGCTCTGCAATGGAATCACCCTCTTTCCTTTTAATAGAAAATAATTTCCTCTTTAAATAAAGCTTTTTTACCATGCTCTTGGCTTGATAGATCTCACCCAATCTCTTCTAGAGTTTGAATGTAGTCTCTTCCTTCGAGACATTCAATAGGACAGAATCTGCATGACACGGCTGGATAGTTCCCTGTGCCTTCTTATCCAACCTTTCCCATTCTTCCACACTCACATCATTAGGCTTCTTCTCTTTCATAACATCCAACCATTGGTTTCTTTCCTCAAGACAATCCTCCATCTTTAGCTTCCATAATTCATACCCCGTATCGTTGAATTTCTCAATGTCTAAACGAGAGGTTGAAGCAGCGGATTGGGCCATGAAAACTACACAAGATCTACAAAACAAAACAACCAAATCTCCCACTGCAGCTAAACAATCTTCACACTACCACCCAAGAATCAAAACTATCTAGGCTTTGATACCAAATATTAGAAATGAAGGCAACAACTACCCAAATGGAAATTTGATTACAATATGTTTATGATCAGTGTAATATGAACAAAGATTGCATACGGAAATAAAATTACAACACAGGAATAAACACCATAAAAGAATAAACCATATCAACACCAGATATAATGTGGAGAAAACCCTTCCAGGTAAAAAATTCCACCAAGAAAAGAGGCTCAAGTTGTATTATCTTCAAAATCTGAAATACATAATACATGCACTTCCTTTATCTCTCCAACCTTCAATCCGGTAGAACCTGTGTACAAGAAAAACTATAATAAAAAACACATTCAAATTCTCATTTAGTTGCATATTTTATTATTATAAAATAGTTGACACTCCACAAAGACTTCCTCAACACTCCCTCAAATCCGCAGAACAGGACAATGCAATTCCAGATCTCACCGAACCTGTCTGTATCACTCTGTCATTTCTAAACACCTACCGAAACCAGTTTTACTTGAGCGGCCACACCTTCTTTAGATCTTCATGCGGACCTCTAAAATCTCTACTGGATCACCTTAAGACACATATTTACAAACCCTTTAATCTGCATCCTCTGATCCTCATCCTATCTTGAACTTTTGTCTTACTGTCATCACTGTTCTTCACTGTTCCTGATTGAGACTAATTTTCTCAATATCCTTAGCTCACAGCTCATCCAATCCTTATCATTAATGCAACAGGAGTATGTTGACATTAATGACAACACCAGTTAGGCCCATACTTGCAACAATCTCCCCCTTTGTCATTAATGGCAACATATGATGTGAAAAACTATTTTAACCATCAAGACAAGAACTTCTTCTCATTGTCACAACTCCCCCTATTAGCAACAACCATTCACATGTCTTCTCTCCCTTTACTGCTCCCCCTTTGATCAGAAACCACTTGTTTTTCACATGTCTTCTCTCCCCCTTTGACATCAATGGCAAAGGGCACATACTTGCAATTCCACCACTCCAGAATCATACCTGCTACTCCCCCTAAGTAGCAGCTCCCCATCATCAATCTGGACCACAAGATAGGACTGTGATATCCACCAGAATACTGCACATTAGTGCTCCTTAGTTCATCACCGGAGGGGCAATAACCCCTAACTTCTCCCTGAGATACTCAAAAGAGTCCTTAGGTAGAGGTTTAGTGAAGATGTCTGCAATCTGATCCTTGCAAGGCACAAACTCCAATCTGACTTCATTCTTGTTCACTTGCTCTCTCAAAAAGTGAAACTTGATGGATATATGTTTAGTATTTGAATGCAACACCAGATTCTTAGATATATTTATTGCACTTGAATTGTCACAGAAAATTGTGATAGGCTCCTCATACTCCACTCTGATGTCTCTTAGCATCTGTTTCATCCACAAAACTTGAGTGCAACTACCTACTGCTGCAATATATTCTGCTTCTGTCATGGACAGAGATATTGCCTCTTGTTTCTTGCTCAGCCAAGAAACCAATGTCTTCCCCAAAAAGAATGCTCCACCACTGGTGCTCTTCCGGTCATCCACATCTCCTGCCCAATCAACATTTGTATATGCATGAAGAGAAAAATCATGATCTCTAGGATACCATAGACCATACTCAACTGTCCCTTTTAGATATCTAAAAATCCTCTTGATTTCCATGACATGAGATTCTCTAGGATCAGCCTGGAATCTAGCAACAAGACCAACAACCTGCATAATGTCTAGTCTAGTTTGAGTGAGATACAACAGTCCTCCAATCATTGACCTATACTTTGTCTGATCAGTCTTAGGAGAATCATCATCTTTTCTCAAATTGCATCTGGTTGCCATGGGAGTATTCATTGGTTTTGAATCTTCCATCCCAAATTTCTTCAACAATTCTTTCACATATTTAGTCTGAGAAATGAAGATTTCTTTCTTTGTTTGAGTGATTTGTAGACCCAAGAAGAAATTCATTTCACCAAGCATGGACATCTCAAACTCAATTTTCATTTGATTTGCAAAAGTTTTACATATACTATCTCTTCCTCCAAAAATGATATCATCAACAAACACTTCAACAATCAAGATGTTTTCATGATCAATTTTGAAATACAAATTACTGTCAGCAGTACCTTTGTTGAAACCAATCTTTATAAGATGTTTGTCCAATATTTCATACCAGGATCTTGGGGCTTGCTTCAGTCCATACAGTGCCTTCTTCAACTTGCAGACCATATCACCATGATCAGATAATTGAAATCCATCCGATTGCTCAATGTATACTTCTTCTTCCAAGTCACCATTCAGGAAGGCAAACTTGACATCCATCTAATATACTTTGAAATCCTTGAAGGCAGTAAAAGCAAGAAATAATTTGACTGCTTCAATTCTTGCCACCGGAGCAAAAGTTTCTTCAAAGTCAACTCCTTCTATTTGAGAGTAACCCTTGCAGACCAATCTGGCTTTATTTCTGATTACTTCACCAACTTCATTCAGTTTGTTCTGGAAGACCCATTTTGTTCCAATCACATTCTTGTTTTTAGGTCTGGGAACAAGATCCCAAGTGTGATTTTTCTCAATTTGCATCAGTTCTTCCTCCATTGCTTTAGTCCAGTTTTCATCATTGCAAGCTTCATTCACTGTCTTAGGTTCAATCTTTGAAATCAGACAATACTCTTCTGAATCTTGAGCAATCCTTCTTCTTGTTTATACACCTTTGCTTTTATCACCTATGATTTGATCTTCAGAGTGGTTCAGTCTTACATACCTAGGAACTTTGGGAGATTCTTGCATTTCTGCTTCTTGATCAGGCTCATTAAAACTCATCTCTTCTTCCTGATTTATCGGATCAGTTTGAATCTGACTTTCAAAAGAGGCTTGGGCTCCTTGAGTCAGAACACCATTCTGATCATCTTCATCATATTCATAAAACCTTGAGGGTTTTTCAATTCCTTCATCAACCTTCACATTTGTACTTTCTATAATCTTTCTCAGTCTCTTGTTATAGCACTAGTATGCTTTGCTTTGAGTAGAGTAACCCAAGAATATTCCTTCATCAATTCTAGCATCAAACTTGCCTAGATCTTCATCTCTTTTGATGTAACATTTGCTACCAAAGACTCTGAAATACTTTATAGTAGGAGTAATGCCAAACCAGAGTTCATAAGGAGTCTTACTGGTATTGCTTCTAATTTGAACTCGATTGAGAGTATAGACTGCAGTGCTGATAGCTTCTCTCGAATAGATCTAAGGAACATTTGCTTCCATCATCATGGTCCTAGATGCTTCCTGGATGGTCCAGTTCTTTCTCTCCACTACTGCATTCTGCTGTGGAGTCCTAGGAGCAGACAACTCTCTTTATTCCATGTTTCTCAGAACTCTATGAACTCATCGGATGTGAATTCTCCACCTCTATCAGACCTCAGACATTTCAATTTTAATCCAGTTTAATTCTCTACCATAGCCTTGAATATTTTGAATTTCTCAAGAGCCTCTGATTTCTCTTTTAGAAAGGTCACCCACATCATCCGGCAATAGTCATCAATTAGCAACATAAAGTATCTATCACCTTGTACACTTTTGATTCTTGCCAGACCACAAAGATCAGTCTAAACTAAGTCCAATAATTTGGTAGAAGACAGTTCCTTACTTTTGAATGTGACTCTGCTCAACTTACCCAACTGACATTCTTTGCACAAGCTATTAGTATGTTTCACCAATTTTGGAAGATCTCTTACAGCTTGAGTATTGCTTATCTTGATGATATTATCAAAATTCACATGACACATCCTTCTATGCCATAACCAACTCTGATCAACTTGAACAAATAAGCAACTTTTACCAGTACCAACCAAGTGGAAGATATTACCTTTAGTTTGAGTACCAGATGCAATCTCTATTTCGAAACTTTCAAAGATCTTGCATTTTCCATTCTTGAATCGGAGATCATAGCCTTTGTCCACCAACTATCCAACACTGAGAAGATTGTGCTTCAAACCTTCAACATATAGTACATTGCCGGTTTTGTTCCTTCCATCAAAAGAAATAGTTCCTCTTCCTCTGATTCTACCAGTAGAATTATCACCAAACTTTACCACTCCTCCTTCATACCTCTCCAAATCTATGAATTTGTTTTTGTCACCTATCATATGGTGAGAGCATCCACTGTCAATGACCCAGTCATCCTTTTCTTCAACTTGGGTAGCTAGAGCTCTTTCTACAACTTTATGATTGACAGATACAGAGGATATTGGTTCTTCTTCCTTGATGGCAATGAACACCCATTCACTTCCAAATTTGTTTCCTGTCTCTGATTCATCATTTGTTACTCCTTCATTATCATCTTTTTCATGAACATAGTAACAATTCTTTTGGAACCTTGATTTGTTAGGATTTGGCCTTGAAAATCTTTCTGAACACCTTGAGGCAAAATGACCAATCTTATTGCAGTTAAAACACTTAAAAGGTAATTTTCCTTCATACTTACCGGATCCTGTTGGCAGCCTCTTTGCAATAAGGGCTTCAAGTTGAGCAGTTTCTACTTCTTCTTCTTCTAGGTCTTTTCTTGTTTTTTCATACCATGACAGTTTCCTTGAAGAGTTCTCTCCCGGATCAAACCTTTGTTTACCTTTAACAGAGGCACTGGCTTTGAATGCAGATTCAGTCTTGGGGGTGTCATCTCCAAACTCTGTCATTTCAAATGCAGCTAATTTGCCAGCCAATTGATCTCTTGTGACAATTATATGGGCTCTGAATTCTTCAATGGCAGCAGCCTTGATTTTGTAAGAAGCAGGTAGGGATCTAAGAATTTTGCCAACAATCTCATTTTCATCTAGGACTCCACTAGCATTTCTAATTCCACAAACAATCTCATTTACTCTTGGCATAAAAGTAGTAATATTTTCATCATCTCTCATCTTTAGATTTTTAAATTTCCCTTTCAGACTCTGTAACCTTGCACTTTTAACATACTTGTCTCCTTCATGCAAAAGTTCCAATTTTTGCCAGATCTCAATAGTAGTTGGTAGGTCAATAACATTTGAGAGCTCTGAATCAGATAATGCGCTTAGAAGAGCCTCTATAGTCCACAGATTGTTTTCAGCATCTGTGATTTAATTTTGGGTTTTCAGACCACCCTGTGGAGGTGTATATTGTGTTGTAGCCATGGTCCAGTACATCATTCCCATACATTGCAAGTGACATTTCATGCGACCTTTCCAAAGATTAAAATTGGTTCCATAAAACTTTGGGCTATCCTTCCTGTAAGACGACATCCTGGATCTCCCCCAGCGGTTAAGCTCTTTTTAGAGGAACTTGGCAATGATACCAATTGTTAGACTTAGGACACACAACTGAGAGGGGGGGTGAATCAGTTGTATAAAACTTTCTTCCAATTAAACACTTAACTCCACTTTGCAATTTCAGTAGTATAATAATAAATCAATCAAGGAAACACAATGCAACAAATTAAGAGCAGAAACACATCAACACATGAGACACCAAGATTTTGACGCGGAAAACCTAGTTAAGGGAAAAACCACGGGGTGATTGACCCAAGATTGTATTCTCTGTTAGAAGAATAGAAAGAACAAAATGGCACATGCCAATTAGGGCTCACTACCCGAGCACACTGCTCACAAGAGGCTCACTGCCTACAAGAGACACATTGTCTACACAGAAGTAAGTATCACATACATGAACTGGAGAATAGCATCTTCACCATGCTTGAATTAGTTCCATTTAAGCCCAATACTTCTGCTCTGCCTTTCACTCTGCTCCTTGCTACCACACACTCATCTCAACAAGGACAACTTTGAAATGACTTCGCAATCCCTTATTTATACAAGACATCAACTTAGGAATGATCATCTAAGTTGGCAAACATCAATAAGAACATCTGCAGGATGTGTAACTCATTCAATTGGCCAGTCTCAGAAAGAACACCATCATTCGAAAGTTATTCTTCAATGCGAACCACCAACATGAATTGGACATGATCCAAAGACCTCCACAAGCTTGCTTGAATCACCAAGAACATCCATACTTCATTTGCTTACTGAAATCCATCTCCCCTTCATCCGGAACCTCAAGAACGCAGTCTGTCATTACTGTCACAAAGGAATAGATGCTTGCAGACCTTAAAACCATGAACCAATCTAGTTGACACTCCACAAAGACTTCCTCAACACTCCCTCAAATCAACAGAATAGGACAATGCAATTCTGGATCTCACCGGACCTGTCTGTATCACTCTGTCATTTCTAAACACCTACCAGAACCAATTTTACTTGAGCAGCCACACCTTCTTCAGATCTTCATGCGAACCTCTGAAATCTCTACTGGATCACCTTAAGACACATATCTACAAACCCTTTTATCCGCATCCTCTGATCCTCATCCTATCTTGGACTTTTGTCTTACTGTCATCACTGTTATTCACTGTTCTTGATTGAGACTAATTTTCTCAATATCCTCAGCTCACAGCTCATCCAGTCCTTATCATTAATGCAACAGAAGTATGTTGACATCAATGACAACACCAGTTAGGCCCATACTTGCAACAAACCATTCTTTATGTAGGGTCATATGATATGAGCATCCTAAGTGAACCAACCAATGATCATTAGAAACAACATTGCATGTAGAAAGTAAAACATCTTCACCTACATTTGAGGACTTATCAGTAGTGGAATCCCATAGTTTCTTTGGGTTTCTACATTCCTTTTTCACATGCCCTCTTTTTCTGCAATTCCAACACTTAACTCTATTCTTCTTTCCAAGAGTCTTATAATGACCCTTAGACTTGTCTTTAGATCCCTTCTGATCTCCTTTCAGTCCTCTTTCCTTGGACCTTCCCCTCACATTGAGAGACTCAGTGTTACCCTCATAAGTCTTCTTCCTCATCTCCTGTGCCAACAAAGTTACAACAAGGCGATCCAACTTTGGATCTTCAAGGTTAGCAGTAATAGCAAGGATAACATTCTCCCCAGATCCAGGTAAAGAACAAAGTAGAAGTATGCATTTATCTTCCTCTTCAACTGTAGTATCTACGAAATCAAGTTAACTCAAAAGGAAATTAAAATTATTCAAATGGTCTGCAATGGAATCACCCTTTTTCCTTTTAACAGAAAATAATTTCCTCTTTAAATAAAGCTTGTTTACCATGCTCTTGGCTTGATAGATCTCACCCAATCTCTTCTAGAGTTTGAATGTAGTCTCTTCCTTCGAGATGTTGAATAGGATGGAGTCTGCAAGACATAGCTGGATAGTTCCCTGTGCCTTCTTATCCAACCTTTCCCATTCTTCCACACTCACATCATTAGGCTTCTTCTCTTTCATAACATCCAACCATTGGTTTCTTTCCTCAAGACAATCCTCCATCTTTAGCTTCCATAATTCATACCCCATATCGTTGAACTTCTCAATGTCCAAACGAGAGGTTGAAGCAGCGGATTGGGCCATGAAGACTACACAAGATCTACAAAACAAAACAACCAAATCTCCCACTGTAGCTAAACAACCTTCACACTACCACCCAAGAATCAAAACTATCTAGGCTTTGATACCAAATATTAGAAATGAAGGCAACAACTACCCAAATGGAAATTTGATTACAATATGTTTATGATCAGTGTAATATGAACAAAGATTGCATACGGAAATAAAATTACAACACAGGAATAAACACCATAAAAGAATAAACCATATCAACACCAGATATAATGTGGAGAAAACCCTTCCAAGTAAAAAAGTCCACCAAGAAAAGAGGCTCAAGTTGTATTATCTTCAAAATCTGAAATACATAATACATGCACTTCCTTTATCTCTCCAACCTTCAATCCGGTAGAACCTGTGTACAAGAAAAACTATAATAAAAAACACATTCAAGGCACTATATTTATAGAGGTATTTCACTCCCCAAACTAGGCATCCACTTTCTCTCACCTTGGATGCAACATTAAATGACCTCTTACAAGCTCATGACACTTGTCAATAGTCAATCATGCAATCTTGGGTGCCCATGGACAAGAATAGGAACTTATGGGGTTATAAATGTTGTCATAACCATCATAGATTCCATCATAACACCCCCTAAATAGCATTTTCCCAATATGGGCACCTAAAGCCAAGAATAGAAACTTACAACTCATAAATATCCATCATAAGATGTCATATTCTCATAGAATCTTATGACAACTTACAACTGTCATAGATTCTCTTACAACCAATTACCAACTTTATGATGAGTGTCATACAAGCCAAATATAGATGATTCCTACAAGTGGTGCCTACCCTCAATTACTCTTGATATTTATAATCACCATCCATAAATGTTACTCCATAACTACCGCTGGTAACTCTGGAACTTACCGATGTAGTAACTCCATAATTACTATCCCCGGTAATTAATTTTTACCACTGTCAGTGAAACTTGTACATCCCTTATGGATAATTTACAAATAATATTAGGAAAAATAATTACAAGGATTTACAAATTTAATGGTACCTAAATCCTAACATGTCGTACTATGCAAAAAGGGAGTTGTATCATTTTTAGGCTATATTTAATATGCTTTTAGCTATGTTAGTAGCTTATATTAGACTTTGGGATAATATTTCATGAGCTATACAACAACAAGAAGGTCATAAAATTATCATTTAGTTGCATATTTTATTATTATAAAATAGTTGATATCTACTATTTAGTTTTTTTCATTCAAATGAGCTTCAAGTTGTAAATTTGAAGATTATTTAGTATGAGTTCAAGCTGGTTATAAATTGTAATCTCTATGTAGTTTACTGCCAAATCAAAGTTATTTATCAAATTGTAATAATCCAAAAGGTCTTTTGTCTTATTTATTTGCTTTCCTATATTTGTATTAGAATCAACATTTGCATTTCATTATCTACCATTTTGGCATTCATCCAAATTGGCTTGTAGTCTACCACTTTGGCATTAACCTAATCCGTAGTTGTAATAAGCTAGCTTGGCTTGAGCATATATGCATACTTGTCTGCTGAAGAGGTGTTGATCTAGTTGGTTATGTCATATGTATGCTATGGTTGACTATGCTACCTATTTTCCTTTCCAACATTACATTCAACTAGGTAGTGTTTCCAAATATTGTACACTCTCACCTTGGCTACATTGGGATCTAGGTGATTAGAAAGTGTGAGGACTTGCATTCGCATCTTTCAAAATATTGTTAAAATTAAAAAAAAATAGTTAGACACGTACCTATCTCTCAAGCCTATGACTGAAGATGAGGATATCAAATTTGCTACTTTGCATTTGGAGGGTACTACACATGAATGGTGGTACCATGGGTTGATCACTCAAGGCCATAGCTCCATCAACTGATATGAAAAGTTCTACAAGATTCTGATTAAGATGTTTGATTGGAAGGATCCTGAGATCCATTTCAGAGAGTTGGGTCAACTCAAACAATATGGTTTAGTGGAGAATTGTGTGACAAAATTTTAGAAGTTGTCTGTAATGGTACCTAATATCTCAGAGAGGAGGTTGACTATGATTTTCATCAAGGGATTAACTAAGTCTCTCAAGTGATTGGTAAAAGCCTTCAAACCACCTTTCCTACAAGAGATAATTAAGAGGGCATTAACACTTGAGACTTCTATGCCAAAGAATAAGTTTCAGAAAGACTTTCCCTCCAAAGAAGTCTTTTCATAAGAATGCACATCAACCCAAGAACTGCCCATCAAGGCAAGACAAGAAATTGAAGAATGAGTTGATAAGGAAGAAGCTTTGCTTCAATTGCAAAGAGCCTTGGTTTCTAGGACATATATTTATTGTAAAAGGACAAGTACGCTACATTAAGGTAGTTTATGAAGATGAGTCAGGGGCTAAAGAACCTGAGCCACAAAGCAAAGAAGAAGAACTTGGAGACTGAAGAAGAAGAAGAAAAATCAAAAGAGGAAGGAGAAATCTTAGGAAGCGTCCTTGCTAAGCTCTCTCATACTCCAAAGTACAATCCTTTTCAAGTTTATGAGGTCTTGTAGGGATAAAGAGTCATTGTGCTCATTGATACTAGTGCAACTCATAATTTCATGGATGAGGGATTGGTGGAAAAGTGAGGTCTCAAAACAAAAGAATTTGAAGGTTTCAATGTGATGGTTGTCAATGGATTCACCATCTAATGTACTAGAAAGATCTCTTAGTTGAACCTTACTTTGGGAGGTTATGATATAAAGGATGACTTATATGTGGTTACAATAGGAGACACAAATATGGTTTTGGGTATTCAATGGTTGCACTCATTGGGGGAGATCACTCAAAATTTCCAAACCATGGAACTAAAGTTTCAATCTGAGGGAAAGGAAGTGGTACTTTGTGGAATGACAAATGGAGTGCCAAGGATTGTATCTGAAAAAAATGGAGAGAACTTTTTGTCATGGACAAGTAGCTTGGGTAGCATAGTGCTTGGTGTATGTGACAAACTATTTAGACGGTAAGAAAGCATACCATGTGGATGTACAAAATGTCTTGGACAAGCACAATGAGGTCTTTAGTAGCATTCCTCTAGGGAGACCACTTGATAGAGGCTTTGAGCATATTATTGAGTTGGAGGAGGGCACCAAGACCATCATTACTACTCCTCATCACCATCCCAGGAGACATAAGAAGGAGATTGAAAAGGTAACAAAGGAACTTTTGGACATGGGGCACATCAAGCCTAGTACAAGTCCTTTTACTTCTTTTGTAGTCCTTGTGAAGGATGAAACAATGAGGATGTGCATCGACTATAGAGAACTAAATAAGAAGACTCTCAAAAATTGATACCTAATTCCCAAAACTAATGAATTGATAGATGGCCTTCATGGAGTAGTCTATTTCTCAAAGATGGACCTTAGATCGATCTACCATTGAATTTGATTCTGAGAGGAGGATATCCACAACAAAACTTGTAGGTGCCACTATAGGCACTATGGATTTTTGGTCATGCCATTTGGTTTGACAAATGCTCTAGCAACTTTCCAGTCATGCATGAACCAAGTGTTTAACAAACAATTGAGAAAGTTTGTCCTTATTTTCTTTGACAACATTATTATCTATAGTAAGACTTGGGAGGAGCACTTAATGCACATTGATGAGGTGTTATAAATTTTGGAAGCATAGACTCTTTTTGAAAAAGAGTCTAAATATGAGTTTTCAATTATAAAGATTTTATATTTGGGGCATGACATTAGAGTAAAGGGAGTGTAGGTGGATATGGAGAAGATTAAATATATTTTGGATTAGTCTCCCCCAAAGACTCTGACACAACTGTGAGGATTCTTAGGATTCTTTAGCCTTTGTAGTTGCTACAAAAGATTTGTTAAGGGGTTCTCTCAACTAGCTACTCCCTTAACATATCTAACAAAGAAGGGAGATTTCACATGGAATGAGGCAACACAATGATCTTTTGACAAAATGGAGGTAATGAGCTTGTGTCTTGTGTTAGCTATTCCTAATTTTTCCCTTCTATTTTTTTTGGAATGTGTTGCATCTGGAGAAGGGATTGGAGTAGTACTTATGTAGAATAAGCATCCCATTGCTTTTTAGAGTCGTAAACTCAAGGAAGTGGAAAGATGATTCTCTAGATATGATAAGGAGATGTTGGCCATTATGCACACAATGAACAAGTTCAAGCAATACTTGGTAGGTAGCCAATTTATGGTCAAGACAGATCATAATAGATTGAAGTATTTTATCAGTCAGAATGATATGAACAAACAACAACAAAAGTGTGTAAAAAAACTTCAAGCATATGATTTTGACATTGAATATGTTAAGGAAAAGAAAAATGTTGTTGTTGATGCATTATATAGGAAGCCAACTTGTGCTCAATGTCTCACATTTTTGTTGATTGGAAGGTTGAAATTGTAGCAGAATATACAAAGAATGTGTGTTGCAACTAATATTTTGGAAGGAAGTCATTGAATGACAGGTACACTATGTTCAATGAACTCATTCTCTACAAGGAAAGAATCTACTTGGTGCTAGAATCAAGAATGAAGGGAAAGATTTTGAGAGCAGACCATGATACTCCCTTGGCGAGCAATCCTAGATACTTCAAGACCTATAAGAAGATGAGGGAGAGATTCACGTGGAAAGAACTCAAGGATGATGTCCTTAGACATATTAGAGAATGTATTGTTTTCCAATAGAATAAGAAAAAACAAACACACCCCACAGGACTATTGTAGCCCCTACCTATTCCAGAATAGAAGTGGGAAAACATTTTCATGGATTTAATCACTAGACTTCCCAAGGTGCAAGGTAAGGACTATATTTATGTGGTGGTGGATAGGATTACTAAATATGCTCACTTCTTTGTTATTCCATTATATTATAAGGTACCGCAAGTGGCAGAGTTATTTTTCAAAGAAGTATTTAGACTTCATGGATTGCCTAACAATATAGTGAGTGAAAAGAATAGTAGATTCTTAACCCTGTTTTGGTAGGAGTTATTTTGTTTGGCAGGAACTGATCTTACACCCAACACTAGTTACCACCTTCAAACTGATAGACAAATTAAGATTGTGAACAAGTGGGCGGAAGGTTATCTGAGAAACTATGTGGTAGGTCACCAACATGCATGGATCAAATGGCTCTATTTGGGAGAACATTTTTATAACACTACTTTCAACATGTCTATTAGGATGATGCAGTTCATGAATTTGTATGGGTATGAAGCCTGAAGTTTTGTTGATCTTATTTTTTCTAACAATAGGGTCTCCTAGAGTTAGTGATTTAGTCAAGCAAAGACAAGACATTTTAAAGACACTCAAGAATAATCTCTAGCATGCACAAAATCAATAGAAAATGTATGCAAACTATCATAGAATGGAGAGAAAATTTGAGGTTGGAGATATGATGTTTGTAAGATTGCAACCATATAAGCAATCCTCCCTAACGACAAGTAGATCTGAAAATTTCAAACCTCATTTTTACGAGCCTTACATAATTTTGAAGAGGGTTGATGAGGTTACCTACGAGTTGGAGTTTCTTGAGGGAAGTAAGATTTACAATGTGTTCCATGTGTCTTGTCTCAAACGGACACTTGGAAAACATATTGTACCTTCTGTAGACACCCAAAAATGACCATTGCATTATCACCTTGCATATATATCATTCTTCTAGTATCAATTCATCTAATTCACCTTAATCCAACATTAATTAAATGATTCTTAATTATTTAATTAATTTCACCAATTTCACCACATTCATTCTTCTATTCTTCCCATTAATTAAATAAATCTATTATTTAATTAATTCAACATCTTATTCCTCCTATCCACACAATTAAATAATTTTAATTATTTATTTGGCTAATTATTCTTCCAAAATTAAATAAATTATTCAAATTTATTTAAGTTGACTTTTCTAATCTTTTCAATAAATAAAATCATTATTTTATTTATTTTCCTCCATCATGCACCACAAATTAAATAAATTTATTTATTCAATTTCTATTTATCCACTCATCTTCCAAATTTATTCTTTTTCTTCTAAAAATCTTCCATGCACACAAATTAAATAATTTATTATTTAATTTAATCCTTTGCATATCAAAAAGCAAATCAAAAGTTGAGTTCAATTGGCTTTAAACCTTTGTTTTCTCAATCAATTCATTAAATATAAAAAATATTCTATTTTTATGAAAATCAATCCTATATTTAGTCAACAAAGCAGTTAACTCTTTAAAACAACTTTTTGCATGTACACTTTTCATGTGCACATTCATCATGATTCCTCAATTTATCTCCTCCATCAATTTCATCTAATATCCTCCACCGTTGGTCAATCTTCTCTAAAAGCTATAAATACACCCATTCACCTCTTCAAAAACCCTTCACAAACTTTGAACAATTGACATCCATATCTCCCAGTGCTTTTGAGCATTCATTGAAGCAATCATGCATCCTTCCATCCATCAAGAATATCACGGCTATGATTTAAGTATTTTGAACAATCCACATTCACAAAATACACTAAGGAATTACACTTAATGGGTAATAGTTAGAGTTTAATGATTTTATCTTGTCTTTGTTACTCCATTGTTGATTTCTTGAAGGTCATGATGGATTTTGGTAACTGATCTATGTTGTGTTGATGTTCCTAAGTATTCTAGATTTCCCCATACACATTTTGGCACACTCGACAAGACCCAGTCCCTGAGTTTAACACATATTTGCTTGAGAAATTTTGTTTTTAGGCTACATGTACGTAGTTGAGCTTTTGACTGATAGAGTCACTCTTTCCACTGACAAAGTGATGCATCCAGTCCGTAGTATTGTGCTTTTGGTCAATATAGTTGCGCATCTAGTCTGCAGGGTTGCGCTTTTGGTCAATATAGTTGCGCATCTGGTCTGCAGATTGGTGCTTCTAGTTTATGTTGTTTTTCTTGTGGTTTTTGATTATTGTAGGGTTTTTAGGCACTTGATTTATCTTTGCATGCAAGCTGATGTATTTGCAAACACTTATTCTAATTTGTTTTATAGGATGATGTATTTATGGATATATTTTAATTACCTTGTGACCTAATTAATCCATCATTATGCTTTTTGCTTTCTGATTTGCACAGGCCTAATAGAGTGACACTTTTGAATATTTCCCTAGCCTATCCAAGACATCCTCATTCAATTTTTGAACAAACAAAATTATACTTTTGACTATTTCTATTCTCTGTTTGCAGGATTGACAGAGTTGCGCTTTTGCACAGCAGAGTTACGCATCTGGTCAGATTCATTGCGCTTCTGGTAATTTTTTTTGCTTTTGGTCGATTCTGTTTTACTTTTGGTTATCAGTGCATACTCTTTTGGTCAATTCTATTGCACTTTTGGTTATCAGTGCATATGCTTTTGGTCACTTTTGTTGCGCTTTTGGTTAATACTGAGTCATTTTTGGTCAATGTACTGATGCTTTTGGTTCGGACAATTCTGATTTTGAGTTTTTCATCTAACAAGTGCTTTTTTCGAATCTAACATCATTTGTGCAGCCTCTTATCACTTTTCAAAAGAAGCAAAAAAGTGAAACTACTAATGAGTTTGGTGTAGGACACTTGACAAAGCTTTGGTTTTCTCACTAATTTAGTAGAACCCTTCAATTTAATTAAGGGAATATACAATTGTTTGCTATGTCTTGAATGTTTATGTATGTATGCTCTCTCCTCACACCGAAAGGTGATCTTGGAGATCAAAAGTACTAGATTATTCACTTTTATTGCTTTATTTGCTTGATTCCCAAGGACTTGAGAGTCATACGTATGCTCTTCTCTCGCGTTGCAAGATGATCTTGAGAATCAAAAGTTATCGGTATCCTCTATAGAAGGCTTGCTAAGGGATTTCATCACCCTTAAGGATGACATTAACCGCATGTTCTAGTCAGGATATAAATGTTATGAGAATCAAAAGACTCATTTCAAAGGAAGGGCCCCTTCTTCCTTAGCAAAAACCCTAAGATCCTTGGTCTATCGAGACTTGGTTTGGTTGGCACTCGGTCGGATGATTGGGACACCCTGTTCACAAATTTAAACCCCACCGTACCTCACATATATTTGGGGCCACTCTAGTCACCTTGTTAACCTAGATAAGACCTTCAACTATCATATCCTATGGTGCATCATTGCAACAGGGGAGAAGAGCTCACGCTATTACCTAGTCCATTGTTTGAGTTGGAATACACTTTGGGCAAGACTTTAGTCTCCAAATTAAGGGGTGTAAGGTGGTACATGACCTTGCATTCCCTACCTATCCAAGCAATGGTAGATGGTATCAAGGGGATGGGAACCGCCATTATCTAATAGTGGGGGTTGAAGTTGCACCTGAGTGAGTCCATGAGATATGACACACCTTGATTGAATAAATATTAGGCTTGTGCAAGAGTGTTTGATGTGTTTTCTTGTGATCTACCAGTATTTGTCATTTGTTATTCACAAAGGTTCATAGCCTTGCACACCTAACTCTGAAAGAGTCTACAAACATTGTGTCTTATTGTTTGATTCTCTTTCCAAATAACTCATTCCATCCTACATACAAACAAACAATCACAAAAAGAGTTTCACTTCTGAATAATAATATTGCACTTTTGGTCAGTATAGTTGTGCTTCTGGCACATAGATTTGTGCTTCTAGAATATAGAGTTGCGCTTCTGGTTGATAGAGTTGCACTTCTGGCATACAGAGTTACACTTCTGGCAGATAGAGTTGCACTTCTATTTTCTATCTTTTATCCACAGTCATCCATAGAGTTGCACTTTTGGGCTATCTAGCTATCGCTTTTGGCTAACAAAGTTGCACTTCTAGTCTATAGAATTATGCTTCTGGTAGATAGATGTATACACCTAAAAATGTCTTAACCCTTCAACCATTCTTCGACATCATCTGTATCACCAATTTCCCATCCAATTAATTAATTAAATGTTTTACTCATGAATCATTCATCCATTTGTCATCAAATTACCCTAAAACTGAATTAATTAAATTAATTCAGCTTCACACATTACAACATTATCCCGATTAATTAAATGAATATGCAAATATTTATTTGATTAATTTTTCCATTTGCCTAAACTTGATTAATTGGGTAAATCACACTTATTTAATTAATCTACCCTACTAATGAACCTACACCTAGCCTAGTTGATTAAATAACCAATATTTAATTAGCTACCCTAGCCTAACTACCCCCTAGACCTAGATTAATTAAATAAATCATTATTTAATTAACCCTAAACCCTGCTTAATCCATTCCCTATTTTTTTCAGCCACATTAATTAAGTTAATTCCACATCCTCCCAAGGAAATAATTTTTTATTTCCTCATGTGTCCTCATCACATTAAATGCAAAGCCTTCCCCAAAAATGAATAAAAGATTCATTTTTATTCCTAGCCCCCCATTTTTGTTGATGAGATCTTGACCTTTGATCTCATCTTTCATCCTCCACCCTTGATCTCAACTTTTAATCTCCACCATTGGATCAATATCCCCCAAAATTGCCTATAAATACAAGTCTTCCCAATCCATTTCATCATCCAATTTTAGAGCAAAATTACCATGCTAAAATCTCTCCCAGTTTCATCCATCTTAGCTTGGTTATGCTAGAATTTGTAGTGCATTTGAGAGAATTTCAAATTTGTAAGTTCTAGTTGGGTAAAGCAAGGAGCTAGTGGGTGCAAGTTCCTCCATCTTATCAAGGAGTGAGGAGTGTTCAAGGATCTACAAGGTATAACTTGTGTTTTTACTTTGTTTATTGCATATTTTACACCTTTGACATCTTCTCATCTTCATTTGGCACGCCCGGTGGGACCCCATGGTCCCAAACTAATATTTTCTTGAGTGTTTTTGTGAAGGATTTAGGCGTACAGGTATTTCAGTGCCATATCCCCTCAGATTAGAGCCATCTTCCCACAAATTGGTGCCATATCAGTCTGTTTCAGTGCCATATTAGACTGTTTTAGCACCCTATTCTAATGAAAAACACTAATAATTTTTGGCTTGATAAAATTTTTAATTTAGATTTGGGCTTCTCACCATATTTCCTGACTTTTTGCTCTCTGTTTTTATGAATACAACAGGAATAGGGGGTCCTAATGTCAAAATGAATCTAGAAATGTGTCAGGGAGATGTTTGATAACATTTTGGATCATTTGTCACAAACTAACTTGTTTTTTCCCTTCTAATCTAACATATGGTGTTCCTTAACCAGTTTGAAGCACTCTAACACACATAGAATTCGTTTATTTTGAGTTGTGAGTCTTTTTTGGGTAGGTTCAACTTTTTATCCACGGATTAGCACCAAAATCACCTAGAATCGTGCCATCAAACCAGTCGACAGAGGGTAAGGCAAGTAAAATTAAATTAGCACCATATTTGAGTATTTTAGTGCCATGTTATATATTAGCACTATTTTTCTATCATTTAGCATTATTTTAATATTATTGTTTGCTATCTATCTGATTTTGGAATCATAGTTTTTCAGCACAATTTTTTCTTGTTTTAGCGCTATATTTCTATTTTTCAGCATGATTTGAATCTGTTTTAGCACCTTATCTCATTGTTTCAGCACTATATTTGTCTATTTTAGCCCCAAAAATTTGACAGCCTCTTGAATTGTGTGTAGGGTATTAAAATCTTTTTTACAGGATAAAGAATGCATGCCAAAGACTTTTCATGAAACTACTAACTAGTTGATGCGGGTTTTGCTAGCCAAAGAATTGTTTTTTTCACTAGCTTAGTTGCATTAAAGTAGTTAGTTGGGAAATTTACACTTGTATGCTTTGTCTTGTTCACTTATAAACATATGCTCTCCCCTTGCACCTTAGGGTGACCTTGGGGATCAAAAGTCTATTTGTGGACCTTTTCTTGCTTTTAAGTGTTATCTCGAAGGGGCTACTCACCTTGTGTATGCTCTCCCCTCGTGCCTAGTGTGATCTTGGGTGATCAAAAGCAAAGAGTAGTTTCTTCTTAGGAGGCCTACTTGGGGATTTCATCACTGCAAGGGATGACCTCATCTACGTGTTCCAATGCGGTATATAAGCATTGTGATTTAAAAGATAGATTTAAAGGAAGGACCCTCTCACCTCCAAGCAAAATACCTCCAGGATACTTGGTCCGCTAAGGATCCTGTGGTTGAGTGTTAATTGATTGGGACACCCCTATTCACGGACTTGGGCCTCAAGTACCTTGCGTATGCTAGATGACTCCCCTAGAAGCTTGTAACTATCCTAGCTTAAGACCTTTCGGTTGTGATACCTGTTGCAAGGTGTGTGCCCTTGGTCTCCTTATGCTGTGTAGCACAACTCTTGGGTTTGTGACAAGGCTTAACTGCCTCCTGTGGATTCATTAACTCTGATGGTTGTATTGGGCATTAATAGGTCAATCTTTTGGTACAACCGCAACTGTCTTTGCAACAATTGGTATCAAAGCCTGGTTCATGGGTTCAAACTCCTTGCTTGCATTGGGGGGAATTGTTGCAAGGTGTGCGCCCTTGGTCTCCTTGTGCTATGTAGCGTAGCACTTGGGTTCGTGACAAAGCTTAATCACCTCCTGTGGATTCATTAACTCTGACTGTTGTATCAGGCATTAACAAGTCAATCTTTTGGTGCAATGACAACTGTCTTTGCAACAATACTTTGTAGTGCACCACTGCAGAATCTCTCAATTTTGCTACTCCTCTAGGGTTAGTTCCTGTCACAATCTCAAATGGTGTCTTTTCTGTGCTCTCATTAACTAAATTATTATATGCAAACTTTGCTTGTGATAGAATCAAATCCTAATTTCCTGCCTTCTCTCCAACTAAACATCTCAACAAGTTACCTAAACTCCTATTCACTACCTCTGTCTGTCCATCAATCTGTGGATGAAATGTTGAACTGAACTTCAAATCTATCTTCATCTTCTTCCAAAGTGTTTTCTAAAAGTATCCAATGAATCTTGTATCTCTATCTAAAATTATGCTCTTAGGTAATCCATGCAATCTCACAATCTCCTTGAAAAATAGGTCAACCACATGAACTACATCAGTTCTCTTCTTACAAGGTATGGAATGTGCCATCTTTGAAAATCTATCCACCACTACAAATATAGAATCATGTCTTCTCTGTGTCTTCAGAAATCCCATTATGAAATCCATGCTTATGTCTTCTCAAGGTCTCTCCGGTACTGTCAAAGATTTGTACAATCCAGTATTCTGACTACTTCCTTTTGCAACTTGACATACTCTACAACTCTGCACAAACTTTCTAACATTCTTATATATCTGAGGCTAAAAGTAATTTTCACTCACCAAAGACACTGTCTTGTCAATTCCAAAATGTCCTACCAATCCACCACTTTGCTTCTCTTTTATCAGATTATCTCTCATTGAACTCCTAGGTATGCATAACTGGTTTCCTTTGAATAACATATCCTTCTGAATGAAATAATCCAACCACTTACTTCTATCTGTCACAACAGGTTCCTTACATGCTTTCCAAGGTTCTGCAAAATCAAGATCTTCCTCATACATGTTCTTCAACTCTTCAAATCCTAACACTTCAACTGTCATCTCTGTCAGCAAATTCCTTCTCCTACTTAGTACATCTACAACTTTGTTTGATTTTCCATTTCTATGCTTCAATACAAAAGTACAACTCTGCATGAACTCTATGCATCTCATATGTCTCTAATTCAACTTTCCTTGACTGTTCAAATATTGCAAAGCTTGATGATCTATATATAACACAAATTCCTTAGGCAACAAATAATGTCTCCACTTCTTCAAGGCTTGAATTATGGCATAGAACTCCTAATCATAAACTGAACATCTTCTTCTTGCATCATTCTACTTCTTACTGAAATATTCTATAGGTCTACCTTCTTGAGTTAACACTGCTCCAATTGTATTTCACTTTGCATCACAATCTACTTGAAATACTTTATTGAAATCCAGTAATGCTAATACTAGTTGTCTTTCACTTTCTGTTTCAACAATTCAAAACTTTTATCTACTCCTAATGTCCACTTAAAGTCCTTTATGTCACCTCTCATTGTCTTTGTCATAAGGTTACACACTAAACTAAAATTACTGATGAACTTCTGGTAGAAACTAGCTAATCCATGAAATGATCTGACTTCTCCAATACTCTCAGGTGTAGGCCACTCAACAATTGCTCTAACTTTCTCAGGGTCCATCTTCAATCCTTCCACAGAAATCACAAATCCCAAGTATACCAATTATTCCTTCATGAAACTACACTTCTTAATGTTTATCAACAATTTATCTTCTCTCAACCTCTGCAATACTTGTCTCAGGTGCCACAAGTGTTCTTCTTTTGTCTTACTGAAAATCACAATATCATCCAAATATACAATAAGAAACTTACCCATGAATTTCTTCAAGACTTTATTCATCAACCTCATGAAAGTACTCGGTGCATTAGTCAGTCCAAAAGGCATCACTAACCACTCATACAATCCTTCATTTGTCTTAAAAGTAGTATTCCATTAATCTCCTTCTCTGATTTTGATCTGATGGTATCCACTCTTCAAGTCTATCTTTGTAAAATATTTTGCTCCACTCAAACAATCCATAATGTCATCCATCCTAGGCAATGGAAATCTGTACTTAACTATGATCTTGTTGATTGCTCTAGAGTCTGTACACATTCTCCATTCTCTGTCCTTCTTTGGTTCTAGCACTGTAGGTACAACACAAGGACTCAAACTTTCTCTGATCAAGCCTTTCCTCAACAATTCATGTATCTGTCTATTCAATTCTTTATTCTCTGTTGGTGTCATTCTGTGTGCTGCTTTGTTAGGGAAACTAGCTCCAAGTATAAGATCCATGTGATGACTGATACTCCTAATTGGTGGCAATCCTTCAGGTACATTATTTGATATGATGTCTTCATACTCTGTCAACAATTTGGTTATCTCCTCCAGTTGTGATTCTTTAGTTCCTGTCTTTAAGTTTTTAGGCTTCTTAGGAATCAAAGCATAACACATATTCTCATGTCTCAAACTATCCAAAAATTCCTTCCCATCAACCAAACAAATTCTAACATTCCCACATACTTCACTCTTAGGTTCATCTTCCAAAGGAATCAAAGTAATTCTCTTTCCATTTGATGTTATAGTATATGTATTCTTTCTCCCATCATGTATATCTTTCCTATCATACTGCCATGGTCTACCCAACAATATATGACATACATCCATAGGCATAATATCACACTATACTTCATCATGCTAAGATCCAATATGAAATTTCACCAAATATTGTTCACTCACTAGTACCTTATGATCATCCTGAATCCATGCTATCTGACATGGCTTAGGGTGTTTCAATCTTTCCAACTTCAGTTTAGTCACCATCTCATCTAAAACCAAATTATTAGAACTACCACTATCAATTATAACTTTACAACATTTACCTCATAATTTGCATCTGTTCAAAAGAAACTCTTCCTCTGTGGTGGTTCCTCATTTGTCTCTGCTTGAAATAGTTCTATCCTCATGAAAAATGATTCTCCTTTCTCAGGTTTACCAACTAAACTAGGTGATCCAATAGATTCTTCTACATAGGCTACTCTTCCATTGTTCTTTGTCTTCTTGCTTGTACTTCCTTGATGACATTCAAATGCTCTATGTCCTTCACCTCCACACTTAAAACAAGTTCCTTTGAATGTTCTCTTCTCAAATACTCTTCCATCTCTTTTGTATCCTTCACTCCAGTATGAATTAAGGTTTCCTCTGCAGTAGAAAGTTCCATCATCTCTCTGGTATGCATTGTTTTCTCTGTCTTCCTTCTTGAATGTGCTATCTTGTCTATTCTTCTTCACAAATGATCTTTCTCCTCTAGAAAATGTTCTACCTCTTTGAAATTTACTCCTCTACCTCTCTATCTCTGCTCCTGCTTCTTGTTCAACTTTTCTTCAACTTTAAGGGCAAACTGATATGCTTCTTCCAATGTTGTCATCCTCACCAAACTTGGTTCTTCTTGAATTTTCAATCTCAGTCCATTTATGTATGTAGCCACTTTCTTCTTGCTTGCTTCACTATGTCCTATCCTTATAATCATCTTATGAAATTATTCAGTATATTCCTTGACAAATTTCTCCTTTTGTCTCAAGTTCTGCAATCTTTTCAATAGTTCTAAGTCATAGTCAATAGGTATAAACTGAAAGGAAGCTAGTTGTGCAGAAATCACTTCCTACACTAATCTAATGAGGGGAGGAGAGTGCAAAGTCAATTTTATCCTTACTATTACAGCAATGTTAAACTACTAATAGAGATATTGCAGCAAGCACATAAACAAGAAAGTTAGACAGAAGAAGAGAGACACAAGATATACGTGGGGAAAACCCTTATCGGGTGAAAAACCCCACACTCTAAAACCTGCACAATGTATTATCAAAACTGAAATGGTTTACAATACACTTGCAATGCAAGCTCTCAGGAGTCTTTGACACTCGTATCTGGAGACAAACTGGTAGCATAACAGTACCTGTAAAACTTGTAGTACATCTCCTCTCAAAAGCACTTGTTTATATAACAAATACAAGGCAAATATGGCTCCACATAGGGATGGGCATCCAACATGGCCTCATGGTCCAAAATCCATGCCTATGGACACTTGTCAAGTCACCCCATCCCAAGGAAGTCACCTATTTCCAAAATGGGCTATGACATATGCTCTTATGACTCTTACAACCGTCATAGAATCTGTCATAGTTGTCATAACTTACAGCTGTAAGAGAATCTATCATACACAGGCTATAAATAGCATATTCTCTTACAACATGTCATAGTCCACATTGGGGAGCCCAAAGATGTCTTTTTGAAAGATGCTCTTCAACACATGTCTTCACCTGTCATAGGATCTTCTATTTTTAACTCTTACATGTCATAACTTCGTTATAGGAATCTATCATGACCATTACGGTCAATATTCCCTTACACAACATCCACACATGGAAAAATACATCTACCACTAAGTGGGATGCCTATCTCCTCATGTGAGAACAAAATTTCACGTGGTCATATGCCATGTAGGATGACACATCACCGTGCCAACTCCCACAATATGACAACATAGGATTTGCATCCAATTAATACAATAGGCAATAAATAAATAAATACAATGTAAAATTACAAGGAATTACCAAGGTTGAGACACCTTAATTCCTGACATTCTCCCACTTGTCAAACACCTTTTAATAGCCAATAGAATCAACAGGATTTAACTGCTATAGGCTGAGAGGCCCATAGACTCCAAACACCATCTGAATTTCTTGTACCTGCAACATTCTTCAAAGTATCTACCTTCTCCAAATTTACCTTCCCATCCTCTACCATGTCTCGCACAAAGTGAAATTGAACATCAATATGCTTTGTTCTAGCATGGAAAGTTGGATCCTTTGCAAGGCAAATCGCACTCTGACTGTCACAACTGATTGTAATATGTCCTGCATCAACACCAATATTTGAACACAATCTCTTAAGCCATATGGCTTCCTTACAAGCATGAGTTGCAGCCATGTACTTAGCTTCTGTAGTGGAGAAAGCAACCACAGGTTTTCGCTTACTCATCTAACTAATTGCACCACCAAACATAGTGAACACATAGGCACTGGTGGATCTCCTGCTGTCAATGTCACCTACCCAATCAGAATCCACAAATCCATGAATACAAACTGAATGTGGAGGTCCTGTAGCATTGTCATGATAGCAAATGGAATACTTGGAAGTACCCCTCAAATATCTAAACACTCACTTAACTGCATCCCAATGTACCCGTCCAGGATTAGCCATATATCGACTAAGAACTCCCACTGCTTGGGCAATGTCTGGTCTTGTGCAGACCATGGCATACATCAAACTACCAACAACACTAGCATAAGATACTCTGCTCATGTCCTCCACCTCACTGGGAGATTTTGGACAATCACTAATAGACAACTTTATCCCTAATGAAACAGGAACACACAATGGTCTACAATCTGCTATGTTGAACCTATCCAACATGGTCTTCACATACTTTCTCTGGCTTAACCAAAGTTTTTTGTTAGCTCTATCTCTTTTGATTTCCATCCCCAGAATGTACTTGGCTGCCCCAAGATTTTTCATCTCAAACTGTGCTGACAACTGAGACTTCAAATCAGAAATCATATTCTTACCATTCCCAATCAACAACATATCATCAACATACAATGCAATAATGAGAATGCGATCATTGTCAAATTTGTAATACACACAATGATCTGATTTTGATCTCAAATATCCAATCAACAACACAAAGGCATCAAACTTCAAGTACCACATCCTAGAAGACTACTTCAAACCATACAAAGACTTCTTTAACTTGCAAACCAAATTTTCTTTACCTTTCTCTATGCAATGCTCTGGCTGTGACATGTAGATTTCTTCCTCCAAATCACCATGAAGGAAAGTTATCTTCACATCCATTTGTTCTATCTCTAAGTCATAAGCAGTTGCAAGAGATAACAAGAATTGAATGGATGTCAACTTTGCAATGGGAGAGAAAATTTCACCATAATCAATTCCCTCCACTTGTGAATACCCTTTCACAACTAATCTAGCCTTATACTTTTCAACACTGTCATCTGCACCAAATTTCTTCTTGAACACCCATTTGCATCCAACGGGTTTCCATCCATCAGGTAAAGGCACCAAGTCCCATGTTTTATTCTTTTCCAAAGAAGCCATCTCATCTTCCATGGCCTCCTTCCAGGAACTTGCATCTTTCATGCCCATAGCCTCTTTCACAGTTCTAGGCTCATCAGTGTTAGTAAGTAAATCAAAAGCACAACTAGAATAAAGTAATGTATAACCAAACCTATTAGGTTATTTTCTTTTTTGTGTAGACCTCCTCAACGGCTGAGGTTGAGGTTTTGCTTCTTCTTCTGAGCTTTCAGAGCTGCTAGAGTTCTCCTCATCATCAGGTCTCACAGGGTCTATCTGTTCAGTCTTCTCAGGGGTAGAAGGAAACTGAATCGCATCTTCTTTTGTTTCTGTCTGTTTTGGCTGTAGAATAATGGAAGAAGGTGTTAGCTCTCTGAAGATAACACTTCTTCTATACAACACTTTTTCATCCACGGGATCCCAAAGTTTGTATCCTTTCACACCGACACCATAGCCAATGAAAATGCATTTAACAGCCTTATTCTCCAATTTAGACCGTTTCTCCCTAGGCACATGTGCATATGCCTCACAACCAAAAACACAAAGATGTCTAACTGAAGGCTTCTTTCTAGACCACACCTCCATAGGTGTCTTACCAACAAGAGCTGATGTAGGAGATCTATTTACCAGATAGCAAGCAGTGGCTACAACTTCAGCCCAAAACTTTTGTTCGAGGCTTGCTCCACTAAGCATACTCCTAGCCGTCTCCATCAGTGTCCTGTTCATCCTCTCTGCAACTCCATTTTGCTGCAGGGTGTATGGAGTTGTTTTATGCCTTTCAATCCCTTGCTCTTTATAGAACGTATCAAACTCTACCGAACAAAACTCACCACCATTATCAGTTCTCAAACACTTAATCTTTTTACTAGTCTGATTTTCAGCAAAGGCTTTAAACTCTTTAAACTGACTAAAGACTTCAGTCTTGCTTCTGATAAAATAAACCCATGTCCTACTGTAATCATCTATGAAAGATACAAAATATACAAATTTTGAAATCAAAGGAAAATTAACAAGACCAAACACATTAGAATGAATAAGATCCAATACACCAGAAGACTTGTGAGAACTAGAGTAAAACTGAACACAGTTTTGCTTTCCATAAATGCAATGTTTGCAAAAGTCAAACTCAAGATTACAATCATTTAACCCCTCAACGAGGTTTTTTATTTTTTAGGGTACGCAAACCCTTCTCACCAATGTGGCCATATCTCAAATGCCATAACATAGTCTTTTTAGTAGGAAGTTTAGCTTCCAAAGCATGTGCACTACCATCAGAACTAGTTACAACATATTTCTTCACTGCTCATTCAGATGGTGGGGATGAAGTGACTGCAGCTCTTTTCTTCGAGTCAAAAGAACTATTGCACTGTGAAGTGCATGCCTCCAACTGAAATAGAGTACCTCTCCGAGTACCCTTAGCAAGCACCATAGATCCTCTAGTCATCTTGCATCCATCCTTCGAAAAGACAACTTGCACACTTGCATCATTCAACATACTTACAGAAAGTAGGTTCCGTGCAAGGCCTAGAATGTGCACAACTCGAGTGATCCCCTTCACTCATCCATTAGGGAATCGGATTGAGACTCTTCCACGACCAATAATCTTCAGATGAGAATCGTCACCCAAGTACACTCTTCCACCATCGAACTCTTCATACTTTGTGAACTAGTCTCGATGCGAGGTCATGTGAAATGATGGACCAGAATCAATCAACCACACATCATCAGATGCATGGGTTGCCAGGACTGCGATGAAGGCATCACCATTAGCTTGTGACTTGTCAAAATCTGAATAAGGATCTTTCTTCTTCTTTTTCTTCTCCTCTTTGCATTCCTTTCAGAAATGCTCATTTTTACCATAGTTCAAACAAAGAGCCTTGGACTTTCCAGGAGATTTGGATCTGCCCTTATCACTTTTCTTGTCCTTCTTCTTCCCTTTCTCTTTGGGTCTTCCACGAACTACAAGAGCTTCTTTAGCTGATTCAAATGTCTTTCTTCACATTTCTTCAGATAACAGTGAAGATACTACTTCATCCATCGTGAAGGTAGTGGTAGTGCTTCCAATAGCCATGACAAGATGATCCCACGAATTTGGCAAAGAACAAAGTAGGGTCATGCATCGATCCTCCTCCATTTTCACACCCACGAATGTCAACTGTGCAACAATCATATTAAAAGCTTTTAAATGGTCCTCAACAGATCCTCTGTCTTCCATCTTTAGAGCAAACAACTTCTTTTTCAGAAAGAGCTTGTTCACTAGGGACTTAGCCTGATAAACAGATCCTAGCTTCTTCCAAAGTTCTTTAGCAATCTTCTCCTCATGGACATTCAACAGGATAGAGTCAGCTAGATAGAGTCTTATGAGACCCTTAGCCTTTCAATCTTTGAGGTTCCAATCAGCTTGTGACATTGCCGTAGGTTTAGTGCCATCAATGGTTTCCCATAGATCATGATCAACAAGTAGGTCCTCCATCTTGAGTTTCCACAACTCAAAATTAGTGCCATTGAATTTCTCAACCTCTAACCTTCCAGATGTGGTTTCCATCTCCTTGCTGCAACAAGATACAAAATACTCTGCATGACACTCCCACTCAACCTAAGATTAACTCAAAAAACCCCTACCCAACAGCTAAGACCAAAATTGGCCAGGCTCTGATACCAACTAAAAGGAAGCTAGGTGTGCGGAAATCACTTCCTACACTACTCTAATGAGGGGAGGAGAGTATAAATCCAATTTTATCCTTACTATTATAGCAATGTTAAACCACTAACAGAGATATTACAACAAACACATAAACAAGAAAGTGAGACAGAAGAAGAGAGACACAACATATACGTGGGGAAAACCCTTATCGAGTGAAAAACCCCACACTCAAAAACTTGCACAATGTATTATCAAAACTAAAATGGTTTACAATACACTTACAATGCAAGCTCTTAGGAGTCTTCGACACTCCTATCTGGAGACAAATCGGTAGCATAAAAGTACCTATAAAACCTGTAGTACATCTCCTCTCAAAAGCACCTGTTTATATAACAAATACAAGGCAAATATGGCTCCACATAGGGATGGGCATCCAACATGGCCTTATGGCCCAAAATCCATGCCTATGGACACTTGTCCAACTCTGTAGGATGCTCTTGACACTTGTCAAGTCACCCCATCCCAAGGAAGTCACCTATTTCCAAAATGGGCTATGACAGATGCTCTTACGACTCTTACAACCGTCATAGAATCTGTCATAGCTGTCATAACTTACAGCTATAAGAGAATCTATCACACACAGGCTATAAATAGCATATTCTCTTACAACATGTCATAGTCCACCTTGGGGGGCCCAAAAATGCCTTTTTCAAAGATGCTCTTCGACACATGTTTTCACCTGTCATAGGATCTTCTATTTCTGACTCTTACATGTCATAACTTCATCATAGGAATCTGTCATGACCGTTACAGTCAATATTCTCTTACACAACATGTAAGATGCCGACACATGGCAAAATATTCCTACCACTAAGTGGGATTCTTATCTCCTCATGTGAGGATAAAATTTCATGTGGTCATATGCCATGTAGGATGACACATGACTGTGCCAACTCCCACAATATGACAACATAGGATTTGCATCCAATTAATACAATAGGCAATAAATAAATAAATACAATGTAAAATTACAAGGAATTACCAAGATTGAGACACCTTAATTCCCAACATAAATAGATTCTTCAATTTTGTCACCATTCTATCCCACTTTATGATCTTCTCTTTTTCTCTTCTATTTCTATCCACTAAACTTCTTTCCACCAAATAGCAGCACGTCCTTTCAACTTAGTCTTTGCAAATTTCACCTTCTCTAGATCTTCAATTTCTTCATATTTAAAGTATTCTTCTAGGTCATTTATCTAATCAATTAGCTCCTCAGGGTTCAAATTGCCAGTGTAATTTGGTACATCCACTCTAGGTCTTTTCCCAATATTTGAAATAGCTCACAACATCTTTACTTGATTTGATTCTTCTTCTTCTAGGGTTTCCTCATTTTGATCAGTGGATTGAAATTCTTCATCATCATCACTTTCAACATTAGGTCTAGGTGTAAGTCCTCTTCTTTGATCTTCCTCAACAATATCCAAGTGAACTCACATTATCTTCATCATTTCCATCATCTCATCCATTCTTCCACCCATAGTACCAACAATAGGTATTCTCCTTGACGACATCTCTTCCTAGGATCAAGTATAATTGCCTCAAATTTGGTGATCGAGCTACAAGGTGACAACTGCCTCACAATCGGTGATATGTTGACAACACAAGTAGTCTGCCTCAGGTTCGGTGATCTGTTCACAACAAGATCTTATGGAATGCCTTCACAAACTTTGCTCACTTCACTCTCAATGGATTCAAACTTCGCTCACTTCACTCCCAAAGGATTCGAACTTCACTCTGATACCACTTGGTGTAATCATAGTTAGGATGGTCCACAAAGTGAACAGTCTAGGTCATGCAACAAGAGTAAACACAATAGAAGCAACTCAATTATAGAATGAAAATGTAGATTCAGTCATTTAGTATATCATAGATTCAAAATATGAACATGCCAGCAACATGCAGGCTTACAGATTAGGGCTCACAAGCCTGATTCTCCAGTTACAATATATGCACAAGATATAGCTTTGAAGCACCTCATACAAAGGAATTTGAACTATCAAACTATGAACTATCACTAACTGACTTCCTAAACATCTATTACATGAATATATATCATCTCTGGATCACAAGATTCCTTCATGTCAGCCAAACAGATTACAAACTCTGAGGAAAGAGATGTAATGTGTGTACACGGATAGTTCTGACCTAAACATATGGGAATCCTCCGCAAGTGAATGAATCCATGTGTGGTTCCCAGGGAAGGTTGGCCATGTCCCAAAGTTCCTTGAATGATGTGTCTTTTAGCTCTACAAGTCATGGAAGTGCTTCGCAAGTCTTCTCCTTTAGCTGATTGTCTGAGACTGTCTGAATGCTCTGCTCTGAGAAAATAGTTGATCTTCTAATAGCGATATCTTTCTGGAAATTAATCCTAATGATCTGAATTTTGGATATGATGTGCATGAAGATGTCTAGATGCTAAGTCCAACTCTACAAGGTCTAAAATGAAACTGCAGTAGAATGCAGACCAAAATATAGAAATTGCTCCTGACTGAACTTACTATACTGAACTGGGAAAATGAAAGAAAACAAAATGAAATGCAAATATTTTTGGTTGATGCAAGATTTCTCTTGAACCAGGGATGTTCCTGCATCAAAATATTTGATGTGTGGAGGTAAAGGAGTGTTTGTAGATGTTGTATGAGTCTTGTAGACTCATCTAGAAAAGTTTCATGTGTTTTTTTCTTAAGGTTGTCCTATTTCCAATTGAGCGGAGTGTGTAGATGTAATTCCTTGTTGTTTGATGGTGTGAAGGATGTTTTGGACCTAATTAAGAAAGTGTTGATGTCTACAAGGCATGGGTCTTCTGTTGGTGTAGTGTGTAGTCTTGTCCTCCACATGTTTCATATTGTGTGTTGTTTGGCTGACTTGTAAATGTATTTTTCATGTTGTATATGACCAACAAGCAATGTAATATCTTGTATAAATTGTAAATCAAATTGATTGAGGTGAGGTGTGATTGCAAAGTGATTGATAGGGCTCGCATGTGAGATAAGGAACATAATGAATGCATTATGATGTGTGACTGAAGGAGAAAGAGCAGAAGTTGTAGATGCTATCCCAATTCATCTTGAAGACATATTTGTGATATTGATCAAGTGTAGAGTGTGCCTAACTAATCTGATCATCAGAAGAAAGTGTGGAGAGGTAGAATTGCAATCATCAAAGGTGTGAGTTTCAATGTCAGTTTTTAGATAGTAGAAGGACTGTCATATTGTAATCTTTTGTAAGTGTGTTCTCTATTCAAGGAGTAGTAGCTTCCTTGGGAGTGACCCTAAAACAAAGTATTCAGGGAGTAGTAGCTTCCTTGGGAGTGACCCTAAATCAAAGTTTTCAGGGAGTAGTAGCTTCCTTGGGTTGTAGCCCTAAAACAAAGTTGTTATTTGAGCTTCATATATTGTGAGCTAATCATCACGTGGTTTTTCCAAGATCCAACACCAACTACCATCCTTTAGAAAATTCTAAATAGAAACAATTTCCTTAAGCATGAGCTCCATACAGGTTTCAATTTCTCTTATCGTCTAAATGGAGGTCAGTCCATGAAATTAAAAGCCCATGCAAGGGAGAGAGGTGAGTTTTGTTAGAGAAGCTTTGTCCACCAAGTCCTGCAACCCCATCCTAAATTTCTCCCACACATAAAATCTCCCCAAAGACTTAGTTAGTTCCTTATCTTAGGATTATGTAAGGCATACTAAAGCAATATCAATTACCAATTATATGCAGATTTAAATACATAGAAATAACAATGAAGAATAACACAAATATACACAGATTTAACATGGTTCAACCAATGTGGGCTATGTCCACAAACAACCATCTAGTATTTTATTGTCCAACAAAACAAACTGATTACAATAAAACAATCTTCATAGCTCAATATGACTGCCATGCTACATGAAATGTATTACAATCTCATTTATGCCTCTCAGCTTTTTGCCTTCTCCAGCTGCTATTTATCAAGCCTCTTTGGTGGTTAACAAAAGTGGGTTTTTACATGTCGGCCAATAACAAACTAACCACCGATGCCTTTATTATTCTAGGGGGAAACCACGACTGACAAAGTCACCAAAATTTACCTTGCTGCATGTACCTGCAACCCCTGCAGCATGATCAATCACCACATATTAATACCTTATCCCTATAAAATGAGAGCACGTTACTAACAAAGGTTGAAGAAATCTTAGAACTTATATGATGTCGAGTTGTGTCCTTGATGAAATTGTACCCAAGGATTTCCTGAATTATGGCCTTTACATCCTCCTCTTGGAAAAATAATACATTACAAAGTTTAGAAAACAAAATTTCACCAATAAATGCCATCTAGAACACTATAGAACCCAATCTCGCCACCTCCATGCTCGATCTATTGCATCGAAAGTTCCACACACATAAGGCATATTTGATGGGGGAGAAAGAGTTGGCAATTGAGAAAAGAATTGGTAGCATAAGATATAATGATAAAAACAATGCTAGTAGTGGAGTCCCATACCCACGACCATTAAATTTGAGCAAGGCTTGCCTCACATTCATGCTATTTCACAATCTCATCATCATTCCACCTATTCAAATGGTCGCTAATAATAATGGTTTCAACTTGGTCAACATCCTAGTTTAATAAACAGTCCAACAATTTATTGCCTTCTCTAAGGCAATGAGAAATGAAGAATTCCTCAATAGAATCAAGGATAATTAAAGACTCTTTTAATTTTTTTTGCAATTTCTAGTTCAATGACGACTTCTTTTTTATACATTGAATGATAACCAATGAGCCACCCTCAATTACAACCTTATTCGGGGTACAAGATTTAAGAAACTATAGTCCAAGAAGAAGCACCTCTACCTTTGCCTCATTGTTCATCCCAAGGGCAAGTTTTATGAAGCATCTTTGACTAGGGAGCATTTGGAGTCTTGAATAATACACCCAATGCCTGAGGGGCCAGGGTTCCCTCAAGAAGTGCCATCAGAATTAAGCTTCCAAAACTTAGCCTTGAGGGAGGGGTCTAGATGACCCTGGATTTGTCGATTGGGGTAGAAGATGATGTAGGCAACCCATGAACAAGGAAAAATAGAATAATTTTTTACTTGCATAGGATTTTATACATATTAGTAGAAAATGATGATTACAATAGTATCTTGTGGAAACAAGGACTTTAATAGAACTTAAATTTAAGAATGATGGGTGTTTTTTTCTATTTTTCTTTAGATATAAGGAAAATTAGAAAGTATAAGTTTTAGAAACAAAAGTTCAAAAATATTTTAGAGAAACATCATACAAAATTCAAAAAATATAAAAAATAATGTGAGTTTTTTTAAGACTTATTATAGAAATGTGTTTCTTAAATTAACTCATATAGTTAAGTAATTTACGTTTATTTATATTTAAGTAATTTGTATTATAGGAGACAAGGTTTACTTTTTAATGATTTTTTACCCGAGACCCACTTTAAATGTAAATATCCTGAAGTCTTTGGCACCACCCTTCCCTACATTGAAGGAATCTCTAATAAGATCGCTAAAATCCTCCACAAAAAGGACTCAATTGTCCCTTCAAACCCATGACGACCATTAGAAACCTTGTCCCGACCACCAAGGACCCTAAAAACATCCTTCTCAATGCAGGGGTCTACAAGAGTGACTGCTCTTGTGGAACTCCTTACATCGGGGAGACAGGCTACTCTATCAGCACTAGAATCAAGGAACATGCTACTGATATCAGGCATGAAAGAATCACTATGTCTACCCTTGCGAAATATTCCTCTAGCACAAAACACCACATCTGGCTTGAAGATGTGAATGTCCTAGTCAAAGAAAATAGTTTCTTCAAGAGAAAGCTTAAAGAAGCTATTTTTATTAGAAACCACCCCACAAACCTAAACCAAGAAGACGGATGGAGCCTAAGCTTGAATTGGAATCCTCTTCTAGATTCCCTGCAAAATAATAACTCTCCTTCCCTCTAATTCCTTCGAGTTTCCCACCTCTCCCCCCTCCTCTTCATCTTTTCAACCTTACTCTTCTCTTGTTCCTTTAGCAACTTTATCTGCCATTTCCTTCCCCCTCTTACTATTTTTTAGTTATTTTATCTTGCTTATTTTCTCCTTATGTCATCCTCTTCCCTATGTCAACTTGCTCTTCCTTTTCTTCTACTTTTCTCTTTTTCACCTCTTTTTATATTTTTTTATATTTTTATCTCATTTCATTTTATTCTCTTACCTTGGCTTATAACTCCTCTTTTATATTTAATCTTTCTTAACCCCTTTCTACTTGCTCTCCTTTCTCCTTATTAGCTTTCAAATTTTTTATTTTAAATTATATAATTTTATTTCATTCTCCCACCCCATCTTGTTTCTCTGTGTCAACTCTACCTTTTTAAGGAGCTAGTTTCTACAATTATGTATCATTTTTATCCTCTTCCTGATGATGGATCATAGAGTGTGATCTGAAACATCGATGCAAAAAATATCTACACAGTTTTTTCCAAAAACAATTTGATATTCATGTAAATATCCCCTAAGGTAATAGTAACAAGAGAGTGTAAGATTAATTTAGATGACCATACATTTTTTCCATCATAAAAAATTCATGCTTTTTCCACAAATAAATTCATCTCACAATGTATTAACATCTTATAAAACTCTAAAAAAAGGTTGTGCACCTCATAATTATTCCATTGCAAAGGTGTATCTTTCCACAACATATTCTTCAAAATGCCAAATGCGCATTTCTTAAACACCTTATAACTAAACACACACCTACTCCATGAAAACTCACACCAAATTTGTTCTTAATACAACTCAAAATAGTTATAGTTCTTGAACATTACATAAGGTACAATATGCTCTCAAATTTGTAACTTGTAAGGTTGTGATGCCATTAGAACATTGTGTAAAGTATGCATCTAAATTAAATTACCTATACTTTACAAACCAAACACCAATTGAAAATAATCATATATGGTTTAACACATTTCTTGATTAACTTTCGATACATGTTGCATTGCACTTGTAAGGATGTGCAAACCATTTGATCACAATGTACATAATTCCCTTCCCTCTTTGAGGGCAAGTTGTTCTTTTCACACCAAATTTGTTCTTAATATAACTCAAAATAGTCATAGTGCTCGAACATTACATAAGGTAGTATGCTCTCAACTTTGTAGCTTGTAAGGTTGTGATGCCTTAGAACATTGTGTAAAGCACACCTCTAAGTTAAATTACTTGTACTTTACAAACCAAACTATAAATGAAAATAAGCCTATGGTTTAACACATTTCTTGATTTACATCTTTCAATATGTGTTGCAGTGCACTTGTAAGGATGTGCAAACAATTTGGTCACAATGTACATAACTCCCTTCCCTCTTTAAGGGCAAGTTATTCTTTGTTCTAGTATTGATTCTATATGGATTTCTCTCCTTTGTAAGATTTTGGAAGTCTGTCCGCTTTAGCTCTATAAGCATAGCCAATGGCTCTTTTGAAATTGGGATTGAATATGTGCTTTATATGAAGGTCTTAGATATGGATATGAATATGAAAAATAATTTACACAGCAAGAAAATGAACACAAAAGAATAAGCCATGTGAATTAAGCATTCAAATAATAGGATCATATTATAATTAAAGATAATAATATAATTAATGGTTGCATGTTTATTTGAATTAGAAAGTGACCTCAAATTTGAATTTGGACATGTTAGTACTAATATTGTCTAATAATGTTGGACATGTTAGTAATAATATTGTCTAAGATGCTTCTTGCATGATTATTTAGGAAGTGCATCCTTTTACTGATCTATTTTTTTACCCTTCGATGATGATCATGGAATTCAATTGAAATGTTGATTCATAGAGACCAAGAGGATTTCCAAAACCATATGGTGAAGATGATACACTATAAACTATATGTGGAGTTTGCAATGAACTACCAAGTTTGAAGGTCATTTGCAATGCACAAACAAACTTTTCCAAATCATAGGATACTGATGGTGACCTGTAAAAGGATTAGAAAATAATCTTAGATTTCATGGTGGAGTGTAACACAATTCAAAAGACTCATTGGTTTTGAGTGGAGGCACTAGAAAGGAGAAAATGAAGAAATTTAGAGGTTTCTGTTGAACACACTGAGATGTTAAGAGGGGGGTGAATAAGCATTTACAAAAACTTAACTACTTTATTTGTAGAATAAATCAAATTTCTTAGAGAGAAGAAAGTAAAACATGCACCACATTAATCAACACATTGACACCAGGATTTTTACGTGGAAAACCCAAAAATGGGAAAAACCACGGTGAGTGTTAGCTCACAATATAATGCACACTTCTTATAAAAGTTTACAACATTGTTTTAAGACTACAACCCGAGGAAGCTACAACTCCCTATTGACTTTGTTTAAGGGCTATAACCCAAGGAAGAAAAAAATCCCTGAATAAAGCTCACTACTACGAAGAATTACAATGATAACATAACTATGAACTGTTATGAAAAAACATCTGACTCATGTTGATATTGTAGTCCTCTTTTCTGCACAATTACTCCATCATACCAACTTTGCACACTTCATACTTCTCATTCTTCTCTATCACCTTCACACTTACTTATCCATTCCACAAATGGTTTTGTTCTTATATATATATATTGTTATATGTGAAATGAGGATAGGTTGAAATATAGTTTAGATAGATTTAATCAAACCCTCCTTTCACATTAACATTCAAGGACATAAACTGAGCTAAGTCACTACTGATGCAAGAGGACTCAACTACAGGTTTGATGTCACTATGAAATGATAAGGAAAGATAAAATAGATTGATGAATTTGTCAAACCCTAGTTCAATTAAGCCTTGAACCCTAATTATGACGAACAAAATATGACAAATGATTGCACAGGAAGGCACTAAATACAGATTAGAAACATACTAGGATTTAGATTTTCAGAGGCAGAAACGTCGGGAACAATGGGGTGGGTACCCAAATCTAATAGGGAAACTTTTCTACAGATCTGAAATAATGATCTATGTCAGATTGCAACCTATTTCAGAGTTTATGGAAATGCCATTCAGGAGGACTACGGAGCAGGCACCCTAGTCCAGTAGGGTTGATTCTCTACACTTTTTCTCTAGATCATGAATCTCTATCTTCTACTTTTCTTCTTTGTAACTCCACTTCACTAAATCCTGCACCTATAACCTGCAATCACAAAGAGAGGGGTTTGGGGGTTGTGGTGTTTAGGAGCTTGCCTCAGACAAGCCCTGGATTCAAGCCTTCCAACACCATTGTTAGATAGAGTGCGTGCCCTTGCAGGGAACAGGCCAATCCAATGATAAGATAGATTGATTGAAACACAAATAGATGTCACCTTGGAGGTGAAACCCTCACGGAGATGAAGAGCCTTCAAATCATGAGGAGATGAGTTAATAAAGCCAAATCTGCAATAAACACATACAAACACAACACAATTTTGCTCTGTAACATAATGAATGCCTTGAATGCTCTTTGCTTGATAATCATAAGTTTGCCTTAATCATCTAGGAGTAAAATGAACTCATAAACATACTTAAATATACATTCCTGCTAAACTTTTGTAATTCAAATTAAAAAGGTTGACAAAGGGAAACCTTTCTAAAGGTCCTATGTCGACATCCAAAATTTAGGTCCCAACAAATCAACCTGGACTTGGGCACAGGCATCGAAGTCCCAAGGCATGATGTGAGTCTTGATTAAGCATTAAAGTCGACCCCTAGGCCCCATTTGACATGGGTTTCGGGGGAAATTGCTCCAGAATAAGTTTTAAACATGCATAATGAAATTAAAGGGACATAGGATCTAAACTAGGAGGTAAAAAGTCATAGGGAAAATTTTTATGACATAACATTTAGCCCCCACTTTAATGTATGTATGATCTTATGATTCCATACATGCATTAAGTATGGTTGAAAACACATCAAACACACTAGGTACATGAAGTTAAGGCACACACAAAGATTGAGGAACTATTTCTAGCCCTTAGTCTAAGGTAAGCACTAGAAGACACATTGAATACATGCAAGACATAGAGAATATAGTAAGAAGCACACAAAACATGGTGAATACAATGGAAACATGCAAAACATGATGAAGACATGAGAGCAATCACGCAATACACGATGAATACATTGATATAACATTTTATATATGAAATAAAATCCTAACTAAGGGATGAGGGGAGATCATCGCTACGCGCCTTGAAACTGCCAAAAACATGCAATACAAAACCCAAAATGTAGGGGGATCTCATCACTACATGCCTTGATACTAAACCAGGGGGAAGACATGCCAAACAAAAACTGAGTGTGGGGGGAGCTCATCGCTACGCACCTTTATACCACACAAGGGGAAGACATAGAAAATACATAAGACATACGGAATACATGAGCATCGTACATGTCATAGACATACTATACGTCTTATACATAGTAAACATGAGTAATAGAAGGAGCTTATTGCTAAGTCCCACCATCTAAAACATGCCAAACACACCTGACGGTTGAGCTACACCACCACAACCTCCAAAGACACACTTAAGGGAGGATGAATCAAAATCCAACCCCGCCTCACGATGAGGACTTTGTATAAAAGGATGTGCACTAGCTCAAGAGATACACCATCTCGCCTTCCGCAAAAGGGATTTGTATAAAAGGATACACACTAGCTCAAGAGATACATTATCTCACCCCGCGAAGAGGGATTTTTTTATTGCAATTTAAATAAGGATGTGCACTAGCTCAAGAGATACACCATCCCACCTCACGGAGAGGGCTTATAAGCATGCTTCGTTAGTGTCAAAATCATCAGACATATACCATTATATATGCCCCCACCTTAAGGTGGTTGATGTCACTTATTGATATCAAGCACATTAAGGTAGAGAGAAAACATGCAAGAGAACAAGAGCTCTTGTAAAGCCCATGCCCTTGAGGTGACATGTGCTTACGATCGTCGAATGTTCCCACAAACACATTGATATGAATTGCTAAGATAAACAACAAAATGGTTAGAAATCTTACTCTAAGATAATAACCAAATCAATTCATTAAATCTATGCATGAAAATAGTCACATCAAGGACCAAGGCTATACTCACAGGTTTGGAGCCAAGTATAACCGTTGGGCTATACTGCAGTTACCTTGAAACTGAGTGTAGTAACAAGGTGAGACACCAATCAAAGTATACAAGAGCAGATTGAGTGGATTGTAAAATGTTAGTCACACTTGAAATGCCATAAGATGATACATCGCATGGAGTGATTCCACTAGTCAAGCATTGGATATATGTATAGATCAACCCCATCTTCATATATGGACTAAGTCCATTTTTGCTTGCTTATTGAAGGGGCACGTGGTCCTTATCAGTGTTTTTTTGTTTTCAACATCCGCTAATTAGGTAGAATCACTGAAGAAGGTAAACAATAAAATGATAGAGGAGAAACAAGTGCCTTAGGAACACTACATAGGAGGATGCCACCAAGACATCATCCACAACGCTATGCCCCTAAGGCACGACACACAACAATAAAATAGAGGAGAGACAAGATAGAAGAATGATGAAACAAATAGAAGAATGGTCATAACAGAGGTAGTCTCCTGATATACTTCACCTTACAAGAGTATCAAGGGTCATCCTAGGAGACCTAAACAACACAACACATCACGAGGGAACACAACACATAAGAGGAGGCCACGTAAGTGAGAAAAGATACGCTACGAAAAAGGTGGCCAAAAGGGTTAGAAATACTTACCTGTGTACACAACTAAACTAGTGGTTGTCGTTGAGCAAGTCATCTTCCTCCCAATCTCAAATGCAAGAAGAAAGAGGTACATAAGGTACAATTTCCCAACTTAAATCATCATCCTTTAACTCTTCAGCCTTAATCTCTTCTTTTTTTGATTCAATGTTAGATGGTGAAATGTTCTCTTGTTGAGGTGGTGTATTTCAAGCCAAGGCTTATCTCCTACTTCTTCTTTCTCTTTCTAGTCTATTCCTTCATGTTTTATTAGTGATATTGTCAAGAGGAATCTCATGGATTTCCATAGTTTTCAACATCTCAGAAGAAGAAGTAGATATGGGATTAACTCTTGATGATGCATTGCTTTTTTTTCTATGGGTATCTCTCGATCCTTGTAGGGATGATGGAGGAGGAACCTCAACAAATATCCCCTTACCTCGTGGTCTAGGGGATTCTTGTAATGCAAGTTGTTCTTTATTTTTTATTTGTTGAATAGGGGGTCTGACCAATTTTGATATTAATTGTGCTTTGTACCATTGATATCCCAAGAAAGTTTGATCTCGTTGTGGTTTAGGTTCTTCAGTAGGTTTCGGCCAAAAGTAATGAAGAATGAAGTTTTTCCGAGTAACCATAGGTTGCCATCGACTATGGTGAATAGTTCATATGGACCCATGGTGAGGAAATTTTTAAACATTTGTGAATGGTTGAAGACACAACTTTCATAGCCTTGAGCCATGGATGACCTAGTTTTATACGGAAGAGGTCAGATGTAGGGATGATATCGAATGATTGTTCAAAAGCTTTGTCAAGCACTCAGACCATTAAAGTAATCTTTCCTATGGCCAGGAGGAAAGCTCTAGTATGTGTTTTTTATTGCAAGTATGGGCCTAACTAGTGTTGTCATTGATGTCAACATACTCCTGTTGCATTGATGTCAAGGATTGGATGAGCTATGTGTTGAGGATATTGAGAAAATTAGTCATATCAGTAACAGTGAAGATAGTAAGGTGAAGATCCAAGATAAGATGACTATCAGAGGATGCGGTTCAAAGGGTTTATAGATATGAGCCTTAAGGTGATCCAGTAAAGATTCCAGAGGTCTGCATGAAGATCTAAAGAAGTTGTGGCCGCTCAAGTAAAACTGGTTCCGACAGGTATTCAGAGGTGACAGAGTGACACAGATAGGTCTGGTGAGATCCAGAAATGCATTATCCTATTTTGCGGATTTGAGGGAGTGTTGAGGAAGTCTTTGTGAAGTATCAAATCGATTGGTTCGTAGTTTGAAGGTCTGCAAGCATCTATTCCTTTGTGACAGTGATGACAGACTGTGTTCTTGAGGTTTCGGATGAAGGAGAGAAGGATTTCAGTAAGCAGATGAAGTGTGGATGTTTTTGGTGATTCAGGCAATCTTGTGGAGGTCTTTGGATCGTGTCTAGTTCATGTTGATGGTCTGCACTAGAGTTGGAGCTCACAATTGAAGAATAACTTCTGGATGATGATGTTCTTCCTGAGACTGGCTGACCGGATTAGTTACACATCTTGCGGATGTTCTTGTAGATGTTTGCCAACTTAGATGATTATTCCTAAGTCGATGTCTTGTATATATATGGAGTTGTAAAATCATTTCAAAGTGTGTCTTGTGGAGATGTGAGTGTGGTAGCGAGGAGGAAAGCAAAAGGCAGAGCAGAAGTATTGAACTTAAATGGAACTGATTCAAGCATGGTGAAGATGCTATTCTCCAGTTCATGTATGTAATACTTATTATTCTGTAGACAGTGTGTCTCTTGTAGGTAGTGGGCCTCTTGTGAGCAGTGTGCTTGGGCAGTGAGCCCTAATTGGCATGTGCCATTTTGTTCTTTCTATTCTTCTAACAGAGAATACAATCTTGGGTTAATCACCCCATGGTTTTTCCCTTAACCAGGTTTTCCACGTCAAAATCTTGGTGTCTTATGTGTTGATGTGTTTCTGCTCTTGGTTTGATGCATTATGTTTTCATGATTGATTTATTTATATGTTGCTAAATCACAAAGAGGATTTAAGTGTTTAAATTGGAAGAAAGTTTTGGACAACTGATTCACCCCCCCTCTCAGTTGTCTGTCCCAAATCCAACAATTGGTATCAGAGCCAAGTTCCTCTAAAAGGAGCTTAACCGCTTGAGGAGATCAAGGATGTCATCCTACAAGAAGGATAGTTTGAAGTTTGATGGAACAAATTTTAATCTCTAGAAAAGTTGCATGAAATGTCACTTACAATGTATGGGAATGTAGTACTGGACCATGGCTTCAACGAAGTATACTCCTCCACAGGGTGGTCCGAAAGCCCCAAATGAAATCATAGATGCTGAAAATAATCTGCGGACTATAAAAGCTCTTCTTAGAGCATTATCTGATTCAGAGCTTTCAAATGTTGTTGACCTACCAACTACTTTTGAGATTTGGGAAAAACTAGAACTTCTGCATGAAGGAGACAAGTATGTTAAATGTGCAAGGCTACAAAGTTTGAAAGGGAAATTTGAAAATTTGAAGATGAGAGAAGATGAAAATATCACTACTTTTATGCCAAGAGTAAATGAGCTTGTTTGTGGAATCAGATGTGCTGGTGGAGTCTTAGATGAAGATGAAATTGTTGGCAAAATTCTCAGATCCCTTCCCGCTTCTTATAAAATCAAGGTTACTGCCATTGAAGAATTCAGAGCCCATACAACTGTCACAAGAGATCAATTGGCTGGTAAACTAGCTGCATTTGAGATAACCAAGTTTGGAGATGCCCCTACCAAGATTGAATCTACATTCAAAGCCAGTGCCTCTGTAAAAGGTAAATAAAGGTTTGATTTGGGAGAGAACTCTTCAAGGAAACTATCATGGTATGAAAAAGAAAGAAAAGACCTGGAAGAAGAAGAAACAAGAACTTCTCAACTTGAAGCCCTTATTGTAAGAAGACTGCCAAGAGGATCTGGTAAGTATGAAGGAAAATTGCCTTTTAAGTGTTTTAATTGCAATAAGATTGGTCATTTTGCCTCAAAGTGTTTGGAAAGATTTTCAAGACCAAATTCCAACAGATCAAGGTTCCAAAAGAATTGTTACTATGTTCATGAAGAGGATGATAATGAAGGAGTAACAGATGATGAATCAGAGACATAAAACAAATCCAGAAATAATTGGGTGTTTATTGCCATCAAGGAAGAAGATCTAATGTCCTCTGAATCTGTCAATCATAAAGTTGTAGAAAGAGCTCTGGCTGCCCAAGTTGAAGAAAAGGATGATTGGGTCATTTACAGTGGATGTTCTTACCATATGACAGGTGATAAAAATAAGTTCATAGATTTGGAAAGGTATGAAGGAGGAGTGGTAAAGTTTGGTGATAATTCTGCTGGCAGAATCAGAGGTAGAGGAACTATTTCTTTTGATAGAAGGAACAAAACCGGTAATGTACTGTATGTTGAAGGTTTGAAGCACAATCTTCTTAGTGTTGGATAGTTGGTGGACAAAGGCTATGATCTCTGATTCAAGAATGGAAAATGCAAGATCTTTGAAAGTTCTGGAACAGAGATTGCATCCGGTACTCAAACAAAAGGTAATATCTTCCATTTAGTTGGTACTGATAAAAGTTATCTACTTGTGCAAATTGATCAGAGTTGGTTATGGCATAGGAGAATATGTCATGTGAATTTTGATAATATCATCGAGATAAGCAACGCTCAGGCTGTGAGAGATCTTCCAAAACTGGTGAAACCTACAAATAGTTTGTGCAAAGAATGTCAGTTGGGGAAACAAAGCAAAGTCTCATTCAAAAGCAAGGAACAATCTTCTACCGAATTGTTGGACTTAGTTCATACTAATCTATGTGGTCCGGCAAGAATCAGGAGTGTGCAAGGTGATAAGTACTTCATGTTACTAATTGATGACTACTCCCGAATGATGTGGGTAACTTTTTTGAAAGAGAAATCAGAAGCTCTTGAGAAATTCAAAATATTCAAGGCCATGGTAGAGAATGAAATCAAATTAAAATTAAAGTGTCTGAGCTTTGATAGAGGTGGAGAATTCACATCCGGTGAGTTCATAGAATTCTATGAGAAAAATGGAATAAAGAGACAATTCTCTGCTCTGGACTCCACAGCAGAATGGAGTAGTGGAGAGAAAGAACTGGACCATCTAGGAAGCATCTAGGACAATGATGATGGAAGCAAATGTTCCTCAGATCTATTGGAGAGAAGTTGTCAGCACTGCAGTCTATACTCTCAATCGAGTTCAAATCAGAAGCAATACCGATAAGACTCCTTATGAACTTTGGTTTGGCATCACTCCTACTATGAGGTATTTCAGAGTCTTTGGTAGCAAATGTTACATCAAAAGAGATGAAGATCTCGGTAAGTTTGATGCTAGAAGTGATGAAAGAATATTCTTGGGTTACTCTACTCAAAGTAAAGCATATCGGTGTTATAACAAGAGATTGAGAAAGATTAAAGAAAGTACAAATGTGAAGGTTGATGAAGGAATTGAAAAACCCTCAAGGTTTTATGAATATGATGAAGATTATCAGAATGGTGTTCTGATTCAAAGATCCCAAGCCCTTTCTAGAATTCAGATTCAAACTGATCCGGCAAATCAGGAAGAAGAGATGAGTTATAATGAGCCTGATCAAGAATTAGAAGTGCAAGAAACTCCCAAAGTTCCCAGGTATGTAAGATTGAACCACTCTGAAGATCAAATCATAGGTGATAAAAGCAAAGGTGTACAAACAAGAAGGAGGATTGCTCAAGATTTAGATGAATATTGTTTGATTTCAAAGATTGAACCTAAGACAGTGAATGAAGCTTGCAATGATGAAAACGGGACTAAAGCAATGGAGGAAGAGCTAACGCAAATTGAGAAAAATCACACTTGGGATGTTGTTCCCAGACCTAGAAACAAGAATGTGATTGGAACCAAATGGGTCTTTTGGAACAAGCTGAATGAAGTTGGTGAAGTAATCAGAAATAAAGCCAGATTGGTCTGCAAGGGTTACTCTCAAATAGAAGGAGTTGATTTTGAAGAAACTTTTGCTCCGGTGGCAAGAATTGAAGTAGTCAGATTATTTCTTGCTTTTGCTACCTTCAAGGATTTCAAAGTGTATCAGATGGATGTCAAGTCTGCCTTCCTGAATGGTGATTTGGAAGAAGAAGTATACATTGAGCAACCAGATGGATTTCAATTGGCTGATCATGGTGATATGGTCTGCAAGTTGAAGAAAGCACTGTATGGACTAAAGCAAGCCCCAAGAGCCTGGTATGAAATATTGGATAGGCATCTTTTGAAGATTGGTTTCAACAAAGGTATTGCTGATAGTAATTTGTATTTCAAATTGATCATGAAAACATCTTGATTGTTGAAGTGTTTGTTGATGATATCATTTTTGGAGGAAGAGATAGTATGTGTAAAACTTTTGCAAATCAAATGTAAAGTGAATTTGAGATGTCCATGCTTGGGGAAATGAATTTCTTCTTGGGTCTACAAATCACTCAAACAAAGAAAGGAATCTTCATTTCTCAGACCAAATATGTGAAAGAATTGTTGAAGAAATTTAGGATGGAAGACTTAAAATGAATGAATACTCCCATGGCAACTAGATGTAAATTGGGCAAAGATGATGACTCTCCTAAGGTTGATCAAAAAAAGTACAGGTCAATGATTGGAGGATTGTTGTATCTCACTCAAACTAGACCTGACATTATGAATGTTGTGGGTCTTGTTGCTAGATTTCAAGCTGATCCTAGAGAATCTCATGTCATGGCAATCAAGAGGATTTTTAGATATCTAAAAGGAACAGTTGAGTATGGATTGTGGTATCCCAGAGATCATGATTTCTCTCTTCATGCATATACAGATGTGGATTGGGTAGGAGATGTGGATGACCGGAAGAGTACCAGTGGTGGAGCATTCTTTTCGGGGAAGATATTGGTTTCTTGGCTGAGCAAGAAACAAGAGGCAATATCTCTGTCCACTACAAAAGCAGAATATATTGTAGTAGCAGGTAGTTGCACTCAAGTTTTGTGGATGAAGCAAATGCTAAGAGACATAAGAGTGGAGTATGAGGAACCTATCACAATCCTTTGTGATAATTCAAGTGCAATAAATATATCTAAGAATCTAGTGTTGCATTCAAAGACCAAACACATATCCATCAAGTTTCACTTTCTGAGAGAGCAAGTGAACAAGAATGAAGTCAGATTGGAGTTTGTGCCTTCTAAGGATCAGATTGCGGATATCTTTACTAAACCTCTACCTAAGGACTCTTTTGAGTATCTCAGGGAGAAGTTAGGGGTTATTGCCCCTTCGGTGCTGAACTAAGGTACACTGATGTGCATCAATCCAGTGGATATCACAGTCATATCTTGTGGTCTAGATTGATGATGGGGAGCTGATCAAAGGGGGAGCAGTAAAGGAAGAGAAGACAAGTGAATGGTTGTTGGTAATAGGCGGAGTTGTGTCAGTAAACAAAAGTTCTTGTCTTGATGGTCAAAACAGTTTTTCACATCATATGTTGCCATCAATGACAAAGGGGGAGATTGTTGCAAGTATGGGCCTAACCGGTGTTGTCATTAATGTCAACATACTCCTGTTGCATTGATGTCAAAGATTGGATGAGCTATGTGTTGAGGATATTGAGAAAATTAGTCATATCAGGAACAAAGAAGAACAGTGAAGACAGTAAGGCAAAGATCTAAGATAAGATGACTATCAGAGGATGCGGTTCAAAGGGTTTGCAGATATGAGCCTTAAGGTGATCCAGTAAAGATTCCAGAGGTCCACATGAAGATCTGAAGAAGTTGTGGCCACTCAAGTAAAACTGGTTCTGGTAGGTATTCAGAGGTGACAGAGTGACACAGATAGGTCCGGTGAGATCCAAAATGCATTATCCTATTCTACAGATTTGAGGGAGTGTTGAGGAAGTCTTTGTGAAGTATCAACTCAATTGGTTCATGGTTTGAAGGTCCACAAGCATCTATTCCTTTGTGACAGTGATGACAGACTGTGTTCTTGAGGTTCCGGATGAAGGAGAGAAGGATATTAGTAAGCAGATGAAGTGTGGATGTTTTTGGTGATTCAGGCAATCTTGTGGAGGTCTTTGGATCATGTCCAGTTCATGTTGATGGTCCACATTGGAGTTGGAGCTCGCAATTGAAGAATAACTTCCAGATGATGATGTTCTTCTTGAGACTGACCAACCGGATGAGTTACACATCTTGCGGATGTTCTTGTAGATGTTTGCCGCCTTAGATGATTATTCCTAAGTCGATGTCTTGTATATATATGGAGTTGTAAAGTTATTTTAAAGTGTGTCTTGTGGAGATGTGAGTGTGGTAGTGAGGAGGAAAGCAAAAGGCAGAGTAGAAGTATTGAACTTAAATGGAACTAATTCAAGCATTGTGAAGATGCTATTCTCCAGTTCATGTATGTAATACTTATTATTCTGTAGATAGTGTGTCTCTTGTAGGCAGTGGGCCTCTTGTGAGCAGTGTGCTCAGGTAGTTAGCCCTAATTGGCATGTGCCATTTTTTTCTTTCTATTCTTCTAACAGAGAATACAATCTTGGGTTAATCACCCCTTGGCTCTTCCCTTAACTAGGTTTTCCATGTCAAAATCTTGGTGTCTTATGTGTTGATATGTTTATGCTCTTGGTTTGATGCATTATGTTTTCATGATTGATTTATTTATATGTTGCTAAATCACAAAGAGGATTTAAGTGTTTAAATTGGAAGAAAGTTTTGGACAACTGATTCACCCCCCCTCTTAGTTGTCTATCCTAAATCCAACAGTTTTTATCATCATGTCTGTAGTCTCATAAGTTTAATGTATCAATTTTTGTGAATAAAGGAACTCTTCCGTATCGACATTAGTCATGCAATTTGGATCAATAAGGGCTCCTCTTGTAGGAGTCTCCATTATGTTAACAAAAATGTAAAGGGGACCCTCAATGTCTCCAACTATTCTATCATGTGGTATAAATATTATTTCTATTTTAGGGGTCTTTCTTTTTATGTAGAGTTGGGGAGAGACCATAACATTGTTTTTACAATGAGAAGCCATGTATGTGAGACTGTTTCACACCAAAGCACTTGTTTGAGGAAATCGGGTTATTGAAAGGGCTCAATGACACGAAATTCACAACAAAGTGGGTAGGAGGAAAAAATACTACACAACAAGGCAAAATAATTGGTTTCACAAGTTTGATCTAAAGGGTGTGAATAAGGCGTATAAACACTTAGTGTTGAAATACACACTATGTAATTAAAAATATGCAAATTTTTCACACAATAATATGAAATGATGCAAAATTTTCAAATGACCAATGGATGTATGCTTGAAAATGAATGCGATATCTGAAATGAAAGATATTTTTGACAAATGTAGTGAAACAATACAAGTCTATTTTATGAACCTAAAATGCTCAATTTTTTCTCTTTTTTCAATGTAAGTGTGCTCATGATGAAAATGTAAATGCAAAACCTTACAATGCAGCAACACTATAGTCTAAAATCAGATTTTAAAGAGTGTTTTTAAATGAGTACTAAAATCTGAAATAAGACTTTAGCTACAAACCCTAGGTTTTAGAATTAATAGGTTATATGAAAAAAATGCAAATTTCAAGTAAAACCCTAGCAAATGAGATATATGCAAATGCAAGGTAAAAGATTATAAAATGAATAAATGCTATGAATATTAGAAAATTAAATGTTTTCAAAGATATGGAAAGAAAATAGTGCAAACTATGCCTTAATGCAAGCCTAAAATGCTTATTTTTTGATATTTTTCCAAGTGTATGCAAGATTTTTGAATGTATGATGATGAATATGATATGAATGAATGAAAAAATGATTACAACAATTAGCAAGATGCAAGTTCAGTAAAAACACGGGTTCACCAAACTATTATATGTGAAATGAGGATAGGTTGAAATGTAGTTAATATAGATTTAATCAAACCCTCCTTTCACATTAACATTCAAGGACATAAACTGAGCTAAGTCACTATTGATGCAAGAGGACTCAACTACAGGTTTGATGTCACTATGAAATGATAAGGAAATATAGAATAGATTGATGAATTTGTTAAACACTAGTTCAATTAAGCCTTAAACACTAATTATGATGAACAAAATACGACAAATGATCACACAAGAAGGCACTAAATACACATTAGAAACATACCTGGATTTGGATTTTTAAAGGTGAAAAATTTGGGGTGTTGTGCCCCACACGAATGCCCCATTTCACCAATGGGGACCCCTTCTTTTGAGTTTTGGCTTAGAGTGTTGGCCTAGATGGTTGATTCCCAAAAGTGTTCCAATGGATGAGCAAAATCACATTTTTTACAATTGAAAGCGCGAGGGTTACTTAGGTTCTCCAAAATCATTAAGTCAAGTACTAATTTTCATTAAAACCAAGTCTCATGTCCCTTTAGCGCTAAAAACATTGTCTGCTAACCTTTGCGCTAGATTCTCACTCCACTGACCTTAGCTCCAGAATCATAAGTTGTTGAATTAGTGACAAAATCATCATTCATTGACTTAGAGCTAAATTCATTTGTCCCTGACCTAGCGCTAAATCTTCCTATCCCTAACTTGTGCTAAAATGCCACTTTACTGACTTAAGTCAGAGGACGCTTAAACCCACGTAGGAGTTGGATGACCTCCAAAGTTGCGCTAGGTTTGAGGAACTCCAAACTTACGCAAAACCCTAAAACATTCTTTACGCACTGCGTGCTGGCTTGACCAAGCATTAATGGAAAATTAGATGAGGAAACATGAGGTTTCAAATCCATTTTAAGAGCTCATTTTGTACACAAACAAGTTTTTTCAAGGGCTCTACAAATTGACTAACTGTCGAGCAAATTAGGCGGCGGCAAGAATTAGTTGAGGACACATTTAAAAGTACCTTATCGCCCCCTACAACTTTCTTGAAACCAGGTTAGGACATTTTTTTTGCTCTATCCTTTCTCACCTAGTGTTGCATGCATTATTTAAGCTGTAATTTCCAATATGTTTTGAATTCATGTGTTGATGTAAGGATCTAACTTTAATGAGGGTTTGATCTTGATTTATCATGCTTAGTTTGATCACTAGATAAACTCTAGGGCGTGGTGATTGTGCTGCTTAATTTTAGCTTTCGAAACGAAGAACCCAATGAGACCCAACATCAAATTTTGACAAGAATGCATCTCACAAGAAAATTGCAAATTTGTTGAAATCCTTGAAAACTCATAATGAATATAACCTACACATTTTGGCACTTAATTTGATCCTGACCGACCCCTTTTGAATGGCCTCTATGAACATACGTCAGTCGGCACCCTGTAATTTTCGTGATCCTTTCAAGTCAAATCTTAGCGCTAGAACTAGTCTTCACAGACTTCGCGCTGAAAAAACCTCCTGCTGACCCTTTTTGGGTTAAAAGATCAAACACTAAAAAAATTCCCCACTGGAATTCATTGTTAGGAGCGACACTAAATTGAACCTTCACTGACTTGCTTCATAAAATGCCCACATCGACCTTAGTTGATCACATCCAATATTTGCACTAGTTGGTGGCAGTCCAAAGTCATTCTAAACTCAGTCTTTGAGTGTTTCATCTCTTGTGCTAAGAATTGACCTTCCTGACTCAGCAAAGAAAAGTGCCTTCACCTTCTTTGGTCAGCAAACCCCAAATCTCGTGCTAAGTTCGACATGACCAGAATCCGCACCAAGTCTTCTCCCCACTTTTAGTGCTAAATTCCAACTCGATCGACCTGCACTGAAAGTATACCTAACTGACCTCCATGAATTCATAAAAGTCAGTCATAACTAAAAATTGCGTAGGGTCGGATGAACCTGAAACCCACGCTAATTCTGACAAAGCCAAAACTAGAGCTTTAGAATAAAATAGGTCCAAAACCCCTAAAATCCGTGCAAACTAACTTCAAAGTTGTTTTCCTTGAAATTTTTGAAGGCAAATGGGTTTGCTTGATCATAATGAACATGGCACTAGTAAAATTGAAATGTTTTGTATGATTTCATTTAGTTTTTCAAGTAATTTAGTGTTTATTGCATAACTTGAAGTAGGATTTTATATGATGTTTTAGTTATGTAATGAATTTCATTAAGTAATGGAATCTACAATGGTTAATTTGGGCATTCAAGATAGGAAATGAACTTGAAGATTTGTTTCATAAAAAAAGAACTTGACTTAGGGATATAAGATGAGTCATTTTTAACTAATCATTAAAACTTAGAAGCTAGAGGCCTTCAAGATATCTTTAACTTTTTAGGTCTAGCCATGCAGGTTAAATGATTGCCCGAGCACAAAACATGAAGTACGAATTTAAAGGAATAACTCCCAAATAAAATATAGCCTCTGCATGGCCAAACATAGGAGATACAGACCTGGGTCACATTGACCTAGAGGACTTTAGAGTCAAGGTGTTTGGACCTAATCCTACACCCTTGGCTAGGAAGATAAGAGACAATGGAATTGCAGATGCAGCTGCCTTCCCCACCTTTGTACAATGTGTAGAACTCACAGTGACATTTGTAGAAAGATATGATCTCTTGACCAGAACCATCCAGATTGCCAATGGGAATATTCTAGCAGATTTAAGCTCACTCTCCTTAGCAGAAATCTTCGGCATACTAGTTTACCCCGTGTTATCAATACTAGATATAAAGGATGTAGAGAAAACTTACAAGAAGGGTATTGAGAAATGTAAGAAGCAAATCAATGATGGATGGATGAAACATAAAAGGTCTACAATCATCAAACTTCCTCATACACTCTATAGGAGTTATTTTCATAGTGAGATTGGAGATCTTGTGATCTTACTGAGCAGAATATACGGACTGCCTTTTGCATCAACATTTGAAGGTTGGATGTTCACATTAATTGAAGAGATTATTCATGGACAATTGAAACTCCATTGGGCTCAGATTTTAAGTGACAACATACATGAGGCTTTCACAAACTTCAGGGAGAAGATGACCTTTAGATGGACCTCATATGTGGTATATGCCTTAGCAAGAAGAACTAAGTATCCAGGGTTATCTAAGTTGGGAGTTGTAGGTAATGGACAACTGAAAGTATATGAATGTTATCCCCAACTTGCCATATCTGAACCCTTGATTCATTTCAAAAGGGTAAATGATGCATTTACCATGTACATTACAAGACTACTTGAAGGAGATACTTCCCTCAAAATTTCTCTAGAGGCAATGAATGTAGTGAGCCAATTCAGGAGGTGGTACATCCAATTTGAAAAATTCACTTACATAAGGGTACAAGGATTCATAGGGATACCATACAGACTAGCGAGATACCCAACAGATAAGGTAGTACTGCTAGAACTGACGAGGTAGTTAATTCCATGTCTAGAGAAGCTAAAACACTTGCATAGAACAAATGTCAAATTTCCCATGCTGCTAGGTAAAGGACAGTTTGCATGTGTTTCATTGGGTGCAACCAAATCCTTTGACAAAGAACCGCAACTTCTTAATCTACATTTGTACATCAGAAGAAGTCACTTTGATCCCAATGGTGTAATGGAGAAGTATGTTAGCAAGAGGCTGTTCCATAGGGTACATTCTGAGGATTTCTGGGCTGATTGCATAGATGATTATGAGGTACTGAAAAGAAGTCATTCAAGAATGTCTTTGGACTTTTTAAAAAGGTTCCATGTCATAGATGTCTCAGATCAACTAGTAGATGATGATAATGTGGTATATAAGGGACCTTGGGAGGATTAATACCAACACCCAGTTCCTCTTCCAAACTGGACAAATGCTGAAGAAAGCTTCCTAGATGAGATCATGAAGGAACCTATAAGGCTGAGAAAGATGTCGGTTAGGACCCAAATTGCATCCATGACTCAGAATGGGGTGCAATTGACTTACACAGAGGTAGAGCCAGAAAAAGAATCAGATGGTGAAGAGGACCAACCTGTGGAAGTGCCAGATGTTGAAGAGCAGGCTCAAGAAGCCTCCAAAGAAATAGATAGTGAAGAGCACATCCCATTGGTAGAAAAAGCTAAAAGGGAAGAAAGCTATCCCAAAAGCACAGTAAAAGAGTTCACCTCTGGCTAAGAGAACTAGAGCTGCATAGAAGAGAGATATGCCAAGTGGGCCATGTGAGGGTTCCAAAACCAAGTGACCAAGAGCCAAAATAGTAGGAATCTCTATCACTACTTCTAGCACTACCTCTGCTGTCTCTAACACTCCATCTACCCCAACTCAAATTGCCATTATAACTACAACATGCCCCTTAGCATTAGATTCAAGTACCCCAAGCCTTTCCACTTCACTCATTTTAGTTGTTGCCACTTCTTCTACTCCTCCATTACCACCTATTTCAACTGCCTCCCTACCTCCCATCTCCTCTATCTCTCTTTCAACCTCATTCAATTTATGACCTCTCTCCACTATTCTTTCATCTTCCCTTTCTCTTCCTTCCTCCTCCATCCTTTCACCTATTGTCATGCCTCCTTCCTTGGGTTTTGCATCATTTGCTAATCTGACTCATGTGAGCCTCCCTCCTTTGCTAGCTCATTCATTGCCCTTGCTCCACAACTCCTTAATTCATTCACTGCAAGTTTCTACCCACTTAACTGTGCCACAACTACCTGGAATCGAAAAGGTCTGTACAGAGTTAGAATTACAAGAACGTGGGATAGAAAAGGAAACATTTGAAAAACCTCTCCCTGAGCCCACAAGCATTGAAGTGGTCAAGATATCTGATAGTCTAGTTGATAAAGAAACTACATATACTGTTATGAGAGCTGCTCAACATGAAGTGTTAGAAAGTTTACAATATATTGGGTAACTAGGAGATGAAGAAGAGGATGATGACAAATCTGAACATGAATTGGAAGTCCTTGATAATCCACCAGCTAAAGAAGATAGTCACACTGATGTCCCCAAGGATTCCTCCTCTACAACACCAGATTGGCTGCAATACAGGCTTGGAGCTAAAGAGCCACAGGTAGAAGTAATGAAATTGGATTTGGATATGATCTTAGCCAGAGTAGAGAAGCCAAAGAAGCAAAAGAAGGCCAAGATCCAACCCAGAATATACAAGGTTGCTACTGGATCAAGGATTGCTAAGGTGGCTGGCCCACTAGACAATGTGAGTAAGGATCAAGTGAGGGCTGAAGATTATGTCGTTACAACTGTTAACTTGGGACCTACTTCTAGGGGACAAAAGATTGATAAATTTAAGGGTACAGTCTCCTCCATTCTAGAGCAATTAGACAAAGATGAGCTCATAAAGCAAGAGTTGAAACAACAAAATGCAGAGCTAAAGGCTTGCATTCAGTATTTGAGAAGATCATTGAACTCTGAGGGAGAACCAAAATTAGCTCTGGCCTTGCTATCCAAAGATGAATTATCTAAGTTTGATGATATCAAGGCCACTACCGCAAGAACTCAGGAATGGTTCAACAAAGTATACAATGAAGGGTGCGAGATAATAGATTTTTATGCCAAATACCATGAAGATTTCAGCACTCTCAAAGGAGCTTGGGATGAATTGTATGAAGACTATGAGCCTTATGAATATTACTTTTCCCACCTTTTTCCTCGAGTAAAAAGGATGTTGGATCTTCCTAGTGAAGTTTTACTGTCAGAAGGCATTCTGACCAAGGACAGAGTCAATAAACCTCAAGATTGGACAGAGCAGATGACTATGAGAAAAGAAGTATTCGATGAAATAAAAGATTCTTATGAGCCTGCAAGGAACCAAATCATGATTACATATTAGATATTAATCCAGCCCTGTTAGCACTGGTTACATATTGCACCAAGAAAGCAGAAGAAGACAAAATAGATTTAGAAGAAAATGAATAAAATAATAGAATATCTAAAATTGAAAATGTAATCCCATCACTTGTGACTACTGCTATATTTAAAAGGTCACGTGACACTGTTTTGTCTTTATTATGCTTTAAAAATTAACTTTTCCTTATATACAACTCAATGGGTATTCAAAATGTCTAGATTCAATGTATTTAGGAGTTGTATTTTGTCTTTTTCCTACAAGACAGAGGGAGATATGGGAATGGATAGTAGCTATTGTATATGATTTAATCTGGACCGTCGATGTTGAGATAATCTCCACCGTTCATTCAAAAACTTACTATGGCGCCTCTTCTATATAAAGGGCCATTGTCTCTCTTATTGTAACAGAGTCTTGATGCTGAATTGTTGATACTCTGCCATTTGAGATTAATACAAAGTAAGTTTCTAGAGCATTTATGAGAATTTGTTCTTTTGTGTTATCTATTTGGTTTCATGGTTCGCTTCATGATCTGCCATTAGTTAATCGTGCTTTGCAATGTTAATGGTTTGTTGAAGATATTTAATGAATGCTCTAAGTCCATACTTTTAGTTGCTTGCTGACTGTAAGTGGTTGTGTAAAGTTAGTCTAGACTAATTATTCTATACTAAGTTCAATTGCATTATATTGGTTAAATCACACCACAAACTGGGTATTTAATAAATGCATGCAATCTGAAAATCTTAACAATCCATAGAAGATAGCATCATTTTCTGTAATACTCTAGCAATCAGTTAGCTTGGTTATTCAGGAAGTGGTTTAAAGTTTAGAGTATTTGTCTACCATTAGTAAACTGTGCATTGTGAATGTCACTTAGGACCTTTATAAACCCTATTCCTTTTGCATTCTCTTATTAATGAACTGTTAGTACATTAGGTTTCAACAACATTTACATTGTGATATCAGTTGAAAGTCATAAGGGTTTACATGTATTGTTGTTCTAACTTGTCAAACCTAGTATATTGCATGTAAGACCCCTTGTAGGCATAGCTAGAACAACCCACTAAGAAATTCCAAGAAAGCTACGACCTAGCTAAATTATCCTTGGAGTAGTCTTACTTAGGGTAAGATACTTTTCAAGAGAGTTGTGATACTAGCAATCATACCTACATTATTGTGTGCTAAAACCACCATCAGTAGAATTGGCGCTAGAAGGAGGGCAACCAAGTTAAAATCCCCTCCATAAAATCAGCATCTCTGAGACTAGATAGAGACACACCAGATGCAACTCAGTTGGAGAGGATATGCTATCTCTAACAGAGTTTAGAAGAACCAGAAGAGATCAGGGAATACCTAGAGCACCAAGGGCTCAATCTGTCCCAAGAAACCTAGCTGTAGCCCCAATCAATCCTCATGCTATGGATTTCTTCACTACTAATAACCAGTCCCCATTCTAGTTTAATGCTTATCATGACATGCCCAAGAACCCTGACAAGTTCTACTCCAAGTTCCACACCAATGATCTAGATAGAACTACTGATGAGCACATTAAAATCTTTGAAGGGAATATGTTTATGCTTCAAGTGCAACATGAGGACATGGTCTACAGATTCTTTCCCTATTCCTTGCAAGATGAAGCCTACTATTGGTTTGCCAATCTCCCTGCCACTTCCATAAATTCATGGTAGAATTTGAAGAATGCATTTCTTGGTCGCTTCAGGATACCCACTACTCTAGCAGACCTTTATAGATCCTTTGTGGAAATCCGTAGAGCTAAGGGTGAGTTAATAATTTCCTTCAACAATCAATTCCAGAAGGCCTTCATTCATTTGCAAGCTTCTTATGCCTTAGGTCAAGCTGCAACCTTGCCCATTTACTATGCAGCCTTGGACAAACTTACTTCTATGTTTGTAAGAAGAGCTAACCCTGCTCCTACCTCCCTAGCTCAGGCATATGCTGAAGCAGTCACAGTGAACACACAATTAGGGCAAACAACAATATGCCCACTAAACCATATGGGCCTTGTAGCCATGCTGAATCAAATACCTATGATCAATCAAGCTTTAGCTAATCATACCCCTGTGATGAATCCTATCCTAGTCCTTGCAGCAACCCAGGCATTAGTTGTCCACCCCGGGGCTCCCATGGCAAAAATTCCTCTAGCTCAAATGCCTTTCCTCCAATCAACTGAAGAAACCAAAGCTAAAGATGATAGGGATGACATTAGGGAGTTGGCATAACAAATGAAAAAGCTTACTGCTAAAGTTACTCATTTAAGAAATCAGAACACCTATTTGCAGCAGAGAAATCAGAACTAGAATCAATATCAGAATTAGATTTTTCAATGGCCAAATCAAACTTGGAATACTAGACCTAACAATGGTGGAGTCCCATCGCCGTTGGAGAATCAAAATATTGAAATCCGTCCACCTGGTCAAGTGATGCTGGTTGATGCAGCGTTGTCCTCGTGGTGCAGACTTCACAATACAAATGGTCATTTTGAATTGGACTACCCAGAGTTCCAAATAGCGTCTAGTATTTTTTAGTTGGAGATCCAAAATGTGGAAGCACAAGAAAATCCTCCAACAGGGTATGAACTTGTTCCATCTCAAATGTATGACATTGCTCTTGTACTTGATAGTTATACATTTCCTTTCCAAGATGACAATTAGTCGGAAGAAGAAGAATGCGAGGAGGTACATGCTTATCAACAGTATAATAAAACCCTGTATAATCTTAGAAGCAATAAACCCAAAGGTCCTTTCACCACCTCGATCCCTTCAAACAACTACCAGATTCTACTCGACCCAAAGGCCTCAAATAATCCCGAGCCCCCAAAGGCAACACCCCAACCAACGCATCAAGCAGTTACAACTAGAAATTCATAGAGGACTGAGATAGTTAAGTTGGGATAGTATGTTGCAGATGAACTCAAGAAAATGAAGATCAGCCTATTAGTCTTTGAACTATTGAAAGTTCTCGAAGTTAGGACTGCCTTCTTCCAAGACATGGGAGCCAACGTTAGAATAGATCCTTCCCAAAAGGAAGTTCCACCAAAGGACAATATGGACAAAGGGAACGATAAAGTCCATATGACAGATGTTGAACAAAAGGTCACTTTATATAAGGATAAAAGAGAGTCCACCTTTCCTCTTGACTCTTACGATATTTGGAAAGAACCTCCATAACTGCCTGGTAGACTCAGGACCCTCTACCAATGTGATGCCTCTATCAGTATGCAAAGCATTAGGCCTCACTCTAGCAAAATCTTCCAAGAAAGTCACACAATTGGACAAGATTGAGGTTAACGTGATGGGTGAATTAAACATAATACATATGCAACTAGCTTCCGATCCTAGGGTGCAACAATACATAGACATTCAAGTGGTTGATATACCGGATCAGTATGGCATGCTTTTAAGTAGAGATTAGTCAAGGACTCTGAATGACTGTATGGAAACAAACTTTTTCTCATAGGTGGCTTCCATTGAAGGGACTGGCAAATCAAATCCGTATTGAAAGAGAGCTAAAAATGAAGCATATGATTATAGAGTACAATTAGACCAATGAGATTTTATTTTCAGAAGTAGACCTAGGGTTTTATCTTCCCCAAGTCGATCAAGTAGATGAAATATTCATGCTGAGTAGCAGCAAATTCTCTTATCCTCAACTTGCAAAATATCAGGAAATAATAAAGGCATGCGTGCAATCAATCCCAGAGTCCTCCTCTGATGATGAAGAACCAGGAATATTTGAGGGATTCAGAGACTTCGTGGCTAAATTCATAAATGACTAATTGGCCGTTGGGAAGAGGATACAAGTAGATGAATTATTGCTACCAAATTGGTGCCACATTCATAATGCTTCTCATTCTGAGTTCATATGCTCACTTTGCCAAGAGGCAGTTAAACAAGTGCAAAAGCGTCTGAAAATTCCCATTGGCCCAAAGGAAAATCAAGTTACTACAGGAGCTATTAATCAGGAATCTCAGTTGGACAAAAAACAACAAACCACACAAGATGATAAGGGCAATGACTCCTACATTTGGACATTAAGATTTGACGGATCAAGGTACAAACAAGGATCTAGAGTAGGTTTTGAGTTAATTAGTCCCACAAGAAGCTCATATCTAGCAGCATACCGATTACAATTTCCATGTACGAACAACATAACAGAGTACGAATCTTTGGTGCATGGACTACTGATGGCACTTCAGAAAAAGGTTAAGGTTATTCAAGTGTTTGGTGACTCAAAACTGGTCGTCAAGCAAGTGAGAAGGCAATACTCTTGCAATGATAAGAGGTTAAATAGATATTAGAATCATGTGTGGGATTTGATTGAGTGTTTTGATGGCTTTAATATCCAGCTGATCCCCCGTAGATAGAATCACGTTGATGATGCCTTGGCTCAGACATCTAGTTCTTTAGAACCACTATCCATGGCAGACCTAAAGAAGTTCACTGTAGAATTTGTCTCAACTCCCTCGGTACCTGATAACATCACGAATTTTTAGGTTTTTGAGGACGACAAGCATATAATTGATTTTCTCACCTCGTAAGATGTTTTTGCTACCCAGATAATAGATGAAGAAGAGCTGGAGCCTGCTAAAATAGACCTAGAAGGAGTCCTCAACTTGAAGACAAACACTATTCCCTAGGAAATGGTAGAGTTAGAGCGATTGTTTGATTTAGGTAAGTTTGGAATCCAGAAGAAGCAGGGAGAATCCCCTAGCGCACAATGCAAACCTTACAATTTGGGAACTCCTGAGGATGTTAAGAATGTTTTCATTGGAAAAGCTAGCACTACTAAAGAGAGGGTAGGTATTATTCATGCATTAAGGGATTATCATGAAGTCATAGCTTAGAGTTATGAAGATTTCAAGACGTATGATACTTCAATCATAACTCATATGATACCTCTCAAGCTGGGGGCAAAACCTTTTAGGCAAAGGCAGCGACCAGTTAATGCTCTATTAGAACCACTAATTTTTAAGGAAGTAGAGAAGCTATTGTCTGCTAGAATTATATTTCCTATTAGACATTCTGCCTCGGTGGCAAATTTTGTACTAGTGTGCAAGAAAAATGGAGAAATCAGGCTTTGCGTCGACTTCAGAAATCTGAATAGGGCCTCAGAAAAGGATAATTACCCACTGCCATCATTGGACGAAGTGTTGCAAATAGTTAATGGTTCACAAATGATGTCTTTTCTAGATGGTTATTTAGGTTACAACCAGGTAATGGTAGAATACAAGGACAGATTAAAGACATTCTTCACATGCAAGTGGGGAATCTATGCATACTGCAGGATGCCCTTTGGGTTAATCAACGTAGGAGCTACATTCCAACGCGCGATGGACATAGCTTTCAAAGGATTGGTTGGGAAATGCATCATTATATATATGGACGATCTCATGGTGTTTTCAAAGAAAAGAGAAGATCATGTGGCAGACTTGAGGAAAATACTGCAGTGATGTAAAGATTATGGGCTCTCACTTAATCCTAAGAAGTGTATCTTTGGAGTGACTGAAGAAAAGTTGTTGGGACACGTAATTTCAGAGCAAGGTATATCAATCAACCTTGACCGAGTCCAAGCAATTCTCAAGATACAACCCCCAACTAGTAAGAATGAACTAAAGTCCTATTTTGGTAAGATCAATTTTGTTCATGAGTTCATCACTGGGTTCACTAAGATTGTTCATCCGTTGAATGTTATGTTGAAACAAGACGCTAAGATTGAATGGACCCCAGAAGCTAAGCCTGCATTTGCAGAAATTAAACAAGCAATAGCCAATGCTCTAGTACTGGTAAGTCTCAACTATACACTACCATTTTGCATTTACTCCTTTGCTTCTGAACATACCTGTGCAGCAATGTTGACACAAAAAAGGGCCGTTGATGATGAAAGACCTATTACTTTTATGAGCACCCCATTGAAAGATGTAGAACTAAGATATCCAAATATGGAGAAGCAAGCATGAAAAAGTTCTGTCATTACATCTTGAGAAGCCAAGTGATCGCAATTGTACCAGATGCAGCAGTCAAGGCATTGCTAATGCAGAGTGAGCTGGGTGAATGGAGAGGAAAATGGGTCACGATCCTACAAGAGTTTGATATAGAAATACAACCCATTAAATTGGTAAGGGGTCAGGAATTAACAAAGACAATGGTAGAAGCTGGTCCAGGTTTAGTCTCTCAGCAGTATATGTTGGAAGATATTTCCAAAGACGAGTGGTATGGAGACATTGTGTTCTATCTCCTCAATCAGAATTGCCCACCTCAACTAAATTCAGTCCAAAGGAGAGCACTTAGATTAAAGAGTAACAAATTTTTGATTAAGGGATCAGTACTAAGGGATCTATCTGAGGTGTCTGGATAAAATAGAGGTAGCACAAGTTCTGGTAAGTTTCCATGAGAAGTTTAGAACAGGCCATGGTTCAGCCCTGTCAACTACCAATCAGATTCTTCAGGCAGGTTATTATTGGCCCACTTTATTCAAAGATGCGCATGCACATGTTAGAACTTACCACACATGCCAGACCGCTGCAACCAGGGAGAAAAATGTTGCTATGCCTCTGCAACCGGTCCTGGAGGTATGACCATTCGTGTAGTGGGGGCTGGACTTTATCGGTATGATCAACCCACCTTCCTCTACAGGTCATAGGTATATTTTGACTGCTACTGACTATTGTACTATATGGTCTAAAGCTATAGCATGCAAGCAATGTACCACAGAGGTAGTAATTGAGTTTGTTGAAAAATATATCATTACCAGGTTTGGCTGTCCTTTTTCTTTGGTTTGTGATAATGGCCCAACATTTTCCTCATTACATTTTTCCAATTGGGCATTTGACTATGGGATTGTTTTGAATTTTTCATCTAACTATTACCCTCAAGGAAATAGAGTGGCTAAATCAAAAAATAAAAACCTTCTTGAGGTCATTAAGAAATTGCTTGATAAAAATCCCAGAGACTGGCACACTCAGCTTAGGTTTGCTTTATGGGCCGATAGAGTCAGACACAAGGCTGCATTAGGAAAACTGCCTTATCATTTAGTTTATGGTATTGAGCCTATCTTTCCCATTCATTTGAGGATTCTAGTGCTACAATTCATGCAAGATTACCTTGAACCAAATGATCAGATGTCATCCTGTTTAGCTCAATTGCTACACCTGGAAGAAAAATGTGATGCTGCCATAGAAAACTTTGCTAGACATCAGGGTGTAGTAAAATGGTGGTTCGATAAAAGGGCTAAAGTCAAGGCCTTTCACATCTTTGACTTAGTTCTATATTGGGACAAAGCCCATGAAAAGAAAGGTGAACACGGTAAGTTTGACAGACTTTGGTTGGGCCCATATTAGATTTATGAGATCCTTGGTGATAATACGTATCGACTGAAGATCCTTACTGGTGAGGAGCTCCCATTGCCTGTCAATGGTTAGTTTATGAAACACTACTTCCAGGCCTAGGAGGCATCTTTGCCTTCTTTTAGTGTACATAGTTAGGTTGCTTGTTTGTTTTGGTTAGGTTAGGTTGCTGTTAGATTAGCTTATGCTTTCTTCTTTTGCTTTCCATAGTTGTTAGTTGTTTGTTTTTGTTTAGATTAGTTGCCCTTTCTTGCTTTGCTTTTACCTATAGGGCTTGCTTTGTTGGGGATCTTTGTTTCTTGAATGTGGTGGCAGTTGTGCAGATCCGCAAGTGGTCCTTTGTTGGGTAAATAATCTAGAATATTTCTTTGAGAAACTAAAGTTTCATACTTAGGTCCTCCTATGGGTTCCACATTTACACTTGGAGGGTATGATGTTTATGCATAGGAAATGAATCATTAGTTTGTGCAATTGAAGTATTTTCTAGCCATATATCTTTTACACAGTTTAAAATCCTAAAAGTACCTAAGTGCATCTTGGTGATCTTACATTAAGTGAAAAATCTAAGGTCCACCTTTGCCGCCATTGGGAGTCCACACCCAACTAGTTGAGTTATCAACGTAACTAGTGTCATCAAAAGCATGTGTTACAAGGGTAGTGGTACTGCATTGTACTCTACCAAATTTGAGCTTAATGAAATAACCAGAAATTATGAAAAGAAAAGAAAATCAGAAAAATCACAACCACACACTATAACTCAGTTAGATGGACAATCAAGTAACCTCTACCGGGGCTATGACCGCCTGACTGACAGTAGGGTTCTACTTGAGTGGAATTCTGAGACAAACTTGTCGGGGCTATAGACGCTCGCTGGCAGTGGGGCAATGTCCAGGTAGTTCATGAGGTGTGTACTAATCACGTAGCTTAATGTAAAGGATCTTAGATGAGCTTAGTTGCCTAGGGATGTGAATTAATGCAATGGCACACTCTCAGATTTTTAGGATATGGATGGTTGCACCTAGTTATTGAGCTCTACTTCCTTGATAGGGTATCATGTCTTCTTGTTTAACATGTGGGAAATGCAGAGGTTCTAGGTTTAAAACTAGAGTTTATCTTTGAAATGCTCTGGAGCATTTCCCAGCAGAGTCACCATTTGTTGTGCCCTGCACACAAGCCCCATTTCACCAATGGGGACCCCTTCTTTCAAATTTTGTCTTAGAGTGTTGGCCTAGATGGTTGATTCCCAAAAGTGTTCCAATGGATGAGCAAAATCACATTTTTTACAATTGAAAGCGTGAGGGTTACTTAGGTTCTCCAAAATCATTAAGTCAAGTACTAATTTTCATTAAAACCAAGTCTGATGTCCCTTTAGTGCTAAAAACATTGTCTGCTGATCTTTGCGCTAGATTCTCACTCCACTGACCTTAGTGCGAAATCATAAGTCATTGACTTAGTGTTAACATCCTTATTCATTGACTTAGTGCTAAATTCATTTGTCCCTGACCTAGCGCTAAATCTTCCTATCCTCGACTTGCGCTAAAATGCCACTTTATTGACTTAAGTCAGAGGACGCTTAACCCACGCAGGAGTCGGATGACCTCCAAAGTTGCGCTAGGTCTGAGGAACTCCAAACTCATGCAAAACCCAAAAACATTCTCTACACACTGTGCGCCAGCCTAACAGAGGGTACAACTAGGCATTAATGGCAAATTAGATGAGGAAATATGAGGTTTCAAATCCATTTTAAGAGCTCATTTTGTACACAAACAAGTTTTTTGAGGGCTCTGCAAATTGACTGATCAGCGAGAAAATTGGGCGGTGGTGAAAATTGGTTGAGGAAGCATTTAAAAGTACCTTCTCGGCCCCTACAACTTTTTTGAAACTAGGTTAGGACATTTTTTTTGCTCTATCCTTTCTCACCTAGGGTTTCATGCATTGTTTAAGCTGTAATTTCCAAGAGGTTTTGAATTCATGTGTTGATGTAAGGATCCAAGTTTAATAAGGGTTTGATCTTGATTTATCATGCTTAGTTTAATCGCTAGATAAACCCTAGGGCGTGGTGATTGTGCTGCTTAATTTTAGCTTTCGAAACAAAAAACCCAGTGAGACCCAACATCAAATTTTGACCAGAATGCATCTCATAAGAAAATCACAAATTTGTTGAAATCCTTGAAAACTCATAATGAATATAACCTACACATTCTGGTGCTTAATTTGATCCTGACCGACCCCTTTTGAATGGCCTCTATGAACATAAGTCAGTTGGCACCCTGTAATTTCTGCGATCCTTTCAAGTCAAATCTTAGTGCTAGAACTAGTCTTCACGGACTTCACGCTAAAAAAAACCTCCTGCCGACCCTTTTTGGGTTAAAAGATCAAACATTAAAAAAATTCCCCACTGGAATTCATTGTTACGAGCAATGCTAAATTGAACCTTCACCGACTTGCGTCATAAAATGCCCACATCGACTTTAGTTGGTAACATCCAAAATTTGCAATGGTTGGTGGTAGTCCAAAGTTGTGCTAAACTCAATTTTTGAGTGTTTTGTCTCTTGTGCTAAGAACTGACCTTCTTGACTCAGCACTAAAAAGTGCCTTCACTGACTTTGGTTGGTAAACCCCAAATCTTGCGCTAAGTCTGATATAACCAGAATCCACACCAAGTCTTCTCCCCACTTTTAGCACTAAATTCCAACCCGATTGACCTACGTTGAAAGTATACCTTACCAACCTCTAGGAATTCATAAAAGTCAGTCATAACTAAAAACTGCATAGGGTCAGATGAACCTGAAACCCACGCTAACTCAGACAAAGCCAAAACTAGTGCTTTAGCATAAAATAGGTCTGATACCCCTAAAATCCATGCAAACTGACTTCGAAGTTTTTTTTTCTTAAAATTTTCTAAGGCAAATGGGTCTATTTGATCATAATGAACATGGCACAAGTAAAATTGAGATGTTATGTATGATTTCATTTGGTTTTTCAAGCAATTTAGTGTTTATTACATAACTTGAAGTAGGATTTTATATGTTGTTTTAGTTATGTAATGAATTTCATTAGGTAATGGAATCTGTAATGGTTAATTTGGGCATTCAAGACATAGGAAACAAACTTGAAGATTTGTTTCATAAAAAAAGAACTTGACTTAGGGATATAAGATGAGTCATTTGTAGCTAATCGTTAAAACTTAGAAGCCAGAGGCGTTCAAGATATCTTTAACTTATTAGGTCTAGCCATGCAAGTTAAATGACTGCCCAAGCACAAAACATGAAGTACAAATTTAAAGGAATTCCTCTCGAATCAAAGATAGCCTCTGCATGGCCAAACATAGGAGATACAAACCTGGGTCACATTGACCTAGAGGACTTTAGACTCAGGGTGTTTGGACCTAATCCTACACCCTTGGCCAGGAAGATAAGAGACAATGGAATTGCAGATACAACTACCTTCCCCACCTCTGTACAATGTGCAGAACTCATAGTGACATGTGCAGAAAGATATGATCCCATGACCAGAACCATCCAAACTACCAATGGGGATATTCTAGTAGATTTAAGCTCACTCTCCTTAGCAGAAATCTTCGGCATACCAATTTACCCTGTGTTATCAATACTGGATATAAAGGATGCAGAGGAAACTTACAAGAAGGGTATTGAGAAATGTAAGAAGCAAATCAATGATGGATGGATGAAACATAAAAGGTCTACAATCATCAAACTTCCTCATACACTCTATAGGAGTGATTTTCATAGTGAGATTAGAGATCTTGTGACCTTATTGAGTAGAATATATGGACTACCTTCTACATCAACATTTGAAGGCTGGATGTTCACATTAATTGAAAAGATTATTCATGGACAATTGAAACTCCATTGGGCTTCAATTTTAAGTGACAACATACATGAGGCTTTCACAAACTTTAGGGAGAAGATGACCTTTAGATGGACCTCATATGTGGTATATGCCTTAGCAAGAAGAACTAAGTATCTAGGGTTATCTAAGTTGGGAGTTGTAGGTAATGGACAGCTGAAAGTATATGAATGTTATCCCCAACTTGCCATATCTCAATCCTTGATTCATTTCAAAAGGGTAAATGATGCATTTACCATGTACATTACAAGACTACTTCAAGGAGCTACTTCCCTGAGAATTTCTCTAGAGGCAATGAATGTAGTGAGCCAATTTGGGAGGTGGTACATGCAATTTGAGATATTCACTTACATAAGGGTACAAGGATTCACAGGGATACCATAGAGACTACCAAGATACCCAACAGATAAGGTAGTACTGCTAGAACTGACAAGGCAGTTAATTCCATGTCTAGAGAAGCTAAAACACTTGCACATAACAAATGTCAAATTTCCCATGCTGCTTGATAAAGGACAGTTTTCATGTGTTTCATTGGGTAGCTGAATCCTCCGATAAAGAACTACAATTTCTTAATCTACATTTGTACATCAAAAGAAGTCACTTTGATCCCCATGGTGTAATGGAGAAGTATGTTAGCAAGAGGTTGTTCCATAGGGTACATCCTGAGGATTTCTAGGTTGATTGCGTACATGATTATGAGGTATTGAAAACAAGTCATTCAAGAATGTCTCTGTACTTTATTAAAAGGTTCCATGTCATAGATGTCTCAGATCAATTGGTAGGTGATGACAATGTGGTATATAAGGGACCTTGGGAGGATCAATACCAACACCCAGTTCCTCTTCCAAACTGGGTAAATGTTGAAGAAAGCTCCCTAGATGAGATCATGGAGGAACCTATAAGGCTGAGCAAGATGTGGGTTAGGACCCAAATTGCATTCATGATTGAGAATGGGGTGCAATTGACTTACATAGAGGTAGAGCCAGAAAAGGAATCAAATGGTGAAGAGGACCAACCTGTGGAAGTGCTAGATGTTGAAGCACAGGCTCAAGAAGCCTCCAAAGAAATAGATAGTGAAGAGCACATCCCATTGGCATAAAAGGTAAAAGGGAAGAAAGCTGTCCTAAAAGCACAATAAAAGAGTTCACCTCTGGTTAAGAGAACTAGGTCTGCACATAAGAGAGATATGCCAAGTCAGCCAGGTGAGGGTTCCAAAACTAAGAGACCAAGAACCAAAATAGCAGGAATCTCTATCACTACTTCCACCACTACCCCTGCTATCTCTAACATTCTAGCTGCCCCAACTCAATCTACCATTATAACTACAACATGCCCCTTAGCATTAAATTTAAGTACCCCAAGCCTTTCCACTTCACTCATTTTAGTTGTTGCCACTTCTTCTACTCCTCCATTACCACCTATTTCAACTACCTCCCTACCTCCCATCTCCTCTATCTCTCTTTCAACCTCATTCAATTTACCACCTCTCTCCACTATTCTTTCATCTTCTCTTTCTCTTCCTTCCTCCTCCATCCTTTCACCTATTGTCATGCCTCCTTCCTTGGGTTTTGCATCATTTTCTAATCTGACTCATGTGAGACTCCCTCCTTTGCCAGCTCATTCATTGCCCTTGCTCTACAACTCCTTAATTCATTTCGTGTAAGATTCTGCCCACTTAATTGTGCCACAACTACCTAGAATCGAAAAGCTCTGTGCAGAGTTAGAATTACAAAAACAAGGGATAGAAAAGGAAACATTTGAAGAACCTCTCCCCAAGCCCACAAGCATTGAAGTGGTTGAGATATCTGATAGTCCAGTTAACAAAGGCACTACAGATATAGTTATGAGAGCTGCTCAATATGAAGTGTTAGAAAGTTTACAAAATATTGGGCAACTGGGAGATGAAGAAGAGGCTGATGACAAAGAATTTGAACATGAATTGGAAGTCCTTGATTATCCACCAGCTAAAGAACATAGTCACACTAATGTCCCCAAGGATTCCTCCTCTACAACACCAGATTGGCTGCAATACATGCTTCCAGAGCTAAAGAGCCATAGGTATAAGTAATGAAATTGCATTTGGATACGATCTTAGCTAGAGTAGAGAAGCCAAAGAAGAAAAAGAAGGCCAAGATCCAATTCAGAATATACAAGGATGCCACTGGATCAAGGATTACTGAGGTGGCTGTCCCACCAGCCAATGTGAGTAAAGATCAAGTGAGGGCTAAAGATTACATCGTTAAAATTGTCAAATTTGGACTTGCTTCTAGGGGACAAAAGATTGATGAATTTAAGGGTACAATCTCCTCCATTTTGGAGCAATTAGACAAAGATGAGCTCACAAAGAAAGAGTTGAAACAAAAAAATAAAGAGATAAAGGCTTGCATTTAGTTTTTGATGAGACCATTGAACTCTGAGGGAGAACCAGAATCAACTCTGCCCCTGCTGTCGAAAGATGAATTATCAAAGTTTGATGATATCAAGGCCACTGCTACAGGAACTTTGGAATGGTTCAACAAAGCATACAATGAAGGTTGCGAGATAATAGATTTTTCTGCCAAATACCATGAAGATTTTAGCACTCTCAAAGGAGCTTGGGATGAATTGTATGAGGACTATGAGCCTTATGAAGATTACTTCTCCCACCTTTTTCCTCGAGTAAAAAGGATGTTGGATCTTCCTAGTGAAGTTTTGTTGTTAGAAGGCATTCTGACCAAGGACAGAGTGAATAAGCCTGAAGATTGGACAGAGCAAATGACTATGAGAAAAGAAGTATTTGATGAAATAAAAGATTCTTATGAGCTTGCAAGGAACCAAATCATGGATGCCATCTATAAAATAAATGATACATTGAGAGGCTGGCTCACTTCAGAGATGGATGATTTAGCCCCAATTAATGTACAGGAATGTAAAGAAAAGCTACATCATATAATTTATGGGGAGTCTCCACTTAATATGGTAGGTAAATTGGACAGAATCAGTGTCCTCCAGGTTGCTTTTGTTGAGTTCAAGAAAGATAAAAGAATGCGAGAGGTAGTCTATTGTAGATTTTCCAAAGAGGCCAAGTGGTTGGAATATAGAGCCAACTACATTAAAGACCCAGACCCATTAGATATTAATCCATCCCTGTTAGCACTAGTTACATATTGTAACAAGAAAGCAGAAGAAGACAAAATAGATTTAGAAGAAAATGAATAAAATAATAGAATATCTAGAATTGAAAATGTAATCCCATCACTTGTGACTACTGCTCTATTTAGGTCATGTGACACTGTTTTGTCTTTATTATGCTTTAAAAATTGACTTTTCCCTATATACAACTCAATGGGTATTCAAAATGTCTAGATTCAATGTATTTAGGAGTTGTATTTTGTCTTTTTCCTACAAGACAAAGGGAAATTCGGGAATGGATAATAGTTGTTGTATATGATGTAATTTGGACCGTCAGTGTTGAGATAATCTCCACCATTCATTTAAAACCTTAGTATAGTGCCTCTTCTATATAAAGGGCCATTTTCTCTCTTATTGTAACAGAGTCTTGGTGCCGAATTGTTGATACTCTGCCATTTGAGATTAATACAAAGCAAGTTTCTGCAACATTTCTAAGAATTTGTTCTTTTGTATTATTTATTCAGTTTCATGGTTGACTTCTTGATCTGCCATTAGTTAATCGTGCTTTGCAATGTTAATGGTTTGTTGAAGGTATTTGATGAATGCTCTAAGTCCATACTTTTAGTTGCTTGCTGACTGTAAGTGGCTCTGTAATGTTAGTCTGGACTAATTATTCTATGCTGAGTTCAATTGCATTACATTAGTTAAATCATGCCATAAACTAGGTATTTAATAAATGCATGCAATCTAAAAATCTTAAGAATCAATAGAAGATAACATCATTTTTTGTAATACTGTAGCAATCAGTTAGCTTGGTTATTCAAGAAGTGGTTTAAAGTTCAGAGTATTTGTCTACCATTAGTAAATTGTGCATTGTGAATGTCACTTAGGACCTCTCTAAACCCTACTCCTTTTGCATTTTCGTATTAATGAACTATCAGTATTAGGTTTCAGTAGCATTTACATTGTGATATTAGCTGAAAGTCATAATGGTTTACATGTATTGATATCCTAACCTATCAAACATGTTATATTGCATGTAATACCCCTTGTAGGTATAGATAGAACATCCCACTGAGAAATTCCAAGCAAGCTAAGACCTAGCTGTATTATCCTTGGAGTAGTCTTCCTTAGGGTAAGATACTTTTCAAGAAGTGTGATACTAGCAATCATACCTGCATGGTTGTGTGCTAAAATCACCATCAACACGGGGACATGGGGCGGGTGCCCAAGTCTGATAGGGCAACTTTTCTATGTATCTAGAACAATGATCTATGTCAGATTGCAACCTGCTTCATAATTTCTAGAAATTCCAGTTAAGAGGACTACGGGGTGGGCGCCCTAGTCTAATAGGGTTGATTCTTTGTAATTTTTCTCCAGATCCCAAACCTCTATCTTCTAGTTTGTTTCTCTGCAACTCCACTTCGCCAAATCCCGCACTTGTAACCTGCAATCACAAAGAGAGGGGTTTGGGGGTTGTGGTGTTTATGAGCTTGCCTCGGTCAAGCCCTGGAATGGAATTCAAGCCTTCCAACACTGTTGTTAGATACAGTACGTGCCCTTGCAGGATAAAGGCCAAATCCAATGATAAGATATATTGATTGAAACACAAATAGATGTCATCTTGGAGGTGAAACCCTCATGGAGATGAAGATCCTTCAAATCATGAGGAGATAGTTGATGAAGCCAAATCTACAACAAACACATACAAACACAACACAATGAATGCCTTGAATGTTCTTTGCTTGATATTATAAGTTTGCTTAATCATCTAGGAGTAAAATGAAGTCATAAACCTACTTAAATATGCATTCCCACTAAACTTTCATAATTCAAATTGAAAAGGCTGACAAAGGGAAACCTTTCTAAAGGTCCTATGCTGACATCCAAAATTTAGGTCCTGACAAATTAGCCTAGACTTGGGTGCATGCGCTTAGGTCCCAAGACATGATTTGAGTCATAATTAAGCATTAAAGTGGACCTCTAGACCCTATTTGACATGGGTTTTGGGGGAAATTGCTCTGAGATAAGTTTTAAACATTCATAATGAAATTAAAGGGACCTAGGAGCTAAACTAGGAGGTAAAAAGTCATAGGGAAACTTTTTATGACATAACATATATATCCTTTGCAACATCTCAAAACACTGATTAGGTTGGCAACATAATGACCTTAAGATGAAACGTGTAATTCTATATGGGTCTGGAACAAATACATTTTGAGTTGCGGATCACTTCACATGGCACAACAAGGTTAATTACATCATAACACATTCTTCAATTTCAAAACCACTGATCAGGATCCACCACACATGAAAGGATCCAAGCTGCCGGCTCAACCAACACTACCACTACTAACTATTCATCTTCACAACACCGGGGAGAAGTCAAAAAAAATATGTAGACCAAGATTTCAACCATGTATCTTCTCAACACTATACATACACCATTTTCCTGAAGCATCTATCCAATGCATGCATCCACAAAACAAGAATCATGTTGAACTGATTAAAACAAGGCATTTCAGACTGACTGTGACACATCAAAACTTAGGATATTGCATTGCAGGCCACCAAGTTAACTAAAATACTCATCAATGAACTTGTGCAATGTTATGAACGTATTCTTATATCCACACAATCATATCTATCATTTCTGGAGAAATGCGGAGACATTTGACTCAATTGCACTATGATCAACATTTATGTATACACATAACTTAAGATTACTTGAACACCTTGTGCGGCACCAAAAGTAAGAGAAACTTGCATGCAGTTCAAACTTGAGTTAATATGAGGCATGTAGAGTCTTTGTAAACACTCATATAGCTGATATATACTTTCTTCATCTTCTACAAGTACTAAAACATGTGTTCTATGGAGCACTTCTACATCCAGAATTGTCTGTGTTGCTTCTGTCACTTGAAATATAACCTTGTAGACCATAAGAACACTTGATGCTATAAGGTAGTGTGCATTAGACATTTCCAAACATATTTTCAAAGCCTCATGGGCACAACTTCTCTTCCGGAGGAATGTGGAGCCTTCCAACAGGTCTCCACCATTTCTTTACACTATCAAGTCACAGTTCAAAACACTACCATTTATAACTTTCTCTGTTGAAGGTGTAATGAGCTGAAGTCTTGGATATAGCATGTTCATATGTCAATCAACTTATCTTATGAACCACAAGACTAAATATTGCACTGCAGAGGAGTACATACCAAAATGCTGCAACTTTGCCTTAGGATATAGTTTGTGAAGGCCTTAACCAAACTTCTACAACTTTTCTCTAAGTGCGGTACTTCAAACTGATAGGATATCATTGTTGATATATAGAAAACATGTTAGAAAATATTTATGAACCTCCGCAACACATTTAGATATTAGGAAGATTACCATTCTTATTCTTGGATAGTTTTTCTTCATCTGTTAGGTCTTCTGGACTGACCTCCCTTAAGCAACCTGATGTTATGTCTTTAACTTAGTCAAACCATCTCTCTCAAATCTTCCAATGTCCATCAGCTTCACTATCTTTGACCTTAGGTTGACACATATATAGTTCACATCAACGAAAACACATATTGTGAACAATTTCTACCTTAGAGTGCAAAACCACAAGTTCTACCAAGTGGTGGTTACAAAACCATTACAATTGTTTTGTCCTAATGTGACAATTCTATAACTGAAGGAAACAACCTTCTCTTCAATTGTTTAGAAATGGTTTGTAACACCCATAAATACTTCAAATTCACCTTATCTTCAACTTTTTGTGACTTTTGAGATTCTTGATGGGCCTATACAAGCCTTTAGTCTATTGTAAATTCTCAAGAGAAATATAGAAAGATGGCATCATAAAAGTGTGTCTCACTTTTTGGTTTAAATGGGCCATGTTGGAAATATTGTCATTGATGTCAAAGGGAAGGTGATGTCATAGAAGAAGAATATGTCAAAGGGAAATGGAGGTAATAGAAGAAGTATTTTTATGATGAAAAGTTTCTAAGGCATGACTTATGCCTTTAACCGACGAATCACTTGGTTCATGAACTCACAAGTTCGTCGATGAATAGTTTTCCCGACATCCAGTTTGTTGATGAAAAAGATGACAAAGAAAATTTCTAAGGCATGAATGATTTCATCCTTCAGTCAGTAAATTGTTGGGTTCATGAACTCTTAATTTTGCTGATAGAAAGTTTCTTCGACAACTAGTTCACCAACGTGAGAGTCATGTGATAAAGGTGTGAAGAAGTAAGTTTGAACTGCAAAGTTTAAAGTATCAGCAAAATCTTTAGTTTTCAAACTCAAAAGTTCAGGGACAATCAGTTCACCGATGGGAAAGTTTTCTGATGAGAAAGTTTGCCAATGGGAAACTTTGCCGACGAAGGAAAGTTGGTTCATGGTTCCTCAAGTTTGCCGATAGGTGATTTTTCAATAAGGTATCAGAAAAGTCTTTAGTTCACGAACTCCTTAGTTCACCAATTTCAAGGTTCACTAACAGAGAAAAAGGTTGATGGTTTGAAGAAATATAAGTTTGCCAATGGGTTTGTGATCAGATGACTTTTGCCAATAAAGGCATTGGAGTTTAAGTTTGTGAAAATGATGTTTTGTCGATAAAGGTGTTGAAGTGTAAGTTTGTGCAAGTTAACTTTTGTCGATTAAGGTTTTTAAGTTGAGGTTCATGGACATGAAATTTTTCCAACAAAGGAGAAGAGTCTAAGGTTTGTGGAAACATAAAGTGGCCAACTCCCATGGAATTAAAGTGAAAATAATTGTTGTGGCTGACTCAGTGTGTTTAAATTGGGTCCAAACCTATAATGCAGAAATCAGGTTGGGTCGACCTAAGTACACATTGGAAATTAAAATAAAAAGGTGGTCGACTTAGTCTATATAAATTAGGCCCAAATTCAAAGAGAGGAATTTAAGATTGGGCCTACCCTACGAAATGTACACGTTGGAATTCAAATAAAAAGGTCAACTTTGGAGAATGTGTTAATTCGATGGTTCTTAGCTAACATGAGGATTGTAATTATACAGATTGATATTTAAAGTAGACCAATTTGCATTTTTTGTGTGTCTGGAAAAGTGAGTATAAAAGTGAAATAGTATGAATATACAGGTGAATGCGAATTGAGTGCAAAGGAGAAGAATATAAAATTATTCAAGAGTTGCACAATATGTATCCATGTTTGAAAGATTATATTATTTTATTATGAATTGTAGTACAAATGGGTTGAGAAGTGTGACAGCGAAATTCTAAAGTTGGATTATAATTCTGTTTGTGCAAATCATGATAGTAGAGGTGATGATTGTATTGTGTAAAAGTGTATGTATATCATTTATCTTATAATCATTTCAAAGATTCCAAAGGTTGGTGCCTCTTGATGCTTGTGAGGTTGGTGCCTCTCTTTATCTAGGTTGGTGTTCAGTTTAGGGGATTGCAGTCTCCTTTGGGTTAGTGCCCATAAACCTTGTATTGGCTGGGGGATTGGTATCTCCTGAAGGTTGGTTCCTTCAAATCATATTGCAATAATAAAATTTCTTTGTGAGGTTGGATTTGGACAGTAGATCCAAGCATCTTTCTCACCGTGCTTTTTCCCTTCTTGGGTTTCAACATAAAATCTGGTGTTATGTTCTCTTGTGTGAATGTGTGGATATGTTTATGTTTGCATAGTTCTCACTTAATTTGATTGATGTAGTAAAGATCCTAATGTTGCAGTAGAATTGAAGTAAAAATTTGTATATACTAATTCACCCCCCTCTCAATATATCTGTGTGTTCTAACAATTGGTATCAAAGCTAAGCTCCTTGGTGCAGCCTAGCAGTTGAAGGTAGGTCTTGGATTAGGACACATGGTAGGTCAAGAAGTATCCTATTTAAACAAGGCACCTCTATTTGATGGATCAAATTGTATGTTCTGGAGTATAAGGATGGAAGCCTATCTAAACTCTTTAGGATTTGATGTATGGAAATCTGTTGTGGATGGTTATACTACTCCTGCAACTCCTCCAACAGATCAAGTAGATAAGAAGGCATGTGAGAACAATGCTAAATCTAAGAATGCAATTCTAGGTGGATTGACAAACACTGAATTCATTAAAGTGATGCACTGCAAGTCTTCTCAAGATATTTGGAAAAATCTTCATAACATTTATGAAGGTGATGATTATAAGGTGAAAGAAGCTAAACTATAGACCTACAGAGGCAAGTTTGAAAGTTTGAAGATGAAGGAAGAAGAAAATATTGCTGACTATCTACTATGGGTGGATGAAATCATCCATGCTATCAAAGGACTTGGTGAAGAAATGAAAGACTCAGTGATTGTGAAGAAGGTCCTAAAAAGTTTTTTCCATTGAAGAAGCTAAAAATTTGAATAAATTTATAATGGATGAATTATATGGATCTCTCACTACTTATGAAATGAGGAATGTGAGTAAGGAGATATCTAAGAAGGAAGTTGCACTCAAAGCATATAAGAAAGAAAAGATTGATGCATCTAAGCTAAGTGATGTGTCTAACAATGAGGAAGCCAACTTTGTGAGAAAGGTGAAGAAGGGTTTTGACAAGTACAAAGGTAAGTTACCTTCCAAATGCTTTAATTGTGGTAAAATTGGTCATTTTGTTGCTAAGTGTCCTTAGGCCAAAAGTGAAAGTAGCGACAAGGAAGGAGAGCATAACATAAAGAAAGATGACAAATGTTATCAACATAAAAAGAACCAAAAACAAGGCAAACATGAAAAGAGGAGCTTTCATAAACATAAGAAAAGCCTCTATTCCAAAGAGGAAAGCAACTCATTTGATGAGAGTGGATCAGACAGTGAGAGAGAAGAAATTCAGTTCATGGAAATAGAAACAAGGAGTGTTGTTTTGGAAAATGAAGACAACCTTGTAGAAGATGATCCTGATGAAGAAGACATGACATTCATTGATGAAGAAGAATGTGAAGTTGATCTTGAAGATGAACTATTTCTGCTCTTGAGGGCTTGGGAGTAGTAAGGAAAGAAAACAATGAACAAAAGGCAAAGCTTAAAGAATTAGAGGAAATGATTATTGGCCTAAAGATTCAAATTGAAGAGGGAAAAAGGATTGCAGACATCATAAACACTAACCACAAACCCTAAAGATGAGTGTTTTGTTATCCTCAAATTCAACAACGCTCAATTTGAAGGATGACCCCTATGAAATTTGTCCATTTCGTAGCCTACAACTCAAAGCATGGAGAATGAGGCAATCACATTTGCCCTCATGTGTGATTTCCTAGCCTCAAAATGTCCTTCCGAGCATCAACCTATGTCAGTTTCTTGGAATTTGTAAAACATGTCAAATTGCAAATTTCACCTTTTTGGGAGTTAGAAGATTTTATGTTAATGCAAAGTCAGAGTTTTTTGCCACCATTGCATCTTAAAGGAAAATCTCTAAGTTGCAAGGTCGGTGGTTTTTGCCAACCTTGCATGTCTTTTTATTAGTTGCATAAGCGGCAAAATTTGCTGACCTAGCAACATTTAGTTAACATGAGTGTAATAAATACATCTCGGTTATGGCGTCTGATGCTTTTTATAAGTGTTTTTATTGTTTCTTTTGTCTTCTTGCCCTCATAAGTCTTCAACATCGTTGATTAGCTTCTGTGCTTGCTGTGTGTGTGATCTAGTGAGTCGATTCTATTGGTTTACAGATTTGTCATTCAACTCTATATTCTCTCGCTCAAACAATGACAAATGTAACCACAGTTGAGCTAGTTACAATGGTATTTTGTAACCAACTCTCTGCTTATTTTACAAGGTGGCAGCTACCTTCGAATGGTGTACAATGAATTAAAGTATGTATTGCTTTTAACTAGAAAGCAAAGGAAAGGTGATGCTTTTGACCAGAAAGCTTCGAAAGGAAATTCCACACTTTTATAACAACTAAAATTTAAAGAAGTTTAAAAAATTCAAATAATAATTATACTGAATAAAGAATTATGAATCCACCACCATGAAATATTCATTCAAAGATAAACATCCATAGCAATGAAGCAGAATGAATATCCAATACTTCAACACAGATAGAAAAATAAACACTGGCAATATACTTGACGTAAGAAGAATAGTATCCAAAGACCATAGCACAAAGATTATACCTGCTTGAACATCCAATAAGTATTTCCTTTCTATATTGAAGAGATCGAAAATAAAGTATAACAAAAACTTCTAACTTTGATGAGTAAAACAAAGTTTGCCCAAAAAGATCCATACTATGTCCCGTACACATATATTTATAATGTCCACATAATAACTATCTTTAGACACTAGAACGACTTCTTGAAGACAACTATTTTTAAAATAATAAAGTTTTAAAATAAGTTTTTGAGCCAAATTAAAAGAAATAGCATGAAATAAAAACAACTATGTGGCCACCCCTTCATCTTCCTTCAATTTTTCGACACTTTTGCCATCTTGCTCCTTTGCCATGGCTTCTCGTGCTTTTATCCTGATCTTATACTCCTTGTACCTGGTAACAATAGAAGTAATGTTTTTGTTGCCCGGTGTGGTCGTTATCTATAGTCTGGTTCTCAATTTATTCAACATTTTACTGGCTTCAGCTATGGTCTCATGGTTGTTATCACCCTTAGTCTTGAAAGAATTAAGATATATTTGCATAAGGCCTAACTTCCCCAAAGATTCTCCAGTGACAGTCTCAGGATCTATGATTTCCTTACTGAAAGTATCTTTAAACCTTTGAGTAATTTCTTTCATAGAATAGTAGTGCTTCTGGTAAAACTGTGGTAAAACTGTGTGTTACTTTTTTGCCAGAAAGCAACACACAGTTTTACCAGAAGCACTACTATTCTATCATCATGGACTTTGGAAATATCATGACTGCTATAATTTCTTTCATGTCTAACAGGTTTTCCCCAAATTCATTTGTGATGTCAACCTCTAGCATATTGCAGTCATTTTTTATTTCAATCATTGCATCAAGGTATTGACGCAGTGTCTTGTTAATCTCATCAATAAGATTGTCATACATGGATAAATTCCACTCCAGGGAATCGACCCAAGAAGGGTCTATATCCTACGGGTCATTGATTACCTTTTCTTTGATGAGTGTGAGGGAGTCCATGGCTACTAACTCAGAGACCTCTTTAGAAAGCACATAAGTGCTACATTGCTCTTTTGTCACTTGTTGAAGCTCGCTAATCAATTCTTTTCTTTTATTGTGCACTTGAATATGAGACTGCACTAACTTGCTAAGGAAAAATATGACTTCACAAGACAACTTCTTATTCCATTCAGTCACAGCTTTAGCAAAGTTCATATTTTTCTTTATATGTTGTATAGTGTTGGCGTCAATGCCTGCAATGTGAGAACTAGGGGCTTCATGGGTTGTAGGTGTTATGATGGACTGAATGAAGTTGCTCAAGGAGAGAACTTGAGATTGCAATTTTATCTTTTCCTTTCTTTCTTCCTTAGCCCTCTTGATTAAATGATGTAGCACACAACATACACTCAATACAATTTTGCCATTAATCATGTGAGAGCCAAAGATTTGAAGACTGGAACATAAAAAAAACTTCCATTCCTCAACTCTGCTGCTACAATGAGAGAAAACTCTCTTATATCCAAGAAAACAAAAAAAATAAAAAAATTACCTTTTTTGGCAGATTTCAACAATTGTCAGATTTTGCCATTTTAGGTAATTTTACAATCATATCTTGAGAATCTAGGTTTTTCCCAAAAAATTCCTAAAGCTAAGGTAGGATGAAAAGCCAACTAACATCCTAAATTTGAAACATGAGTTTTGAGTTATTAAAAAAAGCAACTTTTAAAAAACTAGAAAAAAACACTAAATTGCCATTTTGAGGGCCAAGATGAAAGTTTCAAGCCCTGAAAAAGTGCCAAGATGAAGTCTTCTAACTAGGGTGGGTTGGGAAACCACTGGCCACCTCATAACACATCCACCTATAAAATTTCATAGAAAACCCACATCCAAGTCAAAAGTTATGACCTCCGGAAGTCCCTGCATCATTCTCCTCTGGTTGAAAAGAACGCAGCTCCTGCAAGTGAGTGTCTTCAAACTACTGCCATTTGACTGGATCTAACCTTTGCACTTCCCACTCTATAATCCACGTGCTATCTATTGATGGCAATCCTTCCCACTGTACTAAATACTTGTTGTAATGCCCTTGCCGAGTGTAGATAGTTTTCTTATCAAGAACCTGTGCAATCTTTTCCTTCTTATGGGGAATGTGGCAGTGCCATGCCACTTCTAGTTGACTATCTTCAGCATCATCCTCACCATGGAATGCATATAAATTAGAAATATTAAACACAAGAGAAATATCGAGATCATCTGGTAAACTGACCTCATATGCATTATCATTGATCTTCTTTGTAATTCTGCAAGGACCAATTTTCCTGTACTTCAACTTGTGGTATGTTCCAGTAGGAAACTGCTCTTTTCTCAAATATACCATCACTAAGTCACCTTCACTAAATGTCTAATGTCGCCTACTAGTATCCACTATATTCTTGTACCTCTCATTACTATCCTGCAACTTCTATCTCACTTCTTTCTGCAACTGTTGAAGGTGTTCTGCAAATGCTTCCCCATCATCACTGACCCTATCTTTCATTGGTAGCTGTACCAAATCTAGAACACCCTGAGGATTCCTGCCATACACAATCTGGAAAGGGGACTTTCTCATTGATTTGTTAACAAAACCATAGGAAAATTTAGCCTGGGGTAATGCCATGTCCCATTGTTTTGGCTTTTCTCCAACAATACACCTCAACAAATTTCCCAGACTCCGATTGACTACCTCTGTTTGCCCATCCGTTTGAGGATGATAAGCACTACTAAACTATAACTTAGTCCCCATCTTCTTCCATAAAGTCCTCTAGAAATGACTGAGGAATTTGGTATCCCTATCAGAGGTAATAGTCTTTGGAACACCATGTAGTCACACAACTTCTGAAAAAAATAACTCTGCTACCCTCGTTGCATCATTAGTTTTCTTACATGCAGTAAAATGAACCATCTTGGAGAACCTATCAACAACTACAAAAATGGAGTCATTACCTCGTTGAGTATGTGGAAGTCCCAACACAAAGTCCATGCTCAAATCTATCCATGGTGCAGTTGGTACTGGTAATGGCATATACAACCCTATATTCTGTGAATGTCCCTTAGTCACTTGGAATATTCTACACCTTCTTACATATTTAGTTATATCCCTTTTCATCTTTGGCCAGTAATATTTATCTTCTATCAAGGCTATTGTCTTGTCCTTGCCAAAATGTCCAGCTAACCCACTACTATGAAATTCCCTGATAATGTTTTCCCTCATAGAGCCAGCTGGTATGCATAGTTGTTTTTCTTTAAATAGATACCCATCTTGCATAAAATATTCACCCCTAAAGTGATCCAAGTTACCAGATACTGGTGCCTTTAATTGTTCCACAATCTCCCAAAATCATCATCAGACCCATACAAATTTTTGATGGCATTAAAACCAATCACCTCTATTTCCATCATGGTCAAAAGTGCAACACGCCTACTTAACACATCTGTAACCTGATTTTGTTATTGTAACCCTGCAAAAAAGAGACCCACTTGGCATGCCTACTATTCAACTTTTTCTGTGTGTTCAAGTATCTCAGTGCAATATGATCTGTAAACAATACAAACTCCTGGGGAACTAGATAATGTCTCCAATGCCTCAATGCTTGAACAATTGCATAAAATTCCAAATCATAAGTAGAATAATTCTTTCTCATGTCATTCAGATTTTCACTAAAGAAAGCTATAGGTTTTCCAGCTTGGCTAAGCACATCACCTATTCCCACGTGGGAGGCATCAAATTCTACTTCAAATACCTTATCAAATTTGGAAATGCAAGTATAGGTGCTTCTGTTACCTTTTGCTTCAAGTACTTAAAGATCTCCTCAGCATCCTTGGTCCATACAAACTCCCTTCCTTTGGTGCAATTTGTTATAGGAACTACAATACTACTGAAATTTTGAATGAACTTTCGATAGAAAGTGGCCAAGCCATGAAAACTTTTTACCTCTGTGATGCTGCTTGGACTAGGCCATTCTAGAATTGCCCTGACCTTTTCTGGATCCATTTTGACACCATCTTTAGAAATGACAAAGCCTAAAAAAACCAAACTGTCCTGCATGAACCTACACTTCTTCAAATTGGCATAGAGCTTCTCCTTCCTTAACACACCAAAGATGATCCTCAAGTGTTGTAGGTGCTCTTCTTTGCTGTTACTAAATACCAAAATATCATCAAAATAAACTACCACAAACTTACCAATGTAAGGTCGTAGTATAGTGTTCATCAATCTCATAAATGTGCTAGGTGCATTTGATAACCTGAATGGCATAACCATCCACTCATATAATCCGTCTCCAGTCTTAAGGCTGTCTTCCACTCATCCCCTTCTTGGATCCGGATTTGGTGGTAGCCACTTCGTAGGTCGATATTGCTGAAATATTTAGCCCCTACAAGGACATCCATCATGTCCTCCATACGAGGTATAGGAAAATGATACTTGATGGTAATCTTATTAATTGCTCTGCTATCAATGCACATCCTCCATGTTCCATCTTTTTTTGGGGTCAACAATGTAGGTACAACACATGGGCTCATGCTCTCTCTCACCACACCTTTACTTATGAGTTATGTTACTTGCTTATTCATCTCTGCATGTTGTGTTGGATTCATCCTATAATCTTCTTGGTTGGGTAGAGTTTCTCCTGGAATCAAATTAATATGATGTTGAATATCTCTCTTTGGCGGTAGACCATCAGGCAATTCATCAGGCAAAACATCAACAAATTCTTCCAATAGCTCTGCTACTTATGGGGGAACTGAAATGTCTTCCTCTTCACCTTTTTTCACTACTAATGCATAGAAACACCCTGTCACCTTCATTTCTTTAACAAGATCTCTTTCAGACAACATGGTCTCACCTTTTCCTTCATCCTTGAGAGGCAATAAAATCACCTTAGAGCCATCTTTCCAAAAGGTGTATGTGTTTTTCTCTCCATCATGCATAACTTTTCTATCATACTGCCATGGGCTTCCCAATAACACATGACAGGGATCCATTAGGACAACACACCATATCTCATCTTGATAGATCTTCCCTATGCTAAACTTAATTAGGCATCTTTTATCAATAGTGACTTCATTTCCCTTTTTAAACCATGCAATGTGGTACGGATGAGGATGTGTTTCACAATGTAAATTCAATTTTTCTACCATTTCTTTAGAAACCATATTTTCACAACTACCTCCATCAACAATAACTTGACATACCTTGCCACCCGAAGTGCATCTGGTTCTGAAGATATTGGTTTGAAGCCATGAACCATCAGAGCTTTTGGCTTGTGTTTTCTCCTTCTCTGGAATCACCATTGCTCTTCTCATCATGAGACTTTCTCCCACATCTAGTGGAACCTCTAGTTCTGTCCCTTCCACTTCATGTTGCATTTGAATCAGGTTCACCTTAGGTTGTCCTCCTTGATTTCTTTCTTGCATGTTATAATTTGAGCATTCAAATGCCCTATGACCTTCTTCTCCACATCTAAAACAAGTGAAAGGCCTTCTCTACTTTTCCCATCCTCTACCGCTACCATAATCTCTACCTCTTTGAAATCCCCTTCCTTGTTCTTGATTCAGAGGATCTTGTCGAGTGTCTACTTGTTTTTCTAATCCATGGGATGACTCTCCCCTGCCATAATTTGAACCTCCTCGAAATGGGGTTGATGTACCCCTTCTTCCTCTATTCCTCTGATGGTACTATCTATTTTGTTTTTCTTCAGCCTTTAGAGCCAATTGGTAAGCCTCTTCCATACTATTGAGTCGATGCATGATCAATTCATCTTGAATAGAGAATTTCAGGCCATTCACATATCTAGTAGCCATCTGTTCATCAGTTTCTTGATGCTCTATACGTATAGACAACGTATAAAACTCATTTGTATAATCTTGCATAGAAGAGAGGTTCTGCTTTAAATTTTGAAACCTACGAAAAGGGGTTTGCGCATAATCTATGGGCAAAATTTTTTCTCTCAACTTCTTCTCCATTTTATTCCATGTCCTGATCTTATCCTTGCCTTTCCTTGTTCGTTCCTTTTGAAGATGATCCCACCAAATCATTGCATGACCCTTTAATTTGGTGCATGCAAATTTCACCTTCTTTTCCTCTATCATGGATTTCCATTCAAAAAATTTTCTCATGTCATTCAACCAGTCTATCAACTCCTCTGGTTTAAGACTACCTGCATAATTTGAAACATCTACCTTGATCCCTTCATTTTTCCCTTCTAAGGCCTTGAGCATCCTCTCTTCAAAACTCATGCCTTCCAATTCTTCTTCTTCATGTTTTGTATCTTGATTTGCACCTCCTCGACCTATCTCTTCATCAAATTCATCTCCTCCTTTACCTAGTCTTTGATTTTCCATCCATGTTGTAAGTTCTGCTATTTGCCTTTTCAGATTTTACATTTCTCTATGCGTCTGGACAAGACCGCCTCTTCCTCTTCCTCTCCCAGCCATCTTCCTACTCTGATACCAGATGATGCAGCACACAACATACACTCAATACAATTTTGCCATTAATCATGTGAGAGCCAAAGATTTGAAGAATGGAACATAAAAAAAACTTCTATTCCTCAAATCTACTGCTACAATGAGAGAAAACTCTCTTGAATCCAAGAAAACAAAAAAAATAAAAAAATTACCTTTTTTGGTAGATTTCGACAATTGTCATATTTTTCCATTTTAGGTAATTTTACAATCATATCTTGAGAATCCAGTTTTTTCCCAAAAACTTCCTAAAGCCAAGGTAGGACGAAAAGCCAACTAACATCCTAAATTCAAAACATGAGTTTCAAGTTATTAAAAAAAGCAATTTTTAAAAAACTAGAAAAAACACTAAATTGCCATTTTGAGGGCCAAGATGAAAGTTTCAAGCCCCAAAAAAGTACCAAGATGAAGTCCAACCGACTAGGATGGGTTTGGAAACCACTGGCCACCTCATAACGCATCCACCTGTAAAATTTCGTAGAAAACCCACATCCGAGTCAAAAGTTATGACCTCCGGAAGTCCCTGCATCATTAAAGCAGTTAGAGAATAATTAGCATGGTAGGCATCTCCCTCCAAAGTAGAAGGACCCAAGTCTATATGACTTATTTTATAGTCTGCCTCAGTAATTTCATTTTCATTTAGGTCCTTTACAGGGTCAGCAATTTCTATTACCTGGTGACCTAAAGTAGCATCGGTTACCATCCTAGACATTCTCTTAGCCTTCTTAGGCTTCAAGGTAATTTACAATAACTTGGCAACAATGTCTACTTCAATTGCCATAGTGGGCACACTTTTTCTCTTTTTATCTACTACTTTTTTCAACCAACTCAGGGAGGAAGATAATACATTGGTATCCACATTGCTTGAAGCAGTCTTATTTTGATTGTCAACTGAAACAAAAACAAAATCCTCCTCATCAGTAGGAGGAGAGGGAACTTCAAAAAATGGGGGAAAAGAGCCATCATTAACAATTTGTTCAAAGACACGATCGGGATTCACAGGTGCATTTTTAGTTTGAGCATTCTTCTTTCTCAAAGTAGATAAGGGTAGACCATTTCACTCACAGGCTGACTTCAACTTAAGAGCATCATCAGGCCTTTCACCATCACCTCCTAATTGTGATTTAGAATTGGACTGTGATGTCTCTTGCCTTCCTGAAGAACTCTGTATGTCAGAACCCTGCACAGTTCTTTGTTCAGTAGCCTTTGAATTCCTCTGCTCATGAGGTGAGCCAGCATGCCCACGCCACTTCCCAACCAACCAATCTTCTGTCCTTTTTATCACTACATCAGAATGAATTCTAACATCCATAACCTTCTTTTCTGACCAATTGGTCCAGGGAAGGGGTTTTGTAATTAGAGTTTGATATTCAACGTCAATCACCTCAGAGTTTTCTTCAATCTCATCTAGAATGTGAAGTGAGAGACCAAATGCTTGGATTTGACTTAGAGTGAGTCTCATATAATTTCTTCTTTGGACTTCACGGTCATCTATACAGTCTTCCTAGAAATCCTCCAAGCTAGAATGGTGCTCGTAAGAGCCAAAGCCATGGATGTTTTGCTTCACATAGTTTTTGCTATCAAAATTGGACCTCATTGTCAAAGAATGAAAATTGAATTCACCAAGAACATGCTCCGCCCCTTTAGCAATATCATTTGTTTTACAAGAGTAGGAAGATAGTGTCAACGGGAAAGAGTACCCTCTTTTTCTCATACTTTGGTATTTGACATTCACAACGGACATTTGTCTACAAATCTCTAGGAAAACAATGTAGTCACTGGGATATTGAGGTGGTTTGGTTGGGGCCTTTTCATAACCCCCTACCCTCAAGTAAGTGAACCTATCAAACTGTATATAGAAACTTCCAAACTCCATTATCAAAGAAGCAACTTCAGGATAAATTCTCAATTCAGGATTTGCATCCAACTTCCTCACAAAAAACATCAGGAAGGCATCATTTACATGTCAATAATATTTCATTCCAAATTATTTAGTGAGCTGGGGGAAATAAATATACATAGGTGTGTCTAGGGTTAAAGACCCATGTGGCCTCAATCCTGTCCAGACAACCTCTTGGTTGGCTAAAATGTATATCAGATATGAACACATGTGAAATGTAGAGGTCTCTTAAAATTTAACCAGTTGTTCATTCAAATGATAGCTAATAATTTCAGCCCAGTTTATTAATTTACCCTCACTACATATTAATAGAATAAAACATCACATCCAATTCTCAAAAGAGTCTGTATTTTCACTTCCAACTACATGGTGCAATAGAGTAATAATATCTAAAATTTCATCTTTAAAATGAGCTCTTCTAAGTTTTAAGAGTAACTCAGACTTACCTCTTTTTTCAGATTTTAGCCAGTTGCATGTGATAGAATTCTTGCACCAATCTTTGTTTGCTTGGAAGAACTCCATTCCCACAGCGACAGACATATCTTCGAAATGTTCTTTCTCTGGAATTCTCAATGCCTGAGAAATGGTCATAGAATCAATTTTTGCTACTACCAGCCTGTTGTTTGCTCTAATTTCCAGAGCCTTGGGTACGTATCTCCTTGCACAAGCAACCACCAAGTCAGTGTTCTGTATAGAAATAGAAAAACCTCCAGCATGCGCTAACCCACTCTATAGAATTTTCTCTGTGAAAGGCAACTTGTCTTTTTACTGCAAATGGGACCAAAATTCTGCTAGGTCAATGTGTCCGAGCTCAGTATCTCTCACATCAGACCAACTGCTTTCAATACCAGAGTGATGGGGAGCTCCTTGGTATTTGAATTTCATTACCTTTGCTAAACAGAGGGAAAAACAACTAAGTACTAAAGGAGCAATGGTGTGTGGAGTGGAAGGAATGACAGTAGAAAACTTAGAAATATTTTTGCCACTAATTATAAATAAGCATGTCGTTATTGTGCCACGACATGTTTTAAATGCCAAGTTGACGTGGCATTAACTTCATGCCTCAAGAAAATTAATATGAGATTTACTCGCCTTGCAAAAATCTTGAAAAGACATTCACCACACTTGTCGTACCTTCCATTAAATAATCATTGATTGTCTTGAAATCTAGTCCACAACTTAGTTGTCGCTGAGTCGCTAGGAATTGAAACTTTAGAACCACAAGTCAAAGGTTTTGAGGTTTCGAAAACCTCCAGCTTTCTGATTACAAAGACCAACATATGAGCTATAAGACTTAGCAAAGGGAAAACAAAGTCGGGGAGTCAGCGGGTTCAAAAACTTGCAAACCATGCAACTAGGTTGGGAAACTCAAAAGACTCGTGACTAGGTTAAAAAACCTTGAGGATCCGCGACTTCAAAGGTTTTTCAAGAACAACAAAGGGAAGCCAATGTCTTAAGACTTAAACAAATAATTGATAGACCCAGAAATGAATTGAGGGGTAACAAATGGCTTTGAATAGGGACAAGGACTGACAGGATGCAAAGAATCCTAAACACCATGGCATAAAGGCTTATCGATTAGGAAAACAGAGGCACAACAACAAAAACAAAAAGAAACTATGATACAAGGAAGGACTCAAGGTCATTACCAGTTGAACATTTTTAGATCTTACCCATTATAGGCAAGAGGCAAATGAGTACCATCAGTATAAGCCAACATAAAAGAATTATCACCAATGACTTGTCTAATTTGGAAAGGCCCTCTCCATAGAGAATTAATTTTTTTGTATGCTCCCTTCGGTTCTCTCCTTCTGTCCCAAAGAAGTACAGAGTCTCCAACAACAAAGTTTCTTTGCTTGGCCCTTCTATCAAAGATCCTCTTAACCATCTGCTAATGATTAGCAATCCTGTCCACAACTATCTCCCTTTCTTCTTCTAGTTTGTTTAGGTACATAATTCTCCTTTCCAGTGCAGAGTAAAATTCCTCATTCTCTATAGTCTTTTGAAGATTCAATGCTAAGAGTTCCAAAGAAATAGGTATAGTACTATCAACACCATATACTAACTGAAAAGGTGACATACCTATGGCTCTTTTATATGTAATTATGTCTACCCATAGAGCATCATACAACTTCTTATACCATCATCTCTGACTCTCATCCACTAACTTCTTGATAATAGAAATCAAATTTTTGTTGCTGGACTCAGCCTGTCCATTGCCTTGAGGATAGTAATTAGATGAATGTGCTAGGCTGATACCATGCTCATAGAAAAAGAGAATGATTTCAAAAGATGAGAAAGAACTAGCATTATCAGTAACAATTTTCTTGGGCACACCAAATCTCACTATGATGTTTTCTTTTAGGAAACTACACATGACTTCTAAAATAGTATGTTTCATTGGAATAGATTCCACCCATTTGGTGAAATAATTAGTAGCAGTCAAAATATGTGTGTGTCTAGCACTGGAATTAGGATTAACAGGGCCAATGAAATCTAATCCCCACTATTGGAAAGGTTCATCAATTAACACAGGTTTCAAAGGCAATGCAGCAAGGTGAGGTCTATCAGTAAACTTCAAACATTTTCACACTTAGATACCCACTCATGGGCATCCTTAAACATGCCAGACCAATAGAAACATTGACGTAGGATCTTGAAAGCTGTCATAGAGGCTGAGAAGTGCCCACCATAGGCTTCATTAGGAAAAGCTTTCAACAATCTCTTTTGGTGTTCTTTATCAACACATCTAAGGAATGTTCCATCTACACCCTTTTTATACAGATTTCCATCCCAGAGAATGTACTTACTTGCTTTGAGTTTCATATTTCTTTTCTCCTTGGCTAATAAGTGTGATGGACAATCACCATAAGTTAAGAAATAAGAGATGTTTGAGAACCATTCATCTATTGTACTTGTGAAGAGGACTAGAGGCAGGTGTTCTTCTTTAATAGCTTTATTTTCTGCAATCATTTTACACAAACCTTTCCCTCTAACCAAGTTGGTGGGTTTAATATCCACATCATATTTCTACACTTTTGCTATCCAAGACCCTCATTTATTACATCCAACTTCTTGTTGAGTGAGGATACTCTTGACAACAGTTTCAGGTACAAAGACAATAGTATGGGAATGCAAAATATAAAACCTAAAATGCTTCAGAGCCTTTACAACATCATAAGCATGCTTTTCCAATGGAGAATATCTAAGCTCATACTTCTTAAGAGGGGTACTCATGAAAGAGATAGGAGCTTTGATACCTTGTTCACTCTTCTGCATTAAGATAGATAATAAGGTATGCTCCGATGCATAGCAATTTATGATGAAACATTTTGTGAAATTAGGACATACCAGTGTAGGCACATTGGCAATAACAACTTTTATATCTTCAAAAGCATGCTTTCCTTCATTGCTCCATTTGAATCAGAAACTTACTTGGCCAAAGAAGGAAAGCATGCTTACCTTCATAGCTGATTCAAATGGAGCAATGAAGGAAAGATCTCTTCAAGAAACTTACTTGGCCAAAGAAAGATCTAGTGCCATCTTTGTTCATAGGTAGTCCCAATTACATGATAGCTTTTACTATTTCAGGATCAACTCTAATTCCATCCTTTGAAACTATATGTCCCAAAAGTTGCCCTTCAGTTACAACAAAAATAGATTTTTTAGGATTTAGAGAAATCCCCTGTTCTCTGCAATGCTGTAATACTACTTCAAGATCATGCAAGTGGTTAGCTCTCTTCTTAGAGAAAACTATTAAGTCATCCAAATAAACAACAATGATTTTGTTTTTTAGATCATCAAATGATAGGTCCATGGCCCTTTGGAAAGTTGCACCGACATTTATGATACCGAATGGCATTCTGTTGTTGGAATTAGAGCAGACAACTGAGAGGGGGGTGAATCAGTTGTGTCAAAACTTTATCTTCTGCTACAACTTATCTTCTTTATCACTTATAAACAGGTTAATGATATAACCATGAAAGCATGAATCAACAACACATGAGTAGAAACATAATCAACACACATAACACCAAGATTTTTACATGGAAACCCGGTTAAGGGAAAACCATGGTGGGGGATAACCCACAAGATTTATTCTCTGTTAAAAGAATAGAAAATGGGAAGGCACTTGCCTTCGGGTGCACTGCCCAGAGCTCACTGTTCAAAAGAGGTTCACTGCCTACAAAATAATTGTATGATTAACATAGAAAGATTGAACTGAGAAACACCATCTACTTCATGCAAAGTTCAGTTCCATTGAAGCACACCATACTTCTTCTCTGCCCTCAAACACTTCTTTTCTATCTCCTCATCCTTTATTGCTCTTCCTTTTCTACTCTTCCTCTTTTCTGCTCTGACTTTCTTCCTTTCTTAGGATCTTATCATTTTCGCACAAGGATGCATTTCCACAACTCAACCACACATATTTATATGCTTCATCAACCTTGGAATAAACATCAAGGTCAGCACTACAAACATCTGACTTAATACAAATCACTATACTATAGGCCAAACATAGTTGGGACCCAAATCTTCCTCGAACAACATGCCACACTTCATAGAACCTCTCTTAGATCATCCACAACATGCACAAAGTATCTGATTGACCAAGACTGGAAAGAACAACAACACCCAAAGACAAATCTTCAACCACGAGCTCAATCCTCAATGCAGACCACCAACACAGTAGGCACACAATCCAGAGACCACCACAAGCCAATGAAATCAACAAGAACAACCGCACCACCTCACTTCACCAAAAACACTTGCATCTTCATCCGGGAACTTAAGAACTCTCACTGTCATGATTGTCACACTAGAAAGATTGCTTGCAGACCTCCAAACCACGAACCTCTTGAGTTGAGGATACACACTGACATCCCAAAGACACCTCTAGATCCACAGATCATAATATTCCAATGCATATCAATCTGGACCAGTTTTCTATCACTTTGTCACCTCTGAACAACTGCAAAACCCCGTTCTACTCAGATGGCCATAACTTCACAAATTCTTCATGCGGATCCCTCAAATATTAACTGGAGCAATTTCAGACAATCCTTTACAACACCCTTTGGTCCGTAGACTTTGATCTTCATCTCACTGGGAATGCAGATCAATCTACTTCACTGAACTTCATTGTCTTCACTGTCTCTTATAGAGAGATATGTAACTCACTTGTTTCTTCCGGAGAGGCTAATTTTCTCAATATCCTCAACATACAAGTCTTCTAGAATGGGATACAGTTGACACCAATGACAACAAAGATATGTTGACATCAATGACAACACCAATTAGGCACATATTTGCAACAATCTCCCCCTTTGTCATTGATGGCAACATATGATGTGAAAAACTGTTTCAACCATCAAGACAGGAACTTCTCCCCCTTTCTGTTATCACACTTGCAACCATTTTCTTTACTGCTCCACCTTTCACCATCAACTACTTACTTCCAAGTTTTTCACATGACTTCTCTCCCCCTTTGACATCAATGGAAAAGGGCACATATTTGCAATCATCTCTTTCTCTTTTTGTTTTCTTAATCCAGAATCATACTAACTACTCCCCCCTGAGTAGTATTCCCTAAACACCAATCTAGATCACAAGATATGACAATGATTTCCACTAGACTGATGCACACTAGTGCACCTTAGTTCTGAATAGGAGGGGTAATAACCCCTAGCATCATTCTGAGGTACTCAAAAGTAACCTTAGGTAGAGGCTTGGTGAAGATATCTGCAATATGATCCTTTGAAGAAACAAACTCCAATCTAACTTCATTCTCATTTACCTTCTCTCTCAAAAAGTGAAACTTGATGGATATGTGCTTTGTCTTTGAATGCAACACTAGATTCTTTGAAATGTTTATTACACTTGAATTATCATAGAAGATTGTAACAGGTTCTTCAAATAGAACTCTGATATCCTTTAAAATTTTCTTCATCCACAAAACTTGAGTACAATTACTTACTACTGCTATGTACTCTACCTCTACAGTAGACAAAGATATTGCCTCCTGCTTTTTGCTCAACCAAGAAACCAATCTCTTTCCCAATAAAAATGCACCTCCACTAGTACTCTTCCTATCGTCCACATCTCCTGCCTAATCAGTATCTATATATGCATGAAGAGTGAAATCATCACCCTTAGGATACCATAAGCCATAGTTAAATGTTCCCTTCAGATATCTAAAAATTCTTTTGGCTGCTACAACATGAGGTTCTCTAGGATCAACTTAAAATCTAGCAACAAGGCCAACTGCATCCATAATATCAGGTTTGGTATGAGTCAGATAAAGCAATCCTCCAATCATTGATCTATAAACTTTGCTGATCTACTTTAGGGGAATCATCATCTTAACTCAACTTGCATCCGGTTACCATATGAGTACTCATTGGTTTTGAATCCTCCATTCCAAACTTTTTCAACAACTCTTTCACATATTTAGACTGAGATATGAAGATGCCTTTTTCTGACTGAATGATTTGTAGACTTAAGAAGAAATTCATTTAACCAAGCATGGACATCTCAAATTCACTTTGCATCTAATCAACACATTTTTTACACATACTCTCATTTCCACCAAAGATGGTGTCATCAACAAATACCTCAACAATCAAGTTGTGTTCATGATCAATTTTGAAATAAAGATTATTGTCAGCAGTGCCTTTGTTAAAGCCTAACTTTAGTAGATACTTATCTTATCTTGCATACCAGGCTCTTGGGGCTTGTTCAAGTCCATACAATGCTTTCTTTAATCTGCAGACCTTATCTTCTTGATCAGACAATTGGAATCCTTTCAGTTGCTCAATGTAGACTTCTTCTTCCAACTCTCCATTTAGGAATGCTGACTTGACATCCATCTGGTAGACTTTGAAATCTTTTTAAGCAGCAAAGGTAAGAAATAATCTAATTGCTTCAATTCTTGCCACCAGAGCAAAAGTTTCTTCAAAATCAATTCCCTCTACCTGAGAGTAACCTTTGCACACCAATCTTGCTTTGTCTCTCACAACTTCACCATCTTCATTCAATTTATTCCAGAAGACCCATTTAGTTCCAATTACATTTTTGTTTTTAGGTCTAGGAACAAGATCCCAAGTATGATTCTTTTCAATTTGTTTTAATTCTTCTTCCATTGCTTTTACCCAACTGTCATCATTACAAGCTTCATTCACTGATTTTGGTTCAATCTTTGAAATTAGACAATACTCCTCTTGTTCTTCAACAATTCTTCTTCTAGTTTGAACACCTTTATTTTTATCTCCTATGATTTGATTTTCAGAGTGATTCAATCTTACATACCTGGGAGTTTTGGGATTTTCTTCAATTTCTGATTCTTGAACTTGTTCCTCAACATTTGCATTAACTTCTTGAGTCACTAGATTCTCCAGAGTAAATTGAACTTGCTTTCCTTCATTTGGACTTTCATTTTGATCATCTAATTCATAGCCACAAAACCTTGAAGGTCTCTCCTTGCTTTCATCAACCTTGACATTAGCACTTTCAAAAATCTTTTTCAATCTCTTGTTAAAGCACCGGTATGCCTTGCTTTGATTAGAATAACCTAGAAGTATTCCTTCATCACATCTTGCATCAAACTTGCCTAGATCTTAATCTCTTTTGATATAACATTTACTACCAAAAACTCTGAAATATTTCACAGAAGGAGCATTTCCAAACCACAGTTCATAAGGTGTTTTACCAGAATTACCTTTGATCTACACCTGGTTAAGAGTGTAGACAACAGTACTTACAACCTCTCTCCAATAGACATGTGGAACATTTGCTTCCATCATCATGGTTCTAGTAGCTAGTCCAGTTCTTCCTTTCCACAACTCCATTATGCTAACTAGTCCTAGGAGCAGACAACTGTCTTCTTATTCCATGCTTTTTATAAAATGCATTAAACTCACCAGAGGTAAACTCTCCACCTCTGTCAAATCTCACACTTTATCTTCATACCAATCTCATTCTCCACCCTAGCCTTAAACACTTTGAATTTGTCAAGAGCCTTTGATTTCTCTCAAGAAAGTGACCCACATCATCCGAGAGTGACCATCAATCAACAACATAAAGTATCTGTCTCCTTGCAAACTCCTAACCCTAGTAGGACCACACAAATAAGTGTGCACAAGTTCCAACAATCCACTTGAAGATTATTATTTACTCTTGAATGTAGCTTTATTCTGTTTTCCCAATTGACATTCCTTAGACATGCTATTGGTAGGTTCACAAGCTTTGGAAGATCTCTTACAACCTGAGTAGCACTTGTCTTGACAATGTTGTCAAAGTTTACATGACACATTCTCCTATGCCATAGCCAACTCTGATCAATCTGAGTAATCAAGCAACTTTTACTAGTACCACTTAAATGAAAGATGTTACCTCTAGTCTGTGTATCAAATGCAATCTTAGTTCTAGAGCTTTCCAAAATTCTGCATTTACCATCCTTGAATCAGAGATCATATCCCTTGTCAACCAACTGTCCAACACTGAGAAGATTATGCTTCAACCTTTCTATATACAAAACATCATTAGTGTCATTCTTACCATTAAGAGAGATGGATCCTCTGCCACGGATTCTACCAGCTGAATTGTCTCCAAACTTCACAATTCCACCTTCATACCTTTCTATACTTACAAACTTACTCTTATCACCTATCATATGATGAGAGCATCGACTGTCAATTACCCTTTCATCCTTTTCTTCAACCTGAGCAGCCAAGGATCTTTCCACATTCACACAACTAGCAGATTCAATAGGTATCAGATCTTCTTCTTTGATGGCAATGAACACCCATTCATTTTCTGAGGTACTTCCCTTATTAGATTCATCATCAGTGACTCCTTCAGCAGCTTCTTGGACATAGTAGCATTTCTTCTGAACTCTAGGTCTGTTAGAGTTTGGCTTTAAAACCCTCTCTGGACATCTTGAGGCAAAATTACCAATCTTATTGCAAGCAAAACATTTGAAAGGCAACTTTCCTTCATACTTATTGGATCCTCTTGGTAGTCTTTTGGAAAAAAGAGCTTCAAGTTCTTCAAGCTCTGATTCATCTTCTTCAAGATCCTTCCTTTTCTTCTCAATTCTGGTTAGTCTTCTTGAAGAGATTTCACCTAGATCAACTCTTTGCTTTCCAAAAATACTGGCCTTAAATGCAGATTTAGATTTAGGAAGAAAATTACTAATCTCACTCATTTCAAATGCTGAGAGCTTGCCAACCAACTGATCTCTTGTAACAGTTGTCATAGTCATGATCTCCTCAATAGCAGCAACTCTATGCTTGTATGAAGTAGGTAAGGATCTGAGTACTTTTCCAACAATCTCTGATTCTTCCAGAATTCCACTAGCACACCTGATACTGCACACAAGTTCATTCACCTTCTACATGTAAGAAGTGATGTTTTCATCTTCACTCATCCTCAAATTTTTGTATCTACCCTTTAAGCTCTACAACTTAGCACATTTGACATATTCATCACCTTTATATAGAGTTTCCAACTTCTTGATTTCATGAGCAATTTTCAATTCTAGGACATTTGTCATTTTTGTATCAGTCAGGGCACTCAGCAAAGCTTCTTTAGCTCGAATGTTGTTTTCAACATCTTTGAGTTGATCTAGAGTTGAGGGACCTTTCTCCGGAGGCTTATACTCATCCTTAGTTATCAACCAATAAGCATCACCCATGCATTGCAAATGGCACTCCATGTGACTCTTCCAAAGAGAGTAATTTGTTCTATCAAATCTTGGACTGTCCTTCTTGTAAGTTGACATCTTGGATCTCCTCAAGCGGTCAAGCTTCTTTTAGAGGAATCAACTCTGATACCAATTGTTGGAATTAGAGTAGACAACTGAGAGGGGGGGTGAATCAGTTGTCTCAAAACTTTATCTTCTTTATCACTTATAAATAGATTAATGATATAACCATGAAAGCATGAATAAAAAACACATGAGCAAAAACATAATCAACACACATAACACCAAGATTTTTACATGGAAACCTGGTTAAGGGAAAACCATGGTGGGGGTTAACCCACAAGATTTATTCTCTATTAAAAGAATAGAAAATGGGAAGGCACTTGCCTTGGGGCGCACTGCCCAGAGCTCACTGCTCAAAAGAGGCTCACTGCCTACAAGATAATTGTATGATTAACACAAAAAGATTGAACTGAGAAACATCTACTTCATGCAAAGTTTAGTTCCATTGAAGCGCACCATACTTTTGCTCTACCCCCAAACACTTCTTCACTATCTCCTTATCCTTTATTGCTCTTCATTTTCTGCTCTTTCTCTTCTCTGCTCTGGCTTTCTTCCTTTCTTACGATCTTATCATTTTTGCACAAGGATGCATTTCCACAACTCAACCACATATATTTATATGCTTCATCAACCTTGGAATAAACATCAAGGTCAGCACTACAAACATCCGACTTAATGTGAATCACTATAATGTTGACCAAACATAGATAGGACCCAAATCTTCCTCGAACAACACACCACACTTCATAGAACCTCTCTTAGATCATCCGTAACATGCACAAAGCATCTGGTTGGCCAAGACTGGAAAGAATAGAAACACCCAAGGACAAATCTTCAACCACAAGCTCAATCCTCAATGTGGACCATCAATACAGTAGGCACACAATCCAGAGACCACCACAAGTACAATGAAATCAACAAGAACAACTGCACCACCTCACTTTAATAGAAACACTTGCATCTTCATCCATAAACTTAAGAACTCTCACTATCATGACTGTCACATTAGAAAGATTGCTTGTGGACCTCCAAACCATGAACCTCTTGAGTTGAGGATACACACTGACATCCCAAACACACCTCTAGATTTGCAGATCATAATATTCCAATGCGGATCAATCTAGACCAATTTTCTATCACTCTGTCACCTCTGAACAACTGCAAAACTCAGTTCTACTCAGATGGCCATAACTTCACAAATTCTTCATGTGGATCCCTCAAATATTAACTGGAGCAATTACAGACAATCCTCTACAACACCCTTTGGTCTGCAGACTCTGATCTTCATCTCATTGGAAATGCAGAGCAATCTACTTCACTGAACTGCATTATGTTCACTATCTCTTACAGAGAGATATGTAACTCACTTGTTTCTTTCAGAGAGGCTAATTTTCTCAATATCCTCAACATACAAGTCTTCTAGAATGGGATATAGTTGACACCAATGACAACAAAGATATGTTGACATCAATGACAACACCGATTAGGCACATATTTGCAACATCTATTATATGAAAAGACACCAATGGGGGTGGTGAATGCCGTCTTATGCTGATCTTCTGGAGCTACTTCAATTTGATTATAACCTAAAAACCCATCTAGCATAGACATCATTTCATAACCAGCAACTATTTATAGTATATGATCCATGACAGGTAGTGGGTAGTTATCCTTCAATGAAGCCTGATTTAATTTTCTAAAATCAACATAGATCCTTATTTCTCCATTCTTTTTTCTGACCGGAACTATGTTGGCTACCCATGTGGAATGATGAATAGGATAAATAATTTTCACCTTTAGCATTTTATCTATCTCATTAAAAATAGCTTCTGCTACCTTAGGGTTATAGTTTCGTTGTTTCTGCCTGTAAGGTGTAGCACCAGGTTTTAATGGAATCTTATGTTGCAACTCGCCATTTTTGAATCTCTTCAAATCAACATAATTCCATGCAAAAACATCTTTGTAATGGATTAACAAAGAGATCAATCTCTCTCTCTCTCTCTTGAGGGGAATAACACTTTCCTATACAAACAATTTTGGGATCCTCTTTCGTGCCGATAGTAACATGATCAAAATCAGTTGACGATTAAATGGAAACTCTACTCTTCTATTTTTGGTCCAGTCACGACAGGAGGGTTCATAGAATGAATTGTCTAGACCGTGAAGCAAGAGTAAAAAAAATGAAAACAACTCAAAGATATAAAGTAAATGCAGTTTCAGTCATTCAGTATATCATAGAATTCAAATACAATCTGGCTGGCATCATGTAGGATTACAATTAGGGCTTAAAGACCTGATTTCAGAATATCAGAATAGGCACAAGATATAGCTTTGAAGCTCCTTCATGCAAAATATAAACTATCATCTATCACTACGTGAATCACTGCTTTCCTAGGGATCTATTACATCATTATATATCATCTCTGGATTATAAGATTCCTCCATGTCGGCCAAGGAAGATCACAAATTCCAATAATGCATAGAACACCTCTGTAAATGAATGGAATGATGTGTGGATCTCAGGAAGGTCGGCCACTAACCAAAGATCATTGAATGATGTGCAATTAAGCCCCATAACTTGAGGAATGATCCACAAGTCTACACCTTTAGCTGAATGTCTGAGACTGTTAGGATGCTCTATTATGAGAAAACAATCAATCTTCTGATAGCGATAACTTTCCGGTAATTGATCCAAATTCTCTAAATTCTAGATATGATGTAGATGAATATGTCTAGATGTTAAGTCCAGCTCTTCAAGGTCTGAAATGCGATTGCAGTAGAATGCAGTCTAAAATATAGAAACTGCTACTGGCTGAACTGCCTGAACTAAACTAGAAAATGAAAGGAAACAAACTAAACTGTAAACAAATTGAAATGCAAATGTTTTTGGTTGATGCAAGATTTCTCTTGAACCAGGGATGCTACTACGTCAGATATCCAGGGTTATTGAAAAATTGAGTCCCTCACTTTGTTGGGGCTAGGGGAGAACCAAGACGGTCCACCTCAGCCTGAGAAATCCATGATGAATCTTCTTCCGGTCTACCTTTCCACTTCACAAGGTATTCTTTGTATTGTCTTCCTTTAGTTCTGTGTCCAACTCTGCTATCCAAAATGTCTTCAATCTGCTCCATTGTTTGTTGTGGTAACTGCTTCTTCAAGTCCTCTGCCATGCTATCACTGAACTCTGCTTCAAGATACTGATATAGGTCTGCAATGTTGAAAATAGGTGATATGCCCAAAGTCTCTGGTAGCTCCACTTCATATGCATTTCCTAAATCAAATTTCCTAAGTATCTTACAAGGTCCAAACTTATTCATATTCATCTTGTTATATGTTCCAACTAAAAATCTTTCTTTTCTCAAGTACACCATCACTTCGTATCCAACTTCAAATTCTTTGTGTCTTCTCTTCTCATCTACTTGCTTCTTATACTTGTTGTTTATTTCTTCCAAATGCTTCTTCACCTGATTATGCACTGTCTCCATATGTTCTACAAATTCTTCTACTACTGCACTTCTCTTTTCTATCAAACTGATATCTCTTAACTCTGCAACTCCTCTAGGATTTACTCTGGTAACAATTTCAAAAGGTGTTCTTCCGGCACTCCTATTCACTAAATTATTGTATGCAAATTCTACTTGTGAAAGAATCAAGTTCCAATTTCATGTCTTTTCTCCAACCAAACATCTCAACAAGTTTCCCAAACTCCTATTCATTACCTATGTCTGTCCATCAGTCTGTGGATGAAAAGCTGAACTGAACTTCAAATCAGTCTTTATCTTCTTCCAAAGTGTCTTCTAAAAATATCCAAGAAATCTGGTGTCTCTGTCTAAAACTATGTTCTTAGGTAATCCATGCAATCTCACAATCTCCTTGAAAAATAGGTCAGCTCCATTCACTGCATCAGTTGTCTTCTTACAAGGTATGAAATGAGTCATCTTTGAAAATTTGTCTACTACTACAAATATAGAATCATGTCCTCTCCGTGTCTTAGGCAATCCCATCACAAAATCCATACTTATGTCTTCCCAAGGTCTCTCCGGTATTGTCAAAGGTTTATATAATCCAGTATTCTGACTACTCCCTTTTGCAACATGACAAACTCTACAACTCTGTAGAAATATTTGAACATCCTTATGTATCTAAGGCCAAAAGTAGTTTTCATTCACCAAAGCCATTGTCTTATCAATCCACCACTATGTTTCTCCTTAATCAGATTGTCTCTCATTGAACTTCTAGGTATGCACAACTAATTTCCTCTGAACAACATATCTTCCTGAATGAAATAGTCCAACCAATTACTCCTATCTGTCACAACAGGTTCCTTGCATGCTTTCCAAGGTTTTGGAAAATCAGTGTCTCTGTGATACATGTTCTTCAATTCATCAAATCCCAACACTTCAACTCTCATTTTTGTCAACAAGTTTCTTCTTCTACTTAAGGCATCAACAACTTTGTTTGATTTTCCACTCCTATGCTTCAACACAAATGTATAACTCTACATGAACTCTACCTATCTCATGTGTCTCTGATTCAACTTACCTTGACTGTTCAAATATTGCAAAGCTTGATGATCTGTATACAACACAAACCCCTTAGGCAGCAAATAATGTCTCCACTTCTTCAAGGCTTGAATTATGGCATAGAACTCTTGGTCATAAACTGAATATCTCCTCCTTGCATCATTCAACTTTTCATTGAAATATGCTACAGGTCTACCCTCTTGACTTAACACTGCTCCAATTGCACTCCCACTTGCATCACAATCAACTTGAAATACCTTATTTGAAATTTGGTAATGTTAAAATAGGTTGCTTTGTCACTTTTTGCTTCAATAGTTCAAAACTTTTATCTACTCCTAATGTCCACTTAAAGTCTTTCCTGTCACCTCTCATTGTCTCTATCATAGGATTACATACTGAACTAAAATTTTTGATGAACTTCTGGTAGAAACTAGCCAATCCATGAAATGATCTAACCTCTCCAATGCTCTTCGGTGTAGGCCATTCAACAATTGCTCTCACTTTCTCAAGGTCCATCTTCAATCCTTCCGCACAAATCACAAATCCCAAATACACTAGTTCTTCCTTCGTGAAACTACACTTCTTGATGTTTATCAACAATTTCTCTTCTCTCAACCTCTGCAAAACTTGTCTAATATGCCACAAGTGTTCTTCCTTTGTCTTACTAAAAATTAGAATGTCATCCAAGTTTACAATCACAAACTTACCCAAGAATTTCTTCAAGACTTCATTCATCAATCTCATGAAAGTACTCGGTGCATTTGTCAATCCAAAAGGCATCACTAACCACTCATACAATTCTTCATTTGTCTTAAAAATAGTCTTCCAGTCATCTCCTCTAATTCTGATATGATGGTATCCACTCTTCAAATATATCTTTGTGAAATATCTTGCTCCACTCAAACAATCCATAATATCATCCATCTTAGGTAAAGGAAATCTATACTTAACTATGATCTTGTTTATTGCTCTAGAGTCTGTACAAATTCTCCATTCTCCATCCTTCTTAGGTGCTAGCATTGCAGGTACTATACAAGGGCTCAAACTTTCTCTAATCAAACCTTTCCTCAATAATTCTTGTATCTGTCTGTTCAGTTCTTCATTCTCTGCTGGTGTCCTTCTATGTGCTGCTTTATTAGGCAAACTAGCTCCCGGCATAAGATCCATGTGATGACTGATACTCCTGATTGGTGGCAATCTTTTAGGTACATTGTCTAATATGATGTCTTCATACTATGTCAGCAACACTTTTATCTCTTCTGGTTGTGATTCTTTAGTCTCCTTCTTCAATGTTTCAGGCTTCTTAGGAAACAAAGCATAACACATATTCTCATGTCTCAAACCATCCAGAAATTTTCTTCTATCTACCAAACAGATTCTAGCATTTCAACATACTTCACTCTTAGGATCATCTTCCAAAGGAATCAAGGTAATTCTATTTCCATTTGATGTTATAGTATATGTATTCTTTCTCCCATCATGTATAGCTTTTCTATCATATTGCCAAGGTCTACCCAACAAGATATGACATACATCCATAGGCATAATATCACACAATACTTCATCATGATAAGATCTAATATGAAATTTCACCAAAAATTATTCACTCACCAATACCTTATGATCATCCTGAATCCATGCTATCTGATAGGGCTTAGGGTGTTTCAATCTTTCCAACTTCAACTTAGTCACCATCTCCTCTGAAACTAGATTATTTGAACTACTACTATCAATTACAAATTTACAACATTTACCTCTTGATTTGCATCTGGTTCTGAACAAACTCTTCCTTTGCAGTGGTTCTTCATTTGTCTCTTCTTGAAATAGTGCTCTCCTCATCACAAGTGATTCTCCCTTCTCCGGTTTGCCAACTGAACTAGGTGATCTAAAAGGTTCTTCTTCAACATAAGTTGCTCTTCCATTTTTCTATGTTCTCTTGCTTATACTCCCTTGATTACATTCAAATGCTCTAGGTCCCTCACCTCCACACTTGAAACAGGTGCCTCTGAATGCTCTCTTATCAAATCCTCTTCCTTCTCTTCTGTATCCTTCATTCTGGTATGCATTAGAGTTTCCTCTCTGATAAAAGTTTCTGTCATCTCTCTGGTATGCATTATTATCTCTGTTGAATCCTTTTTGAATGGGCTATTAGGGTTGTTCTTCTCCAAAAATGATCTATCTCCTTCGAAAAATGTTCTACCTCTCTCAAATTTAACTCCTTTGCCTCTCTATCTCTGATCATGTCTCTTATTCATCTTCTCTTCAACTTTCAGGGCAAACTGATATGCTTCTTCCAAAAATGTCATTCTTACCAAACTCAGTTCTTCTTGAATGTTCAATCTCACTTCATCGATGTATCTAGCCACTTTCTCTTTGCTTGCTTCACTATGTCCTATCCTTAGGATCATCTTATGAAATTCTTCAGTATACTCCTTCATAGATTTCTCCTTTTGTCTCAGGTTCTACAATCTTTTCAACAGTTCTAACTCATAGTCAGCATGTATAAACTGTTTCTTTAATTTTTTCACCATCCTATCCCACTTTGTAATCTTTTCTTTTCCTCTTCTATTTCTATCCAACTAAACTTCTTTCCACCATATAACAACACATCCTTTCAACTTTGTCTTTGCAAATTTCACCTTCTCCAGATCTTTAACTTCTTCATATTCAAAGTATTCTTCCATGTCATTTATCCAGTCAATTAATTCTTCAGGGTTCAAATTGCCAGTGTATTTCGATACATCAACTCTAGGTCTCTTTCCAATTTTTGAAATAGCTTGCAACATCTTGACTTGATATGATTCTTCTTCTTCATCACCTCCTAGGGTTTCACCAATTTGTTCAATAGATTAAAATTCTTCTTCATCATCACTTTCAACATTAGGTCTCGGCATCAATCCTCTTTGCCTATCTTCTTCAACATCCAATTGAATTTGCATTATTTTCATCATTTCCATCATCTCATCCATTCTACCAGCCATTGTTCCAACAACATCAACTCTCCTCGGTGACATCTTCCTAGGATCAAGTGCAAACTACCTCAAGTTCAACAATCGGGCTACAAGGTGACAACTGCCTCACAATCGGTGATCGGTTGTGACACAAGTAACCTGTCTCAATTTGGCGATCTGTCCGCAACAAGATAATACGAAATTCCTTCGCTCTGATACCACTTGGTGTAGTCACGACAGGAGGGTTCACAGAATGAACTGTCCAGACCATACAGAAAGAGTAAACACAACATAAACAACTCAAAGATATAAAGAAATATAGTTTCAGTCATTTAGTATATCATAGATTTCAAATACAATCTGGCCAGCATCATGCGGGCTTATAATTAGGGCTTAAAGGACTAATTTAGGAATATCAGAATAGGCACAAGATATAGCGTTGAAGCTCCTTCATGCAAAATATAAACTATCAGCTATCACTACGTGAATCACTGCTTTCCTAGGGATCTATTACATCATTATATATCATCTCTGGATCATAAGATTCCTCCGTGTCAGCTAAGGAAGATCAAAAATTCCAATGAAAAGTTGTAACGTGTGTACATAAACAGGTTAGACCTAAATGCATAGAACGCGTCTGAAAATGAATGGAATGATGTGTGGATCTTAGGGAAGGTCGACCACGAACCAAAGATCATTGAATGATGTGTAATTAAGCTCCACAAGTCAAGGAAAGCTCCTCAAGTCTACACCTTTAGTTGAATGTCTAAGACTGTCAGGATGCTCTGTTCTAAGAAATCAGTTGATCTTCTGATAGCGGTAACTTTCTGATAACTGATCCAAATGCTCTGAATTCTAGATATGATGTAGATGAACATGTCTAGATGTTAAGTCCAGCTCCGCAAGGTCTGAAATGCAACTACAGTAGAATGCGGACCAAAATACAGAAACTACTACTGACTGAACTACCTGAACTGAACTGGAAACAAACTAAAATACAAATGTTTTTGGTTGATACAAGATTGCTCTTGAACCAGGGATGCTCCTGCATCAGTTTTAGATACTGATAATGTCTATTGAACAAGTCTTCAAGAGAGACTAGGCCTTTAGGAATTTTATTGCCTTTTAATTGAATGACTTTAGATCCCTCACCATCAGGAGTATTAATGTTACCTTCCAAAATGTCATTACTTCTATCATCACTGCTTTCAAAGAAAGTATTGGCAAAGGCCTCATCTTTTTCAAGAAATGCAATGATTTGTTTATCACTATTGAATACTTGCTAGTGATTTACATTGTTAGGTACATTTGGATGATACACAAATTCAATTCTATATGGCTTATCCTTGAAATCTGGATGTGGTAGCAATAAGGATGCAGAGACTGCTAATGAATTAGCTATAGAATTAAGATCTCTGGGCATTACCTCTATAGAAAAGGCATCAAAGTCTTCAATGCAATCCCATACTCTGTTTCTATAATGTCTCAGTCTACCATTCTTCACAATGTATATCTTCCTAACTTGTTTGACAATTAGCTCTGTATCACACATAGCCTTGAATTATTTTATTCCTTTTTCTTTGGCCAAAGCTAAACCAAGCAAGAGAGCTTCATATTCAACAGTATTATTGGTATTTCAAACTCCAGCTTGAAAGCAAAAGGAAATTTGTAACCTTCTAGTGAAATTAAGACAACTCCAGCACTAGAACCAACACTAGAGTAGCTCCCATCAAATTCCATTGTCCATAGTTCATTAATTAAATCCAAACTAACTAGTCCTGAACATCCCTCTTTTGAAGAGGTGCACATGTAGGTACCTGGTCTGGTTTCTACAAATAGAATATCTGCTCTTGGATCCACGAACTTTAACACAGTAAACTTAGCTTTAGATTCTAGGTTAAGACATTTTCTTCCCATCTAGGGGTATTAAGGCATGGGACCAATCCATCTGTATCTCACCACCAAGGTCTCTACAGAAACTCCTACTTAGAAGCATTCCATAGCTTGCTGGAATATCAACAACAAGAATGGTTAACTTCAACCTCTTCTTAGGGAAAGCAGCTAGGGCAACTTGAGCATCTTTGATCTACCTCAGGATAGGGACTAGTGAACCATCCATAGAAAAACATCTACCATGGGAGGGAGTATAAGACAATCCTAAAGATCTGGCCACTTGGACAGGTATCACATTGTCAGAAGCTCTAGAATCAGTAACACAGTTGCTTAGTTTAAAGCCAACTATATATAAAGACACATAGAAAGGTTCAAGTTTGGCAAAGGGATTCTATTGACTTGTGTCCTTATCATTAGAATTGGAGAAAATTTGTTTCTCAACATGTACTTCATTTTCACTAGACACTTGAGCATTGTTCTGAGATGGTGAAGGCTCTTGCTTGATATACCTCACTAACCTATCTAGTTCAGAGGGGTTGAGCATAAGATATTCATCTTGAGAAATCTAAATTTTTGTATTTTTGCATGACTCAATTATATCAAATGAACTAGAAATGAGTACATTAGAGGAAGGAACAGATGGTACCTCAGTATATGTATTCTTGGGCACAATATTCTTAGGCCTTTTGGAATTAAAAGTGGCTTGCCTTGACAGAATGTACTTTGGAGTAGAAGATGAACCACTAGTTTGGCCTTTAAATTCTACACTCTTTTGAGCCTACTATCCTCTTGTGAAGACTGCTTAATTGGGATCAATCTCTGTATACACATCTTCTCTTGACTCAGTGTCTGATTCATATTCAAGAAATTTACGCTAGCATCATGAGATGAACCAAGTTCCTCCACATATGGTGTCTCAACATGTTCATTAGTGGAAAGCATTTGCATGAACCGAACCATTTCTGGACAAGTCGACCCATCATGGTCTGAAGTCAGATGAAAATTACACATCATGTGATTATTCTTGCTAGTGGAAGGCCCATTTTCAATAACCAATCTCTAAGTGGGATCAGTTTGTTGGAAACAAGGCAGATAACTAAGAGGGGGGGTGAATCAGTTATCTCAAATATCTTTAACTTTCTTTTCTTCTTTAATAATTAGTGCAACATCAAAACATATAAGAATATGTGATCATAAGAACAAAAATAAAATCAACACACATAACACAAGGATTTTTACGTGGAAAACCCTGTTAAGGGAAAAACCACGGGGTGACTAACCCAAGATTGTATTCTCTGTAAAAAGAATAAAAGAGTACAAAATGACACTTGCCAATTAGGGCTCACTGCCTGAGCACACTGCTAACAAGAGGCACACTGCCTACAAGAGAGTCACTGTCTACAAAACTTACAGAAGGTAATCAGGTGTTTGAACTGATGAGAGGCATCTACAAATGCAAGAGTTTAGTTCCGATTAGGCACAATACACTGATTTGATGCACTTCATTCTTCCTCTATTTTAGTGTTGTTGCTTTGTCATAGACCGGACTTGAATTGCTTCTTTCACACTTATCCCTGCTTTTATTTGCACTTTATTTCATCCCACATACACTACACACACACTTACATACTAGAATTCATCTGGTATATATATCCACATAAAGGATTCTCATCAACTTTCTAGTCAGTGACAAGAACACTTCAAGATGTTTGCAGGTTACTAATCTGTCGGCATAATCCATGCTTGATTTGTGATGCGTATCAAAAACATGGGCATAGAATTCTATAATCATATCTGCCAACAATGTATAATTCCCCAAATTGCTTGATCAACACCTTTTACTCATCCGGATTGAAGTCTGATGCTCTGCCTGTCTAGAACCCAACACTCAGATGCTCATATCTTTTTCAAGCTTTATCACCGGAGGCTAAATCTCTAGAATATAGTAGTCATGATACCCCTCTTGACTTATCCAAGTCCGCAACTTGCTAAGTTACACCATCTGAGAGATTCAGACCTGATTGGAGGACCTTGTTGCATACTCTGTTCTTGTTCACCAGACCAAAACAATCTTCAATCTGACTTCTGGTATAGGCATACTATGTACTACAGATCTATGGGACAGACTTTGTTGCCATCAATGACAACACTCATAAAGCCACACAGTGTCTCTTGCCAACAATCCCCCTTTGGCATTGATGGCAAAACTTAGTGAAAAATGGCTAAGTGTCGCAGTAAACTCCCCCTTGGCTGATGCTCTGTCTTTTGCACTGTTTTACCAGAGCCCCCCTTAGCTAGATTCCACATTTTTCACTACTCCCTACTCCCCCTTTGACATCAATGGCAAAGGACGGAATCCGCATACCAAAATTTTGCAAAAATTAATCTATACATGGCCGCATAAGTATATATATATGTTATACTTACATATACTTAAGTATATCCGCAAAAGTGGCCTTCAACTATACAAACTCTATGGCCCAGCTTTGCTTCATCCTATCCAAAATGGAGATGTGACCACTCAACAGAAATGCATATGCTTTTGCCCTTCTTAAATCTGTCGGATCACTGGTCTGGGCTGTGGTCTGAGCATCTGTCAAGGCCTCATGCATTGCCTCTAACTTAGGGATAATTATCCCTCTGAGTTCACTCATTCTGTTTATTATATCCTTCTTTTCTTTGTTCAGCCTCTTTATTTCATTTATGATGACAATGGCCTGACATTCTTGATTCATTAAAGAGGTAGTAAGAGGATCAAAATTCTGAGATAAACTTGACAGTTTACCTTCTTGTTCTTTCACCTTCTTTTCAATATCCTCTCACTTTGGGCCAAGATAGACAAAATTTGTACATGTCCCCACCATCTTTAAGAGAATTTTCAAGGCTCTTTATTCCAATGTCTTGGGTCCTCCTATCATTAGCAATGAGTCCTTGTACTTCAGTGAATCTTTTTCCCAGAAACTCCTTCCAGACCTTTGCTTCTGCTGATTTTTCTAGAGATTCAAAGTGAGTGCTAACAGAATTTACCAAAGATTTCAGGTTGCCGGATGGCGAGGCCAAAGGATCCTTTTGGAATGATGGCATGATCTTCTCCGGCATCCCGGATGCCATCTCCAATAGTTCACAGTCTTCCATGTGAGATTTTAGGAGTTTTTCTTTTGCTTTGGCTTGAGCAAAAGATGCTATTTTCATTGTCTGGACTGGAGAGAGAGAGTCAAAATTTAGTGGCCCTTGAAATAGCTCAGGTTCATCTATCTCCATCATTTCTTTGTTCAAGAATTTCTTCACTGCCTCTGCAATGTCTCTTGCCGGTGATTGAGTCTTCTTTTCTTTTGGGATATCAGAACAATCAACATTAGTCTCTTCTTCTTGTTCTTCTTCTTTTCCTCTAACCTCTTCTTCTTGACTTACTTTCTCCTCTTTTCTTCCATCTCCTTCAACTTCAAAATCTAGAATGTCTGCAGTGGGATCTAGAGGAGAGATGTCACCTAAGATTATTGCTTCATGAACTTCCTCTTTCAGAATAGAGGAATCCAAGTCCTTAGACTTCTCTTCATCTATCTCTTTTGATCCTTCTACATCAGAAGTTTCTTCATTGGTTACATTTAAGCCTTCAACATCCATGGTAGAGGGTTCTTCATCTGTTCCCTCTACAATAGGAAGATTGAATCTTTTGAAAGCATTCCAGAGGATGTCTTTTGTTTCTCTTGCTACTTGGTCAGTTTCTCCAAGCATAAGTTTATTCATTCTTTCCTTACTCTGGAACTCATCCTTACAATCCTTAAAAGTCATGTCCATTTGTTTTCGAGTGATAGAAGAATAAAACTAAATCATTATTTGTTCCTGAATCTCTAGGTCTTTTGCCTTTGTATTCTCTTTTCTCAGTTCAAGTACCTTTTCTAGACTCTTGGGAATTAATGATATAATTTCAATGAAAGCTTTATTGTAAATATTCAGGTACTTGACAGTAGCTTCTTCCAAAATCCTCTTGTCAGTATCATTGTATTCATCATAGAACTCTGTTATTGGCTGCAGGTTCCCATCCACAATAACTGCCTTGATGATGTCATCAATGGAAAGAGTGGGGTTTTCAACAAATTCTTCTGCCTTTTCTTCAACAAATTAGACAAAACATAGTATTAGACAACCATATTTAAAGGAATTCTTCTTATCCTTTTTGATCTTCTACAAGTTTTCTAACAGTTGATTTAGGAGTTCACATAGGTCATAATCTGCAACTTCCCTCAACATCTGATATGCTGCATAGATTGATGTCCCAGACACATAATTCTCCCTGCTAGAATGATAGATCTTGTACCCAATTATCATTGAGGCAAACTTGACATCCAGATCTGTGATGTCATCTATGGTCATTACTCTTTTGTCAAACTTAGATTTGATGGCTTCAGTTATTGTCTGGTTCTTGACAGATTTAAGTGCAGGTAACCCACCAGAAGAATGCAGTCCAATCACTACCCTGATGGCATCTTTTGTTAGCTTGAAGGGCCTCATTAACCACATGAAATTATCATGCATCCTGCTTAGGACATACCAGACCCAATCATCTTCTGTAAAATAGGGAAATTGTATACAATGTCTAAAGTGTTTATCCCAGATGGCCTTGAATTGAGGTTTGAGTTCAAAACTCTCATCTATTAGCTATTTGTGATAGATGTCCATCAATTTAGAGTCTCCAAATTCCTCAATGTTGGCATGGATATAGACCCTAACATCTTCTACGTGCAATACCCCATGCAGAATGCTAGAAAATTTGCCTAAAGGATCAACTTCTAGAGATTAATAGGGGTGTTTCTTTTTACGCTTTAGGGTTTGAAATAGGAGCTGGAACAAATCGCTAGTTGAATTCAATTTTCCAGTTGATCTTTGAGTGAATTGTAGAAAATTCTCTGCAGAGCTCTTCTTATCTTCTTCATGAATGCAAGTGTGCAAATGATGAGTGAAAGAACCCTTTTATCCTTGCACAAACCCTAATTTCCTTTTATAATAAATGCACAACTTAAGTTATCCGGTTACCCTATTTTAAGAGAGATCTTCTCATATCATTGTGCTAAACTTAGAATCATTGTTAGTGAGGATTGACAATGCATCTTTGTTTCTTCAATCATGCCATGGGTTTGCAGATCAAAGTATTTCAATTCTGAATCATACTGGATCTGTCTGTGAAAATCCTGCTTTACCGGATGGCTGACAAACCGGATCAACTTGAGCAGTTAAACTCTTGCAAAACTCCATACGGATCTTTCATATTTTTACCGATGGTTATTTAGATATTTTTCTGAGAACCCTTTAATCCACAACATTCCATGTGCTAAATTTAGGCACTGATTGATTGGCTGGGGGAATTTGTTTTTCTATGTGACTCCCCCTGAGCCAGAGCTCACCCTTTTAGTTTCCAAAAGGAATATCAACACCGAATTTTGGTGCAGATCCATTCCCAATATTTTCTATACTCTTCTTTACCCAAATCTTGCTCATCTCATTTTGAACTTCATCCGCATTCACTTTACCTTTGCCCTTATCTTGTTTTTGATTATGTTCCACTGGACCTTTTCTATCCTGATTTCTACTTCTGTAGAATTTGGCAATATGATCAGATCTATTGCAATTGTAATAGACAACATTTATTTGCTTATTTGATGGAGATCCTTTTGATCTACATTGATTAGCCATATGTCCCATTCTATTGCATGCAAGGTATCTACCATTGAATGAATTTTTTATTTGCATATTTCTGCATTCATGAGATATGTGACCATAACTTTTGTAGTTAAAACATTGTCTGGAGAAGGATGGATTATGTTGGGAATTAAGGTGTCTCAACCTTTGCAAATTCCTAATGTTGTATTTATTTATCCCATGTTGAGTTGGCATAGTCAGCACCTTGTGTATATGCAGCAGGATAAATTTTGGTGACTTTAGTAGCCGCGGTTTCCCCCTTGAATAATTAACGGGGGTTTGGGGGCAGCGCCCCCAAGATAGGGTCAAGGGGCGTAGCCCCTTGCGGGGTCCAGGGGTAGTGCCCCTGGTTCTCTCCCTGTCGCAGTACAGGGCGGGGTCGAGGGGCAGCGCCCTCATGGGGGCTCGGGGGCAACGCCCCCGAAACCTCAACTGATTTTTAATTAATGACAAGTGTCGGTGAGCATCTTTGCACGAGAGAAAGGCATCTTTGGGTGGTCAAGGGAGGTTATGACATGTAAGAGGAATATGATATTTTTAGTCAGTGTATGACAGATTCTTTGACAACTGTAAGGTGCATAAGAGCATCTGTCGTAACCTATCTTGGGACCAGGCGCCCACTTCGGGATGGGATGTTGGACAAGTGTCCTTAGGCGTGGGTTTTGGGGCATGAGTCCAAGATGAACGCCCATCTCTAGAAGGTTCCATATTTGCCTTGTAAACTCTATATAAACAGGTGCTTGGATGGGAGATAGACAATTTTGGTACAAGTACTGTTATGCTATCGGAATATCTCCAGATTCGACATTTGAAGACTCATGAAAGAGCATTGGCTCTGAAACTGTATTGTAATCTGTTATTGTTTATTGTAATACATTTGAGCTGTGTTTTGGAGTGTGGGGTTTTTCACCCGTAAGGGTTTTCCCCACATATATCCTGTCTCTCTCTCTTCTGTCTACTTTCTGTGTGTATGTGTATTGCTGCTATATCTCTGTTAGATGTTCTATGTTGATGTAGTTGTAAGAATTAAATTGAATTTGCATACATCTCTCCTCATTAGATTAGTGTAGGAAGCGATTTCCACACATCGAGCTTCCTTTCAGATTAGTCTGATTCATTCTCCTCCTGCACTGAGTTGCTTTATGATCGAAATTGTTGCAATTGAAGTAGTATCCATTGAAGGATGGATATCTTTGAGCATTTGGTTGCCTTACCGAAGGTCTTCTAGGCCTATTTCTTTGATTTCCTGATCCAAAGTTCTTCTGACCAGATCCAGAGCTTTCACCTTCTCATATCCCAAGCCACGCTTATCATCTACCCTCTTTTGGCTTTCAAGAAGAACTTCACGTTGGGCTGAGCTTATCTTGAATTTCTCTTTGTATTCATTTGTTGTTTGAAGATCTTGTTTAAGAGTGTCTATCTAATTCTCAAGTTGTTCTTCATTGTCTCTAGCTTCTTGAAGATCTGATTCAAGATGCCTGATTATTCTGTCCATTTTGTGGCAGTCCTCTGGTTTCTCCTTGAGGGATTGTTTTAGATTATCTTCAATTTTCCTCTTTTCTTCAATTTCTTGGGTGAATCTCATAACCCCTTATTCCATTTCATGCCTTACCATAATGACTTCTTTTGACAGCTTCTCACATAGCTTATTTTTCTCTTCCAGATCTTCATTAGTATCATTGGCTTCACTTTGATTTGCTAATTTTTGAAGTAGTTCCTTTCTCTTTTTCACAGAGATACTAAGTTTTTCTTTTAGCTCATTTATGAAATCATCAGCTTGTTTGAGTCTTTCTCTCAAATTATTGACTTCAGAGTGGGATTGTTCAAGGTCATCTAGGCCAGACTAAAGTTATTCCTTCATACCATATATATCCATTAAGATTCCCAGATCTTCCTCAATCTGTTATGCTTTGTTTCGAGGAACTTAGCTCTGATACCAATTGTTGGAAACAAGGAAGATAACTGAGAGGGGGGGTGAATCAGTTATCTCAAATATCTTTAACTTTCTTTTCTTCTTTAATAATTAGTGTAACATCAAAACATATAATCATATGTGATCATAAGAACATAAATAAAATCAACACACATAACACAAGGATTTTTACGTGGAAAACCCTGTTAAGGGAAAAACCACGGGGTGACTAACCCAAGATTATATTCTCTATTAAAAGAATAAAAGAGTACAAAATGGCACTTGCCAATTAAGGCTCACTGCCCGAGCACACTGCTCACAAGGGGCACACTGCCTATAAGAGACTCACTGTCTACAAAACTTACAGAAGGTAATCAGGTGTTTGAACTGATGAGAGGCATCTACAAATGCAAGAGTTCAGTTATGATTAGGCACAATACACTGATATGATGCACTTCATTCTTCCTCTATTTTAGTGTTGTTGCTTTGTCACATACTAGACTTGAATTGCTTCTTTCACACTTATCCCTACTTTTCTTCGCACTTTATTTCATCCCACATACACCACACACACGTACATACTAGAATTCATCTGGTATATATATCCGCATAAAGGATTCTCATCAACTTTCTAGTTGGCGACAAGAACACTTCAAGATATTTGTAGGTTACTGATATGTCAACAGAATCCATGCTTGATTTGTGATGCATATCAAAAACATGGGCATAGAAGTCTTTAATCATGTTGGCCAACAATGTATAATTCCCCAAATTGCTTGATCAGCAACTTTTACTCATCTGGATTGAAGTCTGATGCTCTGTCAGTCAGTTCTTTCTCTGTCTGCTCTGCTTATCTGGAACCCAACACTCAGATGCTCATATCTTTTTCATGCTTTATCACCGGAGGCTAAATCTCTAGAATATAGTAGTCATGATACCCCTCTTGACTTATCCAAGTCCACAACTTGCTGAGTTACACCATCTGAGAGATCTGGACCTGATTGTCGAACCTTGTTGCATACTCTATTCTTGTTCATTGGACCAAAACAATCTTCAATCTGACTTCTGATATAGACATACTATGTACTGCGGATGTGTGGGATAGACTTTGTTGCTATCAATGACAACACTCATGAAGCCACATAGTGTCTCTTACCAACACGGTTAATGGCAGTATCTTGTTATAACCACCAGGGGGGCTGTGTCTTTTCTTGGTATGTATTGGTATTGTGGTTGAAGAGGATTATTAAGCATCTGCCTTTTTAATGTGATGATATCATTATCCAATCTCTGTATAATAGGATCAATAGAATTTAATGTTGAGGGTTTACCAGTCTGAAGTTCTTTCTTCCATTTCCCAACAATAATCAAGTCATCTTTCCTGAGCTGCATCTAGATTAGCTGCACCTTCCCTCTTAATGGTGAAACTAACATCTGGTGGAAGGGTATTGATAAAAAAACATTTCAGTAAGTCATCTCTAGGCCTCACGTTCTCAAGAATTCTATTGTATAACTTATTAAATTTGGCAACAAACTCTCTCATTGGTTCATGAATTTCTTTCTTCATAGTGGCCAATTGAGTGACAAGGACTTGTTCATTCTCCGCAGAATTGAATCTACTCTCAAACTTGGTCCTTAGAGTAGCCCAGTTATTAATAGAACCATTCGGGAGATGGTAGAACCAATCAGCAATGACATCAGTCAAAGATTCTATAAAAAGTCTCATGGCAACATCTTCATGTTGTACAGCAAGAATGGAGGAGACAACAAAGAAAGCTTGCATGTGCTCATCCGGAGTGACTTTTCCATCTCCTCTAAATTTAGGTATGATTTTCCCTGAGCCCTTGGGAAAGTCATGCAGTTGAGCTCCTAGGTTAAGAGGACCTATTGTGGCTCCCCATGGGACAGGTGGAGGTTGGCCATGATAAGAGGAGTATGAATAGGAAAGTTTACTTGCAAAGGGAGAACAATCCCATGTAAAAGAAGAGCTTGACAAGAATTATTAGAAACCCCTACAACACTTGTGTTGGGGGAGGAGATGATGGTCTACTAATAGACTTAACCTTTCAGTTAGGTGGGAAGGATGAAAAATTGATAGCTTCTAGTAGATCAAAGTCATTATCCAATACCCCTTTCTTCCTATCTCCCCTAGTATATATTTTAGAATCCAGACTTGAATGAAACAACAACAAAGTACAAAGTCGCCAACTTCACTTACTGATTAATTCATGGAAGATTTTGCTGATTGTTCAACTAGTTTGTTTGATTAGCAGCTTGATTTCTGCGTCTATCATCAGGAAGTGCTTGAACAGGAAAGACTCTCTCTCTTCGCGGAACAGGTACTATGTTTTTGACAAAGACAATTTCTTGAGCCTCACCAAAATGTCTGGCATTATCTCTTATGATTTCAGCATGTTCTAAAACCTCATTAACTTGGTGGTATTGCAAATTGGTTCTTCTCTATTGCTAGACAAGCAATCTTAAGCCAGTAATAATATCTTCTTGATCACCTACAAGCCAATCTACATTAGGCTGGAGGATTGGAGTGTTACGTTTTTGAAGAACCATGTAAACTAAAGCAACTCACAACACATATCTAATAGAAATCCCCAGTAGAGTCACCAAAAATCTGTTGGTTTACAGATTTGTTATTCAACTCTATATTCTCTTGCCCAAACAATGACAAATGTAACCACAGTTGAGTCAGTTACAATGGTATTTTATAACCAACTCTCTGTTTATTTTACAAGGTGGCAGCTACCTTCAAATGGTGTACAATGAATTAAAGTATGTGTTTCTTTTAACCATAAAGCAAAGGAAAGGTGATGCTTTTGACCAGAAAGCTTCAAAAGGAAATTCCACACTTTAGTAACGACTAAAATTTAAAGAAGTTCAAAGACTTCAAACAATATTTATACTGAATAAAGAATTATGAATCCACCACCATGAAATATTCATTCAAAGATAAAGCTACCTTCAAATGGTGGCAGCTACCTTCAAATGGTGTACAATGAATTAAAGTATGCATTTCTTTTAACCATAAAGCAAAGGAAAGGTGATGCTTTTGACCAGAAAGCTTCGAAAGGAAATTCCACACTTTTATAATGACTAAAATTTAAAGAAGTTCAAAGACTTCAAACAATATTTATACTGAATAAAGAATTATGAATCCACCACCATGAAATATTCATTCAAAGATAAACATCCATAGCAATGAAGTAGAACGAATATTTAATACTTCAACACAGATAGAAAAATAAACACTGACAATATACTCGACATAAGAAGAATAGTATCCAAATACCATAACACAAAGATTATATCTGCTTGAACATCCAGTAAGCATTTCCTTTCTATATTGAAGAGATTGAAAATAAAGTATAACAAAAACTTCTAACTTTGATGAGTAAAACAAAGTTTTCCCAAAAAAGATCCATACTATGTCCCGTACACATATTTATAGTGTCCACATAATAACTGCCTTTACAAAATAGAACGACTTCTTGAAGACAACCATTTTTAAAATAAGTTTTTGAGCCAAATTAAAAGAAATAGCATAAAATAAAAACAACTATGTGGCCACCCCTTCATCTTCCTCTAGGTCTTCGACACTTTCGCCATCTTGCTTCTCTGCCATGGCTTCTCATGCTTTCATCTTGATCTTATACTCCTTGTACCTGGTAACAACAGAAGTAATGTTTTTGTTGCCTGGCGTGGTTGTTATCTGCAGTCTAGTTCTTAATTTATTCAACATTTTACTGTCTTTAGCTAAGGTCTCATGGTTGTTATCAGCCTTGGTCTTGAAAGAATTAAGATATACCTGCATAAGGCCTAGCTTCCCCAAAGATTCTCCAGTGATGGTCTCGAGATTTGTGATTTCCTTATTGAAAGTATCTTTAAACCTTTGAGTAATTTCTTTCATGTCTAACAGGGTTTCCCCAAATTCATCTGTGATGTCGACCTCTAGCATATTGTAGTCATTTTTTATTTTGATCATTGCATCAAGGTACCGATGCAGTGTCTTATTAATCTCATCAATAAGATTGTCATACATGGATAACTTCCACTCCAGGGAATCGACCCAAGAAGGGTCTATATCCTGCGGGTCATTGATTATCTTTTCTTTGATGAGTGTGAGGGAGTCCATGGCTACTAACTCAGAGACCTCTTTGGAAAGCACACAAGTGCTACATTGTTCTTTTCTCACTTGCTGAAGCTTGTTAATCAATTCTTTTCTTTTATTTTGCACTTGAATATGGGACTGCATTGACCTGCTGAGAGGAACCTCCTACAACAAAATAATGAAAATGCACGAAATAACAGAAATAGCAGAACACAGAAGGAATTTATTTATCACAGGCCACTTCAAGGGGGTAACCTCCTTTGAGCAAGCTCAATACAATAAACTTGTGGATGCCTTCATTGGCCTCAACACGTACTTATATACTAAGTCTAATCTAAACAACTATTACTCACCATGAATGTGGGATAATACAATATACTCACGGGATGACTTACAAAGCATATGTGTCCAACAACAATATACTAACAAAGTAAAGAGAAGGGTTAAACACGAGTTCCTAACATCCCCTCCCTCTTAGAAAAGCTTAAGATGTGGAAATTGTTGCTGAATCTAAAGGAGTGGTTCCCATGTAGCATCCTCTCGTTGCATTCTGTGCCATTGAATTAATAGCTCTGTGATGGATCAAGAGTGAAGATGACGAGTGCGCTTGTTGAGGATGGCCTCCAGCTCCAAAATGATGGATCCTTCGTTATCCAATTCTGGTAAAATAGTTTGTGCTCTGATGTTGGTGCCACAAACTTTCTTTAGACAAGAGACATGAAATACTGGATGACCACAGGAAGGAGGAAGCTCCAATTTATAAGCAACTAACCCAATCTTTTGAAGAACCTTATATGGCCCATAGAACTATGGAGCCAGCTTATGATGCCCTTTGAGTTTTAGGGAGGATTGCTTGTATGTTTGTAGACAAAGACAAACCATATCACCTACTTGAAAAGTGCGCTTAGAAGAGGGCTGATCAGCTTGTTGTTTCATTCAATTTCTTGCCATGTGAAGATTGTCCTGCAAAATGCAAAGAATCTAATCTTGGGTTTGGAGAACCATGTCAACTGCCTAAACTAGTGAACTACTGGGGGTGTATGGAAGGAGCACTAGCGGTGCCTGACCATAGATTTCTTCATATGAAGTCATTTTAGATGCAGTGTGGTAGGAGGTATTGTACCACCATTCAGCGAGAGGGAGCCACTTTGCCCACTGATGCTATTGTTCTGAGGTGAAGCAATGAAGATAAGTTTCCAAACATTTATTGATAAATTCAGTCTAACCATATGTTTGTGGGTGATACCCTGGACTCATCTTCAGTTTGGTGCTAGTGTGGCGAAATAGTTCTGTCCAAAAATGATTGGTGAAAGTTGCATCACGATCTGAGATAATGGAAGAAGGGATTCCATGAAGACAAAAGATCTGGTCCATGAAAATCTGTGCGACTGAGGAGGCGGTATAGGGATGGATGAGGGCACAAAAATGACTATATTTGGAGAGGCGATCAACCACAACCAAGATCACTGTCTTCCCTCCAAATGTAGGGAGCCCTTCAATGAAATCCATAGAAATATCTATCCAAATCCATGTAGGGATGGTCAAGGGTTCGAGCAATCTAGGAAGGAGTGTCGTTTCACCCTTGTTGCGCTAGCAGGTATCACATTCAGCCACCATTTGTTGAATTTCCCTTTTCATTCCCTTCCAAAAGAAGTTGCACCATGCCCGCTCATAAGTTTTGAGGAACCTAGAGTGCCATGCCGATGGAGAAGCATGGAGTTCATAGAAGACAGCCTGTTGAAGATCTGTGCTCTGGGGAAGCACCAGACGACCCTTGTATCTCAGAGAAGCACCATCCTAAGAGTGATGCGGTACAACAGAAGGGTTATTGGCCAACTATTGGTTGATTTGAGATAATGAAGAGTCATTGACATAGCCTTGCTGAACATATTCCAACCAATTTGAAACAGGCATAGAAATAGCTGAAAGAGAAGCTTGGTCATCAAATGTGTGAGAAAGAGCATCCGCCACAATATTGTCCTTACCCTTCTTGTAAGTGATCTCATAGTCATAACCCATGAGTTTGCTAACCCATTTCTATTGTGCTGGGGAGGAGACCCGTTGTTCCAGGAAATATTTCAGACTTTGGTGATCAGTCTTGATGTAGAAATGATTCCCTAATAGGTATGGCCGCCACTTCTATACTGCATGCAAAGTAGCCATCATTTCCTTCTCATATGTAGAGAGTACTAAATTCTTACCTGAAAGGGCTTTGTTGGTGAACGAAATGGGATGTTCATCTTGAAGGAGAATAGCACCAAGTCCATTGCCGCAAGCATCACTCTCAATAGTGAAGGTCTTGGAAAAATCTGGCATAGCTAGAATAGGTGTAGTACATATATCTTGTTTTAGTTTTTCAAATGCACACTCAGCAGCATGTGTCCATGTAAAAGCATCCTTTTTCAATAGAGCTGTTGGGTAAATGCAAGAAGTTGTGTCCACTTAAGGTGGAAGTTTCAGAGCTAGAAAAAAATTTGAAATCGGGTTAACTAAAATGGGATCCCGCTTTTTATGAAACGGGATCCCGTTTTGCTTCGGAATCCTGAGCCAAAAGCGGGATCCTGTTTTGAGTTTCATAAAAGGTTAATATTTTAACCTTTATGAAACGGGATCCCGTTTCAAGAATGGGATCCTATTTCATAAAATTTGAATTTTCTATCCACTTTTTGCTATGGGTTTTGGGTCAGAAAAAAGGCTTGGGAACCCGACCCTTGGCTTTGGACCTGGTTTGACCTGCAAGTTGAAGGTCCTATCAATGTCACAACAAAATAGTGACTTTGGGCATATGTCTGAAGGCCTTTTTTACAGAATTTTTTGACGAAATTAAAACCCATTATAGATGAGACAGTGTAGATTCCAAATATGTAATTTTTTTTACAATTAGATTTTTTTCCTATTTTTCAATTAATTTCTAATGAAACAGGTCCATAAACTTGAATTATCAGGGTTTTTTTAGTATTTTAATAACTTTTTATTAAAATAATTTTTTTGTAAAAAAAATTGTAGGAAAACATACTTCAGACAATTCTTTTCAATTTGAAATTTTTTTTTTCAAAAAATGATAAGTTTAGGTCATCTTATGTGTGATGTACATGACGATTTTTTAAAACACCAAAAATGACCAATAAAAAATTAATTAAAAAAATATTCAATAAAAAATTACAAAAAAATATGGAAAATGTGCTTCAGTGAGTTAGAAATCTTTTCCCAAAAGGATTTAGAAAAATATGATTATTTAGGTCAAGCTATGAATGACGTACACGTGCATGGTATAGTAAAAAAAAAGTGACTTTTAAACAGTGGTTTTTAGAAATGCCTACTAAAAATCAATTTGTATCATTTGGGTATTTAAAAAATTACATATTTGGAAACTAGACTCCGAGTACTACATTTCATATTTAGTGACATTTTCCAAGATTCCACCTTTAAGTGCTTCAAATTTTTAGGTCAAATGTGACAAATTCTAAAAATCAGGGAAAACACTTCCACTTTTTGGCCAAAAAGTGGACTCAACTTCTTGCACACACCCTGTTAATGGAGCTGCAATCTTCCTGTAATCCTTGACAAACTTGTGGTAGTAGCTAGTCAGTCCCAAAAAACCACGGAGGCTCTTGATTGTCTGAGGATGCGGCCAAATTTTCATGGCATCTCTCTTGGCAGGATCCACACGAACCCCTTGGGCTGAAACAATACGCCCGAGAGACTCTACTTCCTCCTGCCCAAAAACACATTTAGACTGTTTTGCATAGAGATGATGATCAGAGAGAGGTTGTAGTACAAGATCCAGATGCTAGAGATGCTTAGCCTATGTTTTACTATAGATGAGGATATCATCAAAGAAGACCAGAATGAATTTCCGCAAGTAGGGCTAGAATATTTTATTCATCAATGCCTGGAATGTGGAAGGAGCATTAGAGAGGCCAAAGGGCATGACCAAAAACTCATAGTGGCCATCATGTGTGCAAAAATCCATTTTAGGGATATCATCCTCATGAACCTGAATTTGGTGATACCCAGAACGAAGATCCAACTTGGAGAAAAAATGAGCGCCATGAAGCTCATCAAGAAACTCATCAACAACAGGAATCGAAAACTTATCCTTGATTGTGATGTGGTTAAGTGCTCAGAAGTCAATGCAGAGGCGCCATGACCCATCTTTTTTCCAGACAAGAATAACTGGTGAAGAAAAGGAATTGGTACTAGGGCAAATAATACCTTGCTTTAGTAAGTCCTGAATGAGCATCTCAATCTCTATCTTTTGGTGAAATGGGTAGCGATAGGGCCTGATGTTGGGAGGAACGCTTCCAGGAAGGAGCTGAATACGATGGTCCTCTAGTCATGAAGGTGGCAATCCCACTGGTTCAGCAAAGACACATGCATATCTATCCAAAATTCGTTGTAGATCCGAAGGAGTAGTGGAGACCGCTGATGGTTGCATCTGAATGGAATGGAGCTGAGTGATGACACCATGTGAATTCTTCTTAAGGAGATTTTCCATGCGATGTGAATTGATGATGCTGAGAGACCCTGGTTGTAAGCCCTTCAATGTGTGTTTTTGCCCATTGCCTAAAAACTGCATCCAAAGTTCAGCAAAATCCCATAAGATGGGTCCAAGTGTGCGTAACCATTGAGCACCCAAAACCACATCACATCCGCCTAAGGGCAAGGCAAATATGTTAGAGCACATGTTATAATCTCCAATAGAGATACGCACATTGCGATACTTCCCTTTGCAAGGTAAGGTGCCCCCATTGGCAATCATGACTTCAAAGCTGGAGCAAGGATGGACAAAATAATCAGCTTGTTTGACAATTCGAGGGTCAATGAAGTTATGAGTGCTACCAGAATCAATGAGTATTGTAAGAGGGAGCTTCTTGAAGTAACCTTTGACCTGCATGGTTTGTGGGGTGGTGACTCCTTCTAAAGCATGGAGAGATATCTCTGGGTGATCATCTTGAGAAGGAGGGTCAACAGGCAGCTGCTGAATGTCAACCTGATCATCTACTGTATCTTGAGCATCTTCATAAACTTCAGTTGCAGGTGGAGAATCCACATCCAGGAGATAGAGCTTTTGCTCAACACATCTATGTCCCCGAGTGAATTTCTCATCACAATTATAACAAAGCCCTTTTTCTCTACGTACCCGTATCTTAGCTTCAGACAAATGCTTGATAGGAGTTGTTCTAGGAGCTGTCGTGATTGGAGGTCTTTGGGAAACCATATTTCTGAATGGAACAAAAGTGGATTTGGAGCGTTGTTGAGCTGTGATCTTGTCCTCCGCCAACTTAGCCAACCCTAGGGCTTCCATCATTGTTCTGGGATAGAACATTTTAACCTCAGATCAGATTGCATCCTTCAGACCACTGACAAAACAACTCCTGAAGAATTCATCAGACAATCCCTCTGTGTGATTGGTCAGTTTCTCAAATTCTGTCTGATATTCTCCCACAGTGCCAGTTTGGCAAATTTTAGTGAGTGCTCTTGTGAAGTCATCAAAAGCACTAGGGCCAAATCATTGTAAAAATCTATCCATTTTGGCTCTTCATGAGCCTTGATGTACCAACGGAACCATTGAAGGGCTTCATGTTCCAAATGAAAGGATGAAAGTGGGACTTTGTTGACATCAAAAGTATTATGCAGACTGAAATATTGTTTTGCTCGGTATATCCATCTAGTCGGATCATCACCATTGAAGAGAGGAAAATCAAGCTTCGACCCACAAAAATTGTTGGAAGAAGAGAACCCAATGTCTGTAGAAGACTCTGGCTGCTGTCTATTGTTCATGGCTGAATGCTAAAGATTGAGGCCGAGAATTTTTTCATCCAGATCTTGGAGTTTTGGTGTTGAGGGCTGTAAGTTCATCCTCCATGTTTTTTGCTCCTGTGCAGGTGACAACCATAACGGGGATTTTTTTTTTTGGAATGGGTAGAAAAACAAAAACAAAACCTTTTTTAGTAAAGGAAAATTTAGATTTGGGAAAAACTCTGATGGGTAATTGAGGTTTGACTAGGTTTTGGACACTTTCTAAGGGACAAGGAAGCAGGAAATTGGGATTTCAGAAGAGGGGTGAAAGAATGGGAAAATTTGTCCAAGAGGGACAAAGGAGCAGAAATAGGAAATGAACACTATGGCAAAATTTGAAGGCAATTGGGTGAGAATCGAAGAAGTTATGGAAAACCCTCAAAATAGACAAATGTGGGATTTTTGGCTTCGATAGGTGGAATTTGGGATAGGGTCCTCAAGGAAGGAAATATGCAGAATGGAATTTTAGGGGTTCTAGTGAATTTTTAGAGGAAACGGAGCTAAAGCAAGGAAGATATGGCGAAAAAATAGAAATGTTTTTACTTTTTTTTCTTAAATTTTTTTTTAATTTTTTTCTAGAAACAATCTGCAACGGCTTTGGACAGATGCAATCTGCAATTTATCAGCTGGAAATAGATATGGACCCCAGGTATGTTCAGCTTCCTAAAGGTTCAAGGGATTCACTCGGCTACCAATGTTGTCTAACGACTTGTGTATTGGGGCAGTACCCCTCACTCCACGTCTTAGTTAAAACTGATAATCGCTTTGCCACAAATGACAGCTCTTGGTTTACCTCATGGATGGGAACTAGTCAATCAGGTAGGGGCCGTTGCCCTTTTTGCTGGCAGGTCCTCTCAATGGGCCAGCTACTTTGGGGTTCTTGTGGTACTCCTCACAATGAGTTTTCAGGCTATGCCCAAGCATGTCCCATAGTTAAGTGGATAGGGATTATATCCCTGATCCGAACATGCAATTGAAATGAACAATACAGATGCAAAGAAAAAAGAACTACTGCAGTAATCACAACAACTAGAGGCTACTACGAAAAAAATCGGTAGAAATTCCACCCAGCGAGCCCAAGAAAGCACTTTGATACCAGATGAGAGGAACCTCCTGCAACAAAATAATGAAAATGCATGAAATAATAGAAATAGAAGAACACAGAAGGAATTTATTGATCGCAGGCCACTTCAAGGGGGCAACCTCCTTTGAGCAAGCTCAATACAATAAACTTGTGGATGCCTTCATTGGCCTCAACACGTACTTATATACTAATCTAAACAACTATTACTCCCCATGAATGTGGGATAATACAATATACTCATGGGACGACTTACAAAGCATATGCGTCCAACAACAATATACTAACAAAGTAAAGAGAAGGGTTAAACACGGGTTCCTAACACCTACTAAGGAAAAATATGACTTCACAAGACAACTTCTCAATCCATTTAGTCACAACTTTAGCAAAGTTCATATTTTTCTTTATTTGTTGCATAGTGTTGGCATCAATGCCTGCAATGTCAGAACTGGGGGCTTCATGTAGGAGTCAATGACAACACTGAGAGGGGGGGGTGAATCAGTGTTGTGTTAATTCTTAACTTTTTGCAAACTTTATAAGATAAGTAGAAAGAAAGACATTAATGGTCTGTTGATCTCATATGCACAAGACTAATAGTCAAATATGTGAACCAAAAACTTATCAATAAAACACAAATATGCACACATAGTGACAAATTATAACACAAAAATTTTTGGAGTGGAAAACCCTCTCAGGGTAAAAAACCACTCATGAAGTGCCTCACTGGCTTAACTTTAAAAACTTCTTACAAAGCCTCACTGGCTGAGGAAGGTCTCACTGACCACAAGCCTCATTGGCATACTGTGCCTCACTGGCAAACACAATCACTATTAACAAAACATCAAACTTTGTGTGCAAGACATGATTGCCGTTCAATCAGATTTGCACCATTTTATACAACCTTATACCTCCTATTTGATTTTCAAATCAAGACCATTTTCTTTTCTGCAAACAAGCTCCATATATAAATCTCTATAAATAATTTTCTCTGCAAATTATCTCTATCAATCTTTTATCAATCACTGCAATCAAAGCTTGATTCAATATTTCTTCTACTCTGCAAATTGGTCATTTGTATCATCAAATCATTAATCTGTATAACCTTGACACACATTATATGTATTCAATCTCTCATTATCTGTATTTTTCATCTATGTCTTCTTCATCTGTATTAACAAATTATTTCATCATAGATCTGCACACTCATTCAACACCAATATTCATGTGAAGCCAATAAATATAAGATCCCTCTCTGCATTCAGCAAAAAACAATTTCATGTCCTTTCATATTCTCAAAATTACAAAACCCTTCAATCTGATTATCTTCTCTGCCTGCAAATTCCTTCAAACAAATTTTCATTATCCCCTTTTCAAAAACCTTTCATCTTCTCTTCAATTTTCATCAAATTAAATGTCTTCAACAATTTATTTTTCAATCTACCCTTGTATTCTTTCATCTGCCCTGCAATAGAAAATCTAAAAACAAATCTTTCAAAAAAGATATTCAATTTCAAAAACAATTATCCTTGATATTCTTCCATCTCCAAATTTATCTTCAACTTCTTCTCATTCTATCTGCAAAAACACTTCATCTGAAAACAATATTGTGAATAAAAAAAAAACTTCATAAAAAACTCCAATAAAATCTTCACAAATCTCTCCAATCTTCATAAAGATTTAGAAATAAATCTTTTGCCTTTTAAAAAAAACAAATATCCCTCACAAATAGCTTCCATGCTAACAAATAGAAACAAATCTTTCTTTTAAAAATTCCTTAAAATAAAATCATTTAAACTCCACTTTAAAACTCAACAAATTAGGAGTTTTTTTAAATATTGAAATACAGCCATTAAAGGCTAAATCGGGCTCCCACTTGATAAAAAATATTCAAGGGCTCTTTTTGTTTAAACTATACGATGTCCTTTTTTTTTCTTTTTAAATCATGAAAAAACCTTTAAGGATATCAGGCTCCAAATGTCTTTTAATAAAAACATCCAATACAAACTTTTTAAATTCGATGCAATTTCTTTTCACATATGAATCGGGCTCCAACTATCTTATTCACTTTTTGGCGCTCATGCAATTTAAAATAAAGACCACCGATGATATTAATGTTTTTAACTTAAAACAAGAAACTCCCCTTTTTGGCGCTCACCTTATGAAGACATGTTACCTCCGGTTTCCTTAGCCATGGGGCCGGTCAGCATATGAAAAAGACCCCCTTAAGTCTTTATTTAAGTGGTCAGTCACTTATGATAGCAGGTCAATGACCATTCATAACAAAAGGCAAACCTCTCCAAGACATTGGGCTATATAGCATTTGAAATGCTTTTGGGCTCTTTCAAAACATTTAAACAAAACCGATTGCTGCCACTATTTGAATTTAATGCTTAGTCTTCATAAAGCTATATTTAATTTCCTTAAAACACGGTCTAGTGCTCCACTTTACAAGGCATATCTTGTATATAAATTTTGATGCCTTTTTCAATGAGCAATTCGTGTCCATCAAAAACATTTGATGCTTTCATAAACCATTTGCATCACCTGACTCAACCATGAAACAACACCATCATGTCATCAAAACAACAAACTTATGTTCTCATATAAATTATGAAAACTTTGATCATAATCAACTTTGTGAGCACAAGATAATCATGAAGGCATTATACTCCTGATTTGATTTGAAGACAATACAATGAAGCAACCTGAGGTAAGCATGACATTATCCTGACCAAGAGCAACCAAGATACTATGATTTCATCACAATCAATGTGACCACCATAAGCTTGTGCAAGAGCAAATCTCATTTCATAAACTTGAGATGGTGACCATTATTAACATCAAACAACTTGATTCTTGCCACATACTGCTACTACATTTTTTAAGACACCACACTATATGAAAGATACACACTTATCAAGATTGAGTGAACAACTCCTGATTGATTCCTATCATAAGTGAACAACTGTGAAATTCATGATCATTAACAACCTGTGTCAGTCTTGCAATCCTGATGATACCTTGTGAAGATGCACAACAACTCAACTTTCTCAATACCTTTTGACATCAATGACAAACTATCACCATCAATCTCCCCCTTTGTCATTGATGGCAAAACCATCTGATTGCAATTTTTCTTTCTCCCCCTTTTTGACATCTGATGACAAAGACTATTATCTCCCCCTGAGAAAAAATAGCTCATATAGATCATCGGCAAGAGATTAGCAAAGTATGCCGATAGCAATCAATTCTCATTTCTTGAATCACAAGCACTATTACTCACCTTATCATCCTTCATACCAAAATACCACTTAAGGCACTGATTATTTTTGCAATTTGCTGTCCAAAACTTTTCCTGAGAACTCTGAGCTCTTTCCATGTTCATCTGCATATTGAACAACCATAAAAACCTGAGAGCAACAAGACATCAAACAATCATGTAAGGCATATCAAACCAAGCACCAAACCACTGTTACAAGCTGCCCATAGACTGCACTATACCACTTCTAATCACAACACAAATTTGTAAATGAAGATGAAACACTGACATCAATGAGATCCTCTGATTACTTCCTTTAACAAACTTCTGAAACAACACTTTTTGACATGAAATAACAAATCTCCAAGATTTCCCATGTGTTAAAGTTCACAAACAATCATTGCTCAGAAATACCATTGATAAATACTGACAAGAATAACCAACATAACTCAATTCAACTCAGCACTGATACACTTCTTGAAATAGTCCTGAAGCAACATATCAACCTGAAGTATACCATCCATTTACTGACAATCAATCTTCTGAACACTTTTGCAAAGAAATCATAAACATACCAATACTCTTTGAAAAATAGATTTTGCAGGTCAAAATCATGTAGACCCCTCATCACACAGATGCCAAGATGACCATTTTTGATAAGACCTTTACTTGCCTCCGATTTGAAGAAAAACAAGATTCACCATCAATGTCATAAGAAACTCTGGATTGTCATAACTTGAAGCTCATACCTTTTACAACACACTGTCAAACTTGGTATAACCACATCTGCAATCAACAAGAATGAACTCCTTCCTCTTGACTCTATTATTCAAATCAGCCCATCAAGATTGCACAACCTTCACCATCAAGCTCTTCCTGTAACACCACTTTGCAAAACCAAATTCAGGTGAGAGTTCCTTGACAATCATCTTAACAGAAGCATCATGACAATTTAATCATGTAAGTATCATACAATATACAAATAGGATCAATGTCACAACATCATCATACTCTTTGTGTAGAGAGCTTTTGAACACTTTATGATCCACTAAACATGTTTCTGATCATGAACACTAAAACTCAAAAACATCAGGAACTTCATTTCAAACATTTCAGACAAGCATGACAAACAAAACAAGATCAACTAATCTCCTCCTGTAACTTCTTGGGGATAAAAAATAGAACAAGAACAACTCCCCCTCACATTATGCTATCTGTTATGCAACAGATGAAATGACTTGTGCAAGATGCACAAGCTTAGTATTTGACTTCTCTTGACTATGTTTCTGCTTCCAAATCTTAATAGGCTCTTTCTTCCTCCAAACCTTTTCTATCTTTTCTTTTCCCAACCTTTCAAATTAGGTGGAGCTCTCCTGCAACTGTGTGCTTTATGACCAAGAGAGTTGCAATTATAACAAATTATGTTGTAATCAAAATCAATTGACTGATAATACCTTTGATCACTCATATTAAGCTTCCATGAAGGATCATACACTTTGTTCATTTTGCAGCTTCTTTGAATATGTCCAACATTATTGCACTTGTAACATACAAGGTTAGTATTCCTTTTGCAATCAACTGCTTTATGCCCAAAATGATTACAAGTATAACAGTAACCATTAAATGAATAGTTATACCTGTACATGTAAGCTTGTCTTATAGATGCAGGTTTTCTCAAATTTCTTCTTTGATTGTGCACAAATTCATCTCTAGTTTTTTGTTCTGTTTCACTCTTCCTTTTACCTTCTCTGGCAGCAACATGATGACTTGAATCAATTTTCCTTCCAGTAGTCTCTCTTGCTTTTGAACATTCTCCTTCTTCAAAACCAAGTCCAGTAGTGTCTCCATATAGTTTTTGTTTACCAAGCATCTTATGTAGCTTGCTTGTGCTTTCTTCAAACTCCTTATACTTCTTAGATAAAGCTTTGAGACCATCATACTCTTTTCTCAGATTGATAATATCACTCTCTAGTTTTAGATTCTCAATCCTTGCAACTTCAAGGTTAGATATTGAGACATCAGCTATCCTCTTAGCTTTTTCAATTTCTGATTTCAAACTGACAACCAGTTTATCTGATTCACTTGCTTGATTCTTCAAGTCTACAATCAGGTTTCTAGCATGTTCAAGATCTGTAAGAGCTTTATCTTTTAAATCTCTTTCTTGCTGCAACTGCATCATTAATTTATTGTTCTCCTTCTTATAATTCTTGAGCTCACTTAGAGCATATATGAGCTCTCCTTCCAAATCAATCTCACAATCTTGTTCATTATAATCCTGATCATCATCACTCTGATCATCATCACTTGTGATGCTAGCTTCTTCTAAATTTGATTGGGATTGAACTTCAACTCCTTCATTTGAAAGTCTCTTTTCATTGCTACTTTCTTCACACACCAGAGTGTCCCCTTCTTTATCATTATCTGGATAAATCCTTTTCAATCTCCTCCACATATCCTGAGTTGTAACACAATCCATAACTTTACAAATAACATCATTAGATAAAGCAGATAATATAGCCTTCTTTGCAATATCATTATATTCAAGAACTTCTTTGTTATTTGCAGAATTACCATTTTCAACTGACATTAAAACATCATATCCTAAGGAGGATAAATATACTTGCATTCTAACATACCAAACTGAAAAATTTGAACCATCAAACCGAGGAACATCTGAAACAATATTAGATTCAACTTGGACAACATCTTTATCCACTGACTTTATATCAACATCTGGATTTGATATGAATGATGTCTTTTGAACCTTTTGACTAGAATGAAGCTTGACATTTTTATTCTTATTTCTTCTGCACTTACCCATTAAACTCCACACACAGAACCTGCCCAAGCTGATTAAGCTTCAAAAGGGGAACCAGCTCTGATACCAATTGTAGGAGTCAATGACAACACTGAGAGGGGGGGTGAATCAGTGTTGTGTTAATTCTTAACTTTTTGCAAACTTTATAAGATAAGTAGAAAGAAAGACATTAATGGTCTGTTGATCTCATATGCACAAGACTAATAGTCAAATATGTGAACCAAAAACTTATCAATAAAACACAAATATGCACACATAGTGACAAATTATAACACAGAAATTTCTGGAGTGGAAAACCCTCTCAGGGTAAAAAACCACTCATGAAGTGCCTCACTGGCTTAACTTTAAAAACTTCTTACAAAGCCTCACTGGCTGAGGAAGGTCTCACTGACCACAAGCCTCATTGGCATACTGTGCCTCATTGGCAAACACAATCACTATTAACAAAACATCAAACTTTGTGTGCAAGACATGATTGCCGTTCAATCAGATTTGCACCATTTTATACAACCTTATACCTCCTGTTTGATATTCAAATCAAGACCATTTTCTTTTCTGCAAACAAGCTCCATATACAAATCTCTATAAATAATTTTCTCTACAAATTATCTCTATCAATCTTTTATCAATCACTGCAATCAAAGCTTGATTCAATATTTCTTCTACTCTGCAAATTGGTCATTTGTATCATCAAATCATTAATCTGTATAACCTTGACACACATTATATGTATTCAATCTCTCATTATCTGTATTTTTCATCTATGTCTTCTTCATTTGTATTAACAAATTATTTCATCATAGATCTGCACACTCATTCAACACCAATATTCATGTGAAGCCAATAAATATAAGATCCCTCTCTGCATTCAGCAAAAAACAATTTCATGTCCTTTCATATTCTCAAAATTACAAAACCCTTCAATCTGATTATCTTCTCTGCCTGCAAATTCCTTCAAACGAAATTTTCATTATCCTCTTTTCAAAAACCTTTCATCTTCTCTTCAATTTTCATCAAATTAAATGTCTTCAACAATTTATTTTTCAATCTGCCCTTGTATTCTTTCATCTGCCCTGCAACAGAAAATCTAAAAACAAATCTTTCAAAAAAGATATTCAATTTCAAAAACAATTATCCTTGATATTCTTCTGTCTCCAAATTTATCTTCAACTTCTTCTCATTCTATCTGCAAAAACACTTCATCTGAAAACAATATTGTGAATAAAAAAAAACTTCATAAAAAACTCCAATAAAATCTTCACAAATCTCTCCAATCTTCATAAAGATTTAGAAATAAATCTTTTGCCTTTTTAAAAAAACAAATATCCCTCACAAATAGCTTCCATGCTAACAAATAGAAACAAATCTTTCTTTTAAAAATTCCTTAAAATAAAATCATTTAAACTCCACTTTAAAACTCAACAAATTAGGAGTTTTTTTAAATATTGAAATAAAGCCATTAAAGGCTAAATCGGGCTCCCACTTGATAAAGAATATTCAAGGGCTCTTTTTGTTTAAACTATACGATGCCCTTTTTTTTTTCTTTTTAAATCATGAAAAAACCTTTAAGGATATCGGGCTCCAAATGTCTTTTAATAAAAACATCCAATACAAACTTTTTAAATTCGATGCAATTTCTTTTCACATATGAATCGGGCTCCAACTATCTTATTCACTTTTTGGCGCTCATGCAATTTAAAATAAAGACCACCGATGATATTAATGTTTCTAACTTAAAACAAGAAACTCCCCTTTTTGGCGCTCACCTTATGAAGACATGTTACCTCCGGTTTCCTTAGCCATGGGGCCGGTCAGCATAAGAAAAAGACCCCCTTAAGTCTTTATTTAAGTGGTCGGTCACTTATGATAGCAGGTCAATGACCATTCATAACAAAAGGCAAACCTCTCCAAGGCATTGGGCTATATAGCATTTGAAATGCTTTTTGGCTCTTTCAAAACATTTAAACAAAACCGATTGCTGCCACCATTTGAATTTAATGCTCAGTCTTCATAAAGCTATGTTTAATTTCCTTAAAACACGGTCTAGTGTTCCACTTTACAAGGCATATCTTGTATATAAATTTTGATGCCTTTTTCAATGAGCAATTCGTGTCCATCAAAAACATTTGATGCTTTCATAAACCATTTGCATCACCTGACTCAACCATGAAACAACACCATCATGTCATCAAAACAACAAACTTATGTTCTCATATAAATTATGAAAACTTTGATCATAATCAACTTTGTGAGCACAAGATAATCATGAAGGCATTATACTCCTGATTTGATTTGAAGACAATACAATGAAGCAACCTGAGGTAAGCATGACATTATCCTGACCAAAAGCAACCAAGATACTATGATTTCATCACAATCAATGTGACCACCATAAGCTTGTGCAAGAGCAAATCTCATTTCATAAACTTGAGATGGTGACCATTATTAACATCAAACAACTTGATTCCTGCCACATACTGCTACTACATTTTTTAAGACACCACACTATATGAAAGATACACACTTATCAAGATTGAGTGAACGACTCCTGATTGATTCCTGTCATAAGTGAACAACTGTGAAATTCATGATCATTAACAACCTATGTCAGTCCTGCAATCCTGATGATACCTTGTGAAGATGCACAACAACTCAACTTTCTCAATACCTTTTGACATCAATGACAAACTATCACCATCACTTCATGGGTTGTAGGTGTCATGATGGATTGAATGATGTTGCTCAAGGAGAGAACTTAAGACTGCAATTTTATGTTTTCCTTTCTTTCTTCCTTAGCCCTCTTGATTAAAACACTTACAAAATAATTAGAATGGTAGGCATCTCCCTCCAAAGTAGAAGGACCCAAGTCTATATGACTTATTTTATAGTCTGCCTCAGTAATTTCATTTTCATTTAGGTCCTTTACAGGGTCAGCAATTTCTATTACCTGGTGACCTGAAGTACCATCGATTACCATCCTAGACATTCTCTTAGCCTTCTTAGGCTTCAAAGTACTTTGCAATAACTGGCAACAATGTCTACTTCAATTGCCATAGTGGGCACACTTTTTCTCTTTTTAACTACTGCCTTTTTCAACCAACTCAGGGAGGAAGATACTACACTGGTATCCACATTGCTTGAAATAGTCTTATTTTGATTGTCAACTGAAATAGAAATAGAAACCTCCTCATCAGCAGGAGGAGAGGTGATGAAGGGGGTAAATCATAAAACACATAGCAATAGAAAATATAATATTTCTTTATTGATCTGGGCTACTCATTAGATTATAGAAGCTCAATTACAATCAGAGGAATCAATCCTCCATAGACTGCAACACACTATACCTACACATCACCAGGCTCTAGAATCTTCTACCTTCTATAACCCCAAATCAATTAGGGTTTCTATTTTCCCACCTAGTCTTGACTCTACACTTTCCCCCCTTAACTCTACTACTGCCTAGGGTTCCCAAAATAGTCATAAATAGCACTTTTTGGTGGCCTCTAGTTGAATTTCAAAATTTGCAACTCCCTCCAAAAGTAGGTCAACTTTTGGGAAGCATAACTTTTGATCCGGGTGTCCGATTGACAAACCGTTTTAAGTGCCAGAAATCTTGCGATGTGAACTATCACACTAGAAATTCATAAATGGATTCCCATAACTTTTTGGGACATTATGGGATGTTTTAGTGCCTCATATCTCGTTTAAGAAAATTTTAGGGGCTTTTCAGAAAATAAAAACTTTAATATCTTTCAGCTCACAAATGATCTTTACCTGATTCCTTCGCCAAAGGTCTTATATTTCAGTTATGAAGCTTTCTATAATTTTTCACTTCAATCTGTGCCCAAATGCAAACTTTCATAAAATGGCAGTTAAACTTTCAAAAACTGGCAGTTTGGAAAAACTGAAAGTCCTACATCATTATTTAGGAGATTATGAAACTAGAAACACTAATTATGGAAAGAAATGAAAACAACTACAATGATTTTGAATCAACTTCTTTTTTGGGTGATGCAAGATTGCCCTTATAGCACTGGATGCTCATGCATCAGACACCCAGGGTAATTTGAGAAGTGACCCTATCACGTCTCAGGTGTTTGTGTGAGGAAAACTAGTGCAGGAGCACCTAAGAGAACACCCCGGAGCAAGAAGACACAAATGATCAAAGGAGGAGCCCATGGATCAAATCAAATCAAATGGAACATCCTAGAACCAATTATGGCATATTGTAATGGGCAAAATGATGTAATGATCAAATGTCCTGAGGGTCCTGGTAAGGACCCTAGGACCAAAAAAATAATGTAAGTAGGCCAATAGTGCCTCTAGAGTCAAATAAGAGTCAATTAGAGGTGTCTAAGGCTAGGAATAAGGTATAATGATCCTAAGAAGATCAACCATGATGAACCATGATGTTTTGGTAGAGTAAAAGTCACTTAAAACAAAGTTTAATATTCAAATTTTTGAATAATGTATTTAGGTGGGAAAATCAAGAATGGACAGTTTTTGAAGTCTAAGCATCTCCAACCTTTGGGAATTTGTTGTGGGAGTCAGGAAAAATGTTATATAAACCTTCCCAAGGCATTGGATGTATGGCAATAAAACTTTTGAAGGACTGTTTTGTACGGCAGCCAAAGGAATAACAACAATTTCCAGTTTTCTTGCATTTTCTTCTCATTTTCTGTTGATTCTTTGAGTATTTGGGTTTGGAAAATGTTTGACTCTTATCTAACAATAGTAGATCACTTTCCATGCTCTAAGAAGGTTTTTGTAGATAGTTTTATTGCTGTTTGTGTTGACTATCCTCAAGAACAACATACTATTCTGTGTAGTTTGAGAGGTGACAATGCATTATAGGACCTTCCCATGAATGTAAGAACCTGTTTCTCATGGTGTAGGTCCTTAATAACATGTATAATATGATTCTAACCTTTGCAAAGTAGGAGGAGAGCAAATAGACAGGTGATCACCGTTGAAAGTCTAAGATTGCATGTGGGAAGAGCATTGAAATGGAGGCTCAGTTATAGCAGCAAGAGATTGGTCTTAATAAGGTGATGGTTTTATGATTGTTGATTTTTAATATGGTCAAATACATTGTGTTAGACCTTTGAATGAGGTCTGGAAGTGACTGGAAGTGGGAGATCTAGCAAGCCCTAGGTTTTGAGGCCTAGAAAGGGGGGTTTTGTATTTAAACATGTAAATGAGCAAACCACTGGTTGAAACCTTGAAAATCCTTTGTTTTTAATCCTTTCTTAAGACTATTTTTAGGTTTGGAGTGAGGGGGATAAGTATTTAATAGGGTTCCTTTGTAAAGTGGGTGGATTAGGCCCTGTAGGAAGACAACAGAGTGTCAGAACAATCATATTTTGTCCAAAACAATAGTAGGTGATTTTGGGATATGTTAAAGAAATCAATAGAGGGTACTCAGATCAGTCATTAGTTTTGGGAGTGCTTTGGGAAAGTTTGGAGAAAAGTGCAAATTAGTCGCTGAATAGGGCTACAAGGATTAGGCCTGGTTAAGAGGAGTTGTCAAGAACCGGTCAGAAAGGGGCATGAAACATATTGAATCTTGTTGGTTGGGGTAGGTTGAGACTCTAGAAGGTACAATAATTCATTTGAAAAGTTGGAATCCAAATTTGAGCCTTTTGGTGGAGTTTAAGGCAAGGAGAAGACTAGAGAAGTCTTATTGATTGAAGCCCACAAGCCATTATTGTTTCAAATCTTTTGATCTTGTTAAATTACCTTTGGATACCTGACATCTCTGCATCATATTGGTATCAAAGCAGCAAGTAGGTCCTTGAGGGAGTTGTAAGTTCTTGTGAAAGAGTAAGGGTTGGTGAAAGTTGTGAAGATGCCCCCTAAGAATCAGATGGCTAGAGAGAATAATGAATTGAGGGAAGCCTTAGAGGCTAGAGAAAAAGAGTTGAGGGAGAGAAGAGAACAGGATGCTACAAGAGAAAGAGAGTTAAGACAAGTGAGAAGGGAGAATGCATCAATCTTGGCAAGGTTGGAAGCATTGGAGAAGAATCCTAGAAGGGATGAACAAAATGATTTAGAAGAAGATGAGGAGGCAGATGAGAATCCTCCTGAGGATGAATTGGATCCTGAAGAAAAGAAATTTGTGAGATTGCTAAAGGTAGTTAAAGGTAGTGGAACAAAGGCAAACATAGAGTTACCTATCTATCAAGGGAAGATGGATAGTGAAGAGCTATTAGGGTGGATAGATGCCCTTGAAAATTTCTTTGAGTATGAGGAAATGAGTGATGAGAAGAAGATTAAATTTGCAAAAAACAAAGTTGAGAGGGACAACACTTACATGGTGGAGTAGTGTGCAAATAGAAAGAGTGGCTAGAGGTGGAACAAGAATCACTTCTTGGGGTAGGATGAAGGATATGATGAAGGATCAGTTTCTTCCATCTGATTACTCCATTCAAACAAAGAGGATGAGGTAGAATTTGAAACAAAAGGACATGGATGTTATGTCCTATACTGAGCAATTTCATAAGCTTAGTATTAGAGGAGGATTAAAAGATGAAGAAGAGAAAGTGGCAAGATACCTTAATGGGCTTAGGTATAACTTGCAAGATGAGATTGGTTTGACCATACCAAAAACACTTGGAGAATGTTTTCAGTTAGCCATAAGGGCTGAAGAGAGGGTAAAGAGGAAATAAGAAAGACAAGGAGGTAGTGGTAGAGGATATAGAGGTAGGGGCAAACCTACTAATGAAGGACAGAGTAGCAATGAGAAGGGTAAAGAGTTTTCTGCAGATCAGAGAGGTGGATATAGAGGTGGAGGTAGGTTTGGATTAGGTAGAGGAGTATTCACAGGAAGATGTTATCATTGCAATGAAGTGGGACACACATCTTTCAAATGTCCTAAGAAGGATGATGCTGATAAGAGCAAGGATAGACGAGTTCATTTGGCACAAGAAGAGGAAAAGAAAGAAGAACAGGAAATGTCGTTAGCCTCTCCAGTAATGGATGGAGAAATGCTCATGGTGGAAAAAGGCAAAATGCAGCAAACACCACAGGTATCCATTTTTAAAACTAATTGTTTAAGCCATGGGAAAATATGCAAGTTGATTATAGATTCAGGTTCACATGATAATTTAGTCTCTTGGGATATGGTGCATAAATTGGGAGTGAAAACATTTGATCATCCTAGTCCTTACAATGCCACTTGGGTAACTCAAGAACAACAAGTAAGAGTTAATCAGAGGGCATATGTTGATTTTTCAATTGGTCCATATCATGATTCTATTTTATGTGATGTTATTTCAATGACGTGTGGACATATAATTTTGGGAAGACCATGGCAGTGTTTGAGAAGGACAGTTCATGATGGTTATACAAATAGTCATTTGGTGCACAAAGATGGTAAAAAGTATAAACTAATGCCTTTACCGTATGAAGACAAGAAGGAACATGCTATTGTCTGTTTTGGAGAGAAATTACAGTTGAATGTGCAGGTTGAATAGCAGGAACAGTTGCAACAGAGAAAGGTTTATGATAGTCCTAAAGAGCAAAAAAATTGGGACATGAGTTGCATCAAGATTGGGGACATTGATTGCCCTATAGGAAGGCAGGAAAGGGAAGGCAAACAATAAGGAAAAATAGATCAAAATCTCAAGATGGAGAAGGCAAAAACACCACAACAGCAAGGTCCTAGGCAAGGACATCAAACCATGTTTTATGATGCTAACATTTTTTGTAAGAGTCATGTAGGTAGAAGGAGAAGGATAACCCTTGGAGAATTCATGTTTCCTATCACAACTCAAAGGAACATTTCAAAAAGACTGCAGGAGGTTTGGAGCAGATCACATGACTCTTGGGACAAGAGTTTTTATCATGCTGGGGAGTATGGTGCAGGAGCACCTAAGAGAACACCCCGGAGCAAGAAGACAAAAATGATCAAAGGAGGAGCCCATGGATCAAATCAAATCAAATGGAACATCCTAGAACCAATTATGGCATATTGTAATGGGCAAAATGATGTAATGATCAAATGTCCTGAGGGTCCTGGTAAGGACCCTAGGACCAAAAAAATAATGTAAGTAGGCCAATAGTGCCTCTAGAGTCAAATAATAGTCAATTAGAGGTGTCTAAGGCTAGGAATAAGGTATAATGATCCTAAGAAGATCAACCATGATGAACCATGATGTTTTGGTAGAGTAAAAGTCACTTAAAACAAAGTTTAATATTCAAAATTTTGAATAATGCATTTAGGTGGGAAAATCAAGAATGGACAGTTTTTGAAGTCTAAGCATCTCCAACCTTTGGGAATTTGTTTTGGGAGTTAGGAAAAATGTTATATAAACCTTCCCAAGGCATTGGATGTATGGCAATAAAACTTTTGAAGGACTGTTTTGTACGGCAACCAAAGGAATAACAACAATTTCCAGTTTTCTTGCATTTTCTTCTCATTTTCTATTGATTCTTTGAGTATTGGGGTTTGGAAAATGTTTTAGACTCTTATCTATCAATAGTAGATCACTTTCCATGCTCTGAGAAGGTTTTTGTAGATAGTTTTATTGCTGTTTGTGTTGACTGTCCTCAAGAACAGCAGGCTGTTCTGTGTAGTTTGAGAGGTGACAATGCATTATAGGACCTTCCCATGAATGTACAAACCTGTTTATCATGGTGTAGGTCCTTAATAACATGTATAATATGATTCTAACCTTTGCAAAGCAGGAGGAGAGCAAATAGACAGGTGATCACCGTTGAAAGTCTAAGATTGCATGTGGGGAGAGCATTGAAATGGAGGCTCAGTTATAGCAGCAAGAGATTGGCCTTAATAAGGTGATGGTTTTATGATTTTTGAGGTTTAATATGGTCAAAGACATGGTGTTAGACCTTTGAATGAGGTCTGGAAGTGACTGGAAGTGGGAGATCTAGCAAGCCCTAGGTTTTGAGGCCTAGAAAGGGGGGGTTTTGTATTTAAACATGCAAATGAGCAAACCACTGGATGAAACCTTGAAAATCCTTTATTTTTAATCCTTTCCTAAGACTATTTTTAGGTTTAGAGTGAGGGAAATAAGTATTTAATAGGGTTCCTTTGTAAAGTGGGTGGATTAGGCCCTGTAGGAAGACAACAGAGTGTCAGAACAGTCATATTTCGTCCAAAACAATAGTAGGTGATTTTCGGATATGTTAAAGAAATCAATAGATGGTACTTAGATCAGTCATTAGTTTTGGGAGTGCTTTGGGAAAGTTTGGAGAAAAGTGCAAATTAGTCGCTGAACAGGGCTACAAGGATTGGGCCTAGTTAAGGGGAGTTGTCAAGAACCGGTCAGAAAGGGGCATGAAACCTATTGAATCTTGTTGGTTGGGGTAGGTTGAGACCCTAGAAGGTACAAGAATTCATCTAAGAAGTTGGAATCCAAATTTGAGCCTTTTGGTGGAGTTTAAGGCAAGGAGAAGACTAGAGAAGTCTTATTGGTTGAAGCCACAAACTATTGAAATCTTTCGTTCTTATTAAATCATCTCATAAGACCTAACAACTCACATCAAAAACCCAAATGGTCAACCTCTACCTTAGACAACCAAGAAGAATCTTCAACAGGCCTTCCTTTCCATTTTACCAGATATTCTTCATATTGCCTATTTTGAGTACTTCTTCCCACACGGCTATCCAAGATCTCTTCTATCTCCTCCGTTGAAGTAGATGCCGGAATACTCCACTGTTCTTCTGTTGGTCCATCCTCTATTCTACCCTCATGATATTTTGATAAATCAACAATGTTGAAAACAGGGGAAATATTGATCCCACTCGGCAACTCTACCTCATATGCATTTCCTGAATCATGCTTCTTCAGGATTCTGCATAGTCTAAATTTCTTCATTTTCAACTTATTGTATGTTCCAATTGGGAACCTTTCTTTTCTCAAGTGAACCATGACTTCATCTCCTACCTGGAACTCCTTATATCTCCTCTTCTGATCTGCATTAGCCTTGTACTAAATATTCATCTTATTAATGTGCTTTCTCACCTCTTCATGTAAATTCTTCAGATGTTCTGCAAAGTCTTCAGCTTCAACACTTGTCTTTTCTCCTTTGTCTAGCTTCCTTAACTCAGAAGCATTTCTTGGGCTATTGCCATATACAATCATAAATGGTGATTTACCAGTACTTCTATTGACAGAATTATTGTAAGCAAATTCTGCCTGTGGTAAAATCAAATCCCATCCCTTAGGCTTATCTCCTACTAAGCATCATAGCAGGTTACCCAAACTCCTATTCACCACTTCTGTTTGTCTATTAGTTTGTGGATGGTGTGCAGAACTGAACTTTAAATCTGTCTTCAACTTCTTCCATAATGTCCTCCAGAAATAACCAACAAACGTGGTATCTCGATCTGAAACTATGCTCTTTGGTAGACCGTGTAATCTCACCACCTACCTGAAAAATAACTCAGCAATATGAATAGCATCATTAGTCTTTTTACAAGGAATGAAATGTGCCATCTTTGAGAATCTATCCACCACCACAAATATGGAATCATGTCCTCTCTGTGTCCTTGGTAAACCAAGAACAAAATCCATACTAATATTATCCCACGGCTTCTTTGGTACAAATAGTGGCTGATATAGACCTGTATCCTGACTTGCTCCTCTCGCCATCTGACATACTCTGCAACTCTGCACAAATTTCCTCACATCCTGCTACAACTGTGGCCAATAATAATTTTCACCAACAATAGCAATAATCTTAACTCGACCAAAGTGTCCAGCCAATCCTCCACTATGCTTCTCCTTAATCAAGTTCTCTCTCATGGAACTCCTCAAAATGCACAACTGGCTTCCTTTAAACAACATGCCATCTTGGATTATGAAATCCAACCATTTTGTCATGTCCAAAGTAACAGGTTCAAGACAAGCTTTCCAAGCCTCTGCAAAATCTGGATCTTCAGGATACAAACTTTTGAGCTCATTGAACCCAACAACCTCTATCTTCATTTCTGTCAATAGATTTTGCCTTTGGCTCAAGGCATCTACAACTTTGTTGGACTTCCCACTCATGTGCTTCAAAACAAAAGTATAACTCCACAAAAACTCAACCCATTTTAAGTGCCTTTGATTCAACTTTCCTTGACTATTAAGACACTGTAAAACCTGATGATCAGTATATAAAACAAACTCATTTGGCAAAAAATAATGTCTCCATTTCTTCAAAGCCTGAACTATAGCATAAAATTCTTGATCATAAACATAATACTTTTTCTTGGCATCATTAAGCTTCTCACTAAAATAGGCAATGGGCTTACCTTCTTGACTCAAAACAACTCCTATAACACTGCCACTAGCATCACAATCTACCTGAAATACCTTATTGAAATCTGGAAGTGCCAAAACAGGTTGCTTTGTGACTTTTTTCTTTAATGTATCAAAGCTTTTTTCTGCTCCTTTAGTTCAGCTAAACTCTTTTCTATCCGCTCTCATTGTCTTAGTTAGGGGTGCACAAATGCTACTAAAATTTCTGATAAACTTTCTGTAAAAACTTGCCAAACCATGAAAATATCTTACCTTTGTGGCACTCTTTGGTGTAGGCCATTCAAGGATAGATCTCACCTTCTTTAGGTCCATCTTAAGACCTTCCTTTGAGAAAACAAATCCTAGGTATATCAACTCCTTCTTTGCAAAACTACATTTCTTCAGATTAATCAACAACTTCTCCTCCCTTAGCTTCTCTAAAACTCTTCTGATATGCATCAAATGCTCATCCCAAGTCTTATTGAAAATAAAATATCATCCAAATAAATAATAACAAAACTTCCCAAAAATTCTTTCAGTACCTCGTGTTCTTATTCAGACTGGCCGACCGGATGAGTTATTCATCTTGTGAATGTTCTTGTGGATGATTGCCGACTTGCGAATGTTCTTGTGGATGACTGCCGATTTAGATGATAGTTCGCAAGTCGATGCCTTGTATAAATAAAGGTTTGTGAGTTCATTTCAAAGTGTGTCATGAAGCGGATGAGTGTGGTATAGCGAAAGAGCGAAGGGCAGAGCAGAAGCATCTCAGGCTTAAATGGAACTGATCCAGACATGGTAAAGATGTCATTCTCCAGTTCAAGTTTGTGATTCTTATCACTTTGTAGACAGTGTGTCTCTTATAGGCAGTGTGCCTCCTTGTGAGAAGTGTGCTTGGGCAGTGAGCCCTAATTGGCATGTGCCATTCATTTTTCTTATTCTTCTAACAGAGAATAATCCTTAGGTTAATCACCCAGTGGTTTTTCCCTTAACCGGGTTTTCCACGTCAAAATCTTGGTGTCCAATGTGTTGATGTTTATCTTCTCCTGTGTTTATGCATTATGCTTTCATAAATGGTTAACTGATATACTATTAACTAACAAAAAGAATCAAGTGTTTGAAGTACAAGCAAGTTTTTATACAACTGATTCACCCCCCCTCTCAGTTGTGTGCCCTAGATCTAACAATTGGTATCAGAGCTAAGTTCCTCTGAAAGGAGCTTAACCGCTTGAGGAGATCCAAGATGTTGTCATACAAGAAGGACAGTCCAAAGTTTGATGGAACAAACTTCTCTCTCTGGAAAGGCCGCATGAAATGTCACTTGGAGTGTATGGGAAAAGCATACTTGTCCATGGTCACAAAAGCATATGTTTCTCCACAGGGTGGTCCGACAACTCTAAATGAAATCACAGATGCTGAAAACAATCTGCGGACCAAAGAGGGTCTTCTAAGCACATTAACTAACTCAGAACTCTCAAATGTTATTGATCTACCAACTGCCTATGAGATCTGGGTTAAACTGGAACTTCTGCATGAAGGAGATGAGTTTGTTAAGAGTGCAAGGTTGCAAAGTCTCCAAGGAAAATTTGAAAGATTGAAGATGAGAGATGATGAAAATATCACTACTTTTATGCCAAGAGTAAATGAGCTGGTGTGTGGAATCAGGAATGCTGGTGGAGTTCTAGATGAAAATGAGATTGTTTGCAAAATTCTCAGATCCCTTCCTGCTGCCTACAAGATCAAGGTTGCTGCCATTGATGAATTCAAAGCCCATGCAACTATCACAAGAGAGAAATTAGCTGGCAAACTGGCTGCATTTGAAATGACCGAGTTTGGAGATGATCCCCCCAAGACTGAATCTGCATTCAAAGCCAGTGCCTATGTGAAAGGCAAACAAAGATTTGATTCGGGAGAAAACTCTTCAAGGAAGCTATCATGGTATGATCAAGCAAGGAAAGACATGGAAGAGGAAGGAGCAGAAATAACTCATCTTGAAGCCCTCATTGCAAAGAGATTGCCAAGAGGATCTGGTAAGTATGAAGGAAAGTAACCTTTTAAGTGCTTCAACTACAATAAGATTGGTCATTTTGCTTCAAGATGTCCGGAAAGATCTGCAAGGTCAAACTCTAACAGACAAAGGTTCCAAAAGAACTGTTATTATGTTCATGAAGAAGCTGATAATGAAGGAGTAACAGATGATGAATCAGAGATAGGAGACAAATTCGAAAATGAATGGGTGTTTATTGCCATCAAGGAAGAAGAACCAATATCCTCTGGATCTGTCAATCATAAGGTTGTAGAAAGAGCTTTGGCTGCCCAAGTTGAAGAAAAGGATGATTGGGTTATTGATAGTGGATGCTCTCACCATATGACAGGTGACAAGAACAAGTTCTTAGATTTGGAAAGGTATGAAGGAGGAATGGTAAAGTTTGGTGACAATTCTACAGGTAGAATCCTCTAGAGGTAGGGGAACTATTTCTTTTGATGGAAAGAAAAAAATTGGTAATGTACTGTATGTTGAAGGATTGAAGCACAATCTTCTCAGTGTTGGACAGTTAGTAGACAAAGGTTATGATCTCCGGTTCAAAAATGGAAGATGCAGGATCTTTGAAAGCTCTGGAACTGAGATTGCATCCGGTACTCAAACAAAAGGTAATATCTTCCATCTGGTTGGTTCTAATAAAAGTTGTTTGTTTGTTCAAGTGGATCAGAGTTGGTTATGGCATAGAAGGATGTGTCATGTAAATTTCGATAACATCATCAAAATAAGCAATACTCAGGCTGTAAGAGATCTTCCAAAGTTGGTGAAACCTACAAATAGTTTGTGCAAAGAGTGTCAGCTAGGTAAACAGAGCAGAGTCTCTTTCAAAAGCAAGGATCAGTCCTCTACCAGATTATTGGAATTAGTTCATACTGATCTATGTGGTCCAACAAGAATCAAAAGTATGCAAGGTGATAGATATTTCATGTTGCTGATTGATGACCATTCCCGGATGATGTGGGTTACGTTTCTAAAAGAGAAATTAGAAGCCTTTGAGAAGTTCAAAGTCTTCAAAGCTATGGTAGAGAATCAAACCGGATTGAAACTAAAGTGTCTAAGGTCTGATAAAGGTGGTGAATTCACATCCAGTGAATTCATAGACTTCTATGAGAAGCATGGTATAAAGAGATAGTTGTCTGCTCCTAGGACTCCATAGCAGAATGGAGTAGTTGAGAGAAAGAACCAGACCATCCAGGAAGCTTCTAGGACAATGATGATGGAAGCAAATGTTCCTCAGATGTTTTGGAGAGAAGCTGTCAGCACTGCAGTCTACACTCTTAACCGAGTTCAAATCAGAAGCAATACCGGTAAGACTCCTTATGAACTTTAGTTTGGTATAACTCCTACTGTGAGATATTTCAGAGTATTTGGTAGCAAGTGTTACATCAAAAGAGATGAAGATCTAGGAAAGTTTGATGCTAGAAGTGATGAAGGAATTTTCTTGGGTTACTCCACTCAAAGCAAAGCATACTAGTGTTACAATAAGAGACTGAGAAAGATGATAGAAAGTACAAATGTGAAGGTTGATGAAGGAATTGAGAAGCCCTCAAGGTTTTATGAATATGATGAAGATGATCAGGATGGTGTTCTGGTTCAAGGAACTCAATCCCTTCCTGAAAGTCAGATTCAGACTGATCTGGTAAATCAAGAAGAAGAGGTTTGTCGGAATGAACCTGATCAAGAAACATCAGTGCAAGAGACTCCCAAAGTTCCAAGGTATGTAACTCTAAATCACTCTGAAGATTAGATCATAGGTGACAAAAGCAAAGGGGTACAAACAAGGAGCAGAATTGCTCAAAATTCAAATGAATACTGTCTGAATTCAAAGATTGAACCTAAGACAATAAATGAAGCGTGCAATGATGAAAACTAGACCAAAGCAATGGAGGAAGAATTAATGCAAATTGAGAAATATCACACTTGGGATCTTGTTCCCAGACCTAGAAACAAGAATGTGATTGGAACCAAATGGGTCTTCCGGAACAAACTAAATGAAGTTGGTGAAGTAATCAGAAACAAAGCCAGATTGGTCTGCAAAGGCTACTCTCGAATAGAAGGAATTGATTTTGAAGAAACCTTTGCTCCTGTGGCAAGAATTGAAGCAGTCAGATTATTTCTTGCATATGCTGCCTTCAAAGACTTCAAGGTATATCAGATGGATGTCAAGTCTGCCTTCCTAAATGGTGATTTGGAAGAAGAAGTATACATTGAACAACCGGATGGATTTCAATTGTCTGATCATGATGATATGGTCTGCAAGTTGAAGAAAGCACTATATGGATTGAAGCAAGCTCCAAGAGCATGGTATGAAAGGTTGGATAAGCATCTTGTGCAGATTGGTTTCAACAAAGGTACTGCTGACAGTAATCTATATTTCCAAATAGATAATGAAAACATCTTGATTGTTGAAGTATTTGTTGATGATATCATTTTTGGAGGAAGAGACAGTATGTGTAAAACCTTTGCAAATCAAATGAAAAGTGAGTTTGAAATGTCAATGCTTGGTGAAATGAATTTCTTCTTGGGTCTGCAAATTACTCAGACAAAGAAAGGTATCTTTATCTTTCAGACCAAATATGTGAAAGAATTGTTGAGGAAATTTGGAATGGAAGAGTCAAAGCCAATGAACACTCCTATGGCAACTGGATGTAAGTTGAGCAAAGATGATGATTCTCCTAAAATAGATCAGACAAAGTACAGATCAATGATTGGAGGTTTATTGTATCTCACCCAGACTAGATCAAATATAATGCAGGCTGTTGGTCTTGTGGCAAGATTCCAGGCTGATCCTAGAGAATCTCATGTTATGGCAATCAGGATTTTTCTCTTTATGCATATACAGATGCAGATTGGGCAGGAGATGTGGATGATAGAAAGAGTACAAGTGGAGGAGCTTTCTTTTTGGGAAAAAGATTGGTTTCTTGGCTAAGCAAAAAATAAGAGGCAATTTCTCTGTCTACAACTGAAGCAGAATATATTGCAGCAACAGATAGTTGCACTCAAATTTTGTGGATGAAACAAATGCTAAGAGACATTAAAGTAGAATATGAGGAGCCTATCACAATTTTCTGTGATAATTCAAGTGCAATAAATATTTCTAAGAATCCAGTGTTGCATTCTAAGACCAAGCACATATCTATCAAGTTTCACTTTCTGAGAGAACAAGTGAACAAGGATGAAGTCAGACTGGAGTATGTACCCTCCAAGGATCAAATTGCAAATATTTTTACTAAACCTCTTCCCAAGGACTCTTTTGAGTATCTCTGGGAGAAGTTAGGGGTCATGTCCCCTCCGGTGATGAACTAGGATGCACTGTTGTGCATCAGTCCGGTGGGTATCACAGTCATATCTTGTGATCTGGATTGATGAAGGGGAGCTGCTACTAAGGGGGAGCAGCTGGTATGATTCTAATGTGTTAGAATTGCAAGTATGAGCCCTTTGCCATTGATGTCAAAGGGGGAGAGAAGACATGTGAAAAACAAGTGGTTGATGATCAAAGGGGGAGTAGTAAAGGAAGAGAAGACATGTGAAGAGTTGTTGCTGATAGGGGGAGCTGTGACAGAAAGGAGAAGTTCTTGTCTTGATGGTTTTTCACATCATATGTTGCCATCAATGACAAAGGGGGAGATTGTTGCAAGTATGAGGTTAACCAGTGTTTTCATTGATGTCAACATACTCATATTGCATTGATAAGAAGGATTGGATGAGCTGTGTGCTGAGGATATTGAGAAAATTAGTCTCAATCAGGAACAGTGAAGAACAGTGATGAGAAGAAGGCAAAAGTACTTAATAGGTTGAGGATCAGAGGATGCAGATTAAAGGGTTTGTAGATATGAGTCTTGAGATGTTCCAGTTAAGATTTCAGAGGTCCGCATGAAGATATGAAGAAGTTGTGATCGATCAAGTAGAACCAGTTCCAGGAGATGCTCCAGAGTGACAGATTGTTACAAAAAGGTCCGGTGAGATCCAGAAATGCATTGTCAGATTCTGCGGATTGGAAGGAGTGATTGGGATGTCCTTGTGATGTGTCATCTTGGTTTGTACATAGTTTGGAGGTCTGGAAGAACTTGTTTCAGTTTGACAGTCGCGACAGACTATGTTCTTGAAGTTCCGGATGAAGCGGAGAAGAGATTCCAGTAGGAAGAGGAAGTGCGGATGTACCTAGTCATTTAGGCAAGCATGTGAAGGTTCTTGGATCATGTTGAGGTTGTGTTGTCAGTCTACATGAGTGTTAGAGCCTAGAATTGAAGATATTCTTCCGGATGAAGATGTTCTTATTCAGACTGGCCGACCGGATGAGTTATTCATCTTGTGGATGATTGCCGACTTGCGAATGTTCTTGTGGATGACTGCCGACTTAGATGATAGTTCCCAAGTCGATGCCTTGTATAAATAAAGGTTTGTGAGTTCATTTCAAAGTGTGTCATGAAGCGGATGAGTGTGGTGGAGCGAAAGAGCGAAGGGTAGAGCAGAAGCATCTCGGGCTTAAATGGAACTGATCCAGACATGGTAAAGATGTCATTCTCCAGTTCAAGTTTGTGATTCTTATCACTTTGTAGACAGTGTGTCTCTTGTAGGTAGTGTGCCTCCTTGTGAGCAGTGTGCTCGGGCAATGAGCTCTAATTGGCATGTGCCATTCATTTTTTTAATTCTTCTAACAGAGAATAATCCTTGGGTTAATCACCCTGTGGTTTTTCCCTTAACCAGGTTTTCCACATCAAAATCTTAGTGTCAATTGTGTTGATGTTTATCTGCTCCTGTGTTTATGCATTATGCTTTCATAAATGGTTAACTGATATACTATTAACTAACAAAAAGATTCAAGTGTTTGAAGTACAAGCAAGTTTTTATACAACTGATTCACCCCCCCTCTCAGTTGTGTGCCCTAGATCTAACACCTCGTTCATGAGCCGCATGAATGTGCTTGGTGCATTGGTTAGCCCAAATGGCATGACTAACCACTCATACAAACTCTCCTTTGTATTGAAGGCTATCTTCCATTCATCTCCTTCTCTAATTCGGATCTAGTGATACGCAATCTTTAGGTCAATCTTTGTGAATTACTTGGCTCCACTCAAACAATCCATTATGTTATCCATTCTTGGCAATGGAAACTTGTACTTGATCATGATCTTATTTATGGCTCAAGAATCTGTACACATTCTCCACTCTCCATCTTTCTTTGGTGCTAATACTGCAGGTACCGCACATGGACTCAGACTCTCCCTTATCAGTCCCTTCCTTAACAACTCGTGAACTTGTCTGTTCAACTCTTCATTCTCTGCTGGAGTCATTCTATGGGCTGCCTTATTTGGCAAGCTGGCTCCTGGTATCAAATCCATTTGATGACTTATCTTCCTCACTGGTGGTAAACCTTCTGGTACATTATCAGAGATAATGTCCTTAAATTCTTCCAACATATCTAAAACTTCTGCTGGTACATATTCACATTTCTCTTGACTAATCTTAGGAATCAATGCAAAGTAATGACGCTCATGCTTCATACCCTCCAAAAATTTCCTACCATCTACCAAGAAAATTCGAGCAATACTACATACCTTTTCTTCCACCTCCTTCAAGGGTTTCAAGTTATGACGAACTCCATCCTTTGTTAGGGAATATGTGTTTGCACGACCATCATGGACAATGCTCCTATCATACTGCCACGACCTTCCCAACAGCATATGACATGCATCCATCGGTATGATATCACACATCACCTCATCATGGTAGTCCCCAATCTTGAACTTCACTAAACACTACTCATTGACCAAAGCTCTATGGTCCTTCTGCAACCATGCAATCTGATATGGATGTGGATGCTTTCTTTTTGTCAACTTCAACTTGTTAACCATCTCCTCTGAAACAACATTGTCAATGCTTCCACTATCAATAATAATATCACAACACTTACCTTCACATTTGCACCTTGTATGGAATAAACTCTTCCTCTGATTTGGTTCTTTCTCCTCATTCAACAAAGTTCTTCTGACAACTAGGGTTTCTCCCCTTTCAACATCTTCAGAATGCTCAGACTGTGCATTACCTTCAGGTCTTCTATTCATCCTTCCTTGATGTTGTGAACACATGTATGCTCGATGCCCTTCTTCTCCACATTGAAAACAAGTTCCTTGAAAACCTCCTCTTCCTCTTCCTCTTTGCTCACCATTATTCTGGTCACAAGGGTGGTAGGTATTATCTCCTCGCTGATTTTGACTGGTAACAGCTTCTTCAATTTTCTTTGAATCTTCATTTCGGCCTCCATAGGGTCTTCCACCAGTCCTTCCACCTTGACCTCTTCCTCTTTTCTTTCTTTCAAATCTTTTGTTCAGCTTCTCTTCCACCTTTAGGGAGAACTGGTACGCATCTTCTATGGTGGTCATTTTGACCAGGCTCAGCTCCTCTTGAATACTTGGCCTTAACCCATTAATGTAATGGGCCACCTTCTCCTTGTTGGCCTCTACATGGCCTATCCTGATGGTAATCTTATAAAAATCTTCTGTATACTCCTTAACAGACTTGTTACCTTGCTTCAGTCCTTGCAGTCTCTTCAGCAACTCCACCTCATAGTCCACAGGAATGAACTGCTTCTTTAGTTTCTCCACCATCCGATCCCATCTAGTGATCTTTCCTTTTCCTCTTCCATTCCTCTCTAATTGGACCTCCTTCCACCAAATACTAGCATGGCCCTTCAACTTTGTTTTTGCAAACTTGACTCGATCTGGGTCCTCCACATCTTCATACTCGAAATACTCCTCCAGGTCATTGATCCAATCAATAAGCTGTTCTAGATTCAAATCTCCAGAATATGTAGAAACTTTGATCCTGGGTCTCTTTCTGATCTTTGAAATTGCCCTCAACAACCTAACTTCTGCAGGATCTCCTGTAGCTTCTTGTTCTTCCTTAGATAGCTCTTCTTCAGCTTCATCTTCACTATCTTCTCTTGTTCTCGGTTCAAACCCTCTTCGTAGCTCCTCTTGAAATGCATCAATTTTCCTTTGTAGGGCTCTAAAACCCTTTTCCGTCAAAGCATTCCTCCCAATATGATTTCTTCGTGGAGGCATCTTGATCTCCGCAGTAAACCCACAACCTCAGGTCCTGCAGCAAACTGCCTCACGGTCGACGATCTGTCTACACACTTAGGAAAACTTGCTCTGATACCACTTGATGAAGGGGGTAAATCATAAAACACACAACAATAGAAATGGAATATAGAAAATAGAATATTTTTTTATTGATCTGGGCAACTCATTACATTATAGAAGCTCAATTACAATAAGAGGAATCAATCCTCCATAGACTGCAACACACTACAGCTACACATCACCGGGCTCTGGAATCTTCTACCTTTTGTAACCCCAAATCAGTTAGGGTTTCTATTTTCCTGCCTATTCTTGACTCTACACTTTCCCTCCTTAACACTACTACTACCCAGGGTTCCCAAAATAGTCATAAATAGCACTTTTTGGTGGCCTCTAGCTAAATTTCAAAATTTGCAACTCCCTCCAAAAGCAGGTCAACTTCTGAGAAGCATAACTTTTGATCCGAGTGTCCGATTGACGAACCGTTTTAAGCACCGAAAAGCTCGCGATGTGAACTATCATGCTAAAAATTCATAAATAGATTTTTGTCAACTTTTTGAGATGTTATGGATGTTTTAGTGCCTCATATCTCATTTTAGAAAATTTTAGGGGCTTTTCAGAAAACAAAAACTTTAATATCTTTCAGCTCACAAATGATCTTTGCCTGATTCCTTTGACAAAGGTCTTATATTTTAGTTATGAAGATTTCTGTAAGTTTTCACTTCAATCCGTGCCCAAATGCAAACTTTCCTAAAATGGCAGTTAAACTTTCCAAAACTGACAGTTTGCTATTTTTAGCAGTTTGGAAAAATTGAAAGTCCTACATCATTATTCAGGAGATTATGGAACTAGAAATACTAATTATGGAAAGAAATGAAAACAACTACAATGATTTTGAATCAACTTCTTTTTTGGGTGATGCAAGATTGCCCTTACACCATTGGATGCTCCTGCATCAAGAGGGAACTTCAAAAAATGGGGGAAAAGAGCCATCATTAACAATTTGTTCAAAGATAGTATCGGGATTCACAAGTGCATTTTTAGTTTAAGCATTCTTCTTTCTCAAAGCAGATAAGGGGAGGCCATCTAACTCATAGGCTAACTTTTAACTTAAGAGCATCATCAGGCCTTTGACCGTCACCTCCTAACTATGATTTAGAATTGGGCTGTGATGTCTCTTGCCTTCCTGAAGAACTCTGTATACTAAAACCCTGCACAGTTCTTTGTTCAGTAGTCTTTGAATTCCTCTGCTCATGAGGTGAGCCAGCATGCCCATGCCACTTCCTGATCAACCAATCTTCTATCCTTTTTATCACTGCAGCAAAATGAATTCTGACATCCACAACCTCCTTTTCTGACCTATTGATCCGGGGAAGGGGTTTTGTAATTAGAGTTTGATATTCAACATCAATCACCTTAGAGTTTTCTTCAATCTCATCTGGAATGTGAAGTGAGAAACTAAATGCCCAGATTTGACTCAGAGTGAGTCTCATATAATTTCTTCTTTGGACCTCACGATCGTCTATACAGTCTTCCCAGAAATCCTCCAGGCTAGAATGGTGTTCGTAAGAGCCAGAGACATGGAAGTTTTGGTTCACATAGTTTTTGCTATCAAAATTGGACCTCATTGTCAAAGAATGAAAATTGAATTCACCAAGAACATGTTCCACCCCTTTAGCAATATCATTTGTTTTATAAGAGTAGGAAGATAGTGTCAACGGGAAAGAGTACCCTCTTTTTCTCATACTTTGGTATTTGACATACACAGTGGACATTTGTCTACAAATCTCCAGGAAAATAATGTAGTCATTGGGATACCGAGGCAGTTTGGTTGGGGCATTTTCATAACCCCCTACCCTCAAGTAAGTGAACCTATCAAACTGAATATAGAAATTTCCAAACTCCATTATCAAAGAAGTATCTTCAAGAGAAATTCTCAATTCAGGATTTGCATCCAACTTCCTCACAACAAACATCAAGAAGGCATCATTTACACGGCGGTAATCTTTCATTCCACATTCTTTAGTGAGCTGGGGGAAATAAATATACACAGGTGTGTCTAGGGTTAAAGACCCATGTGGCCTCAATCCTGCCCATACAACCTCTTGGTTGGCTAAAATTTATATCATATATGAACACATGTGAAATGTAGAGGTCTCTTAAAATTTAACTAGTTGTTCATTCAAATGATAGCTAATAATTTCAGCCCAGTTTATGAATTTACCCTCACTGCATATTAACAAAATAAAATGGCACATCCAATTCTTGAAAGAGTTTGTATTTTCACTTCCAACTACACGGTACAACAGAGTAATAATATCTGAAATTTCATCTTTAAAATGACGTCTTCTAAGTTTTGAGGGTAATTGGGACTTACCTCTTTTTTCAGATTTTAGCCCGTTGCATGTGATAGAATTCTTGCACCAATCTTTGTTTCCCTGGAAGAACTCCATTCCCACAGCAACAGACATGTCTTCGAAATCTTCTTTCTCTAGAATTCTCAATGCTTGAGAAATGGTCACATGATCAATTTTTTCTACTACTAGCTCGTCTTTTGCTCTAATTTCCAGAGCCTCGGGGATGTACTCCTTGATGCAGAGGTAAATGCAACGGGAGCTTACAAATGGGAAGGAGGAGTCATTAACACAATCGGCATGTTAAAATCCTATCGGCTTATCATCATCATCATACTTTTTGCTAACACAGACAGCATCATCATATTTCGAAGAGGGATGAAATATCCTCCTGCTAACTACTGTTCACTTTCTTATCACCTTTCGCCTTTCGCCTGTCAGCAGCATCATGATATTCGACTACCAGCAGCATCATCACATTCGGCAGCGCAAACATCCTCCTGATGATCACTATTCACTTAGCGCCAAACTCTATCTTCATCATCATGATGTTCAGCATCATCTTCATCAGCAGGATATAAAATATCCGGTTCCCTCCAAATATCCTGATGACGACAACTTCAAGCACCTTTCCTTTGATGCTTATGTCACCCCGATATCTGACTACTCAAACAACAGCATCAGGATATGACTTATCCGGTCATATCGAAACATCCTGATGATGTTAACCAAACTTTATGCCGATGACTTACGCCGATGCCAAAACACTTAGCGACAGTAGGATAAACTTGCATAGGGTGATATTCGCAATATCCTGATGACGATGACGTCACATGCACCTGATGATGATGTCATCCGGATATAAGATCCTTATATCCTCCGCAGCATGATAATGAAATATCCGGTGATCTTTTCAATATCCTGATGATGACCTTTCCCATCCTTAGCAAAAAAAATGATTTTTCCTCCCGCATACGATAGCGATATGCGGATGATGGGTACACCCGAAAGATGATCCTGACGACGATATACACACTGAGTATATATCCAATCTATATCATCCTGATGTACTTGAAACATACAATTTCTGCCAACTTCATAACCCGATCCGAATAGCGATATACTCACAGATGATGATGCGATTCACTCCGTCTAGAAAAGCACATGCAGACCCCTGTATATCCGTCAGCTGCATGCAAACTCACAGAACCGCACAATTTCACAAAGAAAATATGATGATCGGGCCGGATCACCTTCAGATCAAAACTTAACAGTTTATCTTCCTAAACCTAGCACATGAGGATGCTAGGTTGATTTATAGCATGCTACCAACTGATCTCTCAAACAATGAAATGCAGAAAACTAAAATGCAAACTAAACTATCATACATGACCATTCCACTGATTCACAGAATCAACCAGTGGAAGGGTCGAAAGAATCCATTAACCTGTGATCAGAACATAACTCAAAACATAAACAACTGATAAAACCTGATAATGCAATTGATGAGATCTTATTCAGATGAAACACAAATGTCCTGAACAATGTTTCACAATGTCTGGACTGATCTCTAGATTTCACTCAATCACCAGTACAACATAACATAACTACTACTCTCTCTGATATGATTATGATATCAAACCCTAACCGATCTGAGTTATTTATAACAATATCCTACGAGTACTACCAACTCGATTCCCAGCGGCTGGGAGCTTCCAAGTGGCTGGGAGAGGACAGCTCAGACTACCTGATCACGAACTCTAACTACCTGCACACTCTCCTAGGCTGATCTAATACATATGCATTGGTCCAATGGACCATATTACATTATGAAGTCAAACATGCTAAAAATAGACTAATGTCCTGTCATGCGGACTATATCCTGTCTTGTAGGGGTGCTCCTGCACCACTCCTTGCACAAGCAACCACCAAGTCCGCATTCTATATAGAAATAGGAAAACCTCTAGCATGTGCTAACCCACTCTGCAAAATTTTCTTTGCGAAAGGTGACTTGTCTTCTTGCTGCAAACGGGACCAGAATTCTACTAGGTCAATGTGTCTAAGCTCAGTATCTCTCACATTGGACCAATTGCTTTCAATACCAGAGTGATGGGGAGCTCCTTGGTAGTTGAATTTCATTACCACTACTAAAATAGAGAGAAAAATAGCTAAGTACTGAAGGAGCAATGGCGTGGAGTGGAAGGAATGACAGTAGAAAACTTAGAAACATTTCCGCCACTAAGTATAAATAAGCATGCCATTATTGTGCCACGGCATGTTTTAAATGCCATGATGACGTCGCATTAACTTCACACCTTGAGAAAATGAATCTGAGATTTACTCGCCTTCCAAAAATCTTGAAAAGACATTCGCCGCACTTGTCGTACCTTCCATTAAATAATCATTGATTGTTTTGAAATCCGGTCCACAGCTTAGTTGTCACTGAGTCGTTAGGAATTGAAACTTTAGAACCACAAGTCAGAGGTTTCAAGGTTTCTAAAACCTCTGACTTACCAACTACAAAGACCAACATACGGGCTATAAGACTTAGCAAAGGGAAAGCAAAGTCGGGGAGTAGGTGGGTTCAAAAACTTGCGAACCACGCGACCAGGTTGGGAAACTCGAAAGACTTGTAACTAGGTTAAAAAACCTTGATGATCTACGAATTCAAAGGTTTTTCAAGAACAACAAAGTGAAGACAATGTCTTAAGACTTCAACAAATAATTGACAGACTCATAAATGAATTGAGGGGTAATAGATTCAACACAACTTTCAGGTAGAGTTTTCGTAGTCTTTTCCAGGTATGTCTTCCTCCTTTCTTTCTTTCTTTGTTTTTTACATTATACTTGTCTCGTGAGTGTTTATTGATTTTTCATTTTTTCCTTTTAGTTCTTAGATTGATCTATTTAGTCTAGGATTCCTGTTTGTTTTATCATCATTTTTTCCTTCGTCTAGTTCAAATTAAACCCTAGTCTAAGGCACTTCTTGAACCCCACTCTGTTGTTTGTCATTTATCTTATTTTGGACTATAGGGTTTTCGAGTTTTTGAAAGTCCTTTTCATTTCATTCTATGGATCAATTGGAGTTTTTTCTGATTTACCTCCTTTAATCGACAATTTCCCCATCTAGTTTTTATTCTGATGTGATAGCGACAAAAACTGTCATTTTTTTTCACTTCAGTTAAACCATAGTTTTCCCCCTCCAAGCATAGTTGGTACAAATTTACCGAACACACACTTGTCGTATGAGGTTTTCTAAAGTGTATGGTTGGAAAAATTCATTGACCATGCTATACCTTACAGAGCATTACCCCCATGTAGGGTCGCTAAATATTACCGACCTTACACTTTGTCTTAGTAAAACATTTTCAAAGTTTTTCCCGTTAGTTGTTTTATCTCCTATGGAAGGTTGGTGAAATTCGCCGACCGTGCATTATTTTGTATGCATTACCAACTTGCATGGTCGGTGAATTTCGCCGACCCTGCCAACACTTCAAAAGTTTTACCCCTTGCAGAATCAGTAATTTTTGCCAAACCTACAACATGCAAATTTCACTAACTTGCAAGGTCGACAAAATTTGCTGACTTTGCACAGAACTTGCATATACCTTTCCACATGCAGAGGTGCTAATTTTTAACGCAATTACATCATTTTTGCAAAAAAATCTCTAACATTGGGAAATTTTCTCATTTCAACCAATTACCTACTTTTGCTTAGTTTTTTGCCTCCATTGCGCTCTAGCCCATCAAAGCTTGTGCCATTGCTAAAATTTCCCCATCATTGTAGTTTCTAATCAAGTAAATTTTCCTAACACTGCAAAAACCCTAGATTTTGTGTTACAGTCTCTTGTGCACACATCTCAAGATCTGTGTTTCAAAGGATAGTTGTGGTTCAGATAACAGATCCCTCTCCGAGAAAGTCAAAAGCCATGAAGTATAAAAACCAAGGAGTCTTTCTGGTGACATCGGTGACATCCAATGTGGATGAAATAAAGGATATGGAGATCGGTCATGTTGATATGGCTGACTTTGTAGAAAGAACCAAACAAGAACCACTCAATCTAGCCGTGAGGTGTGTAGTGGAAAGTAATATTCAACTGGTAGTTGTCTTCCCTATAGTCGCGCACAATCCAGAGTTTGTTCTTCAAGTGGCAGCTAACTACAATAGAGATAACTAGAGTGTCACTGATTCCAATGGGAATGTAATCATGAGGTTGGATGAATAATTCTTCGATAAAGATTTCATGTGTCCTAGCATTGATACATATGTGGATATTGATTTTGAGTATGCTCAAAAGGAATATGACAAGGATCCTAAATCTGCTAAAAAGGTGATCAACAATAGATGGTTGAAGACTTCAAGGCCAAATTTGTCAAGGTGGCCTAAGAACTTTCCTTACAGTGACTTCATTGAATAGGTCAGTGATTTGATCACTTTTCTTAGTAGAGTGAGAGGGTTGCCTACATCTTCTACCTTCCATGAATGGATGTATCTATACATCAGGATCATAATGAGAAGGAAGCAACATTTATTCTAGGATTTCAAATCAGTAATGTCATTCATGAACAACTAACAAAGGTGCATAATCATTTAAGTTCTATATGACATCGTATCTTGTCTATGCTGCTGCCTCAATGAGGAAATTTCCTAGATTGACATCAGAGGGGGATAGGAGAGTAGTTCTAGTTTATCAGTGTTATCCTCAGATAACTCTTGATGGAAGTATTCATCACTTTAGAAGAGTTAATGATGCCTTTTTTTCTACTTTCTTGTGTTTATTTGATTCTTAATTGGAAAAGAAGAGGGTTTCTAACGAAGCATGGGAAAAAGTGAATAAATATGGTTGCTTATACCTTCAGTTCCCCACATTCACTTATTTGAGGGTTGGTTGCTTCATGGGGTCTCCTTACATGCTTCCAAGGTACCCCAGTGATAAGATTGTGCTGATGGAACTATGCAAACAAATCATGGCAGTGCATAGTAAACAAATGGAGTCTAAGAAACCAGGTTTTAGATTTCCTATTGAAATTGGCCGCTATTCTATTTCTACATCTCCAAAGGCTAAAGCTATAGATTCTAAAATGCAATTGGTCACAATGAAATTTTACAAGAAAAGAGCCAATTTTGATTTTAGAAGGGTAAAGGATAAAATAAAAAGAGATCTTTAACCCATGTACGTAGTGATGAAGAAGTATACAAATTTCATGGAAAAGGATGGTGGAGAAAGTTGAATGTGCCTTATTTTATTTTTCAATGTTTTCATGCTTTATGTTTTTTGTTCCAGACATATTTACATGTATTTTTCAAATATGTAATTACATGTAAAAACAAAAAAGTCCTAAATCAATTTGGACTCAGTTTTTGAATAAGTCAAAGTAGTTATCGATTTCCTATTTTTTCTCTCGGCCTCTCCCTATAGATAAAGAGGGCCTCTTTTTTAAATATTATCTTTTATCTATTGAAGCGAAGCGCTGACATTTTGAAGAGCAATTTGAGACTTTGAGCTTATTTTGCAAATTAATTTTCAATCAATATCAAGAAAGCAAGTTGGCATCCAATCTTTGTCTTGGATCAAGTTTGTGATGTTATAGAATTGTTCTTATGTCCTTTCTATTACATTATATTATATGAATGGTTGAATTATGAGTGTGGAAATCAAGTGTTTAGAAGGTGATTCAAATATGATTTTGTAGACTTTGTGCTGCGATATCATCTTTGGGATTTGTGGTTATGTTTGTGAATGAGAAGTAACTTGAAGACTTTGGGCTGCAAGTTATTGTTTGTGATCGTGTTATCTTATCTCGACGTATAGTGAAGACTTTAGGCTGCACTCTTTTATGAAATCTTTTATTTTCAATTGGCATAAGAAGCAACGAAAAACTTTGTGTTTTCATGGGTTTCTTAGTGATTAACATACGCTGGTATCATTTAGTTATTCTTTTGTGTAACTCAATTGGATATTGGCTATTAATCCTCCAAGTTAGTAATTTGTAGTTCTTTGTATATTATAAGCTTTGTGGGATTGTAATCTTGAATTGTAAAAATCTATTCTGAAATAAGAGAATAGGATGATATGGAATCACCCCAAGAATAGTTTTTAGTGTAAATAAGTCTAGTTAGTTACTGGTTGATATTAGTTAGCAATAAGAAGGGAGCCTCCCCTTTCTAAGAGGAGAGATTTAATCTCATCACACTGTGGTTGATATAACCATTTTGCCTTCAGTTAGTTGACGATAAAATATTCACCCAACATGTTTAAAACTTGAAGAATAAATTGTTTCACTGAGAAAGGAAGTTGAAAAAGTACATGCTCAATTGAATAAAAATATCAAGTTTGGAAAGAGCTCTAAAATTATGAATGATATAATAAACATTCAGAGACATCTATTCATAAAATCAAGTCTGGGCTATAATGAAGAAGTCACACAATCTTCTGCTCCTACAAAGAAGATTGAATTAGAGAAGAGAGTGCCAAATGAAGAAATCCCAATGAAGAAAGAGAGTGAGAAAATTGAAGAAATTGATTTCATCCCTATCATCTCTCAAAGAAGAAAATTTAGAAGATCAACTCCTGCAAGACAGACATTCATGAAGAGGTTTAATAATGCTTTCTCTGGTCATTGTTTTAATTGCAATCAGTATGCTCACAAAGCCATTGAATGCAGATCTAGAATGAGAAGAAGTGATTATGCAAGTAGAAATTCTTTTGCTCCTTTGTTTGATTTCAACATAATATATCATATTTGCAACAATTTTGGGCACATAGCAAAATATTGTAGAAGTGGATTGGTAAAATTGGGAACTCAAATGATTGACACTAGAAAGGAAGATGACACTCCTAAAATTCAGAAGATAGATCAAAAGAAGGAATGGAAAATCAAGAAGAACAATCATGAAGGTGAAAAATCAATGATTATCCAAGCTGCATTTCATGTACAAGGACAAGTAAACCCTTTAGTTATTGATAGTGGATGATCAAGTCACATGATAGAAGATAAGAGCAAGTTTACTAGCCTTTTTAAATGGAATGGTGGATCAGTCAAGTTTGGAGACAACACCATTGTAAGAATATGTGGTAAAGGCACAATAAGTATTTATAGAATGAATAGAACAGAAGATGTCCTATATGTAGAAGGTCTCAACCACAATCTTCTTAGTGTAATTGAAATGTGCAACAAAGGGTATAATCTCATTTTCCACGCACAAGGATGTGAAATTAGAAGAGCAAACACTGGAAAACTTGTGGAAGAAGCAAGTAGGACAGAGAATAACTTGTATAAACTTAGTGATGTCAAAGGAAGGAACTATCTTCTAGGACATACAAATGAATGTTGGTTGTGGCATAAGAGGATGGGACACATCAACATTGACAACCTTGTGAAGATCATCTCTAAACATGCAGTTAGGGACATGCCAAAGATTACAAGGCCTACAAGCACTTTTTACAAAGAATGTCAAATTGGGAAGCAGACAAGGACCAGGTACAAGACCAAGGAGTACTATTCTACTGAGCCATTGGAACTTATTCGTACAGACTTATGTCGTCCTAGTAAAACAAGAAGTCTCCAAGGTGAAAGGTATTTCATGTTGCTCATTGATGATTACTCTAGAATGACATGGGTTAATTTTTTGAAAGATAAATCAGAAGCTTTTTCAAATCTATGGTTGAGAATGAAATGAATGCTAGAATCAGATAGAGGTGGTGGGTTCACTTCAAATGAATTTAAAGAATATTGTGAAGAACATGGGATAAGGAGATAGTACTTTCCTGCAAGAACTCCTCAACAAACTGGAGTAGTTGAAAGGAAGAACATAACAGTTTAGGAAATGGCAAGAACAATGTTGAATGAAGCCAAGATACCTGATGTGTATTGGAAAGAAGTAGTCCATACTACCATTTATATTCTCAACAGAGGATAGCTAAGAGTGAACATTACTAAGACACCATATGAGCTGTGGAAGGGTAGACCTGCATCTGTCAAGTATTTCAGAATATTTGGAAGTAGATGTTATATCAGAAGAGATGAAGACAACTTGGGCAAGTTTGACTTAAGATCTAATGACAGAATTTTTCTTGGCTACTCAACTAGAAGAAATGCTTACAGATGTTACAACAAGAGACTACAGAAGATAGTTGAAAGTGCAAATGTTAGGATTAATGAAGACCTACATCACTCGACCTATGATCAAGAAGACTGCTATTCAGATGAATCATCCTGCATAGAAGAAGAAGATGAAGTTGAAGAAGAAGAAACACCCAAGGAGAATACCAAGACACCTGCAAAGTATGTTTAGAAGAATCACTATGAAAATCAAATCATTGGAAACAAGAATGAAGGAGTTATGACTAGGAGAAAACTGAGAGAACAAATATCTTGAAATGCTTCAGACAACTGAGAGGGGGGGTGAATCAGTTGTCCCAAAAACTCAGACTTCCGCACTTAAACATTAATCACTTGTCCACAATTATTATGATTAAACAATGAATGCACGAAATCATAACTTAAACATAGATGCAACATCAAACACAAGAGACACCATATTTTTACGTGGAAAAGCCCAAGGTAGGGGAAAACCACAGAGAGGATTATCTCTCAAAATAATTGCAATCTTTGAAAAATGATGTTCAGGTTTGGTCACTCCACAGGCCTAGAACATACTAGCTCACTGCCATGAAGTACAACTAGGGCTAGCAGGCTCACTGCCTCAACCCTAAACCTAGAAAGATTACAATGAGGGCTATTAAACCCTATTGGCAGCTCACTGCCAGGCTCACTGCTAGGTTCACTGCCAAGATCGCATCTTCTTCATGTCTGAGATTAATACATTGAAGTACAATAGTTCCTCTGCTCTGCCTTTCCACCTCTTTCCTTATCTTCCCATCTTCACACAAGGGCATCTTTTTTCATGACTCAATTATAGGTATTTATACACTTCATCAACCTTGGAATGATCATCAAGGTTAGCATTACAGTCATAAACCATTGGAACAATCTCCAAGGTCGGCATTACAAACATTTACAAAATAGGTCTTGACCTAATACAAAATTATGCTAAAGATTTGTAGTATAGATGCATGCGGATCACACCACGCCTTAGCTTGGACTCAAACACAATCTTCCATGCCACAACACACTTCCATAATCTTCAAGGGATCTCTGCAATCACTAGAATTAACCAAGTCAGCTAAGACTAGTTACACACTACGCTATCTTGGAATAATCTTCAAACATGATCTCAATTCCTTAATGAGAACGAATGTAAAGTTAGGAACATGATCAAGAGGTATCCACAAGCACGTTGAAAACACCAGGAGCAACCGCACAAACTCAAACCACTTTATTCATGAGATTCTTCACACCGGAGCACATTAACTTCACTATCTTCAACTGTCATAAAAGAAAGATAGCTTACAGACCACTAAAACATGAACCATTGCAATTGCAGGCACTTATCATCATCCCAAAATTCCCTCTAGAACCACAGAGAAAAACACTTTAATGTGAAGCAAAATACTTTCTCTCAGGCACCAGTGAATAATCAGAAAAAGCAGGTTTTACTTTGGTGAATGTAACTCACTCAAATCTTCATACCGGAGGCTCAAACTTAGGATTAAGCATCTTCAACCATGCTTCTAAATAACTTCCAACCCACAGACAAAGATCTTTAGTCAGCAAGAAATGTGGAGCAATCTTCTGGACTATTCTTTAGCATGCAACTTACTGTCTTCACTGTGATTCACTATTTACCTTTCTGATTCTTTTGGAGGGGATAATTTTCTCAATATCCTCAACATATAAAGATTCTAAACAAATAACAAAATAGGATACAGTTGACACCGCACCAAGGATTTCAACAACTTTCTAGTTGGCAACAGGAATACTCAAGATATTTACAAATTACTGATCTGTCGGCTGAATCCATGCTTGATTTGTGATGTGTATAAAAAACATAGGTATTGAAGTCATCAATCATGTCGGCCAACAATGTATGATCCCTTAAATAGCTTGATCAACATCAATTACTCATCCCGATTGAAGTCTGATACTCTGTCGGTCAGTTCTTCCTTAGTCTGCTCTACCTGTGTGGGACCCAATACTCAGATGCTCATATCTTTTCTATGTTTTATCATCAGAGGCTAAATCTCTAGAATATAGTAGTCATGATACTCCTCTTGACTTGTCCAAGTCTGCAACTTTCTGGGTTACACCATCTGAGAGATCCGGACCTGATTGTCAGACCTTGTTGCATGCTCTGTTCTTGTTCACCAGACCAAAACAATCTTCAATCCGACTTTCGGTATAGGCATACTATGTGTTGTGGATGTGTGGGATAGACTTTGTTGCCATCAATGAAAACACTCATGAAGCCACACAGTGTCTCTTGCCAACAATCTCCCCCTTTGGCATTGATGGCAACACTTAGTGAAAAATCACTGTCACAGCAAACTCCCCCTTGGCTGATGCTCTGTCTTATACACTATTTTATCAGAGTTCTCCCTTAGCTGGATTCTACATTTTTCACTACTCCTCACTCCCCCTTTGACATCAATGGCAAAGGGTGGAATCTACACACCAAAATTTGCAAAAATTAACCTATACATAGCCGCATAAATATGTATATACATGTTATACTTACATATACTTCAGTATATCTGCAAAAGTGGCCTTCAACTGTGCAAACTCTGTGGCCCATCTCTGCTTCATCCTGTCTAAAATGGAGATGTGACCACTCAACAAAAATGCATATGCTTCTGCCCTTCTTAAGTCTGTCAGATCACTAGTCCGGGCTATGGTCTGAGCATCTGGTAAGGCTTCATGCATTGCCTCTAACTTAGGGATAATTATCCCTCTAAGTTCACTCATCCTGTTTATTATATTCTTCTTTTCTTTGTCCAGCCTCTTTATTTCATTTATAATGACAATAGCCTGGCATTCTTGATTCATTATGGATGTAGTGAGGGGATCAAAATTCTGAGATAAACTTGATAGTTTACCTTCTTGTTCTTTCACCTTCTTTTCAATATCCTCTGTCACTTTAGACCAAGATAGACAAAATTTGTACATGTCCCCACCATCTTTAAGAGCATTTTCAAGGCTCTTTATCCCAATATCTAGGGTCCTCCTATCATTAGCAATGAGTCCTTGTACTTCAGTGAACCTTTTTTCCAAAAACTCTTTCTAGACCTTTTCTTCTGTCGATTTCTCTAAAGAATCAAAATGAGTGCTAACAGAGTTTACCAGAGATTTCAAGTTACCAGATGGAGAGGCCAAAGGATCCTTTTGAAAGGATGGCATGATCTTCTCCTGCATCCCAGATGCAATCTCTAATAGCTCACAGTCTTCCATGTGAGATTTTAGAAGTTTTTCTTTTGCTTTAGCTTGGGCAAAAGAAGCTATTTTCATTGTCTGGACCAGAGAGAGGGAATCAAAATTTAGTGGTCCTTGGAATAGTTCCGGTTCATCTATCTCCATCATTTCTTTGTTCAAGAAGGTCTTTACTACCTCTACAGTGTCTCTTGCCGGTGACTGAGTTTTCTTTTCTTTTGGGATCTCAGAACTGTCATCAGAGATCTTCTCTATTTGTTCTTCTTCTTTTCCCATTACCTCCTCTTCTTGAATCATTTTCTCCTCTTTTCTTCCTTCTCCTTCAATTCCTGGATCTGGAATGTCTACAGTGGGATCCAGAGGAGAGATGTTAACTGCTTCATGAACTTCCTCTTCCAGAACAGAGGAATCCAAGTCCTTAGACTTCTCTTCATCTACCTCTTTTGACACTTCTACATTTTTGTCAGTAGATTCTTCATTTGATGCATTTAATCCTTCAACATCCATGGTAGAAGGTCCTTCATCTATTTCCTCTATAATAGGAAGATTGAATCTTTTGAAGGCTTTCCGAAGAATGTCTTCTGTTTCTCTTACTACTTGATCAGTTTCTCCAAGCATAAGTTTATTCATTCTTTCTTTGCTCTGGAATTTATCCTTACAGTCCTTAAAGATCATGTTCATTTGCTTTGGAGTAATAGAAGGATAGAGCTGGATTGCAATTTGTTCTTGGATCTCCAAGTCTTTTGCCTTTGTATTCTCTTTTCTAAGTTCAAGTACCTTCTCTAGACTTTTGGGAATTAATGAAATAATTTCAATGAATGCTTTATTATAAATATTTAGATACTAGACTGTAGCTTCTTCCAAGATCCTCTTGTTAGTATCACTATATTCATCATAGAATTCTGTGACTGGTTGTAGGTTCCCATCCACAGTGACTGCCTTGATGATATCATCAATGGAAAGAGTGGGCTTTTCAACAAATTCTTCTGCCTCTTCTTCTTTGTTTTTACCAGTAGAGGATTCCCTGGATGTTTTCTTCTTCTTCTTCATTTTCTTAATTTCCTCATCAGATTCTGTTTCTTCATCATTCTTGTGACTTGTGTAAGACCTTGTGGCTTTTGTTTTCATTCTCTTTTCTCCCTTTCCGGATGTCTTGACTTCCGGTTTGGTGGCTCTTGAGCTCTTAGGAGTGGCAGGTGCAGAGCTCTTGGAGGATCTAGTCCGGGAGGAGGCTTGTACTTGAACACTTCCTTTTTCTGCTTCTTGTTTCTCTTTCTCAGCTCTTTCTATTTTCTCTCTATTTGCATCAACTGCCTCTTTTGATATGCCATATCTTTTGTCAATTTCATCTACTTCCCTTCTAACTTTCCTTTTTATCTCTGGTTGTCTCAGCTCAACATGTATCTTTACACTTAATTCTTGAAAGGTTCCAAACCTTTCTGCCTTAGGGTCCTTTGGCTAGCTCAATAGGTGTTGAATGTGTAGCTCCAAGATTTTCTCATCTACTTCGTAACCCATTGGCATTGTCCACACTGTTCTGGGCTAAACTGCCTCCATTAGGCATTTATCAGTGTCAATCATGAACACTATATCCTTGTATTTTTCAACTATGGATTGAGGAATTCTTTCTCTAGCTTGCATCATGCTCTGAAAGTTCTTGAAATAACCCCAGAGAGCTGTGTTTTGGGCTTGAGCATCACCAAGTCCATACATATAGTCTCTGATCTGTATGGCAACCGGTCTGTCATTTTGCCATACCCAACCACTTGATCCGGGTAGCTCATTCATATAGTAAAAGAATAGACATAGTATTAGACAACCGTATTTGAAGGAATTCTTCTTATCCTTTTTGATCTTTTGCAAGTTTTCTAATAGTTGATTCAGGAGAAGGTCGCATAGATCATAATCTGTATTTTTCCTTAACATCTGATATGATGTATATATTGCAGTCCTAGACATAGAGTTCTCCCTGCTAGAATGATAGATCTTATATCCAATTATCATTGAAGCAAATTTGACATTTGAATTTGTGATGTCATCAATTGTCATTGCTCTTTTTTCAAACTTAGATCCAGTGGCTTCAGTTACTATTTAGTTCTTGATAGATTTTAATGCAAGTAGCCCACCGGATGAATGCAGTCTAGTTACTACCCTAATAGCATCTTTTGTTATCTTTAAGGGCTTCATTAACCACATGAAATTGTCATGTATTCTTCTAAGAACATACCGGACCCAATCATCTTCTGCAAAATAGGGAAAGTGGATGCAGTGTCCAAAGTGCTTATCCTGGAGGGCCTTAGATTGAGGTTTGAGTTTAAAAATTTCATCTATTAACTATTTATGATAGATGTCCATCAACTTAGATTCACCAAATTCCTCAATGTTGGCATGGATGTAGACCCTAATATCTTCTACGTGCAATACCCCATGCAAAATGCTGGAAAAAGTGCCTAAAGGATCAACTTATAGGGATTTCTAGGGGTGTTTCTTGAATTTTGGGCGCGGCCTATCAGTGATCTTAACAACCATTGGAGTAGCCATTTTTGTAAAAGATTCAGAGAGAGATATTTAGAATGGAAGTACCTTTTTACGCTTTAGGGTTCAAAATAAGAGCCAGAACAAATCGCTGGTTGAATTAGATTTTGCAGCTAATCTTTAAGAGAGTTGTAGAAACTTGATGCAGAGATCTTCCTTTCTTCTTCTTGAATGCAAATATGCAAATGATGAGTGAAAAGAACCCTTTTATTCTTTCGCAAACCCTAATTTCCTTTTGCAATAAATGCACAACTTAAGTTATCCGGTTGCCTTGTTTTGAGAGATATCTTTTCGAATCACTGTGTTACACTTAGAATCATTTTCAGTGATAATTGACAATGTATCTTCTTTCCTCCAATCATACCATGGATCCACAGATCAAGATATTTCAATTTTGAATCATACTGGATCTGTCTATGAAAATCTTGCTTTATCAGATGGCTATCAAACCAAATCAATTTTGGATGATTAAACTCTTACAAAACTCCATGCGGATCTTTCATATTTTTACCGAGGGTTATTTGGATATTTTTCTGTGAACCCTTTAATCTGCAACATTCCATGTGCCAAATTTAGGCACCAATTGACTGGCTGGGGGAATTTATTTTTCTTTGTGACTCCCCCCGAGCCAGAGCTCATCTATTTAATTTCTGGAAAGAATATTAGCATCAGATTCTGATGCGGATCCATCCCCAACATTTTCTATACTCTTCTTCACCCAAATCTTGCTCATCTCCCTTTGAACTTCATCCGCATTCACTTTTCCTTTTCCCTTATCTTGTTTTTGATTATGATGCACCTGACCCTTTTTATCCTAATTTTTACTTTTGCAGAATTTGGCAATATGACCGGATCTATTGCAATTGTAACAAACAACATTTCTTTCCATATTTGACTGATATCCTCTTGATTTGCATTGATTAGCTATATGTCCCATTCTATTGCATGCAAAGCATCTACCATTGAATGAATTGTTTATTTGCATATTTCTGCAGTCATGAGATTTGTGACCATACCTTTTGCAGTTGAAACATTGTCTGGAGAAGGATGGATTGGTCTGATTCATTCTCCTTCTGCACTAAGTTGCTTTATGACTGAAGTTGTTGCAATTGAAGCAGTATCCATTGAAGGATGGATATCTTTGAGCATTTGGTTGCCTTACCGGAGGTCTTTTAGGTCTGTTTCTATGATTTTCTGATCCAAAGTTCTTCTGACCAGATCCAGAGCTTTCACCTTTCTCATATCCCAGGCCATGCTTGTCATCTACCCTCTTTTGGCTTTCAAGGAGAACTTCAAGTTGAGCTGAGCTTATCTTGAATTTCTCTTTGTATTCATTTGCTATTTGCAGATCTTGTTTGAGAGTGTCTATCTGATTCTCAAGTTGTTCTTCATTATCTCTAGCTTCTTCAAGATCAGATTCAAGATACCTGATTATTCTGTCCATTTTGTGGCAGTCCTCTGTCTTCTCCTTGAGGGATTGTTTTAGATTATCTTCAATTTTCCTTTTTTCTTCAATTTCTTGGGTAAATCTCATAACCCCTGATTCCATCTCATGCCTTACCATAATGAGTTCTTGTTGTGTGGTTACACAACACGCCCCATTTTGACTTGGCAAAACAGGGACCCAACTTTTGTTTTGGCTTGTGTTGTCTGTTTCTGGCGGTTTTGGTAAAAGTTAAGTCAGGTGCATCATCATCATGAAGGTCAGGATGAGGTAGGTCATCATCATGAGGTTAGTTTGTCAAATTTCATATTTTGTTTCTATAACTTCATGGTTAGAAAGAGCTTGAAATTCCATGCAAGTTTGCCTTTTGCATCACTTGAAAATTCGTCCATATGAGGGAGTTGTGAGCAGTCAAAGTTTTGGTCAAACCTGATAATTGCTATATGAACATCATCATCATGATATTTGGAAAGCTCCCCGATAATATCCTGAGGTCGAAACATCCGGACGTCAAGTTTAAGTCGTAGTATCCTTTCCCGTCAGGCGGTCTTTTGTGTCGCCAAAGGTCATCATCATGATCTTACTCTATCGCCTGATAAAAATCATGCAGTCCCGAAACATCCGGACGTCAATCTTAAGTGCTAGTGTGTTTTACCCGTCGAGTAACCTTAGAAACATTGCGAGCATCATCATGATATTCCAAAATCACCCGATATTATAATATCATGCTGATATTATAATATCACCTTACTTAGAGAAATCTGCCATCTGCATAATTTGCGCGCGCACGACCAAGTCTTGGTGATCAACATCATCATGATATTTCAGGACCCGACATTTCCTAATATCCTCCTGACCTCCTATTGCGTGATCATGATGATCACCTTATCTTTCGAAGCGGAGGGTGATTTTCATTTCTTAAGTCATGTTGAACAAGATCATCATGATCTTGTTCGTCTCTCCCAACAGTTCGTAATATCCTCCTGCCGAGAAGTATAAACTTTTGCGAATATGATGATGACGATGACGTCACCATCACCTTTCTCCTTCGGCAGGATATTTTCCAGGGTATGATCCTGTTCGCCAATATGATGATGACGATGACGTCATCTTCGAAGATTAACACAAGCCCCGGATATCCTGATGACGTCATCAGGACTTTTAGCAGGATCATATTTTAGATCACCCAGTGTGAATATGATGATGATGATGTTCATCATCCTGATCTTTGGAGCGAATCGCCTTAGCCGAAAAAGGGGTCATACTGCTTTCATGACCTGATCATCTTCCTTAGAGGGAACCCGATATTCCATTTACCTCCTGATTTTAACGAAACATGACGATGACGTCATCCCTTTGCATTTTATTGAAGCCTGATGATGACGATGACGTCATCATGATTTTTCCTCAGCGGCAGGATCATTTCCAAGTCCTCCTGTTTGTCTTCATCATGATGATGATGACGATGTCTTTCTTTCCCGAATGTGCAAGAACAAAACATCCTGATGTACTTTCCATCAGAGCATTAGGAAAGGAGGATCATCATATTTTGTGATATCCTGCGGCCACTTTGAGGATATATAGTTGGTCATCATCATGATTTTTGGCGTCGGTATAACTGTTGCCGTCGGCCTAAGGTAAAATTGTCACCCTGATCATATGTAGTCACGCCGATGCAAGTATGATGATGATGCAAGGCCGGTTTCTAAGGATGGTTGAAAGGCGATTATTTCTTTGTATATATTGGGGTCATCATCATCATATTTTGAACCCGATATACAAGAAAATGGGCAAAAACATGAAGCGATAGAAATTTGAAAGCCCGACTACCTGATTTTGGTCAACGAGGGTTGACCTGGTTGTTTTCATGTTGTTTATGCATTTAGTGCATATTTTTCACAGGTAGAGCTTGATTGCCTGTAGCTGCACATGGGGAGGTATGTTTAATAAAAGTGTTTACTTCCTGTTGTTTATCATGATGATGATGAACCTAATGTTTGTCTGTTTACTTGCAGGAAATCATCATGATGCTGCTGAGGCTGAACATTGAAGTCATGATGCTGCTGAGGCTGAACATTGAAGTCATGATGCTGCTGAAGCTGAACGTTGGAATCATGATGATGCTGCTGAGGCTGAGCATTACAAAGTTGCGCATGGAGTCAACGTGAGCCAGAAATGAGGAGGATATTGTCAAATATGCTGTTCGCCAGCTGGAGGCCGAATCAAGTTGAAGATGCTAGAATATTCTGTGCCAGCTGTACATTTGCTAACTGACGAAGCATGTGCTTTTCATCTGGGCCGTTGTTTGTTATGGGAGGATCCTGATCCTTGGATCATTGTAACCGTTTTCTGGCAGTTGTTCTATATAACATCCAGGGTTTGTCATTTTAAAGCAGGAGGAATACATTAGAATACACAGACGCATCTGGCGCAAAGAGTCAATTACTGTAGAATAAGTTAGGAGATCGGATTACTGAGACTAATGAGGATAGAATTGTTGAAATGTCAAGGTTCTTTCTTCAGATCACTGTAAATGTACCTGTTCTTGAGCATACTGAATGAATATGAAGTTCCAGATTACATCCTGATTGTAAATTTTACGTAATCTTCTGTTGATTTCTGGATATGTACTGGTGAATGCTGTGTTCAACTAGAAGCGCTTTCATTTCATTACATGTTGTTGTCAACTTTCCTTTGAAGCTTTGCACTAGATCATGCGGATTTGTGGAATGTCCTGGTGAAGTATGATTTCTAGTTTTCCTTCTTTTCATTGCAAGTATGGGATCTTGTATGTGAATCAGTGATCTAAGTCCAGTAATTTTAGGAATCTCACTCTCTAACCCTTTTCTTTTTTTCAATTTCATTAATTCATCACCATAACTGCAAAATCATGATAAATAACAAGCAGAAACAGTGAAATATGTTGAAATCTCGTAGGTAACTGAAGATCCTTAGCATATTTGGTTAAATGCATGTAGTATTGAAAATATCATGCAAAGAATCATAAATAATGGTAGAAATCATGCAAATATCAGCCTGTATGCACATTATTTGACTAAATTTACAGTGCAGAGGTAGAATTGTTGGAGACTTAATGCAGAGCGAACATCCAGAGCAGGATATTTGAAGATGATGATGATGAACAGTGCAGAAACACGTAAGGCCCCTGAATGGAAAACAGCAACACACATCAACCACTGAGTAACGTCAGTAGATTAAGACCTAATCAACGGAGACTTGGGATCATGAATTCTTTGAATTCATCGTATCTTTCAAGATGAGTAAGGGTTGTTGTGTAACTTTTATTCTATGTTTGCGAATGACTAACATCATGACCAACAGTTCTTTTGATAGCTTCTCACATAGCTTGTTTTTCTCATTTAGATCTTCATTAGTATCATTGGCTTCACTCTGACTTGCTAATTTTTGAAGTAGTTCCTTTCTCTTTTTCACAGAGATACTCAGTTTTTCTTTTAGCTCATTTATGAAATCATCAGCTTGTTTGAGTCTTTCTCTCAAGTTATTGACTTCAGTGTGAGATTGTTCAAGATCATCTAGGGTAGACTGAAGTTGTTCCTTGAGATTCCCATTGAGATTCCCAGATCTTCCTCAAGCTCTTAGGCTCTATTTAGAGGAACTTAGCTCTGATACCAATTGTTGGAAACAAGGCAGATAACTGAGAGGGAGGTGAATTAGTTATCTCTGTTATCTTAACTTTCTTCTCTTCTTTTATAATTTGTGCAGCATCAAAACATATAAGCATTTATAAACATGAGAATAGAAATAAAATTAACACACATAACACAAGGATTTTGACATGGAAAACCCTATTAAGGGAAAAACCACGGGGTGACTAACCCAAGATTGTATTCTCTATTAAAAGAATAAGAAGTATAAAATGGTACTTGCCAATTAGGGCTCACTGCCTGAGCACACTGCTCACAAGAGGCACATTGCCTACAAGAGACTCACTGTCTACAGAACTTACAGAAGGTAACTAGGTGTTTGAACTAATGAGAGGCATCTACAAATGCTAGAGTTCAGTTCTGGTTAGGCACAATACACTGATCTGATGCACTTCATTCTTCCTCTACTCTAGTGCTGCTACTCTGTCACATACCGGATTTGTATTGTTGCTTCCTCTCTTATCTTTTCCTTTATCTGCACTTTATTTTATCATATCTGTACACACACACACACCTTCATCTGATATATATATCCACACCAAGGATTTCAACAACTTTCTAGTCGGCAACCGAAATACTGAAGATATTTACAAATTACTGATCTGTCGGCTGAATCCATGCTTGATTTGTGATGCGTATCAAAAACATAGGCATTGAAGACATCAATCATGTTGGACAACAATGTATGATCCCTAAAATAGCTTGATCAACAATAATTTCTCATCCGGATTGAAGTCTGATACTCTGTCGGTTAGTTCTTCCTTAGTCTGCTCTGCCTGTCTGGGACCCAATACTCAGATGCTCATATCTTTTCCATGTTTTATCACCGGAGGCTAAATCTCTGGAATATAGTAGTCATGATACTCCTCTTGACTTGTCCAAGTCTACAACTTTCTAGGTTACACCATCTGAGAGATCTGGACCTGACTGTTGGACCTTGTTGCATGCTCTGTTCTTATTCACCGAACCAAAACAATCTTCAATCTAACTTTCAGTATAGGCATACTATGTGTTGTAGATGTGTGGGATAGAATTTGTTGCCACCAATGACAACACTCATGAAGCCATATAGTGTCTCTTGCCAACAGCTACTTGTGTTGCAACCAATCGCCGATTGTGAGGCATTTGTCACCTTGTAACCTGATCGCCGAACTTGAGGTAGTTTACACTTGATCCTAGAAAGAATACTGCCTAGGAGAGTTGTTGTTGTTGGAACAATGGCTGGAAGAATGGATGAGATGATGGAAATGATGAAAACAATGCGAATTCGATTGGATGCTATTGAGGAAGATAGGCATAGAGGATTGACACCGAGACCTAATGTTGAAAGTGATGATGAAGAGGAATTTCAATTGGTTGAACAAGTTGGCAAAACTGTAGGAGGTGGTGAAGAAGAAGAATTAGATCAAGTTAAAATGTTGTGAGCTATTTCAAAGATTGAAAAGAGACCTAGAGTTTATGTGCCAAACTATACTGGTAATTTGAACCCTAAAGAATTGATTGACTGGATAAATGGCATGGAATAATACTTTGAATATGAAGAGATTGAAGATCCGGAGAAGGTGAAATTTGCAAAGACAAAGTTGAAAGGATATGCTGCTATATGGTGGAAGGAAGTTCAGTTGGATAGAAATAGAAGAGGAAAATAAAAGAGTACAAAATGGGATAGGATGGTGATAAAATTGAAGAATCAGTTTATACCTACTGACTATGAGTTGGAACCGTTGAAAAGATTGCAAAACCTGAGACAACAGGAGAAATCTGTGAAGGAGTACACTGAAGAATTTCATAAGATGATTATAAGAAAATGACATAGTGAAGCAAGCAAGGAGAAAGTGGCTAGATACATCAATGGAATGAGATTGAACATTTAAGAAGAACTAAGCTTGGTAAGGATGACATCTTTGGAAGAAGCATATCAGTTTGCCCTAAAAGTTGAAGAGAGGCTAAATAAAAGGCATGATCAGAGACAAAGAGGTAGAGGAGGTAAATTTTAGAGAGGTAGAACATTTTCTAGATATGAGAGATCATTTGTGAAGAAGAACAAGCCTGCCAACACATTCAAGAAGGAGGACAGAGATTGCAGTACCTACCGGAGAAATGACAGGAATTTTCATCACAGAGGTAATTATAATTCATATCGGAATGAAGGATATAGAAGTGAGGGAAGAGGATTTGATAAGAGAGCATTAAGAGGGACTTGTTTCAAGTGTGGAGGTGAAGGACATAGAGCATTTGAATGTAATCAGGGCAGTACAAGCAAGAGGACAGAGAATAGTGGAAGAGCAACCTATGTTGAAGAAGAACCTGTTGGATCACCTAGTTCAGTTGGTAAACCAGAGAAAGGAGAATCATTGGTGATGAGGAGAGCATTATTTCAAGTAGAGACAATTGAAGAACTATCATAGAGGAAAAGTTTGTTCAGAACCAGATGCAAATCAAGAGGTAAATGTTGTAAAGTTGTTATTGATAGTGGTAGTTCAGATAACCTAGTTTCAGAAGAGATGGCACGACTAAGTTGAAGTTGGAAAGATTGAAACACCCTAATGTTGGCAAGAGACACATTGAAGCTTCATGATTGTTGTCATTGATGGCAACAAAGATCATCCCACACATCTGCAGGATATGGTGTGTCTCTACCGAAAGTCAGATTGAAGAGATTTCAGGTCCGGTAAGCAAGAATAGAGCATGCAGAAGGTCTGACAGTCAGGTTCGGATCTGTTAGAGGAAGTATCCTTGGAAAGTGCAGACTTGGGGAAGTCAAGAGGAGTATCTTGACTGATAGATTCCAGGGTTTGAGCCTCCGGGGTTGAAAGAGTGAAGAGACATAAGCTTCTAAGTACTGGGGTCCGGTTTGGTAGAACAGACAGAGGAAGAACTGACAGGTAGAGCATCAGAAGTTATTTCGGATATGATAAAGATTCCTAAGGTATCATTCATGATTGGCTAACTTATTAGACAACTTCTATAAGTTTCTTTTTGATCTGCATCACTTGGGAAGCAAGGATTCAACCGACAGACTAAAGTTTGGGAAATATTGACTATTTCGGATGCCGACTAGAAAGATGATGAAATCCTTTGTGCGGATATATATACCATATGGATTTCGATAAGGAAAGATATAATTTTAGAAAAAGAGTGTGGTATGCGAAGAAAAGGAGAAGATTAGAGTGAAAGCAATAAGGAAGGTCCGATATGTGAAAGGACAGCAGAACAAAAGAAGAAGAAGGATGAAGTGCAGCAGATCAGTTTATTGAGCCTAACTGGAACTGAACTCCAGCATGTGTGGATGCTTCACATTAGTTCAAGTATCTTATTATTCTTGTTACAACTTATAGACAGTGAGTCTCTTGTGAGCAGTGTGCTCGGGCAGTGAGCCCTAATTGGCAAGTGCCATTTTGTATTTCTATTCTTCTAATAGAGAATACAATCTTGGGTTAATCACCCCGTAGTTTTCTCCCTTAACAGGGTTTCCACGTCAAAAATATTGTGTCATGTGTATTTCCATTTCATGGTTATGTTTTCTTATTTGAATTGATGCTGCATTAATTATTAAGAAAGTTTAGAAAGCTAAAATAATTAAGATAACTGATTCACCCCCCCTCTCAGTTATCAATAATTGGTATCAGAGCCAAGTTCCTCTCAACAGAGCCTAACAGCTTGAGGAAGACCTGGGAATTCAAATGGATGCGTATGGTATGAAGGAGCAACGTAAGTCTGCCCTAGATGATCTTGAGCAGTCAAATTCTGAAATCAATGAATTGAAGGAAAGACTCAAATAGGCTAATGATTTCATAAATGAATTAAAAGAGAAACTGAGTCTCTCTATGAAAAAGAGAAAGGAGCTACTTCAGCAACTGGCAAGACAAGGTGAAGCCAATGATACAAATGGAGATATGAAGGAGAAAACCAAGTTATGTGAAAAGTTATCAAAAGAAATCATTATGGTAAGACATGAAATGGAATCAAGAGTTATGAAGTTTACCCAAGAGATTGAAGAGAAAAGAAAAACTGAAGATGATCTAAGACAATCTCTCAAGGAAAAATCAGAAGATTGCCACAAAATGGATAGAATTATTAGACATCTTGAATCTGATCTTGAAGATGCTAAAGGTAATGAAGAAAAACTTGAGGATCAAATTGTCTCTCTTAAAAGGGATCTTCAAACAACAAATGAATATAAAGAGAAATTCAAGATAAGTTCTGCTCAACTTGAAGTTCTTCTTAAAAGTCAAAAGAGGGTAGATGACAAGTGTGGTTTGGGATATGAGAAAGGAGAAAGCTCTGGATCCAGTCAGAAGAATTTTGGATTAGAAAATCCAAGGAACAGGCCTAGAAGATCTCTAGTAAGGCAGCCTAATGCTCAAAGATATCCATCCTTCAATGGATACTGCCACAACTGCAATAACTTTGGTCATAGAGCTAATCAGTGCAAAAAGAGAATGAATCAGACTAATACATCCTTCTCCGGACAATGTTTCAACTGTAAAAGGTATGGCCACAAATCTCATGAATGCAGAAATATGCAAATGAACAATTCATTCAATGGTAGATGCTTTGCATGCAATAGAATGGGTCACATGGCTAATCAATGCAGATCAAGAGGATATCAATCAAATATGAAAAGAAATATTGTTTGCCAAATTCTGTAGAAGCAAGAATCAGGACAAAAGAGGTCTGACACATCATAATCAGAATCAAGACAAGGGAAAATAAAAAGTGAACGCGGATGAAGTTCAAAGTGAGATGAACAATATTTGGGTGAAGAAAAGTACAGAGAATGTAGGGGATGGATCCACACCAGACTCTGGTGCTGATATCCCTTTTGGAAACTAAAAAGTGAGCTCTAGCTCAGGGGGAGTCACAAGGAAAAACATTATCCCCTAGCCAGTCAATTGGTGCCGAAATTGGCACAAGGAAAATTGTGGATTAAAGGGCTCTCAGAGAAACATCCAAGTAAATTGTGATTAAGATATGAAAGATCTGCAAGAAGTTTTAAATAGGTAGAGGACTAATCCGGTTCCTCAGTCATCCGGTGAGAAGTAGGTTTCTCACCGTTAAACCTGACATGATTCAAACTATGGAATCTTGATCTATGGATAGATCAAATGATTAGTGAAAGGAAGATAGATTATCACTATTCTCCAAGAATAACTCTAAAGTTTGTCTCAGTGATCCAGAAAAGTTATGTCTCTGAATAAGATAAACAAGGCAGACTGGAATGAATTAGGTTGCGCATTTATTACAGGGTGAAAATTAGGGCTTTCCCAGAAATAAAAGAGTTCATTCGTTCGTCATTTGCACATTTGCACTCAAGAAGAAAAGAAAAAGGAGCTCTGCATCAAATTGTCTCAACTCTCAAAGATCAGCCATTGAAATCGTTTGAAGATTTGAGTGTAAAGATTCATGTGGAACTTAGACAACCGGAGACAAAAAGGAAAGTGAGAAGGGAAGTTGAAGAAGTTGCTAAGAGATTTGGAATATCCAAGGAGGCACTTGATGCAAATAGAGAAAAGATGGAAAGGGCAGAGAAAGAGAAGAAAGAAGCAGAAAAGGAAAGTGATCAGGTAAAAGCTCCCTCCCGGACCAGATCCTCTAAAAGGGCTGCACCTACCTCTGATAAAAGCTCAAAGGCATCAAAACCGGAAGTCTAGACATCCGGAAAAGGAGAAAAAAGAACAAAGAAAAAGGCAACAAGGTCCTATGTTAGCCAGAAGGATGATGAAGAAACTGAATCAGATGAGGAGGTAAAGAAACTGAAGAAGAAGAAGAAATCTTCCAGTGAACCCTCTACCGGTGAAGACAAGGAAGAGATGGCAGAAGAATTCATTGAAAGGCCCACTCTATCCTTAGATGATGTAGTTAAAGCAGTCACTATGTATGGGAACCTGCAACCAATAACATAATTCTATGATGCATACAATGAAGCAGATAAAAAGATTCTGGAGGAAGCCATAGTTAAGTATTTGAATGTATATAATAAAGCTTTTATTGAAATCATATCTCTCATTCCCACAAGCCTAGAGAACGAATTAGAGATAAGAAAGAATAATGCTAGGGCAAAGGATCTTGAGATCTGGGAACAGATAGCCATTCAACTCTTTCCTTCAATCACTCCGAAGCAAATGAATATGATCTTCAAAGATTGCAAGGATGAGTTCCAGAGCAAAGCTAGAATGAATCAGCTTATGCTCGGTGAAACTAACAAAATAGCCAAAGAGATAGAAGAGATCCTCTGAAATGCATACAAAAAATTCAACATTCCAATTGTAGAGGACATAAGTGATAAGCCCTCTGCCATGGGCGACAAGGAAGAAACCACTAAGACAGAAGTAGAAGAGGTTAAGAAGACAGGTGAAGAAAAAGGTAAGGACTTAGATTCCTCTGCTCTGGAAGAGGAAGTCCAAGGAGAAGTAAACCCGGATTCTCCTGCAGTCTCTGGATCTAAAGGAGAAGTAAGAACAAAGGAGAAGGGAGAAAAAGTGAAGGGAAAGGAAGAAGGTCAAACAGAAAAGACCACAGATGATAGTACTAAGGCTGCAGAAGGGGAGAAAGTTCTGTCTCCAGCAAGAGACACAGCAGAAGCAGTCAAGGATTTCTTGACCAAAGAGATGATGGAATTTGATGAACCAGAGTTGCTTTAAGGTCCATTCAATTTTGATTCCCTCTCTCCGATGCAAACCATGAAGCTAGCATCCTTCACCCAAGCAAAGGCAAAAGAAAAAATTTTGAAGTCTCACTTGGTAGACTGTGAGCTCATAGAAGCTGCATCCGGTGTCTTAGAGAAGATTATGCCTTCCTTCCAAAAGGACTCTTCAGCCTCCACATCCGGTAATCTCAAAACTCTTGTTAATTCTGTTAACACTCACTTTGAGTCATTGGAAAAGTCAGCTGAGGCAAAGGTTCGGAAAGAGTTTTTGGATAAGAGATTCTCGGAGTTACAAGGCACAATAGCAAATGATAGGAGAGTTTTGGATATTGGAATAAAGAGCTTGGAAAATGCTCTCAAGGATGGCAGAGATTTCTACAAATTTTGTTTATCCTGGCCTAAAGTGACCAAGGATATTGAGAAGAAAGTAAAGGAACAAGAGGATAAACTATTAAACCTCTCATAGAATTTTGATCCTCTCACTCTATCCATAGTAAATCGGGAATGTCAAATTATTGTAGTCATGAATGAGATTAAGAAACTTGAAAAGGAGAGGAAGAACATAATAAACAGGATGAGCGAGCTTAGAGGGGTGATTATTCCCAAATTAGAGACCATACATGAGGCCCTAACAGATGCTCAAACCATAGCCCGGATCAGATAGATCTCAAGAGGGCAAAAGCTTTTGCATTCCTACTGAGTGGTCATATCTCAAATTTGGATAGGATAAAGCAGAGTTGGGCGACACAAGTTGTACAACTGAAGACAACCTTTGCAGACATATTACAGTATATGTAAGTAAAACCTATCTATATACTTATGCGGCTAAGTATAGTTGAATTTTTGGGCAATTTTGGTGTGCGGACCCTACCCTTTGCCATTGATGTCAAAGGGGGAGTGAGGAACAGTGAAAAATGTAGAATCTAGCTAAGGGGGAGCTTCGGTAAAGTGTACATTAGAAGAAAGCATCAACAAAGGGGGAGTATAGTATAACACTTAGTCATTTTTCACTAAGTGTTGCCATCAATGCCAAAGGGGGAGATTGTTGGCAAGAGACACATTGGAGCTTCATGATTGTTGTCATTGATGGCAACAAAGATCATCCCACACATCCGCAGGATATGGTGTGTCTCTATCGAAAGTCAGATTGAAGAGATTTCAGGTCCGGTAAGCAAGAATAGAGCATGTAGAAGGTCCAACAGTCAAGTCCGGATCTGTTAGAGGAAGTATCCTTGGAAAGTGTGGACTTGGGGAAGTCAAGAGGAGTATCTTGACTGATAGATTCTAGGGTTTGAGCCTCCGGAGTTGAAAGAGTGAAGAGATATAAGCTTCTAAGTACTGGGGTCCGGTTTGGTAGAACAGACAGAGGAAGAACTGACAGGCAGAGCATCAGAAGTTATTCTGGATGAGATGTTGATGATGATAAAGATTCCTAAGGTATCATTCATGATTGGCTGACTTATTAGACAACTTCTATAAGTTTCTTTTTGATCTGCATCACTTGGGAAGCAAGGATTCAACCGACAGACTAAAGTTTGGGAAATATTGACTATTTCGGATGCTGACTAGAAAGAGGATGAAATCCTTTGTGCGGATATATATACTAGATGGATTTCAATAAGGCAAGATATAATTTTAGAAAAAGAGTGTGGTATGCGAAGAAAAGGAGAAGATTAGAGTGAAAGTAGTAAGGAAGGTCTGGTATGTGAAAGGACAGCAAAACAAAAGAAGAAGAAGGATGAAGTGCAGCAGATCAGTTTACTGAGCCTAACTAGAACTGAACTCTAGCATGTGTGGATGCTTCACATCAGTTCAAGTATCTTATTATTCTTGTTACAACTTGTAGACAGTGAGTCTCTTGTGAGCAGTGTGCTTGGGCAGTGAGCCCTAATTGGCAAGTGCCATTTTGTATTTCTATTCTTCTAACAGAGAATACAATCTTGGGTTAATCACCCCGTGGTTTTCTCCCTTAATAGGGTTTCCACGTCAAAAATATTCTGTCATGTGTATTTCTATTTCATGGTTATGTTTGCTTATTTGAATTGATGCTGCATTAATTATTAAGAAAGTTCAGAAAGCTGAAATAATTAAGATAACTGATTCACCCCCCCCTCTCAGTTATCAACACCTAAGCCCTACCAGATAGCATGGATTCAGGATGATCATAAAGTACTGGTGAGTGAACAATGTTTGGTGAAATTTCATATTGGAACTTATCATGATGAAGTCTTGTGTGATATTATGCCTATGGATGTATGTCATATTTTGTTGGGTAGACCTTGGCAGTATGATAGAAAAGCTATACATGATGGGAGAAAGAATACATACACTATAACAACAAATGGAAAGAGAATTACTTTGATTCCTTTGGAAGATGATCCTAAGAGTGAAGTATGTGGGAATGCTAGAATCTATTTGGTAGATGGAAGAAAATTTCTGGATGGTTTGAGACATGAGAATATGTGTTATGCTTTGATTTCTAAGAAGCCTAAAAGATTGAAGAAGACTGAAGAATCACAACCGGAGGAGATAATAGAGTTGTTGACAGAGTATGAAGACATCATATCAGACAATGTACCTGAAGGATTGCCACCTATAAGGAGTATCAGTCATCACATGGATCTTATACCGGGAGCTAGTTTGCCTAATAAAGCACCACATAAAATGACACTGGCAGAGAATGAAGAATTGAATAGACAGATACAAGAGTTGTTGAGGAAAGGTTTGATCAGAGAAAGTTTGAGTCCTTGTGTAGTACCTACAGTGTTAGCACCAAAGAAAGATGGAGAATGGAGAATGTGCACTGACTCTAGAGCAATAAACAAGATCACAGTTAAGTATAGATTTCCTTTACCTAGAATGGATGATATCATGGATTGTTTGAGTGGAGCAAGATATTTTACAAAGATAGACTTGAAGAGTGGATACCATCAGATCAAAATCAAAGAAGGAGATGAATGGAAGACTGCTTTTAAGACAAATGAAGGACTGTATGAGTGGTTAGTGATGCCTTTTGGATTGACAAATGCACCTAGTACTTTCATGAGATTGATGAATAAAGTCCTAAAGAAATTTTTGGGTAAGTTTGCTATTATATATTTGGATGACATTCTGATTTTCAGTAAGACAAAAGAAGAACATTCGTGGCATATTAGACAAGTTTTGCAGAGACTGAGAGAGGAGAAATTGCTGATAAACATCAAGAAGTGTAGTTTCATGAAAGAAGAATTGGTATATCTAGGATTTGTGATTTCTGTAGAAGGATTGAAGATGGACCCTGAGAAAGTGAGAGAAATTGTTGAATGGCCTACACTGGAGAGCATTGGAGAAGTTAGATCATTTCATGGATTGGCTAGTTTCTATCGGCATTTCATCAGAAATTTTAGTTCAATATGTAACCCTATGACAGAGACAATGAGAGGTGACAAAAGATTTCAAATGGACATCTGGAGCAGATAAAAGTTTTGAACTGTTGAAGCAGAAGGTGACAAAGAAACCTGTTTTGGAATTACCAGATTTCAATAAGGTATTTCAAGTTGATTATGATGCTAGTGGGAATGCAATTGGAGCAGTATTAAGTCAAGAAGGTCAACCTGTAGTATATTTCAGTGATGCGAGGAGAAGATATTTAGTTTATGATCAGGAATTCTATGCCATAATTCAAGCCTTGAAGAAGTGGAGACATTACTTATTGCCTAAGGAGTTTGTGTTGTATACAGATCATCAAGCTTTCCAATATTTGAATAGTCATGGTAAGTTGAATTAGAGACACATGAGATGGGTGGAGTTCATGCAGAGTTACACTTTTGTGTTGAAGAATAGGAGTGGAAAATCAAACAAAGTTGTTGATGCATTGAGTAGAAGAAGAAACTTGTTGACAGAGATGAGAGTTGAAGTGTTGGGATATGATGAATTGAAGAACATGTATGAGGGAGACACTAATTTTGTAGAACCATGGAAAGCATGTAAGGAACCCGTTGTGACAGATATGAGTAAGTGGTTGGACTATTTTATTCAGGAAGATATGTTGTTCAAAGGAAGTCAGTTATGCATACCTAGAAGTTTAATGAGAGATAATTTGATCAAGGAGAAACACAGTGGAGGATTGGCAGGACATTTTGGCATTGATAAGACAGTGGCTTTGGTAAGTGAAAACTATTTTTAGCCTCAGATACATAAGGACATTAGAAAATTTGTGCAGAGTTGTAGAATTTGTCAAGTTGCAAAAGGGAGTAGTCAGGATACTTGATTGTATCAACCTTTGACAGTACCGGAGAGACCTTGGGAAGAAATAAGCATGGATTTTGTAATGGGATTGCCTAAGATACAGAGAGGACATGATTCAATATTTGTAGTGGTGGATAGATTTTTAAAGATGGCTCATTTCATACCTTGTAAGAAGACAACTGATGCAGTGCATATAGCTGACCTATTTTTCAAAGAAATTGTGAGATTGCATGGATTACCTAAGAGTATAGTTTTAGACAAAGATACAAAGTTTGTTGGATACTTTTGGAAGACACTTTGGAAGAAGATAAAGACAAATTTGAAGTTCAGTTCAACATTTCATCCACAGACTGATGGACAGAGAGAGGTAGGGAATAGGAGTTTGGGAAACTTGTTGAGATGTTTGGTTGGAGAGAAAGCAGGAAGTTGGGATTTGATTCTTTCACAAGAAGAGTTTACATACAATAATTCAGTCAATAGGAGTACCAGAAGAACACCTTTTGAGATTGTTACCAAAGTAAACCATAGAGGAGTGACATAACTGAGAGACATGGGTACAAAAGGAAAGAGAAGTGCAGAAGTAGAGGAATTTGTAGATCACATGAAGACAGTGCATAATTAGGTGAAGAAGAATTTGGCGGATATGAACAACAAGTATAAGGAAAAGGCAGATGAGAAGAGAAGACATAAGGAATTTGCAGTTGGACATGAAGTAATGGTGTACTTGAGAAAAGAGAGATTTCCAGTTGGGACATATAACAAGTTGAAGATGAAGAAGTTTGGACCTTGTAGGATACTCAGGAAATTTGACTCGGGAAACATATATGAAGTGGAGTTACCGAAGACATTGGGCATATCACCTATTTTCAACATTGCAAACCTATATCAGTATCGTGAAGTAGAGTTTAGTGGCAACCATGAAGAAGACTTGACGAAATAGTTGCCACAACAAGCACCGGAGTAGATTAAAGATATTTTGGACAACAGAGTTGGACGCAACACTAGAGGAAGACAATACAAAGAATATCTTGTGAAGTGGAAAGACAGATCGAAAGAAGATTCATCATGGATTTCTCAGACTGAGGTGGACCGTCTTGGTTTTTCTCTAGCCCCGACAAAGTGAGGGACTCACTTTTTCAATAATCCTAGATGTTTGATGTAGGAGCATCCTTGGTTCAAGAGCAATCTTGCATCAACCAAAAACATTTGTATTTCAGTTTGTTTGCAGTTCAGTTTGTTTCTTTCATTTTCTAGTTCAGTTCAGGTAGTTTAGTCAGAAGTAGTTTCTATATTTTAGTCTGCATTCTACCACAGTTGCATTTCAGATCTTGCAGAGCACGAATTAGCATCTTGATTCATCCATCTACATCATATCCAAAATTTAGAGCATTTGGATCAGTTATCAGAAAGTTATCACTATCAGAAGATCAACTATTTTCTCAGAATAGAGCATCCTGAAAGTCTCTGATAATCAGCTAAAGGAGAAGACTTGCAGAGCATTCCTCAACTTGTGGAGCTTAATGGCACATTATTCAATGATCTTTGGTTCGTAGTCGACCTTCCCCGAGATCCATACATCATTCCACACATTTGCGGAGGTGTTCTACATGATTAGGTCCGACCTATCCATGTACACACGTTACAACTCTTCATTGGAGTTTATGACCTTCCTTGGCTGACGCAAAGGAATCTTTTGTACTAGAGATGATATATAAGGATGTAATAGATCCCTAGGAAAGTAGTGATTCACATAGTGATAGTTGATAGTTTAGATTTTGAACGAAGGAGCTTCAAAGCTAGATCTTGCTCATATTCTTATATTCTGTAATCAGGCCTTTGAGCCCTAATTATAAGCCTGCATGATGCCGACCAGTTTGTATTTGAATTCTATGATATAGTGAATGACTGAATCTGCATTTGTTTCATATCTTTAAGTTGTTTCCATTTTGTTTACTCTTATTGTATGGCCTGGACAATTCATTCTGTGAACCCTCCTACCGTGACTGCACCAACATAGCTGCAACATCTTATTGTACCCAGGTTTTGTGGATGAAGTAGACGTTGAAGGATATCAAAGTAATATATGATGAGCCCATTCCTATTCTGTGTGATAATACAAGTGCAATCAATATATCAAAGTCTAATCCAGTGATGAACTCTCGAAGCAAGCATATATCCATTAAGTATCATTTACTAAGAGAAAAGGTTGCATATCAGGAGGTAAAGTTGGAATATGTGGCTACAAAGGATTAGATTGTAGATAATTTTACAAAACCCCTTCCCAAAGAGACATTTGAGTATTTAAGACAGAAGTTGGGAGTGATATTACTCTCATCAAATCAGTAAAATCTTATGATGAAGCATCTATCTAGGGGGAGTAGCTCAAGGCATATCCTTCATCCCTATTTAGATAGTGGCTACCTCTTGGGGGGGAGTAGGTAGATAGAAGACAATATAAATGATCAAGTTTGATATGACAAAGGGAAGAGATATAGTAAGGAGAAGCATTTCAATCAAGGGGAGCTAGTCATGGCAGTATCAAATTACAAGAAGGAAAGAGGATGGTTACATCCCTTTGCCATTGATGTCAAAGGGGGAGAAATTTCAGAAGTATAATAGTTTCAGAAGTTGTGTAACAGGATACAAAGTTTATTTCTTTTTGGTTGCCATCAATGACAAAGTGGGAGATTGTTGGAAATATTGTCATTGATGTCAAAGGGAAGTTGATGTCACAAAAGAAGATTATGTCAAAGGGAAATGGAGGTCACAGAAGAAGTGTTTTTGATGATGAAAAGTTTCTAGGGCATGATTTCTACCTTTACTCGACGAATCGCTTGGTTCACGAACTCTCAAGTTCGCCGATGGATAGTTTTCCCGACATCCAATTTCTTGATGAAAAATATGACAAAGAAAATTTCTAATGCATGAATGATTTCAGTCTTCATTCATCAAATCGTTCGGTTCATGAACTCTTAAGTTCACCGACAACAAGTTTCTCTAACAACTAGTTCACCGACAGGAGAGTTGTGCGGTGAAGGCATGAAGAAGTATGTTTGAAGTGCAAAGTTTAAAGTATTGGCAAAATATTTAGTTCACGAACTCAAAAGTTCATCAACAACTAGTTTGCTGATGGGAAAGTTTGTTAATGGGAAAGTTTGCTGACGAAGGAAAGTTGGTTTGTGGTTCCTCAAGTTTGTCAATAAGGTATCAGAAAAGTCTTTATTTCACGAACTCCTCAGTTTGCTGATTTCAAGGTTTGCTGACAGACACTTTTGCCAACAAAGAAAAAGGTTGATGGTTCAAAGAAATATAAGTTTGCCAACGGGTTTGTGATGAGATGACTTTTGCCGATAAAGGCATTCGAGTTTAAGTTTGTGAAAATGATGTTTTACCGATAAAAGGCACTAAAGTGTAAGTTCATGTAAGTGAACTTTTGTTGATTAAGGTTTTTAAGTTAAGGTTTATGGACATGAACTTTTGTTGACAAAGGAGAAGAGTCTAAGGTTTGTGGAAACATAAAGTGGCTAACTCCCATGGAATTAAAGTGAAAATAATTGTTGTGGTCGACTTAGTGTGTTTAAATTGGGTCCAGACCTATAATGTGGAAATTCAGGTTGGGCTGACCTAAGTACACATTGGAAATTAAAATAAAAAGGTGGTTGACTCAGTCTATGTAAATTAGGCCCAGAATCAAAGTGAAGAATTTAAGATTGGGCCGACCCTATGAAATGTACATGTTGGAATTCAAATATAGAGGTTGACTTTGGAGAATGTGTTAATTCGATGGCTCTTAGTTGACATGAGGATTGTAATTGTACAAATTGATATTTAAAGTAGTCCAGTTTGCATTTTTGTGTGTCTAGATAAGCGAGTATAAAAGTGAAATAGTGAGAATATATAGGTGAATGTGAATTGAGCGCGAAGGACAAGAATATTAAATTATTTGGGAGTTGCATAATATGTACCCAGGTTTGAAAGAGTATATTGTTTCATTCTGAATTGCAGTACAAAAGGGTTGAGAAGTGTGACGGCGAAATTCTGAAGTTGGATTATAATTATGTTTGTGCAAATCATGATAGCAAAGGTGATGATTGTATTATGTAAAAGTGTATGTATATCATTTCTCTTATAATCATTTAAAAGATTCCAAAGGCTTGTGCCTCTTGATTCTTGTGAGGTTGGTGCCTCTCTTTATCTAGGTTGGTGCTCAGTTTAGGGGATTGCAGTCTCCTTTGGGTTGGTGCCTTCAAATCATATTGTAATAATCAAATTTCTTTGTGAGGCTAGATTTGGATAGTAGATCCAAGCAACTTGCTCACCGTGGTTTTTCCCTTCTTGGGTTTCCATGTAAAATCTGGTGAACTATGTTCTCTTGTGTTGATGTGTGGATATGTTTATATTTGCATAGTTCTCACTTAATTTGATTGATGCGGTAAAGATCCTATTGTTGCAGTAGAAGTGAAGTAAAAATTGGTATATACTGATTTACCGCCCTCTCAGTATATCTGTGTGTTCTAATAGACCACTCAAATCAATAATTTAAAAAAAATATTTTCTCTCAATTATAACAAGAAAAGGATTAAGAATTTGAAGAAAATGTAAGCTTATATTTTCTGTGAATTTCTATGTAAATTCTTTTTCTAATTTAAAAATTTTTTTTATCATGTGATAAAATATTTTTTTAATAAAGTGTTTCTTTATAATATTTTTTAATGAGTAGTATAACTTAAGCTAGAAATAAAATCTTTTCATAATTTCTTAAACATTGATCATTAAGAGTAATATCTAGGTACATTTTATTTATTTATTTTTAATTATTAATTTTAATTGAGATTAATTATAATCTAGGCACATATGTCCTTCCATAAAATTTTCTTATATAATCAATTTTTTTGTTGCAAGGACATCAATATGAAGGGTGACCTTATTTTTCTATTTTTTTCCCAGTTGTTTGCAAATTTTCCACCAAAGGTGTTTATTTTTTGTAATAAATCTATATTGATTTGAAAATAGACAATAAATATAATAATTAAAGAAAATATTTTAAAACATAAATTTTTCAAAAAGACTACTTTAAGTATTATGTTTATGCAAAATTTTGTCTCATAAATGATCCATTTGATTATGAAAAATGTGGCCTGAATCAATAGTTTGTGTCCAATAAGTTGCTAAAATGTGGCTACCACATAGGTGCCATACAAATACCTTTGATTGAGGGTCCTTGATACTCAAATAGAAATGAGGTGGGCTCAAGGACAACCAACCCCTTTTATATTTTTTTGGGATCTTTGGTTGAAGGTCCTTTCTATGTGGACTCACGTGTTTTACCAAATATATTTTTTTTGAATTTGGAAGTGGCTCATAAGTGACACATTTATGCTTCCACCTAGAATAGGAATTGAAGTGAATTCCAAGATAATTTCTTAGGTTCTAAGTGAAAAGGGAAATTGTAATAGGTGAAACATAACTATAAGATATTGTTAGATAGATGTTGTAAGTGATCTAAGAGATTTAACATAATTGTTTTAGGTAGGTTGTGCTCTAACAAAACTTAAAATTGTATTTCACATTGGAGACAATGAATAAGAAAGTCATTTGTCTCCCTTTACTAAAATTTTTTCTTGAAATTTAAAGTTTTGAAAATAAAAATCTTTGTATCTATAATTATACTATTGTTAGCTCTAGTTTTCCTTTTATATTTAAATTTAATTATTTAATTAAAAAAGCAAATTCAAAATATATATTGATTACTATTAAAAAAAAATATAACCATCATAATTTACAGTTCAATGGTGAATTACTAGTAAAATTCGCACTATATTGTCACTCTGATCTAGATATGCCTTAGGACAAGTCCATGGAGCATAAGTTAGGTTAGAAAGGCTCCCTACCTACGAGGCAACCGAACTTTCTTTCCTTTTTAAGGAAAAAGGAAAAGTAGAATATGAGCTACCATGCTTCCAAAGTGGCATGAATAACATGCCCTTCACAGACAACCTTCAATAATTTTTCTTGTATGTGACATGTGTAACTGAAGAAATCTGTGTTGACCAACATACTCAAAGTTATAGCCCAATGTATTAACATGTACGGATGTCAAGACCAAAAGACAACCATCCCTCTGTTTTCTTGTCTTATGAATTCTCCTTTCTTAGTAAGCAGGTGTTTGCACACAACTGAACTCTACAAATACCAGATGGCCAATTCTAAGCCACAAAATTGAAATAAAGGGATAGTATAGCTTAATAAAGGAATATTTATCACTACTGCTACCGATCCTATCTCTTGGGTAATTCTACATATGGAACCCATATTGGCCACTGCATGTTAAACCACATTTTTTTCTCAATCTTTACACTTTCCAAGGAGATAGATTGGCTCTATTCATATGACAGTTGTTAAAATTCATCCCCCTGGGATAAAAGCCTATCGCCTTCATTATCCTGCAGGCTGAACACACACACACCAAGCCTTTTTAGTCAAAAATAGCCAAGGTGGTGGAATTGTATTAACACATTCGTCCTTATCTACCAAATTTCAGACATCACTCTGGCAAGATCAGTGAGAGCCATGAATCCTGTCTCTATGATTCATAGCCATAAATTCCTTGCTAATTATAACACGTGTTTCCCCACATCTGCTCATTTAGACTAGTCATGGCCCCTCTGTGTTCTTTTTTCAAAGGTGGTCCAATATTCTTGTGGGCCTAAATATAATCCTCATCTCCTACACGTCTCTCACAAATTATATGCAGGAATCCAACATTATATAATTATATATGATTACAAACCAAGTTCAGTTCAATTCAAACTAAAAGAAACCTTGTGTGAGTGGAGATCGACTGATACACTCACTTGGTTTTTGAGCTCTTTTGCAACATGAAAATCTGTAGATCCAAGGGACTTGTACGTAGGATCCTTCGAATGGCTCATAAGATTCATGAATCTTTTTGTGTTATATTTCGGTTAGAGAAGAGATCATTGCTGCTGCATCAAGATGAAGGGAATAACTATCATGGAGATGATGATGATCAGAGATCAAGTATTCGTATTCCTCCTGATGTTCCAGAGGATCATCTGGCTATTTATTCTGGTAATCAGCAGCCCCAGAGAAGATTTGTGATAAGGATTAGTGATCTGAATCATCCATTGTTTAGGCTGCTGCTGGACAAGGCTGAAGAGGAATTTGGGTTTGAGCAGAGAGGAGTGCTTGTTATTCCATGTGATCCAAAAGTTGTTCAGCATCTTCTTTCTCTTGTCCAAACAAAAATTCCCCCACAGTCAGAGAGTTTTGAACCTAAGGACAATTTTTATGGAAAGACTTCAGGCACGAGGCTGAGATAGTGCCGAGTTCCATGAGTTTTGAGCCTAAGGCAAATTCTTATGGAGAGATTTCAGGCAAGAGATTGAGTTAATGTAGAGTTTAAGTGTAAATTGTTTGAAGGTTTGAATAAGTTTTTAGGCCTTTGGCATCTTTTAGTGTCATGAAGGTCCAAATCAGTTTTTCACACTTAATGTTATCTTTTTCTTCTCTCTTTTTTCTTACATGATTCACTGAATCCATGTCGACCAAAATATGTAGAAAAAGAAATGTGTATGAGAAGAACATGAAATGGGTACGAGCAGCACATGAACAACCGTAGTGGAACATTTATGTGATTAGCCTTGTGTAGCTTGAAGAGCTCTTTGTCATAAGTTAGAAGGCTCAAATTCGGTGCAATTCCAAATTTGTAGAGTTGCTCCAAATTTGTCGAACTCTACATGAACATTAAATTCAGTTCCCACTTCATTATGTGTCCTTTATATAGTGCCCCTCGCCCTCTCCTGCTCTCTCAATATATCTATATCTATATATATTAGACATAGGTGGTTTTATGAATGTTTAAAAGAGGTATTGAAATTCCAGAGTATCCAGAAAAAAGAAACGTTCATATCAATTTCTGTATGTTTTGAATAAAGCTATGGCATCAAAGTGATTGGAGAAACTTAACCTGATAATTGGAGATTGAATGTGCCAGTATGGTGAAGATGATACTAGATTATTAGGTGTTTAGAATTAATAATTTGCACTGCCAGTGAGGCATGCTATGGTTATTGGGTGTTGAATGGGAGTCAATGCAAATGGGAGAAAAATTCAAGCTATATTGGCTATGAAGTATTTAGATTGAAGGACCAATCAAATACAAAACTGAACATCCTTTAATATTAAGAAACCCCTAGTCAATTTTATCGATGAAAACATGAAAAGTATGATGCATTTATAAATTGTGATTACAAAGTCCTAATCTTTAGAGTTTATAGAGCTATTTTCAACTGCTTAAATTATTAATAGTTGTTTTTAAAACATAACACACATACAATAATCATTTAAGGAAGATTCAAGAACAAATGTTGAGGTGTTCCAGGGTCATAGCTTGCATCCACAACGGAGCATGATAAAAAATGGTGAATGGGAGTCAGTGGACATGGATGAAATATTGAAAAAGGCGATGATTATTAACTGAGAAGTCCTGCATGGAGATAAAGACTAATTTTAGTGAATGAGGCATAAATATTTGTTTAGGTGAAATGGGCTGTTTTTAAACATTATCTACTTCAACAGTCAAAGGTCAATTTTGACCAATAAAGATAAGACAAATATTTACCACTTTTGTTGTAGATGAGGTGTTTAACTGCTATTTGTTTAAATAGAATAGATGAAATGAAGCGTAATAAATTATTAAAAACATTTAGACTCCTACAGTAAATATGTTTAAACCACTTATCTATTAGCTTTTAAATACTTTGTATATATTTGTCATATTTACCATGCTTTAAAGGTGATTCACGAGAATTTCTACTCCAATAAATTACTCCTGTCTACCATGAAACAGCTTCCTTCCATAACTATTTATGGTGACAAAAAATCAATATAATAAAAACCTGTTAAACCCGTAAAAGAGTTATCATTCTTATGCAGGAGACCCAGAAACTCAATCAATTTTGAGTAGCATGAAATACCTTCTGTGTCTTCTACAGTAATATATCCCCTCCTCATTCCATGCATCAACTGCAAGTCCTCTTCTGGAACATCCAGAGGAACACAACATTCCTCGTCTAAAATATCAGTTCCAAACAATCACAAAGACTTTCCAAAAGCCTGCTAAGACTAAGACCAAGCTTATGCAATCACTTTATTAACATTTGTTGGATAATTGTTGTATATTTTACATATTTAATAATTAGGATGGGATATATTTTTTGAAATTTTTTTTTCCAAAAATATCACATAATAAATTTTGCTTTCTATTAAATTTTGCTTTCTATTAATTCTATTTAGATTAAATTGTATATACACTACTTCTTTGAATAGATTTATTAGGTTTATCACTGCTCACTGTCTTTGCATCTCATTGTTGGAACTGGATGTTTGAAACAGAATGAGCCACAACCCAAATCAATCTAGTTTCCATAAAATCGTTTTATGTTTTGTAAACTATATACAAATTGGATATTAGATATTTAGGGCCAATCACACTCCAAATCAGAATGGTCTACTAAATTATATATTGTATACTCTCTAGATTATTCTATATATTTCTCATTTATTACACAAAATTAAACCGAATAGTCTAAGGTGGTTACAGCATGCATATCCAAGTAAGAAGGGTATTCTTATATATATTTCTATATAGGTTGAATCCAAAACCTTAAGCCTCAACAGTTATATATATTAGACTAGAGATTGAGACCAGCAATGCTGATTATTCGGAATTGAGAACTTGGGGTTTGTGAAAGCCAGTATAGATTTGAATATTTGGTAAGAATAAAGGTCGTTGTTAAAGCAGCAATCCATTTTATTTGTAGGTTCTATACCAGGAAGCACACTTATTAGATCAATGATTTCTAAGTCTGAATATTGAGAACAACTGTTTATTTATTATGTTAAATTCTTCTATACTTAAGAGAATAGCATAGAATCATTAGTGTCCAATGTTTTGAATCTCTCTTGAAGTTTATATATTGTTGAAGAGAGCCGAGCATTTGAACGGGGGAAGATGGTAATTTTAATTTTTATTTTTACCTCTCATATTGATATCAATGAAGAAGAGCATGTGAGAGGGTACTGATTTGTTGAACTTTTACTAGAATATGCATTCCACATGTTATAATATGTGGAAAATACACTTATTATTTAAAAATAGTTTCCCACTATTTTCCAAATGAGATGCTTCCAAGGTTTAAAGACTCATTTCTAGAACTGCAACAAAGAAGTTCCTCATGTTCTAGAAGATATCATAAGCAGGCATGCAATAAAAGACAAGACCAACATGCAAAGCGGGATTTTTTTTTCATTTAGAGTATATATTATACATCTATGGTCAGCAGCAAGCTCTTCTCTGCAATTGCCAAAGAGCATTGCAGAGTAATTGTACAACTATCATGACAAAGAAAGCCCTTCAAACTCCATTCCATGGGAAATTAATGAAGAGGATCTCCTCTACCTTACTCAACAACATTTGAAACAGAGGATGGTTTAAGACTCAACTAGCAATTTCTCATGACAAATCTCCTCTTCTCATCCCCTGCCCCTGCATAAAGTGCCAAGTGTTCTGTTGGTATGTGAAGTCAGTTTATTATATTCCAGCAGTGATGAGCAGTCAACAACAAGTACCATGGTACAGCATGCAGAAGTGCCACTCGCATGATTTATGCATGGAAATCCATCTTCGGATAATGCATGATTAATTGCATGTTATTTCGTGGTTCTTTAAGATAGTTGGGTTCGAATAGGAATGCATTGTGAAATTCTGTAACAGCCAATTGATTCTAAGAATAAAATTATTGAGAGATCTTTGCCCATGGTTTTTTCCTCCTACATAACCAGGTTTTCCACATAAATCTGTATTGTCTATTTTATGCATTTTATTGCTATTTCACTGTTTATTTCAATTCCGCACTGCTTATTTTTCTAACATGCTGTTATGAAAAATTCAAAGGAATACAAATTTTCTATGATGCTCTTCTCTTCTGGAAAATTCAAAGGAATACGAAGTTTCTACTATGAGTTACACCCAGCATGAGCCTCAGATGGCCTATAATGCTGCAATTTTTTTTTTCACCCTACTCGTTCTCCTTGGCCAATATCTATAACCAGCTAGCCCAAGGTGGCTCAAGCTCACAATCTTAAACCCCGCTACGATTGTGGTTATTGGGAAACATAATGTTGGGTTAGGGAGAGACAATGGTAGATTGAAATCTTTGATTAGAATGATACGAAGTATGGAGGGCATTGCTTTTGCAGGCTCAGCCATAAACAGTTAATGGCATATTATCAGAGCTTACAGGGGGTTATTACAATGAAAGCGAATGTCCATGTTCTCCAGTTGGTTTGTGGGTTTGAAAGCAGGAAGCATATATTAGACCAATGATTTCCAAGTCTGGATATTGGGAGCAACTGCTTGATATGGGCTCACTGCAGATAGGCAGCCTGCTACAAATACCTTTGTCTGGTAGACATTAATGAAGGAATCTTCTACTAGATTTCCAAGTCTTCAGTGAAGAATGAGGCACTGATGAACAGCATGGGGAGTGCAGCAGCCAACTCTCAAGTTGCTGAATAATGTGGAGACAGTGTCTGCTTTTTGAAATTTCCTTTCAGTGTTGTCCTTTACTTCGTCCTTTATTATACTCTCCAAAAAATATAATTATTTTTCCTGCAAGTTTTGAGACAGGAATTAATGTTATTTCTGTAAAGATATCGAGCAGATTTGGAATTTATAGGTAAACAAAATAGGTAGGCTACCGTGTAAAATACATAAAACTAAAAATAATCTGACAACCATCAATTTTTTTAAAAATTTTTATGTTAATATAAATTTATATATGAATTGTAATTTTATGTAAGAAGTTTATAATTAATAAAATAAATTCTAACAAATTTTACATGTTTTTATGTATATTTTATTTGTTTACATGTATTTATATTTTAATTTTAATTATATGTGTTTAATACAATAGTTTTTTTTTAAGTTTAATTATATTTTAATTGTATGCTTTATGTAACAAGAGATCTTTAACTAAATTTATTTTTAATATTTTTACTTGAACAAATATCTCTCGGTTGATTTGTTGAAGTTTAAATCCTCTTCCATAGAACTCAAATTTGTTTTGTGGCAATGCCTTCGTTGAACATTTGCTACCATTACCTATATTGCATAGTATTCCATCTTTATTTTTTTCTTTTCAACTTGTTCATGATAAAAATAATATTGCACTTGAATATGTTTCGTTCTACCATGAAATTTTGAGTTCTTTGTCATTGAAATGCAACTCAAACCATCACATTTTAGAACTATGGTTGGATCTCAGTGAGCTTAATATCCTTTAGTAGTTTCCTTAGCCAAATTAATTCTTTTCTAGCTTGATTAATCTTATATACTTTGTTTCAACACTAGAAAGTGAAATTATTGGTTATTTTTTACTCATCCATGAAACTAGGCCACCACTCAACATACAATAGCAACCTGATGTTGATTCATGATCATTTACATCCCTTGCCCAATCTACATCACACTATCACATAAGCTTGAGGGATTTTTTGGAACTCCCATTGAATGTGATCCCAAGCTTAATTGGTCCTTGCAGATATCTAATAATTCTCTTTACTATTGTCCAATGTTGTAGTCTAGGTTTGCTTAAAAAATGACTTACAATGCTTATTACATGTGTTGTTGGGTCTGAGCTGCAAACCATTGCATACACAAGGATTCCTATGACACTTTGATAAGGAATTGATTTCATGCAATCTTCTTCTTCCTTCATCTTTGGACACATTTCTAGTGATTACTTCTTACCAAATTCTATTGGAGCACCCATTGGCTTGTAGTCATCCATCTTAAACTTCTTGAGGATATTCTCAATGCACCTATCTTGACAAAAATGAATTTGTTTCTTCTATCTATTTCTTACAATTTGAATGCCTAAGCAATAATAAATACCAGCATAGCTAGTCATCTCAAATTCAACAACTAATTTACATAATAAAATCTAACAAATTTAGATAATTTCTCATAGCAATAGCATCATCAACATACAATGCTAAAACTACAATTGACTCACTAATATGCTTAATATAGACATTTGAATCAGCATAGCAATGAAGATATGCTCCATTATGTAGAAAACCATCAAATCTTTTATACCATGTTATTGAGGATTGCATTACATACCAACTGATCCTTCCCTTGTTGTATGTAGCCTTTTAGTTATTGCATATAAACCTCCAATTTTAACAACCCATTAAAAATGTTGTTTTGACATCTAATTGATGTACATGAAAGTCTAATGACAATGTAGTAGCTAGTAGAGTTCTTACAAAATTTATTTTCACTACAAGTGAGAAAGTGTCATGATAGTCCAATCCTACAATCTAGGTATATCCCTTTGACACCAGTCAAGATTTGTTTCACTTGGTTGATCCATCTATCTTATATTTCCACTGAAATAGTCACTCATGTCTAACAACTTTCTTTTCTAGTGGAAAACTTGTGAGTTTTGATGTTTAATTTTCTAGTATTTATTTATATTCAACATCCATTACATGATTCCATTATGTTGCATCATGGCTCTCAAAAGCATCTTGAATAGTATGTGAAGCTTTTCAAGTTCTGCAACTTCTATTCTACAAGTTAATGCTTCAGATGAACTCATCAAAAAGTAATTAGCTTTTGCTTTAGGCATGAGTTCATTACCTTGCAGATCTCTTTTGAGAGGGAGATCACATGTCAGGTTCCTTTTCTGCTTCTGTAAGTCTTTTGTAAGCACCGTGGCAGCAAAGACGGTTTTAATCTCTGTTAGAGATTCTTGACCTGCATCCATTTGTTTGGCTAACCAAACTGCATTAACTGGTTTCCTTTGTTTATTTTTTATTTCTAGCTCGGATGAATAAGCTAGATCTTGATAAAGCCGTGGAAGCTGGTATCTATTCTGAATTATAATAAAATCAGAATCAATGGTAAAAGGTTCCCATTATTGTATAGCTTTGCTTCCTATTACACCATCATAACCATCTACCTCATATTGAACAAATGTTAGTGTATCCATGAAACCATCAAATCCTATTTGAATAGGAGCTTCACAAATTGCAAAACTATCACTTTTTTTAGAATTGCCAAAAGTGATACTTGTGGTTCCTTCTATCCAGGCATCTCTAGGAAATGCATTATATCTGGCAATATTGAGATCTGCTCCTGTATCAAGTTCATAAAAGGTAAGTGTAAAGATCTCCAATATTTCAAAAAATATTGTGAAGTTCAGTATCAAAATTTCTATCAGTCAGGCCGTGAACAAAATCATGATTTTATGTTCACAACTTTTCTTAAAAGTTTTTGAAATGTGATAGGAGAATTCTATCACAAGAAATTTCTAGAGAATCTGGTAACAAAAAATATAGAAATGAAAGAGCTAACCTTTCCTCAGTTAGTTCAATTCCTCGTGCACAGATCAATGAAGAAATCTGTGAAGAAGGAAAAGCAAAGAAGGAGATAAAAAAAGTACAACCTTTACTATCCTCTTCTGTATGCTACCAGATAATGCCTTCAAATAAGTTCCCAGATAAAGGCAAATCTTCTTGTTATGACTGTGATAAGCCAGAAAAATCTTACAAGAAGAAAAATAAGAAATTCAGTAAATATCCTAAAAAGAAAGGATATTTCAGAAAAAGGGATAAGAAAAGAAAAGGTTCCAAGAAATGGAAACCTACATGCTACTTTTGCAAGGGTGATCACTTTGCAAATAAGTGCCTGGACAGACACAAGAAAAAGGGAAAAGGAAAAGTCTGAGCTACAAGAGAAGCAGGTGTAGAAGATGATGAATTTAGATCCATTACCATGAGCCATTTGGAACTTTCCTTTTGCTCGTTCTTCTGGATTGGTTTCTCTTAGATTCCCTGTGGAGGGATCAAACACTTTTTCAATTACAGGCTTTTTTACCTCAGTGGACAACTTAGGTCCTTCATACTGAGCCTGTAGATATCCCTTAGCACTGAAAGGAAATTCATTGTTTTTATAGTCTGCTGTTGTCGAGCTGTTTGTACCACAGACTGAATAATTGTGGACTCTTGATGTAGCTCAGACTGTATAGCTACAGATTCCTCTTTTATGGAATCTCCTATTAGAAGTAGTGACTGTGTAATAGAATGAACTTCATGATAAACTTCATCTATTCTTTGACCATTATGCTTTGTGTGAATATTGGCTGTATTCATTTGCGAAGCTAGCACATCACAATCTAATTTAACTTCACTTCTGACCTTTTGCAGAAGTTCTCTCTGTTGTTCTAAAGACCGCTGTTGAGCGATCCACCATGTCTCCGCTTGACTTTTGAACTCATTATACTAGGATTTGAGTTCCTGAATGTCTTTGTTAACATAGTCCATCCACTGATCAGTGAGACATTTTTCCAAGCGTTTCTCTTGAGCACCAAGATGGGCTTTTTCAGCTTTAACTGCCTCGTTCTGATGCCAAATCTTTCTATCTTCAGCTAGAAGCATAGATTTCCTAAGGCACATGTTAGTCCAGTTAAGCAATTTTCTTTGACTGGTTCCTTGGGAGTTTTCAGCGACAGGAAATAAGTGGAGAGGCCAAAAATTAGCTTTGTATGTACCGGTAGTGTCGAAAAGCATGAAATCCTTAAAGGGAGAAATTGTACCGCTCCCTCCATTTTTCAGCAAAAAATGGATATTATATTCTGGTCTTATGCCAAATTTATCCAACCCTATATAGATGATATTCTTGTCTTCAGTCAAGATATGCCTCAACACCTCAATCATCTCCGCCAATTCCTTTCTATTTGCCAACATCATGGTCTTACTGTCAACCCTGCAAAGTCTTTCTTTGCTCAAAACCATATTGTTTTCATAGGCATCAAGCTTCTTCTGGGGGGGAGAATGGAGGCACAACCTCATATCCTGAATAAAATTTCCAATGTTGCAGTCACCAATGTAAAAGAATTACAACGCTTTTTGGGCCTTGTTAATTATATTGCAGGATTTTATTACAAGCTTGCTGAAGATAGAATTGAGCTGAATAAACTTTTGGGAAAAATGCCACCACCATGGATGACCAAACATGATGCTTTGATCTCAAGGATCAAACATAAATGTTCTCAACTACCGCCATTAAAGTTACCAAGTAATGGTTTCAAAATAGTAGAAATCGATGCAAGTGAAGGTGCCTGGGCTGGCGTTCTTAGAGAGAAAAAGACAACATCTCACAACCCCAAAGACAAAGGTGAGATTGTTAGATATATCTCTGGTAGTTTCAAAAATAGTGAAATAGACTACCACAGTACACATAAAGAAATCCTTGCTGTTGTCAATACTTTCCAAGCATTTCAGATGTTTATTGCTGACAAGAGATTTCTATTAAAAAGTGATCTACAAAATCTGCGAGGATTCTTTAGAAAAGAATCAAAAAATAAAGTTGTCAAAGGAAGACTCCTTAGGTGGGCACAACTCTTAAGTACTTATGAATTTGATTTCATTCACCTTCTTGGAGTTGAAAATATTTTTGCAGATTTCATGTCTAGAGAAGGACACACTTCAGAACCTGTTCTTTCTGAAGTAAAGCAAGAACCGTTTGGCATTGTTCGGATAATCCGAATAAGGGAACACCGTTGGTATGAAGAAAGTTGCCCAGAATGGAGTACAAATCCTTTCAAAAGGAGAAATCTTCATAACTTCAAAATGGCTAATGATTTTCTTTATGATCATTTTAAAATGTTAGTAGCCAAACAATAGCTAACATATTTAGGATTATGGACTGACACACCATTCTTTCAATTCTCAGCAGAAGCAGAACCTATTGATCCTGATATCGGTCATATACTTCAAAACTGGTGTGGTGACTTTGTTCTTCCTGTCTCCTTTCTCAATCCACCAGTAGAAAGACCAGAACGGTGGCTAAATGAGGAACAAGGAAAGAATCTAATCAAGGACCTGTTTCAAGGACCATATCCACAGCAGATAATATGGAATTTAATGGAACTTCATCCTATATAGGTTGTACTTTCAAACTCACATTCAATTCCCCTGATGAAAACCTAATCAGCAGACATCTTTGCCAAACTTATGGACCTGCTGGACCCTCTTCAGTCTTTGAACATTGGAATGTTCCTAACAGACTGAGATTCCTCCATTCCAAGAAAATGCTAATCTGGATTCATACCAAGACCTACTGAATGGACATAATGGATCAAAGGAGTATTGCTCAAGGATTTTATGGTCCTTATAAAATTAAAACCATGAGTATCATCTAGAAAGAAAATGAACCAGAACATCAAACATGCCCAGGTTGTGTTCCGCACTCTTCTACTCAAACCTGTGCTAATTGTGAGTACGATCCGACAGATGATCCAAGGGTTTCAAACTACAATCAGATGGGCAATCTCGTTGATAACCGTGCTCCTGATTGTACACATTTTCCCGATGAAACTTGTGAAGGATGCATATTTTATGCCAGACGCATTCCCAGTGATTCTGACCCAAGCACTAGCTAGTGGACCAGGCTTGTTGGCCACTGAAGATATCTATCTCTTCATGTTAAAAGATAGATGTGGACCCTTCCATGGTAAAAGGGGAAAAGATTACGTGCCTCACAGTAAGCACGAGTTAACCTTCTCGTGATCAAAAAGAAGTCTTGTAAAAGTAGATTCTTTTTGGGTTTTGTCTGTCCCCTCCTTTCTCTGTTCATGAGTTTTTGGGACCCACTAGAAGATGCTTATCTTCATATGGGTAACTCTTCGATAAAGGAACTGCAACGTGTCCACTTTCTATGGATGGATTTTAAATTGTAATTCAAGAGAGAAGGTTAAAGATTTGCCCACACTACCTATAAAAGGCAAGTGGGATGCCTTCCTTTCTCAACGAATTCTAGGCGAGTGAAGTCTTAGAGAGTAAGAGTCTAAGTCTTGAGTCTGTTAGGAGTTTGTTAAGAAGAGTATGCTCTTCACTTTGCAGCTTTAAAGCTGATCTAAGTGAATCAGAAAATCTGATGCAAACAAGTTTGAAGTATTGTAAAAGTTTTTAAGCTTTTCTTTCTACAAGTATGTTTGTATCATTGCTAGCGCGCATTGATTATGATGAATGTATTGTTCCTGAGTGTTAGATATAATAATATTCATAAGATCTATTTGAATGTTCGATACTCTGTTCATCCACATATCATTTGTCATTTGCAGTTGTTGTTCAAAGTTGGTATCAGAGCTGATGATGTGTTTGTCTGTTGTTATCGTTGTTGTCTAACTATAATGACTCACTAAGTGATAATTTATTCATCTATATTGCTCCTTATGCTGCTCACCGTACTGCTCATACAAACCAGAGTCCTATTGTAAGTCCTCTCCGTGTAAGTCTCATCTTTGCTTGTTGCGTTTAGGGCAGATCTGAGGTAATAATCTTGTATTTCAAGCATGGGTTCGAGCATAGGTTTGAGCGCAGACATGGATAGACCAAGCACTTCTGGATCGAGTATGGAAGGCATCGACTAGACAGTAGATCGCAACACAGAAGTTAAGTTCACAAACTTCTTTGCTGATAATGAAAGTTCTTTTTGTACTCCTGAATCTAGTAGTAATATATTAGATGAAGTTTCTTCTAGTCAGTTTGATGATAAGGAATTTTGTGTGCCTAAGATAAAACCCTCTGAGATCTATAGAGATGTTCCAAATAGTCTCATAGATATGTTTAATAAAAATAAAGGTTTAAAAAATTGGTTTGGATATAAAACCTCCCAGCGATGTCATGTAGCTACTCTGCAACATGTAGTTATAGGAGGAAACAAAGGCAAGCTGAGACTATTCTTAGATGCCCAAGTCTAGAAATTCCAAAAAGAAGCCTTGGCCAGTCCAGATAACCCCAGTTTATGCATCTGTCCTATGTTAGAATAGGTATCTGTGGACACTACCGAAAAGGCTTACCTATCATCATTATGATGATGTTGAAAGATGCAAGATTCTACAAGTTGTCGCATTCCTTGTTAGGTGCTGCATGTGACTCCATGGCTAAAGGGTCACTTTATCTTGATTGTTTATTAGATTTCCCTGTTAGTCTTAAAGATGGTAATCTACAAGATGTTCTTGAGTATAATTTCAAAACCATGAACCTCTATATGAAAAAACAATATGTAGACCATTCCCTTACCTTTCTTATTCACTATAGATTGTACAACAAGGTCCTGCCCTTGATGATAAATCCCAGAAAGGCTCAAGGTCTAGAAGGTCTGCTAACCATCTGGAAATCTACCAACGACAACACGTAGTTAACTACACCAAAGATAGTTCACCATAAAGATATCAAGTTGCCTGAAGAATGGGCATTAGATCTTTGGGAACAAGATGGTCAACCTGAAGAAGAGAAACAACCACAATTGAGAGGTATCTCAATTGAAGAATTAGATGATCAGGTAGTAATCAGATTCTCATCTGGCAGCCAGCTTGCTTTATGCAGTGGCTCTTCAATGAGAACAGAAAGAGTTTTTAACTACAACCGACCTGATCCATCTGTGATTCCGTTACCGCGCACTCAGAGTGCAAGGTTACAACCCACTAAGGGTTTTGAAGATTTGTTTAAAATCCCCTCTGTTGCTAAGCCTAGTAGTTCTACAGCTTCAGCCAAATCTGCTAGCTCTTCCTGCTCCCATAAAAAGTATTCTGAATTAGATAATGGGTTGTAAAAATGTGAAGACTGCTCTTTTGTGTTTAATCCTCCTAGATCGGGCCATTTTCAGATGTTTTCAGCCCGACAAGCCATAATGCCTGAACAAGAAATTACAGAAGTCCATGAGAAAGTCATTACTACTCCTGCAGGCCCTTGCCATGTACCCAGTACAATTCCTCCCTTTAAGGATTTCATGCTTTTCGACACTACCGGTACATACAAAGCTGATTTCTAGCCTCTCCACTTATTTCTTATCGCCAAAAACTCCCAAGGAACTAGTCAAAGCAAATTGCTTAACTGGACTAACATGTGCCTTAGGAAATCTATGCTTCTAGCTGAAGATAGAAAGATCTAGCACCAGATCGAGGTAGTTAAAGCTAAAAAAGCCTGTCTTAGTGCTCAAGAGAATTTCCATTCTCTTATTTCCACTCTTGAATGCTTGGAAAAACATCTCACTGATCAGTGGATGGACTCTGTTAACAAAGACCTTCAAGAACTCAAAGCCCAGTATAATGAGTTCAAAAGTCAAGTGGAGACATGGTGGATCGCTCAACAGCAGTCTTTAGAACAACAGAGAGAACTTCTGTAAAATGTCAGAAGTGAAGTTAAATTAGATTGTGATGTGCTAGCTTCACAAATGGTCAAAGAATAGATGAAGTTTATCATGAAGTTCATTCTATTACACAGTCACAACTTCTAATAGGAGATTCCATAAAAGAGGAATTTGCAACTATACAGTCTGAGCTACATCAAGAGTCCACAATTATTCAGTCTGTGGTACAAACAGCTCGACAACAGCAGACTGTAAAAACAATGAATTTCCCTTCCAGTGCTAAGGGATATCTACAGGCTTAGTATGAAGGACCTAAGTTGTCCACTGAGGTAAAAAAGCTTGGAATTGAAAAAGTGTTTGATCCCTCCAGAGGGAATCTAAGAGAAACTACTCCAGAAGAACGAGCAAAAGGAAAGTTCCTAATGGCTCATACAATTCTAATGTCTTTTGTGTGGGAATCCATGTTTTCATCATCTTTTGAAGTTGTGGTTGCTCATGTGTTGATTCATCTTGTTGAATGGTTGGTTTTTCTAAAGTAGAATCATCTTGTGAATGTAATAAAACATCCAAAATTATTTTCAAACATAATCAAATCTGAAAAATGTATTTTAATTCAACTTTCAAACACCCAGTTTTCCCCTACATCGATTGATCATGAGATTGGATATTTTAACACAAATGTAAAGGAAAACTTATTTAAAATTAAAATACTGGTAAATAACAAAAAAATATCAGTAATGGTATTGCCTCATACTATTATATATCAAAAAATTTCTTGATTTAATCACAAACACAAATCTGCATACAAAACTAACAATTTCACTACACCCAATTTCACTTGGAAGCACAAAAATGATAATGAATGAGGGGCAAGCTTATATTCTTCTCCAATTACTCCACATTTTTTTATGCTATTTCTCCATGAATTCCTGGTATGTTTTGAATCTCTTTGCATTTTGATCCTTGGGTTGTTTGAGGAGTTTCTTAGCATATGATTCTATGAGCTCATTGCTTATTTCATATGGAAGCCTAGTCCATCCAAGAAACCCTAGGTTCTACCACTTCCATTAGCGTGAAATCCTTATCTACTAGGAAGATTATGTCCTTAGCATAGTTTTTCACCATCTCATATGATATCCTCTCTCTATTTTGCATTTTTTGTTGTAGGGATTTGAAAAATACCTAGTATGCCGTAATGTAGGTTTTTGTGTCCTTAAATCATTGGACATGGCATTTTATCTGTGCAACCACCAGTATATGTGTTTTCCATGTTTTTCTAGAGAAAGATGGCAATGCATTCATGAAATAAAATGTTAAGCATATAATGAGAGCACCATATCAAAATTGGTATTGTGCATTCTTGGTCTTATATGTAGATTCTCCAATAGTTTCTCATGGAGGACCTCACACAAGTCAAAGTCTTTCCCCTCCACTACCATTTGATATGTAGTGTGAATGGCGATATCGATTACCGAATCTTCCCAATTTGCATAGTAGATTTTATACGTGATACCCATGGTGGTGTACTGCATTATCAAATTTGCGATTTTTTGTAACATTCAAACTTCTCCCATCATATGTGGCTTTGGTCAATTTTATAACCTTTTATTTATTTATCACCTTCTTTGATGGTATCTCCCCCATAGCGCAAAGGCCTCTCATTGCTTGGATTTCTTATTTTGTGATGTGGTACAGAGCTTGTCCAGGTAGATAAATTCATCATGAATTCTTCTCAGTATGATTCTGACCCAACCATGCTTTGCGGAGAAGTCAAGGAAATCTTTCCATATGTCCAATTTCTTCTTCTCAACCTCTTAGTATTGTGGCATGTAAGTTATTTGATTTGGTTGGAGGAGTGGTCTTTGGAGCTCTTAAAACTTCATGTGATCTGATATCGACGCATGGATATACTTTTAGACATCCTTTGTGTAGGTAACATCGGTTGGGATGACAAAGAACGTCCCATCTGGATCAACCTCCATCAGTTTGTAGGGGAACTTCCTATATTTTGGGTGAGGCTTATCAGAAACATCAACCAAGGTAGGAGTCACCATGTTTGTTTTGTGCTTTGCTAGGGTTCAATTTTTTTTCTCAGAGTGTATGTTTAACTCATGAATACTTAGAGTGCCAATGGTGTTGGAGTCTTTTTTGAGATCTTTCTTTTATAACCATAACAATGACATTTTGCATTTATTGAATTTTATCATTTATGTTTTCATGGGATTTTATAGCCATTACTTTTCTCACGGCAAGTCCTTCTTCCAACAATATACACTTTATGGTGGACCTATCGTACATAATTGTAATACAAATTTGATTTTCATAGTTTTCTCTTTATTCCATAGCTTGATGGTAGCGTTTCAATCTAGCGTCATTTACATATCCCATTATTGATTTCTAGTCAAGTGATTTTAACCTAACTGCTCCAGATTCTAAAATTTCATCAATGTAATATGGGCCTAGCAATCTAACTTTCAATTTTCCTGGCTTCTTGAATTTTCTATCATAGAACAATACTAAATAATCCTTCTAGAATGTTTTGTGTCACAAAATGCTATCATGCGAGGCTTTTTTCCTTTTGCCTTCTAAGTTCTGATGATATGCCACAAGTAGCCTTTTCTCATCCAATTTTGTAAGGACTTTTAGTCTCTGTTTCAATGAGTCTTCTTCAGTCAACTACAAAGTAAGTGTGGTATGAAAATTTGGGATAATAAAATTTATAGGTAGTGTAGCATCCATCCTATATACTAGCTCAAATGGGGTAAACTTGGATGCCTTTTTGTAGGATGTTTTGTATGCCCATAGCACAACTAGAATCTTAATGTCCCAATCTGTCCTATTCCCTCTGTACATTTTTATTAATGCAGTTCCTATAATCTTATTTAATGCCTGACTTGCTCTATTGGCGTACGAATGATATTGAGAGCTTTTATTGTGTGTGATAATAAAACTTCTCAGTAACTCCATAATTTACTTATGTACAAAGTGTTTACCCTGATCGCTCGTGATACTTAGAGGACACCTAAACCTTGCGATTATATTCTCATATAGAAAATTTGTGACAATTTTAGCTATGCAATCTTTGGTTAGTTCTGCTTCTGCCCACTTTGTAATATATTCCATTGCAGTGATTATAAACCTAGATTTTATGCACTTAGCTGGTGGATTAATGGGTCCAATAAAATCTATTACGCATTTTTTAAATGGTATTTGGGCTAGGACTAGCTAGATGACATCTCATCCCTTGCGGTACGTCTACCTACTCTCTGACAAATATCACATTACTTGGCATAGAGATTGGCATCTTTAAACAGTGTTGGCCACCATAACCCTGAGAACATGACTTTCTTTGCAATGGTGTCCCCTGAATTGTGTCCTTCGGTAATGATCTCATGCGCTTCCTTGAGGATGTCTCTCCTTTCATGCTTGAAGACCACTCTTTGTATGATGTCAATTACATGTAATTCGCCCTCAATGAGTGTGTATGGTAAGGATTTCTTTAGTAGTATTTATTTCAAGCATTTGATGAGATTTTCTCCAAAAATTTAGTTGTTGATAGTAGGCTTGCCACATCATGTAAGTCTTCAAGTACCGTAGTGACCCTAAATAGGTTTACACTGGGTAGATCTTCTTCCAAGTTGTCTGGTGCTTCCCTTGTTTCAATCCTAGATAAATAGTCCAAACCTTGGTTGTTCTTTCCTTGGTTGTTCTTTCCTAGTTTCACCATTATGTTGAAATCAGACTCTTGGAATAGTAATAGCCATATGCATATTATTCTTTGTGTTACCAGTCTATTCAATAGGTACTTTAATGGCTCATGGTCTATGTAGAAGGTGAATGGTGTAGATAGTAGGTAATGTCTAAATTTATGTAGTGCATATACCATTGCTAAAGCCTCTCTTTTAGTAGTTGTATAGTTTTTCTCAGCTTGTGAAAGTTTGTGGCTTGCAAATGCTATTGAGTGGTCTTTGTTCCTTCTAGGTTGAGCTAGTACTATGCAAATATCTATTTTAGAAGCATCCACATCAACATGAAATGGTATTGTCTAATCTGGGAAAACTAGTATTAGAGCCTCTGCTATTTTCTATTTTAATGTGTTAAATGATTATTGACACTGCTCATTCCATTCAATGGTTTTATTGGTTTTCTTCTTTAATAGTTCCTCAATTGGTGCAACTATAGTAGCATATCCCCTTATGAATTTTATGTGGTATCTGCTATATCCTAAGAAGGTTTGATGCTATTTTTGGTGTTGGTCAGTTCATAATCAGTGCTACTTTTAATGGATCCACCATAAGTCCTTTGCAGATTATGTGTCCTAATAGTGTACCAAATGGCACTACAAAGATGCATTTCTTCATATTTAAGGCAATTTGCAAGCTCCTACACCTTTTCAGCATTGTGCAAAGCTCTTGGACATGATCTTTTAGTAGTCTGTAGACTGTCTAGTCATCCAAATAGACTTCTAAAAAGTCATGGATGAAGTCCTTAAAAGATTTCACCATAATCTGGCTAAAGCTTGTTGGCGCATTCTTTAGTCCAAAGGGCATAACTATGTACATAAATGACCCCCATTCCGTTGCAAATGCTTTTTTTGACCGGTCTTCTTGGATATTAAAACCTAATGATAGCCAGAGAATCCATTAGTAAAAGAATAGGTTTCCCTACAAGTGACTGATTCCAATACTATCTTTGGTGTCTGACCTTTCTTCTTTGGATTTATTTGTTGTGCCAATTTATTTCTTCTTCCCTTATCTCTTGATAGTTCTATATAAAAATATTCATTTCCCAATAGAGTGTTGCAAATTTCCACAAATTGCTATTATTTGGATTTCGCTATTTCACTTAAATTGTCACTTGTATCTATTATTATTATCCTTCTTGAATTATAGGGCACGAGAGATGACTCCTGGTTGTAAGATGGGAAAAGAGAGCTTAATCAATTATGAACTAATTAGATCAATCTTCCCTATCAAAAATTAGAACATGAGCCAACAAAGACTTTAGGCTTGGCTATAGTCCTCAAGGGAGAGCCAAGATGTCCAGGCTCTGGTCCTTTGTTGTAATAGTGGAGATTAGTTTTGATAATAGCAAGATCTAGGGTTTTAAGTGACTAAATAGATGAAAATAGGAGTAACAGACTTAACAGGGACTGTAGCAAAGCAGAACAGAGAAGGGTTGTTAGAGTTTGTCAGCGGACGTAGGGCCAAATCTAGGAGGACCCTATTGAAATGCACCAGACAACTGAGAGGAGGGGGTGAATTAGTTGTCCCTAAAAGCTTTGAACACTTATGAACAACAACACATCAAACACTTATTTACTGTTATTCAGATTTAACCATGAAAGCATGAAATAAGAAGCTCAACACATTAACACATAAGACACCAGATATTTTTACGTGGAAAACCCTATAAGGGAAAAACCACAGTGGGTGTTAGCCCACAAAGATATATATGTTATAGCAATACAGAAAAATAGAGGCTCACTGCCTATAGGGCTCACTACCCAAATTGCTCACTGCAAGGAATGACTCAATGCCAAAGGGTGGCTCACTGCCAAGGGATGGTGAACTGATTTGGTAGCATCTACTCCATGCTTGAGTTTAGTTCCATTGAAGCATAGTATAATTTCTCTACTCTGCTCTTTTCACACCTTCGCACATATCTTTTCATTTTTGCACCGACACATTTTTCACAACTACATTACATGCTTTATACAATTCTGTTGGGAATTAAGGTGTCTCAACCTTGGTAATTCTATGCATTTGTAATGTTTGTATTTATTATTCAATTGCCTATGTTGTAAATAATTGGAAATTCCACTTTGTCATATTGTGGGATGTGGCACGGTGATGTGTCAATCCTACATGGATTATGACAACTTGTTATTTTTTCCTCACATGAGGAGATAGGCATCCCACTTAGTGGTAGGAATATTTTTCCATGTGTCGGCATCTTCTATGTTGTGTAAGGAATGTTTGACCGAAACGGTTATGACGGATTCCTATGACGAATCTATGATGTGTAAGAGTCGAGAATAGAAGTTTGTAAGACAGGTAATGACATGTGTCATGAAGCATCTTTGAATGAGGCATATTTGGGTGCCCCAAGGTGGAATATGATGTGTTGTAAGAGAATATGATATTTATGTTAGACTTAGGGCATACAACTGAGAGGGGGGGTGAATCAGTTGTGCGAAACTTTCCCTTTTTAAACACTTGAATCTTCTTTAGTGATTAGCATAATATTAATCATGAACTATAATGCATTTAAATCAGAAACAGAAACATATCAACACATATGACACCAAGATTTTGACGTGGAAAACCCAGTTAAGGGAAAAACCACGGGGTGATTAACCCAAGAATGTATTCTCTGTTAGAAGAATAGAAAGAACAAAATGGCACATGCCAATTAGGGCTCACTGCCCGAGCACACTGCTCACGAGAGGCTCACTGCCTACAAGAGACACACTATCTACAAAGGAATAAGTATCACCTTTATGAACTGGAGAATAGCATCTTTAGCATGCTTGAATCAGTTTCATTTAAGCCCAATACTTCTGCTCTGCCTTTCGCACTTCTCTTTGCTACCACACACTCATCACTGCAAGACACACTTCAAAATGAATTCACAATCCCTTATTTATACAAGGTATCGACTTAGGAACAATCATCTAAGTTAGCAAACACCTACAAGAACATCTGCAAGACGTGTAATACATTTGGTCGGCCAGTCTCAAGAAGAACACCAATATCCATGGTTATTCTTCAAATGCAAACTCTAACTTCAATGCGGACCACCAACATTAACTAGACATGATCCAACGATCATCATAACCTTCCCTGAATCACCAAAAACATCCGCACTTCATCATCCTACTGGAATTCTTCTCTCCTTCATTTGGAGCTACAAGAACACAGTCTGTCATCACTGTCACAAATGAATAGGCTCTTCCGGACCTTCAACCCACGAACTAATCTAGTTGATACTTCACAGGGACGTCCTCGACACTCCCTCAGATCTGCAAAATGGGATAATGAAATATCGGATCTCACCGGACCTATCTGTGGCCCTCTGTCACCTCTGAACACCTGCCAGAACCAATTCTACTTGAGTGACCATAACTTTTTCAGATCTTCATGCGGACCTCTAAAATATTGACTGGAGCATCTCAAGACTTATATCTACAAACCCTTTAAACCACATCCTCTAATCCTTAACCTATTGAGGACTTTTACCTTCTTATCATCACTGTTCTTCACTGTTCCTGATTGAGACTTATTTTCTCAATATCCTCAGCACACAGCTCATCTAATCCTTCTCATTAATGCAACATGAGTATGTTGACATCAATGACAACACCGGTTAGGCCCATACTTGCAACAATCTCCCCCTTTGTCATTGATGGCAACATATGATGTGAAAAACCATCAAGACAAGAACTTCTCCTTGCTGTTACAACTCCCCCTAACAACAACAACTATTCACATGTTTTCTCTCCCTTTATTGCTCCCCCTTTGATCAACGACCACTTGTTTTTCACATGTCTTCTCTCCCCCTTTGACATCAACAGCAAAGGGCTCATACTTGTAACTTCACTACTTCATAACATACCAGCTGCTCCCCTTGAGTCGCAGCTCCCTTATCATCAATCCAGATCACAAGATATGATTGTGATATCCACCAGATTGATGCACATCAGTGTATCCTAGTTCATTACCAGAGGGGAAATAACCCCTAACTTCTCCCTGAGATACTCAAAAGAGTCCTTGGGAAGAGGTTTAGTAAAAATATCTGCAAGCTGATCCTTGGAGGGCACATACTCCAATCTGACTTCACCCTTGTTCACTTGCTCTCTCAGAAAGTGAAACTTGATAGATATATGCTTAGTCTTAGAATGCAACATCGGATTCTTAGAAATATTTATTGCACTTGAATTATCACAGAAAATTGTGATAGGCTCCTCATATTCTACTTGAATATCTCTTAGCATCTGCTTCATCCACAAAACTTGAGTGCAACTTCCTACTGCTGCAATGTATTCTTCTTCAGTTGTAGATAGGGATATTGCCTCCTATTTCTTGCTTAGCCAAGAAACCAACCTTTTTCCCAAAAAGAATGCTCCTCCACTTGTACTCTTCCTATCATCCACATCTCCTGCCCAATCTGCATCTGTATATGCATGAAGAGAAAAATTATGATCTTTAGGATACCACAGACCATACTCAACTATTCCTTTTAAGTACCTAAAAATTCTTTTGATTGCCATGACATGAGATTCTCTAGGATCAGCCTGGAATCTCGCCACAAGACCAACAGCCTACATTATATTTGGGCTAGTTTGAGTGAGATACAATAATCCTCCAATCATTGTTCTGTACTTTGTCTGATCTGTCTTAGGAGAGTCATCATCTTTGCTCAACTTACCTTCGATTTCCATGGGAGTGTTCATTGTCTTTGAAATTTCCATTCCAAATTTCCTCAACAATTCTTTCACATATTTGGTCTGAGAGATAAAGATTCCTTTCTTTGTCTGAGTAATTTGCAGACCCAAGAAGAAATTCATTTCACCGAGCATTGACATTTCAAACTCACTTTTCATTTGATTTGCAAAGGTTTTACACATACTGTCTCTTCCTCCAAAGATGATATCGTCAACAAATACTTCAACAATCAAGATGTTTTCATAATCAATTTTGAAATATAGGTTACTATCAGTAGTACCTTTGTTGAAACCAATCTTCAAAAGATGTTTGTCCAGCCTTTCATACCATGCTCTTGGGGCTTGCTTTAGACCATACAGTGCCTTCTTTAATTTGCAGACCATATCACCATGCTCAGATAACTGAAATCCATCCGGTTGTTCAATGTACACTTCTTCTTCTAAGTCACCATTCAGGAAAGCATATTTGACATCCATCTGATACACTTTGAAATCCTTGAAGGAAGCAAATGCAAGAAATAGTCTGACTGCTTCAATTCTTGCCAACGGAGCAAAGCTTTCTTCAAAATCAATCCCTTCTATTTGAGAGTAGCCTTTGTAGACTAATCTGGCTTTATTTTTGATTACTTAACCAACTTCATTTAGTTTGTTCTGGAAGACCCATTTGGTTCCAATCACATTCTTGTTTCTAGCTCTAGGAACAAGATCCCAAGTGTGATTTTTCTCAATTTGCATCAACTCTTCCTCCATTGCTTTGGTCCAATTTTCATCATTGCAGGCTTCATTTATTGTCTTGGGTTCAATCTTTGAAATCAGATAATATTCATCTGAATTTTGAGCAATTTTCCTTCTAGTTTGCACACCTTTGCTTTTGTCACCTATGATCTGATCTTCAGAGTGGTTCAGTCTTACATACCTTAGAACTTTGGGAGTTTCTTGCACTTTTGCTTCTTGATCAGGCTCATTCAGACCTATCTCTTCTTCATGATTTACCGGATCAGTCTGAATCTCACTTTCAGGAGAGGATTGAGCTCCTTGAACCAGAACACCATTCTGATCATCTTCATCATACTCATAAAACCTTGAGGGTTTCTCTATTCCCTCATCAACCTTCACATTTGTACTTTCTATCATCTTTCTTAGTCTCTTGTTATAACACTGGTATGCTTTGCTTTGAGTAGAGTAACCCAAGAATATTCTTTCATCACTTCTAGCATCAAACTTGCCTAAATCTTCATCTCTTTTGATGTAACATTTGCTACCAAAGACTCTGAAATATCTTACAGTAGGAGTAATGCCAAACCAGAGTTCATAAGGGGTCTTACCGGTATTGCTTCTGATTTGAACTCGATTAAGAGTATAGACTGCAGTGCTGACAACTTCTCTCTAATAGATCTGAGGAACATTTGCTTCCATCATCATAATCCTAGATGCTTCCTGGATGGTCCGGTTCTTTCTCTCCACTACTCCATTCTGCTGTGGAGTCCTCGGAGCAGACAACTGTCTCTTAATTCCATGTTTCTCACAGAATTCTATGAACTCACCGGATGTGAATTCTCCACCTCTATCAGAACTTAGACATTTCAACTTTATTCCTATTTCATTCTCTACCATAGCCTTGAATATTTTGAATTTCTCAAGAGCTTCTGATTTCTCCTTTTGAAAGGTTACCCACATGATCCGGGAATAGTCATCTATTAGTAGCATGAAGTATCTATCACCTTGAATACTTCTGGTTCTTGCCGGACCACAAAGATCAGTGTGAACTAAGTCCAATAGTCTGGTAGAAGACAGTTCCTTGCTTTTGAATGTGACTCTACTCATCTTACCCAACTATCATTCCTTGCACAAGCTGTTAGTAGGTTTCACCAATTTTGGAAGATCTCTTATAGCCTGAGTATTGCTTATTTTGATGATATTATCAAAATTCACATGATACATCCTTCTATACCATAACCAACTCTGATCAACTTGAACAAACAAGCAATTTTTACCAGTACCAACCAAGTGGAAGATATTACCTTTAGTTTGAGTACCGGATGCAATCTCTGTTCCGGATCTTTCAAAGATTTTGCATTTTCCATCCTTGAATCGGAGATCATAGCCTTTGTCCACCAACTGTCCAACACTGAGAATATTGTGCTTCAAACCTTCAACATACAGTACATTACCAGTTTTGTTTCTTCCATTAAAAGAAATAGTTCCTCTTCCTCTGATTCTACCAGCAGAATTATCACCAAACTTCACCACTCCTCCTTCATACCTTTCCAAATCTATGAACTTATTCTTGTCCCCTGTCATGTGGTGAGAGCAACCACTGTCAATGACCCAATCATTCTTTTCTTTAATTTGGGCAGCCAGAGCTCTTTCTACAACTTTATGATTGATAGATACAGAGGATATTGGTTCTTCTTCCTTGATGGCAATAAACACCCATTCACTTCCGGATTTGTTTCCTGTCTCTGATTCATCATCTGTTACTCCTTCATTATCATCTTCTTCATGAACATAGTAACAATTCTTTTGGAACCTTGATCTGTTAGGATCTGGCTTTGAAAATCTTTCCGGACATTTTGATGCAAAATGACCAATCTTATTGCAGTTAAAATACTTAAAAGAAAATTTTCCTTCATACTTACCGAATCCTCTTGGCAGTCTCTTTGCAATGAGGGCTTCAAGTTGAGCAGTTTCTACTTCTTCTTCCAGGTCTTTTCTTGCTTTTCCATACCATGACAAATTCCTTGATGAGTTCTCTCCCGGATCAAATCCTTGTTTACCTTTCACAAAGGCACTGGCTTTGAATGCAAATTCAATTTTGGGGGGATCATCTCCAAATTCAATCATTTGAAAAGCAACCAGTTTGCCAGCCAATTGGTCTCTTGTGACAGTTGTATGGGCTCTGAATTCATCAATGGTAGCAACCTTGATTTTGTAAGAGGCAGGAAGGGATCTGAGAATCTTACCAACAATCTCATTTTCATCCAAGACTCCACCAGAATTTCTAATTCCACAAACCAGCTCATTCACTCTTGGCATAAAAGTGGTAATATTTTCATCATCTCTCATCTTCAGTTTTTCAAATTTCCCTTTTAGACTATGTAACCTTGCACATTTAACATACTCATCTCCTTCATGCAGAAGTTCCAGTTTAATCCAAATCTCATAGGCAGTTGGTAGGTCAATAACATTTGAGAGCTCTGAGTCAGTTAATGTGCTTAGAAGAGCCTCTTTGGTCCCTAGATTGTTTTCAACATTTGTGATTTCATTTAGGGTTGTCGGACCACCCTGTGGAGGTGCATACACATTTGTGACCATGGACCAGTACGCCTTTCCCATACACTGCAAGTGACATTTCATGCGACCTTTCCAAAGAGAAAAGTTGGTTCCATCAAACTTTGGACTATCCTTCTTGTATGACGACATCCTGGATCTCCTCAAGCGGTTAAGCTCCTTTTAGAGGAACTTAGCTCTGATACCAATTGTTAGACTTAGGGCATACAACTGAGAGGGGGGGTGAATCAGTTGTGCGAAACTTTCCCTTTTTAAACACTTGAATCTTCTTTAGTGATTAGCATAATATTAATCATGAAACATAATGCATTTAAATCAGAAACAGAAACATATCAACACATATGACACCAAGATTTTGACGTGGAAAACCCGGTTAAGGGTAAAACCATGGGATGATTAACCCAAGAACGTATTCTCTGTTAGAAGAATAGAAAGAACAAAATGGCACATGCTAATTAGGGCTCACTACTTGAGCACACTGCTCACAAGAGGCTCACTGCCTACAAGAGACACACTGTCTACAAAGGAATAAGTATCACCTTTATGAACTGGAGAATAGCATCTTCAACATGCTTGAATCAGTTCCATTTAAGCCCAATACTTCTGCTCTGCCTTTCGGACTTCTCTTCGCTACCACACACTCATCACTGCAAGACACACTTCAAAATGAATTCACAATCCCTTATTTATACAAGGCATCGACTTAGGAACAATCATCTAAGTCGGCAAACACCTACAAGAACATCTGTAAGATGTGTAATACATTCGGTCGGCCAGTCTCAAGAAGAACACCAATATCCATGGTTATTCTTCAAATGCAAACTCTAACTTTAATGCGGACCACCAACATTAACTAGACATGATCCAACGATCATCATAACCTTCCCTAAAGCACCAAAAACATCCGCACTTCATCATCCTACTGGAATTCTTCTCTCCTTCATCCGGAGCTACAAGAACACAGTTTGTCATCACTGTCACAAATGAATAGGCTCTTTCGGACCTTCAACCCATGAACTAATCTAGTTGATACTTCACAGGGATGTCCTCAACACTCCCTCAGATCTGCAGAATGGGATAATGAAATACCGGATCTCACCGGACCTATCTATGGCCCTCTGTCACCTCTGAACACCTGCCGGAACCAGTTCTACTTGAGTGACCATAACTTCTTCAGATCTTCATGCGGACCTCTGAAATCTTGACTGGATCATCTCAAGACTTATATCTACAAACCTTTAAACTGCATCCTCTGATCCTCAACATATTGAGGACTTTTACCTTCTTGTCATCACTGTTCTTCACTGTTCGTGATTGAGACTTATTTTCTCAATATCCTTAGCACACAGCTCATCTAATCCTTCTCATTAATGCAACATGAGTATGTTGACATCAATGACAACACCAGTTAGGCCCATACTTGCAACAATTTATAGCATGTGTATGATAGATTCTCTTATAGCTATAAGTTGTAACCGCTATGATAGATTCTATGACGGTCGTAAGTGTTGTAAGAGCATCTGTCATAGCCCATTTTGGAAATAGGTGACCTCTTTGGGATGGGAGCTGTGGACAAGTGTCAAACACATTCTACAATGTTGACCAAGTGTCCCTAGGCATGGGTTTTGGTCCAAGATGCCATATTGGATGCCCATTCCAAGAAAGGTCCAAAATTGCCTTGTATGTTCTATTTAAACAGGTGCTTGGAGTTGCAGTTTGTATCATAGGTTTAAAGGTACTACTATGCTACCGAATTGACTCCAGACACGAGTGTCAAAGACCATTGAAGCTTTCATTGCAAGTGTATTGTAAACATTCTTTCAGATTTGTTAATACATTGTGTAGGTTTCTGAGTGTGCTTTTTTTCACCTGATAAGGGTTTTCCCCACCGTAAATCTCTATCTCTCTTCTTCTGTCTTCTTTCTGGCTCTTGTGTTTTGCTGATATATCTCATGTTAATGGTTTAACATCACTGTAATAGTTAGGATAAATTTGAATTTGCATAGCCCTCTCCTTAATAGATTAGTGTAGGAAGCATTTCCACACACCTAGTTTCCTTTCAGTTGGTATCAGAGCTTGATCACCTTTGGTCCTAATTGTTGGGTAGGGATTTTTGGAGCTAATCTTAGGTTGAGTGGAAGTCTTTGTAGAGCATTCTGTATCTTATTACAACAAGGAGATGGCAAGCACATCAGGAATGTTTGAAGTAGAGAAGTTCAATGGCGGTAATTTTGAGCCATGGAAGCTCAAGATGGAAGACATGTTAGTTGACTGAGACCTTTGGGAAAGTGTGAACATAACTAAACCAGCTACAATGACTCAAGATGAGTGGGATCTCAAGGATCGAAAGGCTAAGGGTCTCATAAGACTTAGTCTTTCCAATTTTGTGTTGTTAAATGTCCATGAGGAGGCTACTACAAAACTCCTTTGGAAGAAGTTGGGGGATGTGTATCAAGCCAAATCCCTTGTCAATAAACTTTTCCTGAGAAAGAAGTTGTATTCTCTTCGAATGGAGGATGGAGGATCTGTGGTTGAGCATATGAATGCCTTTAACATGTTGGTTGCACAATTGACATCTATTGGTGTAAAGATGGAGGAGGAGGATCGGTGTATGACCTTGCTTTGTTCTCTGCCAGACTCATGGGATCATCTTGTCATGGCAATCAAAGCACCACATCCACATTCAAAATGGAACAGGTGGTTTCTTCACTATTATCTGAAGAGATGCAGAGAAAGTCTTCTGAGGCAGTCAAAGAAGCCCTTGCAGTTCGTGGAAGACCCAAGGAGAAAGGGAAGAAGAAGGACAAGAAAGTTGAGAAGGGTAGATCCAAATCTCGTGGGAGATCCAAATCTCGTGGGAGATCCAAATCTCTTGGAAAGTCCAAGGCTCTTTGTTGGAACTGTGGCAAGACCAGGCATTTCTGAAAGGAATGCAAAGAGGAGAAGAAGAAAAAGAAGAAAGCTCCTGATTCAAATTCTGACAAATCACAAGATGACGGTGATGCCTTCATCGCAGCCCTTGCAACCCATGCATTTGATGATGTGTGGCTAATCGACTCTGGTGCATCATTCCACATGACCTCGCATCGAGATTGGTTCACTAAGTATGAGGAGTTTGATGGTGGAAAGGTGTATCTGGGTGACGACTCTCATCTAAAGATCATTGGTCATGGAAGAGTCTCTATCCGATTCCGTGATGGTCGAGTGAAGGGGATATCTAGGGTTATGCACATCCCAGGCTTAGCACGGAACCTGCTTTCTGTTAGTTTGAATGATGCAGGTGTGCAGGTTGTCTTTTCAAAAGAAGGATGCAAGATGACTAGAGGATCTATGATGCTTGCTAAGGGTACTCAGAGAGGTACTCTGTTTCAACTAGAAGCATGCATTGCACAATGCAATAGTTCTCATCCCCACCATCTGAACAAGCAATGAAAAAATCTGTTGTTTCTAATCTTGATGGTTGTAATCGTGCATTGGAAGTTAAACTTCATGCAGAAAAGACAATGTTATGGCATAAGAGATTTGGCCACATTGGTGAGAAGGGTCTGCATACCCTAAAAAATAAGAACCTTGTTGAGGGGTTAGATGATTGTAATCTTGAGTTTAACTTTTGTGAACATTGCATTTATGGAAAACAAAACCGTGTTTAGTTTTACTCAATTTCTCATAAGTCTTCTGGTGTGTTTAGTCCTGTTAATGTTCCTTCATTATCAAAATTTATATACTTTGTATCTTTTATAGATGATTATAGTAGAAGGACATGGATTTATTTTCTCAGAAGCAAATCTGAAGTCTATAGCAAGTTTAAGGAGTTTAAAGCCTTTGCTGAAAATCAAACTGGCAAAAAGATTAAATGTTTGAGAACAAACAATGGTGATGAGTTGTGTTCTACAGAATTTGATAAGTATTGCAAGGAACTTGGGATTGAAAGACATAAGACAACTCCATACACACCGCAGCAAAATGGAGTTGCAGAGAGGATGAACAGGACACTGATGGAGAAGGCTAGGAGTATGCTTAGTGGAGCTGGTCTAGAACAAAAGTTTTGGGTTGAATCTGTTGCCACTGCTTGCTATCTGGTGAACAGATCTCCTACATCAGCTCTTGTTGGAAAGACACCCATGGAGGTGTGGTCTAGTAGAAAGCCTTCAGTAAGGCATCTTCATGTTTTTGGTTGTGAGGCATATGCACATGTGCCTAGGGAGAAGCGGTCAAAGTTGGAGATCAAAGTTGTTAAGTGTATCTTCATCGGCTATGGTGTTGGTGTGAAAGGATACAAGCTTTGGGACCCCATGGCTGAAAAAGTGTTGTATAGAAGAAGTGTCATCTTCAGAGAGCTTACACCTTCTTCTATTGTTTTGCAGCCAGAAGAAAAAGAAAAGAAAGAGGATGTTGTTTAGTTTCCTCTCACCCCTGAGAAGACTGAACAAAAAGACAATGTTGGACCTGATGATGAGGAGAGCTCTAGCAGCTCTGAAATCTTAGAAGAAGAAGCTGAACCTCAACCTCAGCTCTTGAGGAGGTCTACACGAATAAGGAAGCAACCTGAAAGGTTTGGTTTTACATTGCTTGATTCTAGTTGTGCTTATGCTTTGCTCACTAATAGTGATGAACCTAGAACTATATCAGAGGCTTTGGATATGAAGGATGCAGGTTCTTGGAAGGAGGCCATGGAGAAAGAAATGGCTTCTTTGGAAAAGAATCAAACTTGGGACTTGGTGCCTTTGCCTCTTGGACGGAAACCCGTTGGATGCAAATGGGTGTTCAAGAAGAAGATTGGTGTAGATGGCAGTATTAAGAAGTATAAGGCTAGATTGGTTGCGAAGGGGTATTCACAAGTGGAGGGTATAGATTATGGTGAGATCTTCTCTCCCATTGCAAAGTTGACATCCATTCGATTCTTGTTGTCTCTCGTAGCAGCTTATGACTTGGAGGTAGAACAGATGGATGTGAAGATAGCTTCCCTTCATGGTGACTTGGAGGAGGAAATCTACATGTCACAGCTAGAGCATTACATGGTAAAAGGTAAAGAAAATTTGGTTTGCAAACTTAAGAAGTCTTTGTATGGTTTGAAGCAATCTTGTAGGAGATGGTACTTGAAGTTTGATGCCTTTGTGTTGTCAATTGGATTTGTGAGATCAAAATCGGATCACTATGTTTATTATAAATTTGATGGTGATCGTATTCTCATTGTTGCACTGTATGTTGATGATATGTTGCTCATTGGGAAGGGTAAGAATATGATTTTTAATTTTAAATGTTAGTTGTCAGCTTAGTTTGAAATGAAAGATTTAGGGGCAGACAGGTACATTCTAGGAATGGAAATCAGAAGAGATAGAACCAACAAAAAACTTTGGTTAAGTCAGAGTAAGTATGTTAAGACCGTGTTGGACAGATTCAGCATCGGAGATTGTAGACCATTGTGTGTTCCTGTTTCTTTGGGGACAAAGTTGTCTGTTGAGGATTGTCCAAAATCTCCTAGTGAGGTGGAGGACATGAGCAGAGTACCTTATGCTAGTGTTGTTGGTAGTTTGATGTATGCTATGGTTTGCACAAGACCAGACATTGCCCAAGCAGTGGGAGTCCTTAGTCAATTTATGGCTAATCCTGGACGGGTTCATTGGGATGCAGTTAAGTGAGTGTTCAGATATTTGAGGGGTACTTCTGAGTATTCCATTTGCTATCATGGTAATGTTTTAGGACCTCCACATTCTGTTGATATTCATGGATTTGTGGATTTAGATTGGGCAGGTGACATTGACAGCAGGAGATCCACCAGTGCTTATGTTTTTACACTATTTGGTGGTGCTATTAGTTGGATGAGTAAGCGACAACCTGTTGTTACTTTGTCCACAATAGAAGCTGAGTATATGGTAGAAATTCATGTTTGTAAGGAAGCCATTTGGCTTAAGAGATTGTGTTCTGATATTGGTGTTGATGCAGGTCAGATCACAATCAGTTGTGACAGTCAGAGTGCAATTTGCCTTGCAAAGAATCCAACTTTCCATGCTAGAACCAAGCACATTGATGTTCAGTTTCACTTCGTGAGGGACATTATTGAGGATGGAAAGGTAAATTTGGAGAAGGTAGATACTTTGAAGAATGTTGTAGATGCATTGATGAAGCCAGTGGGTACAGAGAAGTTTAGAAGGTGTTTGGAGTCTATGGGCCTCTCGGCCTATAGCGGTTAAATCTTATTTTTCTATTGGCTCTTACAAGGTGTTTGACAAGTGGGAGAATGTTGGGAATTAAGGTGTCTCAACCTTGATAATACTTTGCATTTGTAATGTTTGTATTTATTATTCAATTGCCTATGTTGTAAATAATTGGAAATTCCACTTTGTCATATTGTGGGATGTGGCACGGTGATATGTCAATCCTACATGGATTATGACAACTTGTTATTTTATCCTCACATGAGGAGATAGGCATCCCACTTAGTGGTAGGAATATTTTGCCATGTGTCAGCATCTTCTATGTTGTGTAAGGAATGTTTGACCGAAACGGTTATGCCAGATTCCTATGACGAATCTATGACATGTAAGAGTCGAGAATAGAAGTTTGTAAGATAGGTAATGACATGTGTCATGAAGCATCTTTGAATGAGGCATATTTGGGTGCCCCAAGGTGGAATATGATGTGTTGTAAGAGAATATGCTATTTATAGCATGTGTATGACAGATTCTCTTACAACTGTAAGTTGTAACCGCTATGACAGATTCTATGACGGTCGTAAGTGTCGTAAGAGCATCTGTCATAGCCCATTTTTGAAATAGGTGACCTCTTTGGGATGGGAGCTATGGACAAGTGTTAGACGCATTCTACAATGTTGACCAAGTGTCCCTAGGTGTGGGTTTTGGTCCAAGATGCCATATTGGACACCAATTCCAAGAAAGGTCCAAAATTGCCTTGTATGTTCTATTTAAACAGGTGCTTGGAGTTGGAGTTTGTATCACAGGTTTACAGGTATTGTTATGCTACTGAATTGACTCCAGACACGAGTGTCAAAGACCATTGAAGCTTGCATTGCAAGTGTATTGCAAACATTCTTTTAGATTTGTTAATACATTGTGCAGGTTTCTGAGTGTGGGGTTTTTCACCCGATAAGGGTTTTCCCCACTATAAATCTTTGTCTCTCTTCTTCTGTCTTCTTTCTGGCTCTTGTGTTTTGCTGATATCTCTCATGTTAATGGTTTAACATCCCTGTAATAGTTAGGATAAATTTGAATTTGCATAGCCCTCTCCTCAATAGATTAGTGTAGGAAGCATTTCCTCACACGTAGCTTCCTTTCAAATTCCTCAACCTTGGAATGTACATCAAGGTGGCATTACATTCATCAACCATTGGAACAATCTCCATGATCGGCATTACAAACATACATAAAATAGGTCTTAACCTAATACAAATTTAGCTAAGGAAAAGATGTAAAGATGTATGTGGATCACACCTCGCCTTAGCTAGGACTCAAATGCAATCTTCCATGCCACAACATGCTTCTACAATCTTCAATGCATCTCCGCAATTAATGAAAATAACCAGGTCAACTAAGACATGTGTTAACACTAAGACTTCCATGAACAATCTTCATCCATGATTCAATTTCTCTTCGTGGACCCATCCAAAGGTAGGAACACAATTCAAGAGACATCTACAAGCACATTGTATTCACCAGGAATATCTATACAATCTCTAGCCATTCTGTCAATAAGATTCTTCAAATTAGAGCACTTAACCAACATTGTTAGCCACTGTCATAAAGAAAAGATCACTTGCAGACCACCAAATCATGAACCATTGGAGTTAAAGGTGCTTATTATCATTACAAACTTGATTCTAGAACCATAGACTGAAATACTTTGATGCGGAGGAATGCGGAGCATAACACTTTCTCCTTGTCACCACCAAACATACAGGAAAAGTAGTTTTCACACTGGTGAACATGACTCGCTCAAATCTTCATGTCAGAGGCTAAAATTTGGAATATAACATCTTCAGATAGACTTCTAAATAAATTCCAATCTATAGGTAAAGATATTCATTCTACAAGAAATACGGAGCAAATTTCTGGACTGTTCTTCTGAATACATTACACTGTTTCCATTGCAACACAATGTTACCACTGGAGGGGCTAATTTTCTCAATATCCTTAACATAAATATCACCTACATAAGTAAATACAAAGTATCTCACTTCATACAAGAAAGCATCAAAGTAAGAGTACAGTTGACACCAATGATTACATAGATATGTTGACATCAATGACAACACCAGTTAGGCACATACTTGTAACAATCTCCCCCTTTGTCATTGATGGAAACATATGATGTGAAAAACTTAATGATCATCAAGAAAAGATACTCCCCCTTTCTTTTTACACATCTACACTCTTTCTCCCCCTGAGTTTTTCACATGATTTCTCTCCCCCTTTGATATCAATGGCAAAGGACACATACTTGCATGCTGCTACTCTGATCCATTGAACTATCTCTGTTATCAATAGTTACTTTATCAAAAACATCTAGCTACTTCCCCTGAGAGGCAACCCTCAAAACATCAATCCAGATCAAAGAATGAGACTTTGAGCACCACTGGACTAATGCATTCTTATGCATCTTAGTTCAGAGTAGGAGGGGTAATGACCCCTAACGTTTCTTTGAGATACTCAAAGGTATATTTAGGCAGAGGCTTAGTGAAAATGTTTGCAATCTGATCCTTTGTGGACATATTCCATCTTTACTTCATTCTCTGTCACCTTTTCTCTCAACAAGTGATACCTTATTGATATGTGCTTTGTTCTTGACTGCATCACTGGATTCTTTGAAATGTTTATGGCACTTGTATTGTCACAAAAGATTGCAATTGGATCTTCATATACAACTCATATGTCATTCAAAGTCTACTTCATCCATAACACTTGAGTACAACATGTTGTTGCAATATACTCTGCTTCTACAGTAGACAAGGAGATTGAGTCTTTCTTTTTGCTTAGCCATGAAACCAATCTATTTCCCAAGAAAAAAAGCACCTCCACTTGTACTCTTTTTGTCATCAACATCTCCATCCCAATCTGCATCTGTATAAGCACTAAGAGTGAAATCATTATCCTTTGGATACCATAATCCATGATTTGATGTGCCTTTCAAATATCTTAGAATTCTCTTGAGTGCCATCACATGTGATTCTCTAGGATCTTCTTGAAATTTTGCCACAAGACATACTGCGTGCATTATATCAGGTCTGAATTGAGTTAGATAAAGTAATCATGGATCAATATCTTTTCTAATCAATCTTAGGTGATTCATCATTTTTGCTTAGCTTGCAACCAGTCACCATGGGAGTACATATTAGATTAGAGTCCTCCATTCCAAACTTCTTCAACAACTCTTTCACATACTTAGATTGGGATATAAAGATTCCTTTATCTGATTAAGTAACTTGCAGACCTAAAAAGAAATTCATCTCACCAAACATAGACATCTCAAACTCTTTTTGTATTTCACTAGCAAATTTCATGCACATACCTTCATTGCCTCCAAAGATAATGCCAGCAACAAAGACTTCAACAATCAAAATTTGATCACCATTAATCTTGAAATAGAGATTACTATCAGTAGTACCTTTATTGAATCCTAATTGCAATAAGTACTTATCCAACCTTGCATACCAGGCTCTAGGAGCTTGCTTGAGTCCATACACAACTTTCTTCAACTTGCAAACCATATCACCTTGGTTTGATAACTTAAATCCTTCTGATTGCTCAATGTAAACTTCCTCTTCCAACTCACCATTCAGAAATGTAGACTTCGCATCCATCTAATACACTTTAAAATCTTTGTGAGCTACAAATGCTAGAAATATTCTAATTGCTTCAATCTGAGCCACTGGAGAAAAAGTCTTTTCAAAATCTATTCCTTCAATTTGAGAATATCCTTTGCACACCAGCCTTGCTTTGTTCCTTACAAATTCTCCATTTTCATTTAGTTTGCTCCTGAAAACCCATTTGGTTCCAATAACATTTTAATCAGTAGGTCTAGGAACTAATTCCCAAGTTTCATTGTTTTCTATCTACATTAGTTCTTCCTCCATGGCTTTTACCTAGTTTTCATCATTGTAGGCTTCATTCACAGTTTTTGGTTCAACCTTTGAAAGCAAATAGTAATTCACTTGTTCTTTTGCAGCTCTTTTCCTTGTCATCACACCTTTTTTTTGTCATCTATAATCTAATCTTCAGAATGATTACTCTTTACATACCTAGGAGTCTTAACAACACTTTCTGAAGCCTCTTCTTCATCCTGACTGTCTTCTTGCTCAACTTTTTCTTCATTCACTATAGGCACAGGTTCATCAGGTTCATAGCAACTCAGGTATGATATTCTTTCCTTACCTTCATCCACCTTCACATTTGTGCTCTCAACAATCTTTTTGAGCCTTTTGTTGTAGCACTGGTAGGCCTTAGTCTTGGTAGAGTATCCAATGAAGATTCCTTCATCACACCTTGCATCAAACTTTCCTAGATCTTCATCTCTCTTGATATAACATTTGCTTCCAAAGACTTTAAAATATTTTACTGTAGGAATTCTTCCATACCACAATTCATAGGTAGTTTTAGTACCATTTCCTTTCACTTGAACTCTATTTTGAATGTAGACAGTAGTATGTATAGGTTCTTTCCAGAAAACTTCTAGCAAATCTGCTTCTTTCATCATTGTCCTAGCAGCCTCTTGAATTGTCCTATTTTTTCTTTCCACAACTCCATTATGCCAAGGATTCCTAGGTGTAGATAGCTATCTCTTTATCCTATGCTCTTCACAGAAAATGTTGAATTCATTTGATGTAAACTCACCTCCTCTACCAGACCTCAAGCATTTGATTTTTAATTCTATTTCATTTTCAACCATTACCTAGAAAGATTTGAATTTCTCTAGGGCTTTTGATTTGTCTCTTAGAAAAGTAACCCAAGTCATTCTAGAATAATCATCAATAAGCAATATGAAGTACCTGTCACCTTATAGACTTCTCACCCTTGTAGGACCACAGAGATTTGTATCCACTAGATCTAGCAAGTCGGTAGAGAATTGCTCTTTTCTCTTGAAACTAGTTCTTGTATGCTTCCCCAACTAACATTCCTGACAAATGGTATTGGTGGGTTTCACAAGCTTAGGTAAATCTCTCACAGTCTGACCTGAACTTATCTTCACCAAATTATCAAAGTTTATATGATACATCCTTCTATGCCACAACCAACTCTCATCTGCCTGGGCCAATAAACAACAATCATTTGTTCCTCTTAACTGGTAAATGTTACCTCCGGTCTTCTTACTAGTAACAATTACTGTTCTGGATCTTTCCATGGTCTTGTACCCATTATCTTTGAATTTCAGATCATATCCTTTGTCACACATCTAACCAACACTCAAAAGATTATGCTTTAAACCCTTCACATATAGGACATTATTAGTGTTGTGCTTTCCATCAAATGAAATAGATCCTTTTCCACAAATCTTACTAGCTGCATTATCTCCAAACCTAACCAGTCCTCCATCATACTTTTCCAAACTTACAAACTTACTTTTGTTGCCAATCATGTGATGTGAGCATCCACTATCAATAATCCATTCATCCTTATCTTTCTCTACCTAAACAACCAAAGCACTTTCTTCCAATGGTTTTTCTTCCTTCACATAGCTAGCAGAATTAGTAGGCACATGATCTTCTTTAATAGCAATAAATAGGCATTCATTTGCACTAGTACTAGCATCATCAATCACACCTTCATCATCAAAATCTCTAACATAGTAGCATTTCTTTGGAGCGCTAGGCCTGCTTTCAAATCTTTTTCTATTTCTTTCAATTCTTTCAGGACATTTGAAAGCATAATGACCTACTTTACCACATGAGAAACATTTTAAAGGTAATTTGTCTTTGAGCTGTCTCAACTTTCAGTAGGGCATCACCAAATTCTCTCATCTCAAAGGCTATAAGCTTTCCAAGTAATTGATCTCTGTCAATAGTTTTCACAATCATTATTTCTTCAATTGCAGCTACCTTGTGACTATAGGACTTTGGTAGTGATCTAAGAATTTTCATCACAACTTCCTTATTACCAATGGTTCCCCCCATTCCTTTTATTCCATTGACAAGTTCATCAACCCTTTACATGAAGGCTATAATGTTTTCATCTTCATTCATCTTTAAACTCTCATATTTAGCTTTCAGGCCCTGAAGTTTACCTTCCTTTACAAAATCATCTCCTTCATACAGATTCTTCAACTTCTCCCAAACTTCATTTGCATTTTGTAGATCCATGACTTTTATCAACTCAGTGTCAGTCAAGGCACTTAACAGGGCATCTCTGGCTTTTACATTCAACTCATATTCTTTGATTTCATCTTCAGTTGTCAAACCATTTTTGAGGCATGGTATATTTTGATTCTGTAGCTTTCCACACTCTATACCCAAGACAAAGAAGATGGATTTTCATTCGTACCTTCCAAAGAACACCATTTGTCCCATCAAATTGTGGAGCTTCCTTCTTAAAAGACATCCTGGATCTTCCTCAAGCTGTTAGACTTTCTTCCAAGGAACCGGCTCTAATACTAATTGTTGAAATGCACCAGACAACTGAGAGGGGGGTGAATTAGTTGTCCCTAAAAGCTTTGAACACTTATGGACAACAACACATCAAACACTTATTTAGTGTTATTCAAATTTAACCATGAAAGCATGAAATAAGAAGCTCAACACATTAACACATAAGACACCAGATTGTTTTTACGTGGAAAACCCTATAAGGGAAAAACCATGGTGGGTGTTAGCGCACAAAGATATATATGTTATCACAATACCAAAAAATAGAGGCTCACTACCTATAGGGTTCACTGCCCAAATTGCTCACTACAAGGAACGACTCACTGCCAAAGGGTGGCTCACTGCCAAGGGATGGTGAACTGATTTGGTAGCATCTATTCCATGCCTGAGTTCAGTTCCATTGAAGCACAGTATAATTTCTCTTCTCTTTTCTTTTCACACCTTCGAACTTATCTTTTCATTTTTGCACTAGGACACATTTTTCGCAACTGCATTACATGCTTTTATACAATTCCTCAACCTTGGAATGTACATCAAGGTTGACATTACATTCATCAACCATTAGAACAATCTCCAAGGTCAGCATTACAAACATACATAAAATAGGTCTTGACCTAATACAAATTTAGCTAAGGAAAAGATGTAAAGATGTATGCGGATCACGCTGTGTATGAGGAAAAATCAATTAAATCTAAACTAATAAAACCAAAAACCAATCACATAAAGCAAACCAATCTAAGTAAAATCCATTATCATAAAATCAAAGACAAAATGAAAGCTCTTACCAAAACCTGTATTGTTCCCTTTTAGAGAAGTGTGGATTGCTCAATCAAGTTGTGAAACCATAGTTGCAACAAGCAAGTAGTGTGCTCAATGTGCTCAAAGATCAATGTTAAGAGATCGTAAAGGTTGCTCAATCGACGCGTTGTGTATGCTCAAAGCTCTGTTAAGTATGCCTGAGAATATGATCGAAGAGAGAGGCTCAATGAAGGAGATGAGGGAGGTTTATATAGGTTTCAAGGAAGATCGATCAACGGTCCAGATAATTCAGAAGAATCAACGGAGGAGATAAGTTGAGGAACGTGCAACGAATAAGAAGATGACATGTGTCTTGCTTTCTTTTGCATGAGAGGAGTTACCAAGAATAGAAGAATGAGTTAAAGCAATTAACAGAATGTAATAATCAGTTAAATGATTTAAAACAAGAAGAAGAGATTTGCATGAGAATAAGAAGATATTTTGCTTTATTAAATATAGAAAGCTTGAGTTATTTTAGAGACAACTCAAATTTAGAAGAGAAAGCAACTTAAATAAATAATTGATTTATTTAAATTTAGAGAAGATATTTTGGAAGAAATAATTAAATAATTGGAATTATTTAATTTAGAAGATTTGAAAGCAAATTAAATAAATAAATTTATTTAATTGTTGTGCATGATTTTGGAAGAATGATTTTGATTTAATTAAATAATTTAAGAATTATTTAATTGTAGATAAGATAGAATTGATGAATTAATTAAATAATTAGGTTTATTTAATTAATGTGGATTTGATTTTTGGAAAGAGGATGATGATCTAATTAAATAATTAAAATTATTTAATGTTGGAAGAATAATAGAGGAATTTGATTTAATTAATTAAATAAAGAGAATTTATTTAATTAATGTTGAAAGTATGTGATTTAGAAGCATTTGGTGAAATTAATTAAATAATTAGATTATTTAATTAACGTTGAGACGCAAGTGATTAGACAGATTATGAAATGCAAGTGATTCGAGGACACAGTCATTTTAGGGTGTCTACATTTTGCCCCTCTTTGATGCGATGCAGTTAATAGCGTTGCGTAAAAGAAATTAATTGTTGAAGATGTGATACAATTTTTGATGCCCCAGTGTAGGTAGTTGCCCCAGCGTATGCCCCCTCGAGTGGGAAGACAGGGAAGCGATAGAGGAACAGTGTTGACGCTCGACTAGAAGAGTGCATGACCAGGTAGGAGGAAAAGCAGAAAGGGGTGTGAAGAAAAACTAAGGGTGGGACACTATAAATAGGTCCCATGGGGACCACAATCCTCATTTGCACCCTAGGAGTTTCTAAATTTAGAGAGGAGAGCTTCCAAACCTAAGTTGAGAGAGTTGAGCAGACAGCGAGGAGAGATGCCGATTCCAGCGCACAGACATCGGGCGGAGCTCATGCGGACGTACAGGAGACTAGCAGGAGCTCCGATAGTGGTAAGTGATCAAAAACCCCCTTTGCATTTGTCATTTTAGGGTAGATTAGGGCTAGGTCTAGGAAGAGTTTGCATGTCAGCCAAAAGCGCTGTAGGGAGTCGCGGTGCATATGGTAGTCGTTTGCAGCGCTATTAGCGCGCCGTAGCGCGGTCGGTAGGCGGGTACAGCGCGGTTGGTAAAAATGCAGCACGTATGGTTTTTCGGTTAGCGTCGCAACGCCTGTGGTAGTATGCCGTAGCGCATATGGTTAGGTAGGGCAGCGCATTGGGTAGCGTAGAATAGCGCGGTTGGCAGGGGTAGAAAAAATCGAAGCACCTCTGGTAAGACAGAGCGGCACGGTTGGTAGCCTGGCGCGGTGCACTTGGTAAACAAGGCGCACTTGGTAGGTGAAAACGCAGTGCGTCTGGATAGATAGTATTGGCATGGAAGGACAGCGCTTTTGGTTAAGTAGTAGAAAAGTTAGGGTTTAAGTAGAATGGGGGGTTTAGAATAGGGATGCTTATCCTAGCTGACAATAGGGGAAAGGGATGGTTGGGGGTTACATAGCATAGCCCATGGGTAGATAGGATTTGAGGGATTGAGTAATGAAAAACTGACAAGTGAGTTGCTATGGATGCAGAGGATTCTGCCACCACTGATGTCGCGGGAGTGACACCACGTGATTGCACACGAGGTTGTACAGCTGACATGGGAGGAGGACGCATTCCTGAAGCATGCAGGACTATGGCACGTGGCGCATTTGACACACATTAGGGTGAATCTCACCCTAGTGACAGTAGTGGTAGAGAGATATCACAGTGAGACCTCGTCATTCCACTTTCTGATGGGGGAGGCGACAGTGACACTAGAGGACATGTACTAGATCCTGCAGATTCGGATTGATGGAGAGATAGTGGATTTTGACCCGACGCGGGGTGAGGCAGGCATGGTGGAGGTCTTCTGCACAGATGACCTTTAGATAGATGAAGGGGAGATTCGATGGGCAGACGTCCCGAGACTCTGCGACAGGATCAGATGGATAGTGGTGTCATTGATTGGCAGCTTCTTATGTCCAGACAGGAGATCCAGAGGATTATCAGTTGGCTGGGGTACTGTGCTATCAGGGATGTTCACACATGGCAGACAGTATGCATGGGGCCCCTGTGTGTTGGGACAGTTGTATCATGACATGCACCATTGCGTGTACAGGAGAGGCAGGAGCTTCTTAGCAGGGGTGACCTTATTACAGGTATGGGCATGGGAGCATATTCCAGTGATCTGACCCATGGCACAGTGCCATCGAGACAGAGGCGAGCCCTATGCATTCTTATATGATGAGGTGATCACACACCGGAGGATGTGGTCTATGAGCCATTGGAGGTGGCAGATTGATGAGATGGACCTGTTCATATGGAGGCCCTGGCTACTATGTGAGGAGTGGGAGGATGAGCACAAGCAGCTCATGTATTGCAGACAGGCGCGGTATCTGTTCAGGAGACGGACAGATATGATAGATAGGTACCTACCAGAGTGGGTACTTAGGCAGTTCGGATTGCCACAGGGACTACCAGTGCGGGAGGCCACACATGCCAGGACGTGGAGGGAGGTTGGAGACTGGGATGCAAAGATCCCAGTGGTGACAGCTTTAGCAGAGGTACGGGGACTTGTCCCCATGAGATGGGATTGGGACTCTGGGCTGGCAGACCCAGGGATGCTGCAAGAGTATGATCAGTATTGGCAGACTCACAGGCCGATCAGATTAACTACACCAGGTGTAGCAGGGGCAATGGGGGAGGTACTAGTCCTCGGTGGGGAGGCTAGGATGAGACGACAGGCCAAGGCAGCCAGGCAGCAGGCAGTGGGAGAGGGCAGTGGTCAGCAAGTAGGTGGAGAGGGTAGCAGCCAGCAGGCTGATGTGGAGATGGCGGAGGCAGTGGGCCCAGTCATAGAGACTGACTTGCAGAGAGTCGAGCGACTGTTGCAGGAGGAGATAGCCTGGAGGACTTGATTAGAGCTTCGGATGGTGCGATTGAGGAGGGATAGGGATGCAGCACGGGTAGAGGCAAGGCAGGCCGAGGCCACAGCCTAGGCACAGACACAGGCAGCCTCAGCAGCACAGATAGCCCTGGCATAGGTACAGGCACAGGTACAGGCACAGGTACAGCTACAGGCACAGGCACAGCTACAGGTGCAGCCGCTAGCCGCACCCGTAGCAGATGCAGAGCAGCTAGCATAGGCCAGGAGAGAGAGAGACGTAGAGGTACAGCTGCGGTTGACAGCAGAGGCCACACTATTTAGAGTGCGGCGGGAGAGAGAGGAGGCACGCCGTGCGTTGGGTGCAGATCAGAGGACTTTATACATCGAGCTCGTCCGAGTGCAGGGTGAGCTAGTATCAGCCGGCTGGGAGGCAGAGTACTACAAGGGTTTGTACATGGGTGTGGTGCCAGTAGCTCAGTAGGCACCGAGTTACAGAGATAGGAGCATATCTGGGGCATCCAAATCCCGTAGGACAAGGAAGTCAGTGTCCTCAGTGAGAGGACCATCTTTGCCACCAGGGGGAGGAGGAGGACCAGTAGGGGGACCCCCACCAAGCACAGGGGGAGGATAGGGACCACAGCAAGAGGGGAGCTCTACCCACTAGGGCATGCACATTTGTATATTGTATCATATTTGTACCATACCTGTATCATGATGGACACTTGTACATTGTACCATTTGTATCATTTTGGACGGATGCCTGTGTGCATTCTGATGTATATTTTGCGGGCTCTTGATAGCCTTGATGTACTATTTTAAGGTATATTTGGATGTATACACATTTTGTATTATTGATGTAGACACAGACACTTTGTATTATGATGACCATTACATGATATATATGATCTATTCAGCTCACTATTGTTCATGCTTTTATGTGTGCATTCCTTGATGTCATGGATGTGATGATATGTATGTATGATTATGGATTCAGGTGATGACATATGTTGTTTATATGATGCTTATAGATGTATGATGATAGAGATATATGATGATATAGATGTGATGACTAGTGATATCTAACATGTGGGTTTTGCAGATATGCACCAGAGAGAAGAACAGGAGGAGATGGGAGACAGAGACTGTTGATCGATTACTGCAATGAAAATGATATAAAGGTTGTTGGGGATGGATGAAGGAGCTTGTTGCAATGGTTTCGCATTTGTATATAAAGAGCAATCCTTATTTTGATATAGCACGTGGATAGTTTGCCACCAAGGTAGAAAAGACCAAGGTGCAGTAATATCCGAGTGCATGGACGTTGACTCTGCAAGCAAGCGGTTTGATCTTAGATCCCTTAGACATAATATAACCTTGTTGGAACATGTGAATGAGCCATAGTCTTGAACATAAAATAAACTTTAATACATGTAAATGCAAGAAGAATATTAATATGTAAGATGTTAGGTCGTAACACACACAAGATAAATAGAATGCTAAGAAAGATACTAAAGATCATTCCTCAAACACGGCACACAAAAAGCAATGACTATGCCCCCAATCCGTACTGCATCGCAACATACCAAGATTATAGATAAATCAAGGTAGTCTTGAATAGGTAATGGATAAAGGAACAAAAGATAAACCATAACACAAATTGACTGACTTACAAAGTAAACATACAACCAACATATTCTCTTGCCAAAGAGGTTGCTCAGGATAGATTGGATAGGAAAGATAACAGCCTTATCGTAGGAACTCGGTGTCCGTTAAAGGGTGCTATCTACCTAAAAAGACAATGTCTTGCTGCAGGAAATGCCAGATGTCGCAGGAGACGCGTGTGTGGGTCTAGACAATGGAACACTTCATAGAAGACAAGCCTGTTGATCTAAGGCTTGGGTAAGCGGGACTTAGCTAATGTTGGCAATCAGAATGCAGGACAGCAGATGACTCTGGAAGGAAGCCACCTTGCTTTTGGTTTGTTAAGGACTTTTTCTTTGAAAGGGTGCGCTAGCTTGCTGCTTGAGTTAGTCAAGTCGAGGCGAATGGACTTTGAAAAATGTAAGACTAGAAAGGTGACAGTGCTAATGGATTGAAACAGGTGGAGAATGATGGATCGTGTGTGCCTGAGTACTGGATACATCCTTCGTATTCTAGACTGCCTACATACCCTGTATCCACGGGATTAAGGCACACAATGATGAAAGATGAAAAGTGATAAATATGTAGTTCTGGATAGAGTGATGAAATGGGTCAAGGTGAAAGGAGGGGATCTTATGTACCTAAGTACTGGATACGTCCTTCGTATTCCAAACTACCTACATACCCATATCCATGGGATCAAGGTACCTTAAGATTGAGAAGAGATAATATGTAGTTCTGGTTGAGGTGATGATGTGGGAAAAGGATTGAGAAGATAACAGCCTTATCGTAGGAGCGATGTGTCCGTTAAAGGGTGTTATCTGTAGAAAGGAGAAGGAGTGAAGAGCGTGCTGCAAACCACGAACAAGGAACCTCCCCTAGACCTAAGTTAAGGAAAGAGTTGCCCCCATTCTGGTAGAGGAAACTATACGGGTGACTGCTGAAGAAGACATCGAAAGCTTTGACCTAGGACAAGATAGTGTTGACTGTAGACACAGATCAAGATGTGGGATGACGAGGAGGGACATTGACAAATTTCCAAGCTATACTAGATAGGGAGATGGAAATGCAAACAAGGTCAATGGTTTTATTATGGATGGAGGGAAAGTGCACTGTGAACTGGACAAGGAGTGGACAGGACTCGATAGACGATGGATGCTGACTCTACACATAGCGCCTGTTTGCCAGGTTTTCACTATGGTACTTATCCAAGGCACCTGTTTGCCAGGTTTTCAGCAGAGGACGGATTTGTTTTTTGGATTTTTTTTTTGGAATACTCTGAGGATCAGGCATAGAACTTCTTGAGATGGACACTATTAAGTGGCTCATCTAGAGGAATGTTGTCAAGTGTAGCTAAAGTATAAGCTCCTGATCCATATGCTGCTGTGACAATGAAGGGACCTAACTAGTTACGCTCAAACTTGCCCTTCTTCTCTCGATCTATTTGATTTCTCTGATTCTCTTTAAGTACAAGATCACCAACTTGAAACCGTCTTTCTTTGATCTTTTTGTTGTAATTACGCCGGAGGCAGTTTTGATAGACATGGAGATGATTAAGTGCGGCAAGGTGCCTCTCATCTAATAATTCAAGCTCAGGTAATCTGGAAGTGCAATACTCCTCTCCATCGATCAGGTCCTGCATGGAAACTCTGAGGGATGGGATCTCGACCTCTATAGGTAGGATGGCTTCAGAGCCAAAGACCAAGGCATATGGTGTGGCACCAGTTGGTGTTCTGATACTAGTGCGGTAGGCCCATAGGGCAGGATTGAGTTGCAAGTGCCAATCACGACCAGCTTCATTGACTGTTTTCTTGAGGATCTTGAGAATGGTTTTATTGGAAGCCTTAGCTTGGCCATTACTATGCAGATAGTAGGGAGTTGAAAAGAGATGTTGGATATTGTATTGTGTGCACAAGGCATGGACATCTTGGTTCTTGAATGGTCTCCCATTATCAGTGAAAATGGCTTGGGGAATACCATACCGGCATATGAGGTAGTTTAGGATAAACTTGGCTATTTGCTTACCGGTGATATAGGTCATAGGAATGGCTTCCACCCACTTCGTGAAATACTCAGTGGCGGTAATGATAAACTTGTGGCCATTGGAGGAGGAAGGGTGGATTTGTCCTACGAGGTCGAGACCCCATTGAGAAAAAGGCCATGGAGTTGTCACAGGTTGTAATTCATGAGCTGGTGTGTGAATTAAATCTCCATGCTGCTGGCATTGTAGACACTTCTTAGCAAATTGTGTAGCATCTTGCTCTATTGTAGGCCAGTAATAACCTGTCCTAAGTATCTTCTTAGCAAGATTAGGACCGGTAGAATGTGCGCCACAGACACCTTCGTGTATGTCTCGTAAGGTAGCTTCGGCTTCTTCCGCGTTAAGACATCGTAAGAGGATACCATCGAGACTCCGGCAATATAGTGTATCACCCAGAATAATGTAATGAGAGGATCGACGGATAAAGGTTTTGCGTTGGGTGGATGATAGGTCAGGGGGAAAGGTATTGTGTTTGAAGTATTCATAGATATCGTCATACCATGGGGAATTGGGACCAACAAGTTCGCAGATGATTTCAGTAATAGGAACATCGACGGCTGGTATCAACAATTGCTCAATCAAGAATTCACACTTCTGTGTATTTGCAGGCATGTCAATCAATGACCCTACAGAAGCCATAGAATCCGCAGCTTTATTATGCTCTCTTGGAATTTGCTCAAATGTGATGCTAGAAAAATGTGGTTTGTAGGCATCCAGTAGTTGCTTGTAGGGGACCAACTTCTCATCTTTTGTTTGGTATTCATCCGTGACTTGGCGAATCACTAGCTGTGAGTCTCCATATACTTGTAATTCTGTGATGTCCCATTGAATTGCTGTATTGAGACCTATGAGGAGTGCTTGATACTCGGCAATGTTATTGGTGCAAGGGAATGCAAGCCGATACGACTTTGGAATGTAGTCATTTTGAGGTGTGACAAATAAGATGCCGGCTCCTGATCCATGCTGTGTGTAGGAACTGTCAAAGTATAACTTCCACATTATGGAGTTAGCAAGAGTGAAGAGATTTTCATCAGGAAAGTCTGCGACCAAAGGATGTGTATCTTTCATAGGTGCTTCTGCTAGTTGATCCGCGAGAGCTTGTCCTTTGATTGCTTTACGATCCATGTACTCAATATCGAACTCACTAAAGATCATGACCCACTTAGCTAGTCTGCCTGTAAGAGCTGCTTTTGCTAGTAGATACTTCAAGGGATCAATTTTTGCTATCAGATTTGTATGTTGGTTCAGCATGTAATGCCGTAACTTTTGGGAGGTGAACACTACTGCTAAACAAGCCCTTTCCATTGGTGAATAATTGAGCTCATATCCCACCAAGGTTCTACTAATGTAATAAATTGCATGCTCTTTTCCTGTTTCATCATTTTGTGCTAGAAGGGCCCCTAGGGCTGAGTTTGTAGTAGAGATATATAATATCAAAGGTTTGTCTGCGACTGGTGGAACCAATATAGGGGGTGTAGCTAGATACTCTTTAAGTTGATCAAACGCTGCCTGACACTTGTTGTCCCATCGAAATGAGACATCCTTTCGGAGCAAGTGTTGAAAGGGTTTACATTTATCTGCTAGTTGTGATATGAAATTCCGAATGGACTGCAACCTTCCCTGAAGGCTCCTTAGTGCTTTAAGGTTCTTGGGTGGAGGCATCTCCACTATAGCCTTCACTTTTGCTGGATCCACTTTGATGCCTCTACGAGATACTATGTATCCCAACAGCTTCCCTGATGTTACACCGAATACACACTTCTTTGGATTGAGTCTTACTTGGTATTTTTCAAGCCTATCGAAGATCTGTCTTAGAACCTGTATGTGATCTGCCCTAGAAGATTTAGCCAGTATATCATCAACATAGTCTTCCATGATGTGATGAAAGAGATCATGGAAGATCACTGTCATTGCCCTCTGATAGGTTGCTCCTGCATTCTTCAGACCAAACGGCATGACACACCAACAATAATTGCCCCAAGGACAAGTAAAGGTTGTTTGATGTTGATCTTCCTGTACTATCCTTATCTAGTTGTAGCCTGAGAATCTGTCCATGAGAGAAAGCATCTCATGACCTGCGGTCAAGTCCACTATAATGTCAATGTTTGGAAGTGGAAAGTCATCTTTGGGACATGCCTTGTTGAGATCTCTGAAATCATTACACATGCAGATGCGCCCATTGGGTTTAGATACAGGTACAATGTTTGAGACCCAATCTGAATAGTCGATTGGTCGTATAAACTTTGCATCTAACAGCTTTTGTATTTCCACCTTTACCAAGAGAGTGATCTGTGGGTGCATCTTTCTCAACGTTTGCTTGACTGGTTTCACCTTGGGATCAACTGTGAGATAATGAACTACTAGCTTAGGGTCTAACCCTGGCATATCGGCATAAGTCCATGCAAAGTTGAAGGTTCGTTGCAAGAAGAAGTTGTTAAGATTTCTGTGCTCTTTTTCAGATAATGATGCTGCTAGGAATGTGGTCTTTGGATTTTGTTCTGTGCCTAGGTTTATCTATGTAGAATCTTCCACTAGGAGAGCTGATTTCTCTTGATACTTAGATGGTAGGGGAAGGTCAAATCCTCCATCCTCAAGTGCTACAGTTGGGTTTTCACCTTTGGATACGTCCTTTGTTTTTACTATTTTGTGATCAGGAGGTGCCACAGTGTGGTTTTCACCTAGAGATCTTTCTTTATTTTCACTTTTGCGACTGGAGGATTTGGCATTCTCACCAAAATAAGCTGTTGGCTCTAGTTCTATTACAAAACCTGCTTTATGATCGCCAAGAGGGATACCTTCCCGAAGTCCCATGAACTCAGCTAGAGCTTCGTCATTCTAAAATACATCTATAACGGGGGACCCTTGTTGGTCCCAATCGATAAGTTCAGGGTAGACAAGTGTTACATTCTGGGTACTGGTGGTGGAGGTTAAGGATACGGAGGATAGCATAAAAATGGAGGATTCTGCAAATAGGTTGGTCATATGGAGGGTCATTGATGATATCCTCTGTAGACGTCGAATCGGCGAGAAAAGTGTCAGCCACCTCGTCGAGGATATACTCAATGTCCAAGGCGTGTGGTACCTTCTTACCAAATCCTAATCCCTTCTTGTCTAGCTTCTTTGTTACAACAATGGGTTCCATAGTTCCTTGATTCTGTTTCCCAAGGCCACCTTTGCCTTTATAGCCCATGTTTTTTACTATTCTTAAGCCATTGCTGTATTGCTTGACTAGTATTGTGACTGGTTCTTTCTCCTTATAGAGCCAAGAAGAAATATCCTCAATAGTTTCCTCTTCCAATAACCATCCATGTTGGAATTGGGTTAGGAATGGTGGGGGAGGAATAGCTACTTTTTTGGTTACTTTGGCAATGGGTGGTTCGCAGTAAGATTTTGGAGATAAAGGCATCCGCCCTACACAACAAGATTCTGAGATATCGTAAGTGCCAAAGCCTATATCTCGGATGCGAGCTGTGATTTTGGGGAGGGCTGTAGGTTCACTTGTAGAGGCTTGCATCAGAGTTTCAGGGTCAACATATAGTGGGGATTCAATGGCTTTGTCATTTTTAGGCACTTGGTTGCAATTTTTATAGCTGCCTTGCAAGACACGACAGAATTCAAAAGGATTAGGATCTCCTGGGATGGTGACCTCCGTACCATTGAATGGGAACTTTAGGGACTGATGGTACATGGAGGGAATAGCTTTCATTGCATGGATCCATGGGCGCCCTAGGATAATGTTGTAAGGTAGCTCAATATCAAGAACTTGACACTAAGTTTCAAGCATGACAGGGCCCAGTTGTATAGGCAAGTGAATAACACCTTCTAAGCGGCGTTCAGCATCATCATACCCCTTGATTGTAATACTATGATCAGAGTTGACATGATCCTCAGAGTATCCCTAACTTTAAAGAACAGATGTTGAGACTAGCACCACCATCTATGAGTATACATTTGATTTTGCGTTTATGGATGAGAACCTCAATATGAAGGGCATCATTGTGACAAGGATCATGGGATGGGAGATCTTTCTCAAAGAAGACCACATTGTAGGGTGAAGCAATGTTACCTACTATAGCTTGGAAATTCGCGATCGCTATGTTGTTAGGAACGGAAGACTCTTGGAGGGCTTTTTCTAGCACCACTCTATGTGCAGGTGATGACCGTAGAAGGTCCAAAATAGAGATCTGTGCTGGTGTTCTCCCTAGATGTTTGACAAGATTATAATCAGATTGAATCAGAAGCCTAGGTGTAGGACCATGAATGGTGACATGACCACGACGAGTAGTAACAACACAATCCGTAGATTTGCATTTGATTGTGAGGGTAGACACTTGACTCTCTTCAAAATGACCTACAATGGAATCGAAGGACGTGGAGGCATGATTGATACCTTTACCTCTATCTTAAGGAGGAGGTGGACCATGATGAGGGAATGGTTCCTTGTACATATCGAGGTCTTTGTTCATGTGTTGAACTGGTGATTCATTCTCAAAAGTGATTTGATTACCATCGATGAGGTTTTGGATTAGGTGTTTGAGCTTCATGCATGATGCGGTTCTATGCCCTTTGCTCCTATGGAACTCACAATATTCATTGTCTCTGTAATGTCTAGTTTTGTAGACAGGTTCTCCATATGGGGAGGCATCAGGTAAGGTGATGAGCCCTTTCTGCAAGGCTTGCTGTAAGACTGATTCGATGGGCACTCCCAAGGGAGTGAATTGATGTCGCGGAGGGTAATCTTGTTGGGGCCTCTCTTGGTTTTGATAAGGCTGCCTTTGTTGCTGCTATTGTTGAGGTGGAGCTTGACTTGGTTTGGAGAGCTGTAGCAGTGTTTGCAACGTTTGGACATGTTTAGTATCGACCACCCCATCGTTGACCACATTTTTGTTTTTGTTCCAATATTTGGGTTTATCGTTTGATTGTTGATGAGGAGCGCTATCTTTCGTTTCTTTGAAGATTTTGACCACACCCTTAGCAATGAGGGCCTTTTCAATGTTGATACCCTTGTATGTGATTTCGTCAAAGGTTGTAGCACTAAGAATTTGCAAATGAAAACCTAACTCTTAGTTGAGGTTTTGCACAAATATGCTAACAAGCTGTTTCTCAGGATTCTTGAAAGGGAATTTGCTAGCCATTTGTCTCCATCGTTGAAGGAAAGAAATGAAAGTTTCACCATTTTTCTGTTTATTGTTGCATAGATCAGTCATGGAAATCTCATGCTCTACGTTGTAAGAAAAGTGGGTGGCAAACTTCTCTACTAGCTCATTGAAAGACTTGATAACCGTGGGTAAGTGTGAGAACCATTCTATTGCTTGACCTCCAAGACTGCAAGGAAAGAGATGCATAAGATATGTGTCATTATGTGAGACCTCGAAGCAAGCAAGATAGAATTCCCTAAGATGGTCCTTTGGGTCACCTTTTCCTTTGTATTTATCGAACTTGGGAATAGTGAAATTTTGAGGAAAAGGGATCATTGGTAATGACCGATCAAAAGGACAAGGACACACTTCCTCTAAAGAGAAGGTCTTTTTGGTGTGGCCAAACGTAAGATCAGATAGTTGCTATTGAACTTCTGTGATCTTAAACTCCATAGTCGTGGGAGGGGTTGGTAACATCTCCTGTTGTCCATAAAGTGGTTGGTGTTGCCCATACGGAAGATTATAGTGTAAGCCATGCACACTGGTGTTATAAGGGTTGTAAGATTGATTGGGGGCATACGCATTGTACGTTGGGTTCATATTGGGTTGGAATTGGAGGTTTTGATTTGGACGAGGTGGAGGTGGCGCTAGGTAAGAATGTTGGCTTTGTGAAGGTTGAAGAAAAGAATTGGGTGGAGGAAAGCTAAAGTGCGTTTGATTAGGTTGTGATGGAGGCACATAGCTTTGGGAGACTTGATGTTGGGAATGTTGAGAGTGGGTAGGTAATGTGTGAAAGAAATTGAGCGAGGATGAACGTTGTGGAGGAGGGGCATAGGTAGAAGTGATTTGCGACGGTTGGGGTTGATTGAGGATGAGAGTGGAAGAATGTTGTGGTTGGGGTTGATTAAGGACGAGAGTAGAAGAATGTTGTGGTTGGGGTTGCATGACTCTAATTGGTTGAGAGACATGAAGGTGTGATGATATAGGAGGTGGCATTTGTTGAGACCCTTGTTGCATGGCTACATAATTGTTCCCCAGATTGTAATTTGGTGGGAAACCTATTCGTGATGGGGTAACCAAGATTCCACTTGCGATTGGTGTGGACACTTTAGGAGGTGGTTGCATATTCAATCGAGCTAAGGTGGCTTGTTTAGCTAACTCTGCTTGACGTTGGAGAGTTTCTTGTTGGTTGTTATAGATCTCCATAGGAGTCAGAAGCGGTGATATGACCCTCTCTCCTGTTGAGTTTTGAAAAAGGGGATTCCTATACTACGAGCCTTGTGCAGGTAAGGGCGTAGTCACCGTGGACATGGTTTGCACCGCTTGTATGGCACTCAATGTGTTGTTTGTCTCCTTGAGAGAGGATAAATCAAAATCTTGAGGTAACTTGGCTCCTTGCTCTACAAGTAAGCAAAAGAAATGATCCTGATTCTCACTAAGGATTTTGTCAAAGGTGGCCATGACTCTAGGCTCTTGTATGAATTCATCAAGATCTTGCTCATTTGCTTGAGAGTATTGACCTATTTCAAAGTGTTGCTCTTCTTGAGATGGGGTTTGATCTATGATATAACCTTGTGGGACAAAATTTGGAGGCAAGCCGGTGGTGTATTGGGGTGTACTTACCAAAGGGACCCTACCATCTTGAGGATTGCTTGATTGGTCAATGTGCAGCATGTTCGGAGAGTTGATTGGTTTTACGGCGAGTGTACTAGGAGTAACCTTGGGAGTAATGTTGAGATGACTTGATTGTGGTGTGCGAGGAGGTGATTTGTGCTTCCTAGGGCCAACTTGCTTGGACTTCATAGTTTGCTGGAGCCTAGTGGTTACCATGGGATACACTAGGACAAAAGGTAATGCTGGGATTCTATGAGGTGCTTTGAGAAATGGACAAACTCTGATGCACAAAGTACTGGACCAAAAGCGCTATACTGTTTGACCAGAGGTGCAGGACTATGCAACCAAAAGCGTGCTACTGTGACACCAAAGGCGACGGACTGAGCTACCAGAAGCGATTTACTGCTATGCCAAAGGCGAGCTACAGTGACCAAAAGGGAGCTACTGTTATACCAAGGGCGCTGAAGTAGAGTTTTGCCAGAGGCGAGTTACTGTTATGCCAAAGGCGATCTACTGTACTACCAAAGGCGAGCTGCTGTAATACCAGGGGCGCTGAAGTAGTGTCTGATGTTTCAAAAAGGCAAGAATTTTGATGGACTGTTTCTGTTTCTGATTGGATTTGTTGGCAAGAGAAAACACAGCAAACAATGTTGGCACACATAAGGGACTGACACAACAGATAGTGTATGTTCAAGGCTCCAAACAAGCCCAATGTTTCCACAGGTATAAGACAATTGCAATCAATAACAAGCACTTTTTATCCCTAGAGACAAGGTTTCATTGCAGTAGATCAACTCACAGCTTAATACTCCGTCGATAAAAATATCATTCCATAAAGGTTTCAGATATTTAGTATCTTTGCAAGAGACGATAGGTAGGGATATCTCACCCTCCCCTTGGAAAGCTCAAGTAGGTCACAAGAGCTTTATGTCCAAGGGAATACTATCTCTTCTCAAGGGAGCCAATGGTGAGTATCTTAAGGGCTTAAATCGATTCCCCTTGCACTGATGATTACCGCAATGTTCGGAGGTAGATCGGGCAGTCTCTATCTAGAATGGTTCTTAGTGACTTTGAGGGACCAATGCCTTACGAGCAATGCAACAAGCTACTAAAAGCTTTAATCAATCCTACTAAGAGTATCAAACACTTCGCTCAATGTGAAAATTATTTCCACAAAGAGCTAGTACACCTCTTTTCAGTTTGGCACCACAAGGTAAGGCTGACGTCGGTTAGGACTTGGCTTTCGCCTTATCCCTCTTATATAGCGGTTCAAAGGAAAACTCTGCTTAGGGTTGTCCCTTTTGGATGAAGCGCAATCCAAAAGCAGGCCCTTCTAAAAGAAGTACTGAAAAGTAAGAGCAAGCACATCAAACAAAGGTTCAATTGTCCCGTTATAAGAAAAATAAGGTGCAACTAAATTAGGCACACACACGGTTGTAGTTGTCAATTGTCCCTTATGAAAATGAAGTGTTTGGCATTCATGTCCATTGTCCCTTAGAAAATTGAGGTGTTTTCACATACATGTCCATTGTCCCTTAAGAAAAGTAGTATGTTCCTAAGACTTAGATTTGTAAAAAAGATTTGTTCAATTATCCCTTTAAGCATGCAATGTGTTTCTAAGACTTAGTGAGATAAATCAAGAGGTCTTCAATGTTCATCTTGCATGAACATGTTAAAAACACCTATTTGCTCCGTGTGAGTAATAAGAAGCTGCAACAAGTCAGTTAGTTCCACCAAAAATTTACAAGTTAGCAAAAAACAAATCAACTTTGACCAAAAGCGCTGCACTATCTCACCGGATGCGACTTACTGTATTTCCAAAAGCGCTGTAAAACAGACCAGAAGCATCGTAGAATATTACCAGAAGCATTGGTCAATATCCAAAAGCGCTATACTGTGCATCCAGAAGCACGATACTATTATACCAAAAGCGATGTAGTGTATACCGGAAGCGTTGAAGGATAATACCAGAAGCGCTGAGAAAGGTCCAGAGGTGCTTTACTGTGTATCCGGAAGCGCGATACTGTTATGCCGAATGCGCTGTATGGTCTCAGATCATAAAAAGATTAACTTTTGTCAAAATAACCAGATCAAAATGGGATTTCATGGTTGATCTACTATTCTGTGCAATAATATCTGATAGATCTGAATCGTGAAATCTAAAAAAACTCAAAAAGTGTAGCAATACAATAGATTAACGCAAATATCGAAGATACCCCTAAATAAATTAGCTTAGGAAGTATCAAAAAGTAGGTTTGAAAGGCAAATACAATAGCTTGTCAAACAAATCAAAAAGATAAGTAATGAGAAAACCCTGCAACAACACAAAATGAAGTCAAAACTTAATTTATCCAAAAGCGCTGAACAATGCTACCGGGTGCGCCGTTCTATGATACCGAAAGTGTCGCTCTGTGTTACCAGAAGTGCCATAGTGACCTCAAGGGCACTGAACTGTGCCTCTAATAGCGCTTAATGATGATGCCAGAAGCGCTTTGAAATGTCATTTTGCGCTGTACCGTACTGTGACTTCAAAAAAAAAATTTCTCAAAGAAATAGAGGGATTAGTGGGTCCCATTGGGCGTGCCAGAATGTGTATGAGAAAAAATTGATTATATCTAAACTAATAAAACCAAAAACCAATCACATAAAGCGAACGAATCTAAGTAAAAGCCATTATCATAAAATCAAAGACAAAATGAAAGCTCTTACCAAAACCTGTATTGTTCCCTTTTGGAGAAGTGTGGATTGCTCAATCAAGTTGTGAAACCATAGTTGCAACAAGCAAGTAGTGTGCTCAATGTGCTCAAAGATCAATGTTAAGAGATCGTAAAAGTTGCTCAATCGATGCGTTGTGTATGCTCAAAGCTCTGTTAAGTATGCCTAAGAAAACGATCGAAGAGAGAGGCTCAATGAAAGAGATGAGGGGGGTTTATATAGGTTTCAAGGAAGATCGATCAACGGTCCAGATAATTCAGAAGAATCAACAGAGGAGATAAGTTGAGAAACGTGCAACGAATAAGAAGATGACATGTGTCTTGCTTTCTTTTGCATGAGAGGAGTTATCAAGAATAGAAGAATGAGTTAAAGCAATTAACAGAATGTAATAATCAGTTAAGTGATTTAAACCAAGAAGAAGAGATTTGCACGAGAATAAGAAGATATTTTGCTTTATTAAATATAGAAAGCTTGAGTTATTTTAGAGACAACTCAAATTTAGAAGAGAAAGCAACTTAAATAAATAATTGATTTATTTAAATTTAGAGAAGATATTTTGGAAGAAATAATTAAATAATTGGAATTATTTAATTTAGAAGATTTGAAAGCAAATTAAATAAATAAATTTATTTAATTGTTGTGCATGATTTTGGAAGAATGATTTTGATTTAATTAAATAATTTAAGAATTATTTAATTGTAGATAAGATAGAATTGATGAATTAATTAAATAATTAGGTTTATTTAATTAATGTGGATTTGATTTTGGGAAAGAGGATGATGATCTAATTAGATACTTAAAATTATTTAATGTTGGAAGAATAATAGAGGAATTTGATTTAATTAATTAAATAAAGAGAATTTATTTAATTAATGTTGAAAGTATGTGATTTAGAAGCATTTGGTGAAATTAATTAAATAATTAGATTATTTAATTAACGTTGAGACGCAAGTGATTAGACAGATTATGAAATGCAAGTGATTCGAGGACACGGTCATTTTAGGGTGTCTACACACGCCTCACCTTAGCTTAGACTCAAATGCAATCTTCCATGCCACGACACGATTCTACAATCTTTAATGCATCTCTGCAATTAGTGAAAACAACCAGGTCATCTAAGACATGTGTTAACACTAAGACTTCCACGAACAACCTTCATCCACAATCTAATTTCTCTTCGCAAACCCATCCAAAGGTAGGAACATGATCCATGAGACATCCACAAGCACATTGGAATCGCTAGGAACATCCACACAATCTCTAGCCATTCTATCAAGAAGATTCTTCAAACTGGAGCACTTAAGCAACATTGTCAGCCACTGTCATGAAGAAAAGATCACTTGTAGACCACCAAATCATGAACCATTGGAGTTGAAGCCACTTATCATCATTACAAACTTGATTCTAGAACTGTAGACCGAAATACTTCAATGCGGAGGAATGCAGAGCATAACACTTTCTCCCTGTCACCACCAAACATATAGGAAAAGTAGTTTTCACACTAGTGAACATAACTCATTCAAATCTTCATGCCAGAGGCTCAAATTTGGAATATAACATCTTCAGACAGGCTTCTAAACAACTTCCAATCTGTAGGCAAAGATATTCATTCTACAGGAAATACGAAGCAAAATTCTGGACTATTCTTCTGAATACAATACACTGTTTCCACTGCAACACACTGTTACCACCAGAGGGGCTAATTTTCTCAATATCCTCAACATCAAGATCACTTACATAAGTAAATACAAAGCATCTCACTCCATACAAGAAAGCATCAAAGTAAGAACACAGTTGACACTAATGACAACATAGATATGTTGACATTAATGACAACACTGGTTAGGCACATACTTGCAACATACCCTGTTAGAAAGACAGTCGCTGATGCACCAAAAGATTAACTTGTTAATGCCTGATAAAACCATTAGAGTTAATGAATCTGCGAGAGGCGGTTAAGCCTTGTCATGAACCCAAGTGATGCGCTGCACAACACAAGGAGACCAAGGGCACACACCTTGCAACAATCCCCCTCGCATAAGCGAGGGGTTCAAACCCATGACCCAGGCTCTGATACCAATTGTTAGCAAGACGATTGCCATTGCACCAAAAGATTGACCTGTTAATGCCTGATACAACCATCAGAGTTAATGAATCCACAGGAGGTGGTTAAGTCTTGTCACGAACCCAAGTGCTACGCTACACAATACAAGAAGACCAAGGGTGCACACCTTGCAACAAACCCTAGCGTTGGGAGCTAGTGTCCTTAAGGTTTGGCTTTGGTAAAAGTCTATACGAAGATCCATGTGTCTGTTGTTGGCAACATAGTCAAGAGACATTGCTCTGATGGAAAGTTGTATGTTGTCATTGATGGAAACAAAGCATAGTAAATGTTGGGATGAGATGCCATTAACCTTGTAAATCCCACTATTGTATTTATTTCATTTATTATATGTAATTTGTAATTATCCATGAGGAGATGTACTAGTTTCACTAGCAGGGGTAATTTTAGAGTAATCGGAGGTAATTACGGAGTGACTTTTACTATTGGCAAATGTAAAAACTCAAAGTAAATGAGGGTAGGCATTTTCCCTTGAGGAATCTACTATATGTGGCATGTATGACAAGTATTGTAATATTTGGTAAGTGAATCTATGATAGCTGCAAGTTGTCATAAGATTCTGTCATTCTATGATGCATATGACGGATATGTTAGTTGTATATTTGCTATTTTTAGCCCAAGGTTCCTATCTTGGAAAGATACTCTTTTGTGGAATCTATGATGGTTATGACATATCATAAGATACTATAAGAGGCCAGATTTAGTCTTGGGCACCCAACCTTTGCATGGATATTTTTTGGACAAGTGGAAGGTGCTTGTAAGATTGTATTTAATGTTTGCATGTTGGGGAATCTCATGAGAGAGAAGGTGAATGCCTAGGATGAGTTGGAAAATATTTCTATAAGTATTTTCCATGTATTTGTTGCTGCAATACAGATTTTAGGTACTCAAGTGCTGTAGGAATGCTGTCGGATTGAAGTTTGGAGGAGAGATTGGTGGTGGTGTTGTATTGTACAATCATTTTTATATTAATACAAACATTGGGCCTCTTTCCTATGTGGAGTTTTTTACCCAAAGGGGTTTTCTCCACATTAAAAACTATGTCATTATGTCTTGTGTTGAGTTCTTCATGTTTAGCATTTTCTCTGTAGTGGGTTTTATGTTTTGATTACAATCTCCATTGTTAATGCACACTTAAAGATTGCTGAAATTTATCTTGAATCAGATTTCCATTGAAGTAGTGTTGCTTTCATTTCTAACATTTGGTATTAGAGTCTCACCAACTTTGACTCTTGTGTGGTAGTGTGGAAGCTATAGCTGTAGTGGGAGATTTGGTTGTGTTTGTTTTGCAGATCTTGTGTTGTTATTATGGTTGTATCCACAGTTGCATCAGCCTCTCGAATGGACATTGAGAAGTTCAACGGAATGGGGTATGAGTTGTGGAAGCTAAAAATAGAAGATTTGTTGGAAGAAAGAAACTAATGGTTGGCTATTCAAAAAGAGAAGAAACCCAATGATGTCTCTCAAGATGAGTGGGATAGACTAGATAAGAAGGTACGGGGAACCATCCGGTTGTGTCTTTCAGACTCTGTCTTTTTGAATGTCGCAAAGGAGGAGATCGCACACAAGTTGTGGAATTGGTTGGGTGAGATCTATCAAGCCAAGAGTATGGTAAATAAACTTTATTTAAAAAGAAAATTATTTTCCATGAAAATGTAAGAAGGTGAATCAGTTGCAGAGCATTTAAATTCTTTTAATTTGTTGTTGAGTCAGCTTGCTTCAGTAGATGTTGAAGTTAGTGAGGAACAGAAATGTATCTTACTTATTTGTTCTTTACCTGAGTCTTGGGAGAATGTTATCCTTGCTATCACTGGTAAGCTCATGGATCTGAAGTTTGATGCTCTTGTTTTAGTGCTACTATCACAGGAATTGAGGAAGAAGAGTTTGTATAGTTTAGGGGATGCTCTCAGTATCAGGGGAAGGTTAAGGAAAGGGGACCTAAAAGAGATTAGAAAGGGGCTAAGGATAAGTCCAAGGGCCAGTTTAAGACTCCTGGGAAGAAGAATAGAGTTAAATGTTGGAATTGTGGTAAAAGGGGACATGTAAAGGAGTGCAGAAACCCCAAGAAATAGTGGGAGAGTGCTTCAGATAAGTCCTCAAATGCAAGTGAAGATATTTTACTTTCTGCATGTAATGTTGTTTCTAATGACCACTGGTTGGTTGACTCAGGATGCTTATTTCATATGACCCCACATAAGGAATGATTCTCCAAATATGAAGAATATGATGGAGGTAATATTTACCTTGGTGACAACTCTTCATATCCGATTGTCGGGAAAGGAAAGGTATTGTTGTGTTTCAGTGTTGGGAGGATTAAAAGCCACCCTGGTGTTTTGCATGTTCTTGGATTAGCTAGAAATCTAATTTCAGTTTTAAAGTTGAATAATTTGGGAATGCATGTGACATTTGACAAGCACGGCTGTAGATTGGTGAGAGGGAAGTTGGTGGTAGTGAAAGGAAGAGATTCAGGAACTTGTTTAAGCTTGAAGCCACTACAGTTTGTAATGCCTCTTATGTTTTTGAGGCTTCTAAAAACACATGTATGTTGTGGCACTGCAGATTGGGCCACACAAGCAATAATGTATTAAAAACTATTAAGAATAAAGAATTGTTGAACGATTTCTCTTATTTTGATGAGCACTTTGATTTCTATGAGCATTGTGTGTTTGGTAAATAAAATAGAAAATCATTTCCTTCAGGAAGCAATAGAGCAAAAGAGAAATTAGATATTTATCATACAGATGTGTTTGGACCTATGGATAATGAATCTATTGGAAAATATCATTATTTTGTTACCTTTATTGATGATGCATCCAGATATACATAGATTTATTTTATGAAACATAAATATGAAGTTTTCACTAAGTTTAATGAATTCAAAGTCTTAGTAGAGAACCAATCAGGTTTAAAGATAAAATATTAAGATCTAACAATGGAGGGGAATATTGCTCTAAGGAATTTGATGCATTTTGCAAGCACGTAGGTATAATCAGACAAAAAACAACTTTGTATACACTACAACAAAATGGTGTTGCAGAATGGATCAACCGAACAATTATGGAAAGGGCCAGAAGTATGCTTAGTGATGCACAGTTGGATAAATGATTTTGGGCAGAGGCTGTGTGTACTACTTGCTACTTGATAAATAGATCTCCTTGTAAGGCTCTTGATTCGACACCTTATGAAGTGTGGACAGGTAAGAAACCTTCTGTTTCACATTTAAGGGTTTTTGGTTGTGAGTCTTTTGTTCATGTGCCTAAGGAAAAGGGATCTAAGTTGGATCCAAGGTTGAGAAGTGTACATTCATTGGATATGGTGATAATGTCAAAGGTTATAAGCTTTGGAATCCACTAATCCGCAAGATTATCTTTTCTAGAGATGTTATTTTTAGGGAACTTAGAGCTATTTCTGAACTTGAGTAGCCAAAAGAAAATGAAGAAAAGGTAAAGAAGGTGCACTTTGATTTAGAGCAGCAGGATGCACCTCAAGAAAAATAGAATGATGGATTGTGGGGCAAAGAAGGAGAAGAAGATTCGAGTAGTTCTGATGAAGATGAGTCTGTTGTTACAGAAGAAGTTGTGCAGATGATCATGTAGAAGAATGAGTAGAGTCTCTTACTCCACCCTTGAGGAGATCCACAAAACAACAAAATCTAGTTGATAGGTATAGCCCACTAGATTTCCATTGTGTATATGCTTTATTGAGTACTAATGATGAACCTAGATCCTACAGGGAAGCTATTTCTACAGATGATAGTGAGTCTTGGTAGTTAGCCATGCAGGAGGAGATGATGACTTTAGACTCTTGTAACACCTAGGATCTTGTTCGCTTGCCCAAAGGAAGAAATGCCATAGGTTGTAAGTGGGTCTTCAAGAAGAAGTTTGGAGCAGACGGCTCATTGGAAAAGTATAAGGCTAGACTAGTAGCCAAGGGCTACTCCTAGAGAGAGGGAGTTGATTTTGGTGAGATATTCTCTCCTATTGCTAAATTGAGTTCTATTAGATTTCTCTTATCCATTGCTATAGCTTATGATTGGAAGATTGAACAAATGGATGTTAAGACTGCATTCTTGCATGGAGATCTTAAAGAAGAAATTTATATGTAACAGCCTACAGGTTTTGAGGTAAAAGGAAAAGAACATTTAGTTTGCAGGTTAAAGAGGTCTCTCTATGGTTTGAACTAGTCCCCCAAAATGTGGTATCAAAAGTTTGATTCATTTGTTTTAAAATTGGGTTTTGTTAGAAGCAAGGAGGATCAGTGTGTTTACACTCATTGTGTTGATGATTCTATACTGGTTATTGCTTTGTATGTTGATGACATGTTGTTTTTTAGCAATACTAAGGGTATGATCAGTGAGCTTAAAGCCCAACTTTTAGGTGCATTTGAGATGAAGGATCTTGGTGCTGCAAGGTATATTTTGGGAATGAAGATCAGGAGGTATAGAGTTAACAAAAAGCTTTATTTATCACAAAGTAATTATGTGAATACTATTTTGTAGATGTTTAGATTGTAGGACTGTAACCCAGTTAGAGTTCCTTTACCCATTGGTACTAATCTTTCATTAGATATGTGTCCAAAGACTGAGGATGATCTTGAGGATATATCTAATGTGCCATATGCTAGTGCTGTGAGGAGTTTGATGTATGCAATGGTTTGCACTAGACCAGATATTGCCCAAGCAGTGGGAGTTTTGAGCAGATTTATGTCGAACCTTGGTAGACAACATTGGAATTATGCAAAGAGGGTGTTTAAATATCTTGTAGGTACTCTTGATCATTGTTTGGTTTATTCTGGTACTGATAGTGCTGATAAATTTTTGGACATATAGGGTTTTGTTGATGTAGATTGGGCAGGTGACTTGGATAGTCAAAGGTCCACTAGTGGCTATGTGTTTACACTGTTTGGAGGTGCAGTGCATTGGATAAGTAAGAGGCAACCCATAGTTGCTTTGTCCACCACAGAAGAAGAGTATATGGCTGCTACTCATGTCTCTATGGAGGCAGTTTGGTTGAGGAGATTGTGTACAGGTATTGGTTTTGATTGCAGGATCAATCAGATTGGTTGTGATAGCCAGAGTGCTATCTATTTGGCCAAGAATCCCATGTATCATGCTCAGACTAAGCATGTTGATGTTCAATATCACTTTGTTCGAGAGTTGGTTGCAAATGGAGAGATTGAACTAAATAAGATAGACACTCAGGAGAATGTTGCAGATTCATTGACCAAACCTATGAGCACAGAGAAGTTCATGTGGTGTAGAGAGGCCATGGGCTTTATTTCTAGTGCCTGATTATTTTTCATTTGATTTCCTATGGGTTGATTTACAGTATATAATGTCAAGTGGGAGAATTTTGGGATAAGGTGCCATTAACCTTGTAAATCCCAATATTGTATTTATTTCATTTATTATATGTAATTTGTAATTATCCATGAGGAGATGTACTAGTTTCACTGGTAGGGATAATTGCAGAGTAACCAGAGGTAATTACGGAGTGAATTTTACTGTTGGCAAATGTAAAAACTCAAATTAAATGAGGGTAGGCATTTTACCTTGAGGAATCTACTATATTTGGCATGTATGACAACTGCGATAATGTTTGGTAAGCGAATCTATGACAGCTGCAAGTTGTCATAAGATTATGTGATTCTATGATGCATATGATAGATATGTTAGTTGTATATTTGCTATATTTAGCCCAAGGTTCCTATCTTGGAAAGATACTCTTTTGTGGAATCTATGATGGTTATGATGTGTCATAAGATGTTGTAAGAGGCCAAATTTAGTCTTGGACACCCAACCTTTGCATGGTTGTTTTTTGGACAAGTGGAAGGTGCTTGTAAGATGGCATTTAATGTTTGCATGTTAGGGAATCTCATGAGAGAATTTAAATGCCTAGGATGAGTTGGAAAACATTTCTATAAGTATTTTCCATGTATTTATTGTTGCAATACAGATTTTAGGTACTCAGATGCTGTAGGAATGCTGTTGGATTGAAGACTAGAGGAGAGATTGGTGGTGTTGTTGTATTGTACAATCATTTTCAGATTAATACAAACTGTAAGGAAATGAGGGCATCTCAGAACGTATTTCTAAGAAAAGTGGTGTCTTCGACAAATTTAAATTCTTTCCAAATGCTTCAAAAACATGCACAACTATGCCTTTAAAGCGGAAACAGACATAGAACATTTCCTACATTGACCCTTAGAGGAAAGCACAAGCGAACAATATCTAGTTTCAACAGCAGAGACACTAAACATGAAAGACAGAACAAGAACACAGATTTACGTGGGGAAAACCCTTACGGGTAAAAAACCCCACACTCCAAAAGCCCAAATCACCATTGTATTATTCAGCAATAGAAAACACAGTTACAATACAAAACTGGCAATAAGCCTTTCATGAAGATTTACATCTTGTTCCTTCTGAAGAATAACTGACAGTAACCCTGCACAAAGTTCTCCAGCACTTGGTTGGTTCTTCATACTGTGATCATGCCACAAACAGCACACAGTACAGAACTACATCTTCTCAGCCAGAACAATTTCATTTGAACTCTGTTTTCATCCTCTTCTTAGTCCCTTCACATGCTGCATATAGCATACAGCATAAGACTTCACAGAAGAAGAAAACTAGAGGTCACTCTTGAGAAGAACTCTCTCACACTCATACCGACCCCATCGATTCCCCCATTGCTTTTAGCAATCCAATCAACACCTCATGTAACTGACATTTCGTTCCAACTGCCTAGCACGCTATCACCCAACTGTCCAAACAGTCACTTCTAACCATTTGCATAACTGTCAAACTGTTCACTTTCTCATAGGGAACTTTAGTCCCACATGCACAAGTTCTAGTTGGACATTCGGGTTTAAATGCCCGAACACACGTAAGATAATTGTCGGTGCTTTTGCCGCCGACGACTCCAGATGAAGTCTCATCGGAGTAACCAACATCATCGGTGAACACTTCAACACTCACTCCGACAGTTCCTTGTCTTACCGACGCCAACACAATGCCAACTCTTCATCGGAGTGACTTCTGCCGTCGGAGTGACAATTCAAGGCTGAGCCGATAGAAGTTTTCACGCCGATGCCAAACACCAACTTCCATCGGGGTGACCAATGCCCATCGGAGAAACTTCCAAATGTCAGCCCTACAAGGATTGTCATGCCGATGATCGTTCCATCAGAGAGACACCAACGATCGTCAAGACTAAACCAAACTTCGCTGAAGACCAATGTCCCACCGATGCCAAAGCCAATGTCATCCATCGGAGTAACGAGGTCCATCAGAGTGAGAACTCAAGGCTTGGCCGACAGTGATTCTCACGCCGATGCTAACTTCGTCAAACGCCATCGGGGAGACAATCTACATCGGAGCGACTCCTCCAAGTTTGGCCAATAGCAAAACTCACGCCGACACAAAAACTCTTACCAACGCCAACTCCCATCGGGGTGACTCAATCAGTCGGAGTGACAATCTTAAGATCTGTCGATGACAAAACCTTACGCTGATAGACAAATGCCATCAGTGAGACTAATGCATATCGGCCACAGACTTCTAACACTTGCCGATAGTGAAAGTCTTTCCGATGGTCACTACCATCGGGATGACTGGTAGCATCTGGGAGACTTCAGAATGTTGAGCCGACAATAGTTCTCTCACCGATATGAATATGAAACCTTGCATATTGCTCAACGGCTTCTCACTCTCACCGATAGTGCTCTGTCAAGCCGATAACAAAGGATAACCAAGGAACCAATGAACCTGTAATTTGAGTCACTAGTACTCAACATTCTTCCACTTGACGAAGGAATTACAGGAAACCATCAATGCCCCATATCACAGAACCAAAGCTAAATTGCCACCACTCCACTATGCTCACATGCTCCACAGAAGTTTTAACAAAAACAACTTCAAAGATTCCAGAACACAGCCATGAGAAACGTCCTCCAGAAACAAGATAAACCATCAGCTAGAACAACAATCAGTAAGCTGACTGTACCCATCCAACTGAACATAAAACCCACTTGACTGAAAATAGCACACACAGCCAGTGCTAAAACATCCAATCACTCGTACCTTAAAGGTATGAACATCAGTAGACTCATGCCACCTGCATATACACCCATCAACTGCAAATACAAGCTCCATATGTCAACTAGTCAAAGAAGACTAGACACATCAAGAACTCCCACTGCATGGATAATGCAGATCTGAAAAAGATCATGGCATACAAAATCTACCAATAGCATTACATAGAAAGTGTAAATATCATGTAGTACCAAGGAAACATCCACCATGATATGCAAATCAATAACCTGCAAGAACAACACCTCACAACCAGTCCAAAGTTCTCCAATTTCTCCACATCCAACAAAAGAAAGAGATAACAGTACAGAACCTTCATGCTGTTACCCAACAACATAAGTGAAAGCACATGACCACAAACTAGTGATCATCAGCTCCAACCAAATCTCAAAACAATGTAGTGTGAAACACACCATCAGAGAAACTAACTGAGACCAAGAGGAACACTGCACATCATATACTTGTAGACAATCCTTTTACATACACCTCTGAATGCCAACTGTGTCAAGTATGATCTCCTTCAAAACAACCCCAAAGTGAACCAGCATAACAACACCCAAACAAACATTAAATCTCCAAGATCAAATAACATGGATGTAAGCTTCACAAACCAAAGAAGATCAAACTAATTCATTTCCCATTTCAGCAAATCATCCCATTAACCATCTCCTAACAGTCCTCATCAATGAATGATATCTCTAAACTCAAATGCAAAAGGAGATAAACATGCTATTCATTTCTCACAATGAATCCACCAGAACCATATCTATGAAAGAAAGCATAAAACACCTGAGAGAAACAATGGGCTATACCTCTCAAGTGAAACTTGTCGAGTAGACCAAGAGTGGGGAAAGAGAATGTTCTTCCAAGATACCCAAGTCCCAATGACTTTCTCCAAGAACAATCTCCTCTAGATCTTTTGTTGAATTCACATTCAACCAAGGTAAAGACTCCTCGAACTTCCAGCTGTAAACTCTGATTTAGCACAACATATACAGTCTCACCTTATTCTCCATGTATCCATGAGTACCTTTGAACAATCACCTCATGCTGAACTCCAACTACATCACTACAACACTATGAAGTAATCAAGCAAAAGATAAATGTACCCAAACATAGAGAAGTAACCAGACCACTGTCAAAACTCCAATCATCTGAATCAGGAACTTATCATGACATCATGATCTTACCATCTCCATTAGGAGATTCCATGCTCTAGGTGAACATAACCATGGTCTCTAGATCAATGTATCATACCAAAATTCAAAAGCAGAAATCATGATATGAAAAAACCAAAATTCTAAACCAACATCACCTGTCAAGCACCACCAACACCTCAGCCAAGAATTTCATGAATCCTCCATGACTCTAAGATGTTACTCATCCTCAAATAGTGCCCCTGCAAATGCGAAAGAACCCTTCTGCAGCAACAGGATCAAAGAGCTCCTCCTAGTAACATCTGCAACACTAAAGAAGATCATTCACCACTAAGTGATGAAACACACAGTCAATGCTAAAGCTCCCACTGAACTGTAACAACAGAGCTTTCCAAGCATCCTGACCAAACATCTCCTAATCTAAAAATCTTCCAGGTCCACAAATTAATATGTCCATGTGACTATAAAACCAAGTGACACCAAGATCTCCAAACCAAGGAAAAAAACTATCACTGTCAATAGCTTACACAAACCTGTGTATTCAAGCTGTACATGACACCATGATATACATACTACAAGTCTCCATAACCAACTATTCAGATAGTCTACAACATCCATCCTCTCCTCCCAAAACAGTCACACCAATGCACAAGTGACCACAGACAAGGCCAGCTAACAAATCTGCATAAACACTGAAACAACCTTGTGGATAAAGACAGTCCACATCCGAGTCATCTCACTGTAGCTTAATAGGTGATCAGCCCACAAAACTACATAACTCGTAGATCCAACCAATGTATCATGCAAACTCACTATCACACTGGAAACTGCAAAACTGAGATTTCAAGGAATAAATAACAATGTAGACAACAAGACTCAAGCATCAGAAACCTTACTTTTCACTGATTCGCCCAACATGTCCACAACCAGAGCACCACAGTCAAGAAACTAGATGCATTACCATAGAAATGCTGAGTGTCATATCACATACCAGCACTCCCATGCAGAGAAAGCATTTCACCTCCTCACACCATGCATAGAGCATGCATGCAAAACTGCAACTATATCATCCAGTAACATCCCAAAAGCCAGGGTCTAGAAATAGCTTAACTGCAGCTTCACAAAACCACAAGTTTTTCTTTTGACCGTGTAAAACCTGCAAAAACCACTTGTGTTTGAAAAACACCCATGCACATCCATACCCACTTCACATCTAGAAAACCCAAAAAGTTTGCAACACAAACTCCATAATAGTTAAACCAAAATAATGTATCATCATGAATATGCATAACCATAGATTTTAAGGAAAAACTATAAAACCCCTCAAATCCAATAATCATGAATCTGAGTCATGCAAGTACAAAATATCCATTTAAGGAAACAACAGTTCAAGAGATTCAGGCCCACTTGTAGACCAATCTCTCAAACCACCAACATGCACATGCATCTGAGAGAATCGGGCTATTACAGAAGCTCTTAGATCATCCAATGATCAACTCCAAAGCCTGCATGCAATCAGGGTAACAGAAAAATTATGCCTTCCAATACTAGGAATAGAACACCCAGCATAAGCACAATACTCCATGGCTGAGCAGTAACACAAACTCCTCCATATCGTTAGAGAGCCTCTCACACAGACACCCAATATGAAAGTTACTGTAGCAACACAACCACAAAGCAAACCCCATGCAACAAGATTAAATACTGTCAATTAAGAGCCTCAGGCCACATCATGACCAGCTCCAGTCTCTTCACCATCCTTCAAGCACTACTGAAATAGAAACACAAGATCAACTGCCAGACTTTCACTCAAACAAGGATCAAACAAACAGACATTTCCTTCAGATTTCCTCAAGCCTGTCACACTAAGAAATCATCACGGAAGGAATACCCAGACCTTATACACCAGGAACTCTTACATGCAAACACATGCAACACACAAATGTACATATGTGAGCAACAAAGCATATCTCAGAAGAAGGCTCTAATACCACTTGTAAGGAAATGAAGGCATCTCAGAATGTATTTCTAAGAAAAGTGGTGTCTTCGACAAATTTAAATTCTTTCCAAATGCTTCAAAAACATGCACAACTATGCCTTTAAAGCAGAAACAGACATAGAACATTTCCTACATTGACCCTTAGAGGAAAGCACAAGCGAACAATATCTAGTTTCAACAGCAGAGACACTAAACATGAAAGACAGAACAAGAACACAGATTTACGTGGGGAAAACCCTTACGGGTAAAAAACCCCACACTCCAAAAGCCCAGATCACCATTGTATTATTCAGCAATAGAAAACACAGTTACAATACAAAACTGGCAATAAGCCTTTCATGAAGATTTACATCTTGTTCCTTCTGAAGAATAACTGACAGTAACCCTGCACAAAGTTCTCCAGCACTTAGTTGGTTCTTCATACTGTGATCATGCCACAAACAACACACAGTACAGAACTACATCTTCTCAGCTAGAACAATTTCATTTGAACTCTGTTTTCATCCTCTTCTTAGTCCCTTCACATGCTGTTCACATGCTGCATACAGCATACAGCATAAGACTTCACAGAAGAAGAAAACTAGAGGTCACTCTTGAGAAGAACTCTCTCACACTCATACCGACCCCATCGATTCCCCCATTGCTTTTAGCAATCCAATCAACACCTCATGTAACTGACATTTCGTTCCAACTGCCCAGCACGCTATCACCCAACTGTCCAAACAGTCACTTCTAACCATTTGCATAACTGTCAAACCGTTCACTTTCTCATAGGGAACTTTAGTCCCACATGCACAAGTTCTAGTTGGACATCCGGGTTTAAATGCCCGAACACACGTAAGATAATTGTCGGTGCTTTTGCCGCCGACGACTCCAGATGAAGTCTCATCGGAGTAACCAACATCATCGGTGAACACTTCAACACTCACTCCGACAGTTCCTTGTCTTACCGACGCCAACACAACGCCAACTCTTCATCGGAGTGACTTCTGCCGTCGGAGTGACAATTCAAGGCTGAGCCGATAGAAGTTTTCACGCCGATGCCAAACACCAACTTCCATCGGGGTGACCAATGCGCATCAGAGAAACTTCCAAATGTCAGCCCTACAAAGATTGTCATGCCGATGACCGTTCCATCGGAGAGACACCAACAATCATCAAGACTAAACCAAACTTCGCCGAAGACCAATGTCCCACCGATGCCAAAGCCAATGTCATCCATCGGAGTAACGAGGTCCATCGGAGTGAGAACTCAAGGCTTGGCCGACAGTGATTCTCACGCCGATGCTAACTTCGTCAAACGCCATCGGGGAGACAATCTACACCGGAGCGACTCCTCCAAGTTTGGCCGATAGCAAAACTCACGCCGACACCAAAACTCTTACCAACGCCAACTCCTATCGGGGTGACTCAATCAGTCGGAGTGACAATCTTAAGATCTGTCGATGACAAAACCTTACGCCGATAGACAAATGCCATCGGTGAGACTAATGCATATCGGCCACAAACTTCTAACACTTGCCGATAGTGAAAGTCTTTCTGATGGTCACTACCATCGAGATGACTGGTAGCATCGGGGAGACTTCAGAATGTTGAGCCGACAATAGTTCTCTCACCGATATGAATATGAAACCTTGCATATTGCTCAACGGCTTCTCACTCTCACCGATAGTGCTCTGTCAAGCCGATAACAAAGGATAACCAAGGAACCAATGAACCTGTAATTTGAGTCACTAGTACTCAACACAAACAGTGGACCTCTTTCCTATGTGGAGTTTTTTACCCAAAAGGGTTTTCTCCACATTAAACACTGTGTCATTATGTCTTGTGTTGAGTTCATCATGTTTGGGATTTTCTTTGTAGTGGGTTTTATGTTTTGATTACAATCTCCATTGTTACTGCACACTTAAAGATTGCTGAAATTTATCTTGAATTAGATTTCCATTGAAGTAGTGTTGCTTTCATTTCTAATAGTATAGGGGTTTTCAGTTATGGCACCAAGGTTTGGTAAAGATCCGGAAGACTAACTTAGTCAAAAATGGCTAAGTATGGGCAAGCTACAGAGCGACAGAGATTGGGTCAGTGTGCCTCTACAGTTGAAGATCATTATATGTGGTTTAGTTATGTTGTACATAGATATTTGTTGATCACATGTTCTAGTGTTCAAGTTCTGACTTCCTCTGGAATTCATATGGTGAAATGTCTAAGTCTGGGTGAACAGAGATAAGACAAGAACAATGTATAGTACCAAAGTAAAAGGGTCTGCATTCCTCTGCTGTTGCATATTTTGTCTTGAGGTTCTGAGGAAACAAACATACTTATTATGACTACCTAAATCTAGAGTTATAGCTTTTGAAGTTCCTTTGATCACTTTCTACAAGTTGTTTTTTATCAGCTTACAGTCTGACAATGTTTCACAGTGACTGAGTGATAGTTCAGAGATCCGCATTTGTCTATAGTTGAATACTATGTTCTGTGGTTCTAAAGGTATGACAAGAGAGCTATAATGGATATTGGATATGATTTTTAGAGTCTCATATGGTATGAATTGGAAGTTATGATGTGACAGTTGAACTGGTCAAGTGTGTACTTAAGGGATAAGCTGACAAACATGTTAGATCTATATGCAGTGAAGATATATTGTTTGAACAATCAATCTAAGTGGTTGAATGATTGGTCCTGACCTATATGAAGACTATTGTATGTTTGTTTGGGTCCGTATTATTGTTTTTACACAAGATCAAGCCAACAAGGTATAACATTTGTATGCATGTTTCATGTTTGGCTTGCCGACCTAATTGTGAGATAAATCTTGTTGCAGATATATATACTCAATGGATTTCAATGTTGGAGGTATGGATAAGTGTGAATAGAATATGAATTCATGATTGTCTAACCTAAGGTAGTTTTGTGATTAGCAAAGGATAGTAAAGGTAGAAGAATAGAGTATATGTGAAGTAGAGTAGAAAAGCAGGGCAGACATTATGAAGACCTTTGAATCTGTGTACTGAGCTAATTGGTACTGCACCACAACATTCTGTAGATGCACCTGTAGTAGTCCTCTCCTAGCAGTGAGCCATTTCTTTCTATATTCTCTTCTCTTCTATTTGGCAGCAAACCTATTGCAGTGAGCACTTCTTTTGGATAGTGAGTCCTTGGGCAGTGAGCCCTAAGGTAGTGAGCCTTCATGTAATTTAGTTTTGATATAATAATAATATTTGTGAGCTAACACTCACCGTGGTTTTTCCCTTTTTGGGTTTTCGATGTAAAATCTTGGTGTCTATGTGTTTTGACTTTGTGGCTACTCTTCTTGTGTTTACTTTGCTTTCTTGTTATTGAATTTGGCAAATGGATTAATGAATGTGTGAAAGAAAAGTTTTTCAAAATATTGATTCATCCCCCTCTCAGTATTCTTTTTGATCAACATCTGTATCTTCCATCTTTCCATCAATCGTCGCTGTTTGCAATTTTTGATCCCAATTTGCACATATGAAGAGATAAAAAGTGTTTGGTGTTGTTTAGGGGCTTGCCTAAGTCAAACCTCATGAGTGTTGTTTCCACCTCCAAAACAACAAATGATGATAATAGAGAGTGTGCACCCATAATGAGAAGAGGCAAAACCAAATGCTAAAGTACTGTGGTAAATGAAATGGAGTTACCATGAGCTTGGAAACCCTAGTTTGCTTGATGTCACATCACACATCTCAAGGAGTTGATGGAGAAGAAAGGAAAAGAATTCTTACAAACCTGCAAGGGTTAGTACATACAACAATAATCCACAAGTAGAGATCTTCATAGATCATGTAGAGAGAGAGTTGTTTACATATGATTCCCAAGTACTTGTTGGGGGACTAATTGAGTTGAGGCTGACAAGGTGCATCACCCAAGGTAAACAAGGACAACATATTTTAATTCAAATTATTTTAGGACCCAACTGGTATGACACTAGTGCTAGGCACTAGAGTCCTAGCCAATTAGTTCTTGAAAGAGTATGTTTCTAGGGGACTTACCCAAAACCCTTAATTGAGACCCAAAATAGGTACACCATAAGTGGAGATAAACACATACATTAAAAAGAGCGCTAAACCTAGTGTGAAATTGTAAGTGGAGACAATTTATGACACTACATTTAGCCCCCACTTTAGTGTGAGTAGAAACTTACACTCCTGCTTGCGCTAAAGTACAGAGAAAACAATTCTGTTCATAGAATGTCGCTAAGTTTCAAAGATGCGCTAGCCCCCTAGCTTAGGACTCTATGAGTCACATGTCATGAATCATACACATACATACACACATACATTTGAGAATTCAGTAAACACGAGATAAGACGAAGCATACATGAAGCATTCATGGAGAATACATGAGGCATACATGGAAAATACATAGAGCATACATGGAGGATACACGAAGCATACATGTAAAACATGAAGCATACATGCAGAATACAATCATACAATAACAAAGTTGATAAATCATATGATCCAAGTACACAAATAGAAATTTCGAGTCAACAAAGTAAAAGAGACCATAGTATGAAAGGTTGTCTCAATTAACATGTGTTGTCCCCAAAATATAAAAAGAATACCAAAAATAGAGGAATTCTATAAAGGAGATAGAATAAATTTGAGTCACTCGATTGCTTCAAGTAGATAATGCACACAAATAGACAAGGGAGCAATCAACATGAATGAAGAAGAGCACTGTTATCACCTAGATTTGCACCCTTGCTACAGTTGTGAAACTTAAGCAATCTGGAGTAACATGGGAATGATCTTGAAGTGTGGGACCTTACGAAATGAGATCAGACCTTCAGAGAAGGCCGGCTTCCTCTCTCTTGGCCTAATGCTTAGAGAAATGCATCTAAACCTAGTGCTAATGCTTGCAGGGAAAAGGGGTAGAAGGAGTACTAAAATAGAAATAAAAATAAGTGATACACTAGATTTAAATGTGTTTGGCTGCAATTGAATCAACACAGTAATAATCTCACAGCTGGAAAGACTTACATAGACTCATATTGATTCCAACAGAGGTCAAAACAGAGACACAGTGCTAAAATAATAAAAGAGAGGCAAAAATACCAGCTTCTATTCATCATAGAGGCCAAGTAGCCATTACAAAAATAGCCCAGAAGAACAACCAACAACCTTATACATCTGTTTTACATGTATATATATATCATTTCATTTTGACCTCAGTTGGTTACGAACAATTTCGCACATGGGCGTTGTTAGAAAAATATCTGCCTGAAGGGATGTCTACCTACAGAAGTTATTGAATAAAAGATTTGGAATAGGGTAGGTAGAAGATATTTCAAAACTTCAATGCAAGCTGCCTTGTCATTGATCTATAGCAATGAACGCCACAAATATTTGCATTTGCATATCCAAAATAGTCGCTGAAACGTCTAGCAGCCAAAGCATATAAGGCCAGATCCAAAACTTGAAAGTGAAAATAATTGCCTCAGAAGCCCGCCAAATGAAAGAGGAGGAAAAAACACGCATTTTTGCCTTTTGTAGCATGTGGAAATTCACTAAAATGGAGGAGATACGGGCGGTCAAAGTTGCAGTCAACTGCCTGTATATATTGCTTTGCATCTGTGCTTTTATTCGGCATCTGAATCGGCCTCTAAAATGTCTTTGTATGTGCAAAGCGCTTGCATATGCATCGCCATCCATGCCACGCGGCACCACCTGATTCGCCGCCACATTGAAGCTGGGACTCATCGCTGAAAAATGCATCTTCTTATCGGCCATCGGAATGACAAAAAATAGAGCCGCCGATGTATGCTGTTACGCCGAAATCCATTTGCATGTATGTCTTGTATATGCTTTTGTACATCACACACACACACAATGCGAATATACAATCAAAATTCATACAATGGCCTGTGCCTTTTGTGGACCCCACCATTTGTATCTCACTCGCATGTTGACTTTGCATAAGACTCTTTGTAACTTGTCTTTGTATATGGCATTGTATATGCGAATATACAATCTGGATATACATGCAATGCTCCTTATATGTGGACTTTGCATCCTTTAGATGTATCTTGCCCTTGAAAACCCCTTACATGTGTGCCTTGCATCTTTTCCTTGTATATCGCATTGTATATGTGAATATACAATGGCGCTATACATACAACTGCCTGTGCCTTTACCTTGTTTCCTCTTGTATATACCATTGCCAATGTATGTTCCTTTGTATATGGCTTTGTGTATTCAAATGTATATCGGCACGTGCAATCGCCTACATACATACAATGTGGACTCCAGCAAATTATCGGCCACTTTTGAACTTTAAAATAGGTCCAGGTTGTATGTCACCATTGTACTTTGCCTTGTATATCGCATATACAATGCACATATACAAGGTGCAAACTTCAAAAGATCATCAACTGCATTTGATTCCCATTCAGATCCAGACCTTGCTTCTTTTGTCTTTTGTATATTGGCACATACAATGCAATGTGCATGTACAAGTCGCGGACTCCAAACCATTATGAAGCATATTGCAAACGCCATCAGGTCTGAGCCATGCATGTTCCTCTTTATATATAACCAATGTATGTCGCATATATAATGCGAACATACAAGAAAATTATACATACAAACTGTGGAATTCTGCCCTTTATCAACTGGAATGTATGCTCATTTCAGATCCAACTTGTATATTAGGAATGCATATTTGATTGTATGTGCAAACATACAATCACAAATATACAAGTGGTGGGCCCCAACTTTGAATCACTTTCCCTTGTATGTTGACTTTGTACATCTCCCCTTGTATATTTCTTCTTGTATATCAGACATACAATCGCCTTTGTATGCCACCGATATACAAAAGCCTTTGCATCTTTTCCTTATATGTGACCCTTTGTACTACATATACAAACTGATTTGTATATGACCTTGCATGTTGTCGATATACAAAGGTTTTTGTATGCATTTCTTTGTATGTGCCCGATGCATGTTTTGCTTGTATGTCCAAACATACAATCACAAATATTCATTTGGTGGACCCCACCCTTTGCATCTCCTCCTTGTATGTTTTTTGCCTTTTGTATATGCATCGGGCATTGTATCTCACCTTTGCATCTTTGGCGAAAGTCCTTTGTATGTTCTGCTGATGTACATTGCAAATGTACATTCATCCTTGTATGTTAACCTTGTATGTTTGCCGATTGCATCTAGGCCTTTGCATATTGCGAATGTATGTTCCAAACATATAATGGCGAATGTATATGCGAATTACATTCAAAAATGCATATTGAAATACAAGCATGAAACTAAGAAATCCCAGCGATAGAAAATAATTGAAGCTAAAAGATTTCTGGGTTTTTTGCAAAGACTCTCCAAGCGAGATTTTGGGAAATTTGGCAAGACAAACCATGAGTAATTGAAGAATTTACACCTTGTATGGTCATTTTCTAAAATATTTTCAAGGAAAATACAAGGTGAACTATTTGGCTCTTGACAAAGGAAAATAGGTCAACATTTTTGGTGACCTCTTAGGGATGTTTGCCTGCTAAACATTAGACCAGTGGCCTTAAGCATCCATTGGGCATAGAGTCAAAAAGAGACTGTAACAAGAACAGAGGAGCTAGAACATTGAGCAAGCTACCAAGCCAAAACAAAAACAACAAGCAAGCATGTATCTCCTAATGAGAATACAGCAAAGTGCAAAGGCACGTATTGAAAGGAAACCTAAAATTGAAATAAAATCTACTCTAATCCTAAACTAACCAGTCAGAGGTGACCTTAAACAAAGCCATTAACTGGTTCTTGAAAGTAACTGCCCTTCCTTAACAATTTACAATGTTTCTCATTCATATGGGCAGTTAAAAAGAGTTGAGGGGGGAATGGGCATATGACAAATTGATAAAACACCCCCCACAAAATGGAGATAAACTCACCTATCCACATGGAATGATTGCTGACAACTTGTGGTGAATAAATGGGTTGATCCCACTCATTTTGATGCTCAACTTCATGCTTAGAGGTAAGCATGACAAGTGGTGACTTCTCTTGATGTGTCTCCAGCTGGGCTAGATGCCTGATTGGGCATCCCCTTGAAGTGACATGCAAATCATGATGGCTGATCTCATGTCTTTACTCTGATTCTTTCTCTTCTTGCTCTTCATTTGGTATGATGGCACCTTCCATTTGACTCTCATGTTGCTCTTGTGTGTGAAACAACTGACTTGGGATCTTATGGTTTCCTCCTTCCTTCAAAGAAACCAAGAATATTGATATAATGTCATCATGGCTGCATTCTTCCTCTTCTTGCTGGTCTGAATACTCTAGCTCCTGTGATTTTACTACAAATATGGCTGCCTCCACCTTATGAACAACATGTTCATGATTTTTTGACTTAGGCTCAAAAAATGAGCCATGTACATGCTCAAAAGAGAAAACTTCCCCACCAAGAAGCTGATATCCTTGCTAAATAATAAAGAACAAATGTTCAATTTGCTCTTGTTCAGGTATAGGTTCTTTCAGTGGATGAGACCCTCTAAAACTTGGAATATTCAATTCAGGAGACTTAGGAGACTCACCTTGCTTGAAGCTTGGTATTATGAAACTGTAAAGCTCTTCTTCAAAGAATGGATTTGGAAAAGAAATAGCTAATTGGGTTTCCAACCTTTGAAATGGAGCCAACAAAAGCCTCTTTTTCTCTTCTTCTGCTAGCTAGATGCTAGAGCATGTTTTTGTTTGTATGTTTGGTGGGGGCTCTTCACAGGGTAAAAAAGATGGCCCTTTCCAACTTGGAGACATAAAGGCAGAAGGCTGCCTGAAACTTGGAATTATGATAGGCTTGGATTCTACAATTGTTTCCTCTGCATGATTTTGAATTGGTATGAGAGGATTGGTCTTCACAAGGTTTGGTATTTTGTAATCAGGATGCTTGGTCCAAGAAGGCTGCCATGATAGAAAAGTTTGCGGCTCTTTCATGGATTCACTTTGGTTTGAAGGATGAACCTGTTTGAAGCTGGGAATAGGAGAGAAACTTTTTTCTTTGAGTTCTTGTTCTTGAGCAAGCAACCGTTTTATTTGTTTCTCTCTTGCTGCAAGTTGCATGTTCAAGCATTCCTCCTCATACACCCTTCTATTTTCTGCCTCTTGCTGGTGCAAATAAGCTTGATATACAAGCTCTTCTTGCTGCATGTTATACTGTGCTTCTCTATCCATTTCTAAAATTTGCCTTTGGAAATCTAGTAACAAACTCTTAATGCTGCCCAAATTAGTAACATTTTGGGACTGACTAGGGAGGTTGCATGTTTGATTTAGAGTAGAAAGGGTTTCACAAGGCCGACTATAGGTATGAATAGGCTACAAATAAGGATAAGCAGGAGTGGTTTGAAAATGCTCCTGCGGGTAATGCTGATCATAATGAGGCAACGAGTTGTTTGGCATAAATTTAGAGGCATTTGGGGCCTGGTATTGCTGATATGGGGGCCAATAGCCTGTATTTGGATTAGGGGTAGGGGAATAGCCACAATTCCTGCAATATTTTGACATTTATAGCATCTAAATGCTGAATAATCATAGAAATGTCAGAATGAGAGAAAAATACGTCTGCAACCAAAGAAAAATAGGATACATACCAGGGAAGGGGTCGCCAGGTGATTGAAATGCTTCTGGAAGCTGCATAGAATAGGAAAATCACCAAAATCTTGACCTTTAATAAAATTTTAGGTACTTGGGCTGCTGAAACCAGCTGATTCATTCAGTAGAGTCACCATGGTGTTATTTGTATTGCCTCCAAGGGCTGGTAATACTAGGAGAAACACCAAATCTTTCAGTATTTTGATGAGAAGTTCATCGAACTTGTCCCACCGGGCGTGCCAAAGTTGTTATCACCCAGATTTGCACCCTTGCTATAGTTGTGAAACTTTAGCAATTTGGAGTAACATGGGAATGATCTCGAAGTGTGGTACCTTATGAAATGAGATCAAACCTCCGGAGAAGGCCGGCTTCCTCTCTCTTGGCCTAATGCTTAGAGAAATGCATCTAAACCTAGTGCTAATGCTTGCAGGGAAAAGGGGTAGAAGGAATGCTGAAATGGAAATAAAAATAAGTGATACACTAGATTTAAATGTGTTTGGCTACAATTGAATCAACACAGTAATAATCTCACAGCTAGAAAGACTTACACAGACTCATATTGATTCCAACAGAGGTCAAAATAGAGAAACAGTGCTAAAATAATAAAAGAGAGGCAAAAATACCAGCTTCTATTGATCATAGAGGCCAAGTAGCCATTACAAAAATAGTCCAGAAGAACAACCAACAACCTTATACATCTGTTTTACATGTATATATATCATTTCATTTTGATCTCATTCGGTTACGAACAATTTCACCCATGGGCGTTGTCAGAAAAAATATCTGCCTGAAGGGACGTCTACATGCATAAATTATTGAATAAAAGATCTGGAATAGGGCAGGTAGAAGATATTTCAAAACTTCAATGCGAGATACCTTGTCATCAATTTGTAGCAATGAACGCCACAAATATTTGCATTTGCATATGTTGCAAGTATGAGGTGAACAAGTGTTGTCATTGATGTCAACATACTCATATTACATCGACAAGAAGGATTGGATGAGCTGTGTGTTGAGGATATTGAGAAAATTACCCTCAGTCAGGAACAGTGAAGAACAGTGATGAGAAGAAGGCAAATATATTGGATAGGTTGAGAACCGGAGGATGCGGATTAAAGGGTTTGCAGATATGAGTCTTGAGATGCTTCAGTCAAGTTTTCAGAGGTCCGCATGAAGACCTGAAGAAGTTATGGTTGTCTGTGTGGAACCGGTTCCGGCAAGTGCTTAGAGGTGACAGAGGATCACAGAAAGGTCCGGTGAGGTCCGGAATTGTACAATCCTAATCTGCGGATTGGAAAGAGTATTTGGGATGTCATTGTGATGTGCCATCTCGAGTGGTGTATGATTTGGAGGTCCGGAAGTACCTCTTGCATTATGACAGTGGCGACAGACTGTGTTCTTGAAGTTCCGGATGAGGAAGACAAGAGATTCCAGCAAGTAAAGGAAGTGCGGATGTATCCGGACATTCAAGAAGGCTTGTGAAGTTTTCTGGATCGTGTTGAGGTTGTGTTGTTGATCCGCATTGATAGTAGAGCCCGGAATTGAAGTTATTCTTCCGGATGAAGTTCTTGCTCTGTTTAGCCGACCGGATGAGTTGTTCATCCTGCGAATGTTCTTGTGGTGGCCGACCGGATGTGTTATTCATCTTGCGGATACTCTTATGATTGTTTGCCGACTTAGATGTTTGATCCTAAGTCGATGTCTTGTATAAATAACGGTCTGTGAGTTCATTTCGGTGTGTGTGGTGTGTGGATGAGTGTGGCATAGCGAAGAGAAGTGCGAAAGGCAGAACAGAGGTTTTTGGGCTTAATTGGAACTGATCCGGACATGGTAGAGATGTCATTCTCCAGTTCAAGACTGTGATTTTTATCACTTTGTAGACAGTGTGTCTCCTTGTAGGCAGTGGGCCTCTTTGTGAGCAGTGTGCTCGGGCAGTGAGCCCTAATTGGCATGTGCCATTTATTTTTCTTTATTCTTCTAATAGAGAATAATTCTTGGGTTAATCATCCCATGGTTTTTCCCTTAACCGGGTTTTCCACGTCAAAATCTTGGTGTTCAATGTGTTGATGCTTATCTGCTCTTGTGTTTATGTATTATGCTTCCATGGATGATTAATTGATATGCTACTAACTAACAACAAAGAATCAAGTGTTTGAAAGAGCAAGTAGTTTTATACAACTGATTCACCCCCCCTCTCAGTTGTATGCCCTAGATCCAACAGCATATCTAAAATAGTCGTTGAAACGTCCAGCCACCAAAGCATACAAGGTCAGATCCAAAACTTGAAATTGAAAATAATCACCTCAGAAGCCCGCCAAATGAAAGAGGAGGCAAAAACAAGCATTTTTCCCTTTTGCAGCATTTGGAAATTCGCTAAAATGGAGGAGATACGGGCGGTCAAAGTTGTAGTCAACTGCCTGTATATATTGCTTTGCATCTGTGTATATATCGCTTTGCATCTGTGCTTTTATTTGGCATCTGAATCGGCCTCTGAAATGTCTTTGTATGTGCAAAGTGCCTGCATATGCATCGCCATCTGTGCCATGTTGCACCACTTGATTCACCGCCACATTGAAGCTGGGACTCATCGCTGAAAAATGCATCTTCTTATCGACCATCGGAATGACAAAAAACAGAGCCGCCAATGTATGCTATTACATCGAAATCCCTTTGCATGTATGTCTTGTATATGCCTTTGTACATCGTACACATACAATGTGAATATACAATTGAAATTCATACAATGGCCTGTGCCTTTTGTGGACCCCACCATTTGTATCTCGCTCGCATGTTGACTTTGCATAAGACTCTTTGTAACTTGTCTTTGTATATTGTATTGTATATGCGAATATACAATCCCTGAAGCAAGGTAACAAGTTTGTTAAGGAGTATACAGAAGAGTTTTATAAAATCACTATCAGGACAAGCCATGCAGAGCCCAATAAGGAGAAGGTAGCCCATTACATTAATGGGTTGAGGCCAAGTATTCAAGAGGAGTTGAGCCTGGTTAGAATGACCACCATAGAAGATGCGTACCAGTTTTCCTTGAAGGTGGAAAAGAAGCTGAATAAAAGATTTGACAGCAAGCAAGGAGGAAGAGGTCAAGGCGGAAGGAGTGGTGGAAGATCCTATGGGGGCCGAAATGAAGATGCAAAGAAAAGTGAAGAAGCTGGTACCAGTCGAAATCAGAGAGGTGATAATACCTACCGCCCTCGTGACCAGAACAATGGTGAGCAAAGAGGAAGAGGAAGAGGTAGACTTGGGCAAGGACCTAGAAGAGGAGGTTTTAGAGGAACCTGTTTCCAATGTGGAGAAGAATGGCATCGAGCATACGAGTGTCCGCAACATCAAGGAAGGATGAATAGAAGACCTGATGGTAATGCACGAGTTACACATGTGGATGAAGATGCACAGTCTGAGCGCTCTGAAGATGCAGAAAGGGGAGAAACCTTAGTTGTCAGAAGAACTTTGTTGAATGAGGAGACAGAACCCAATCAGAGGAAGAGTTTATTCCACATAAGGTGCAAATGTGAAGGTAAGTGTTGTGATATTATTATTGACAGTGGAAGCACTGATAATCTTGTTTTAGAGGAGATGGTTGACAAGAAGAAAGCATCCACATCCATACCGGATTGCATGGTTGTAGAAGGACCATAGAGCTTTGGTCAATGAACAGTGTTTAGTGAAGTTCAAGATTGGTGACTACCATGATGAGGTGCTGTGTGACATCATACCGATGGATGTATGATGTCATATGTTATTGGGGAGACCGTGGTAGTATGATCGGAGTGCTGTCCATGATGGCCGTGGAAATACATACTCCCTAACAAAGGATGGAGTCCGTCATAAGTTGAAGCCCTTGAAGGAGGTGGAAGAAAAGGTATGTAGTACTGCCAGAATTTGCTTGGTAGATGGTAGAAACTTTTTGGAGGGTATGAAGCATGAGCGTCATTGCTTTGCATTGATTCCTAAGATTAGTCAAGAGAAATGTGAAGATGTACCAGTAGAAGTTTTAGATATGTTGGAAGAGTTCCAGGACATTATCTCTGATAATGTACCAGAAGGTTTACCACCAGTAAGGAAGATAAGTCATCAAATGTATTTGATACCAGGAGCCAGTTTGCTAAACAAGGCAGCCCATAGAATGACCCCTACAAAGAATGAAGAGCTGAACAGACAAGTTCATGAGTTGTTGAGGAAGGGACTGATAAGGGAGAGCCTAAGTCCATGTGCAATACCTGCAGTACTAGCACCAAAGAAAGATGGAGAATGGAGGATGTGTATAGACTCTCGAGCCATCAATAAGATAATGATCAAGTATAGATTTCCATTGCCAAGAATGGATGACATCATGGACTGTTTGAGTGGAGCAAAGTACTTCATGAAAATTGACTTGAAGAGTGGGTATCACCAGATCCGTATTAGAGAAGGGGATGAATGGTGATGTAGAGGAAACGCAATAGAAGCTTACAAATAGGATGGAAAAGCCATTAATCCACTATGATGCAGAGGCATCCACACTAAAACCTTGGCATACAGCATGTATGTCTACAACCCTTCATCATCATCATATTTCTGTTAGCATTGTCAGCATCATCATATTTTCTCTTGCCGATCGGTATCCTCCTGCAGACAAACCTTCGACCTTTCGCCTGTCAGCAGCATCATCATATTCGGCTATCAGCAGCATCATCACATTCGGCAATCGCAAACATCCTCCTGATGTTCACTCTTCACCTTACCGCCAACCTCTATCTGCAGCATCATGATGTTCGACATCATCTTCATCAGCAGGATATAAAATATCCGGTTCCCTCCATATATCCTGATGACGACACTTCACGCACCTTTCCTTCGATGCTTACGTCACCAAGATATCCGACTACTTAAACAACAGCATCAGGATATGACTTATCCGATCATATTGAAACATCCTGATGATGATACTCAACTTTATACTGATGACGAATATTCTACCGAATATTCCTCTCACGATCCACTTATCTCCCCGATGCCTTACGCCGATACCAAAACACTTAGGGTCAGTAGGATAAACCTTTATCGGGTGATATTTCAGAATGTCCTGATGATGATTATCCTGATGACGATGACATCATATGCAGTTCCTTCAATATCCTGCTGTCGGCCAAACTTAACATTATCGGCCCGCGATGATTTTATCAACCCGATCGACTAACTTATGCCGATATACTCTTCCTCGGCAACACCTTGCGATCATCTGAAACGCATTCACCTTATGCAAACAATTGCATCATGCTCACCTCCATCTACTCGGATGACGCCCGAAGTAACTGCAGGATATACACAGAAATATCCTGATGATGCCGTTGTGACGAATTTCTAACCTTAGCGAATTTTGATCCGCCGAACCTCCTGAGGTGACCTGATCTGCTTCCTGGACAACTTTCCAGACTCGAACTACCAGCACGACCTAGCACATACCCATGCTAGGGTTCTCAACACATCTCGACTGCAATCTTGCAAACATACATGTGAACAAATAGAAAATGCAAACTAAAACCTAAACTATCGTACATAGCCATTCCACCGATTTGATGAATCAACCGGTGGAATGGATCAGTGAATCCATGCAACCACCAGAACAACAACTTGATTACACAATGGAATCCAAACAGAAAATTGACACAAACAGGATCTCTTTATTGATTTCAAAAGATGCAAATACAGTACTCTGTCTCACTCTGAAATCTAACTCCTCAATCTGTATCTATCTCTCTATCTCTATCTGTATCTATCTCTCTATATCAATCTGTATCTATCTCTCTATCTCAATCTGTCCTAAGACCAATCGATCCTACTACATAAATAGGATCTGCTTGCGAGTACTACCACTCGATTCCCAGCGGTTGGGAGCTTCCAAGCGGCTGGGAGGATCCAACTGAACTAACAAACTATACAGCTGTCATCAGCTGTTATAACAAACTACCTAAAAATAGAAAAGCACGGTCAACTTGGACCTTATTACATGCATTGGTCTTATAAGACTTTCTTGGAAACATTAACCAGACCTAAAACAAACTAATTGCCTCATGGAGGCCAGCTGTCAGGTAGGTGCTCCTGCACCATACTCCCCAATAGAAAAGAACTCATGTCCCATGAGTTAGGTTGTGGAAGTCCTCCACCTTTACACTTTGCCTTTGCAGTGTCTTGACCTGTTCCAGCTTTGTCCTCTGCTGGCTCTCGGCTGCTCCAAGACTTCTGAATTGTAACTTGTTTTCTTGCAAGTAAATCCTCATGCCTGTCAATGTAGGCCCTTCTCTCACATACCTTGTGTTTGTCAGGTTGTCTGACCAGAACCTCTGTCTGAATACCTGGTTGAATAACCTTAGGAATTGCCTCTTGAACTTCTGTAATGTTCAATTCTGTCTTCCTTTCAACTCTTATAAGACAAACAATAGTCCCAACTATGACAACATCCTTGTCATTCCTCTCAACTGGTTGTTGTTTGCAAACCTGTTTCTGAACCTGCTACTGACCTCTGTCAGTCAAAACTGAAACTGTCTTCAAACTGTTGTCCTTAACAACTTCTTTCCCTGCAATGTCCTCAACTGCCTTTATGCCTGCTCCTATAGGCTTCTGCACAAATTCCTTCTTTCCCACTAAAATAATTTTGGCTGCCCCCTGTGCTGCAGCATCTTCCTGCAATGGCATCAACATAATAGTTTTCCCATCTTTCTTGATGGTGTAGGTATTAGCATACCCATCATACAGTACCCTCCTATCAAATTGCCATGGTCTACCCAACAGTAGGTGACAACATTCCATGGGCAAAATGTCACACAAAACTCTATCCTGATATGCTCCAATCTAAAAATCCACATATGCCTGTTCATAGACAAAAAGTGATTGACTATCACTCACCCAAGATGCCTTGTAAGGGTGTTGGTGTGGAATCCTTTCCAAATTTAGTTTATTCACCATTTCCTGAGATACCATGTTGTCTGTTGAACCAGTATCAATGACAACCTTACATACCTTACCTTTGCTCTTGCATGTGGTCTTGAAAAGAGCTCTTCTTTGCATCATATCCTTTGATGTCTGCAAACTAGTTCTCCTTAGCATCAATGCTTCTCCCTCCTCAGGATATCCATAATTGTCAGGAACTCTATCTCCTTGATAAGTGTTTAAACTTTGCACACTTTCCTCTACTTTCTCTTCTTGCACAAGTTGTACTCTCTTGTCATTCGTTCTATCATTTCTGGATGATGAACCCTTGTTTTCTGGACATTTGAAAAATGGATGACCAAACTCACCACAGGTGTAACACTTTCCTGAAAATGTAGTAGAACCTCTACCACCTCCAAATTTGCCTCTATTACCTTTCCATCCACCTCTGAAATCAGACTGTCCCTGTCCTTTACCAGTGTCTTCTTGACCCTCATTGGGTTGCCTTGTTGTAGGGGCTGATCCTCTTCCCCTCATATTGTGTTGTTCTTGTTTTCTCTTTAACTTCTCTTCCACTTTCAATGCCAACTGAAAGCATTTCTAAACTGTATCTGGATTATGCAGACTTAAATCTTCCTGAATGTTGAACCTCAATCCATTAAGGTATCTGGCTACCTTCTCTTCTTCACTTTCCTTTACCTTTGTTTTCACACAAAGTTTCATGAATTCTTCTGTATATGAGCTGACATCTAGCTCCTTCTGCTTCAGGTTTTGCTTCCTCTTGTGTAATTGGATATTGTAATCCAATGGGACATAAGCTTCCTTTACTAATGCCATCATTTTCTTCCATGTAGTGACTCTATGCTTTCCTTCCTGTACTCTATCATCTTGGACGAAATTCCACCATGTCAAGGCAGCTTCTTTCATTTTTGACTGGGCTATTTTCACCTTCTGTTGTTCTGGTATCTCCTCTATTTCAAAGAAATTGTTCAAGGAGTCTATCCACTCCATCACTGAATCAGGTTCCATCTTTCCTGTAAACACTGGCAAATCCAATTTCACATCCATGGTTCTCCTCTCCATGGCCTTGAGGGCGTTCAACAGTGGTCTCTGGTCTGCAGGAACGACCTCCTCGTTCCAACTAGGGATCTCTTCTTCTTCCCTATCTTCTTCTCTACTAGAACCTACTCTGTTCCTCAACTTCTCTAACTCATCCTTCAATTCCTGATTCTGAGCCTTCACGGCCTTGCTCTCTGCAATCTGCTTCTTTACCAGAACTGCCAACTCAACGTTGGTCATCCTTGCCGGAATCTTAGATGTTCCTTCTTCATCTGACATCCTGCTATATCCTGATCTTTTCCAGAAGATCCTTCCTTTGCTCTGATACCACTATGATGCAGAGGAAACGCAACAGAAGCTTACAAATAGGATGGAAAAGCCATTAATCCACTATGATGCAGAGGCATCCACACTAAAACCTTGACATACAGCATGTATGTCTACAACCCTTCATCATCATCATATTTCTGTTAACATTGTCAGCATCATCATATTTTCTCTTGCCGACCGGTATCCTCCTGCAGACAAACCTTCGACCTTTCGCCTGTCAGCAGCATCATCATATTCAGCTATCAGCAGCATCATCACATTCGGCAAGCGCAAACATCCTCCTGATGTTCACTCTTCACCTTACCGCCAACCTCTATCTGCAGCATCATGATGTTCGACATCATCTTCATCAGCAGGATATAAAATATCCGGTTCCCTCCATATATCCTGATGATGACACTTCACGCACCTTTCCTTCGATGCTTACGTCACCCCGATATCCGACTACTTAAACAACAGCATCAGGATATGACTTATCCGGTCATATTGAAACATCCTGATGATGATACTCAACTTTATACTGATGACGAATATTCTGCCGAATATTCCTCTCACGATCCACTTATCTCCCCGATGCCTTACGCCGATACCAAAACACTTAGGGTTAGCAGGATAAACCTTTATCGGGTGATATTTTGGAATGTCCTGATGACGATTATCCTGATGACGATGACGTCATATGCAGTTCCTTCAATATCCTGCTGTCGGCCAAACTTAACATTATCGGCCCGCGATGATTTTATCAACCCGATCGACTAACTTATGCCGATATACTCTTCCTCGGCAACACCTTGCAATCATCTGAAACGCATTCACCTTATGCAAACAATTGCATCATGCTCACCTCCATCTACTCAGATGATGCCCGAAGTAACTGTAGGATATACACAGAAATATCCTGATGATGCCGTTGTGACGAATTTCTAACCTTAGCGAATTTCGATCCGCCGAACCTCCTGAGGTGACCTGATCTGCTTCCTGGACAACTTTCTAGACTCGAACTACCAGCACGACCTAGCACATACCCATGCTAGGGTTCTCAACACATCTCGACTGCGATCCTGCAAACATACATGTGAACAAACAGAAAATGCAAACTAAAACCTAAACTATCGTACATAGCCATTCCACTGATTTGATGAATCAACCAGTGGAATGGATCAGTGAATCCATGCAACCACCAGAACAGCAACTCGATTACACAATGGAATCCAAACAGAAAATTGACACAAACAGGATCTCTTTATTGATTTCAAAAGATGCAAATACAGTACTCTGTCTCACTCTGAAATCTAACTCCTCAATCTGTATCTATCTCTCTATCTCTATCTGTAACTATCTCTCTATATCAATCTGTATCTATCTCTCTATCTCAATCTGTCCTAAGACCAACCGATCCTACTACATAAATAGGATCTGCTTGCAAGTACTACCACTCGATTCCCAGCGGCTGGGAGCTTCCAAGCAGCTGGGAGGATCTAACTGAACTAACAAACTATACAGCTGTCATTAGCTGTCATAACAAACTACCTAAAAATAGAAAAGCACGGTCAACTTGGACCTTATTACATGCATTGGTCTTATAAGACCTTCTTGGAAATATTAACCAGACCTAAAACAAACTAACTGCCTCATGGAGGCCAGCTGTCAGGTAGGTGCTCCTGCACCAAATGGAAGATAGCCTTCAAGACAAAGGAAGGTTTGTATGAGTGGTTAGTCATGCCATTTGGGCTAACCAATGCACCGAGCACATTCATGCGGCTCATGAATGAGGTACTAAAAGAATTTTTGGGAAGTTTTGTTATTGTTTATTTGGATGATATTTTGATTTTCAGTAAGACTTGGGATGAGCATCTGATGCATATCAGAAGAGTTCTAGAGAAGCTGAGGGAGGAGAAGTTGCTGATTAATCTGAAGAAATGTAGTTTTGCAAAGAAAGAGTTGGTATACCTGGGATTTGTTGTCTCAGAGGAAGGTCTTAAGATGGACCCAGAAAAAGTAAGGGATATCATTGAGTGGCCTACGCCAAGGAGTGCAACAGAGGTAAGATTTTTTCATGGTTTGGCAAGTTTTTACTGATTGTTTATCAGGAATTTCAGTAGCATTTGTGCACCTCTAACTGAGACAATGAGAGGGGATAGAAAAGAGTTTAGATGGACTAAAGGAGCAGACAAGAGCTTTGATACATTGAAGCAGAAAGTCGTAGAACAACCTGTTTTGGCACTTCCAGATTTCAATAAGGTATTTCAAGTAGATTGTGATGCTAGTGATAGTGGTATAGGAGCTGTTTTGAGCCAAGAAGGTAAGCCCATTGCCTATTTTAGTGAGAAGCTTAATGATGCCAAGAAAAAGTATTTTGTTTATGATCAGGAATTTTATGCAATAGTTCAGGCTTTGAAGAAATGGAGACATTATTTGTTGCCAAAAGAGTTTGTTTTGTATACTGATCATCAGGCTTTGCAGTATATTAATAGTCAAGGGAAGTTGAACCAAAGGCACTTAAAATGGGTTGAGTTTTTGCAGAGTTATACCTTTGTTTTGAAGCACAGGAGTGGGAAGTCCAACAGAGTTGCAGATGCCTTGAGCAGAAGGCAAAATTTGTTGACAGAAATGAAGATAGAGGTTGTTGGGTTCGATGAGCTCAAAAGTTTGTATCCTAAAGATCTAGATTTTGCAGAGGCTTGGAAAGCTTTTCTGGAGCCTGTTACTTTGGATAGGACAAAATGGTTGGATTTTATAATCCAAGATGGCATGTTGTTTAGAGGAAGCCAGTTGTGCATTCCGAGGAGTTCCATGAGAGAGAACCTGATTAAGGAGAAGCATAGTGGAGGATTGGCTGGACACTTTTGTCGAGATAAGACCATTTCTATTGTTGGTGAAAATTATTATTGGCCACAGCTACAGCAGGATGTGAGGAAGTTTGTGTAGAGTTGCAGAGTATGTCAGATGGAAAAAGGAACAAGTCAAAATACAGGATTGTATCAACCATTACCTGTACTAGAGAAGCCATGGGATGATATTAGTATGCATTTTGTTCTTGGTTTACCAAGGACACAGAGAGGGAATGATTCTATTTTTGTGGTGGTGGACAGATTCTCAAAGATGGCACATTTTATTCCTTGTAAGAAGACTAATGATGCTGTTCATATTGCAGAGTTATTTTTCAGGGAAGTGGTGAGACTACATGGTCTACCAAAGAGCAAAGTTTCAGATCAAGATACCAAGTTTGTTAGTTATTTCTGGAGGACATTGTGGAAGAAGTTGAAGACAGATTTGAAGTTTAGTTCTACACACCATCCACAAACTAATGGACAAACTGAAGTAGTGAATAGGAGTTTGGGTAACCTGCTACGATGCATAGTAGGAGATAAGCCCAAGGGATGGGATTTGATTTTACCACCGGCAGAATTTGCTTACAACAATTCTGTCAATAGGAGTACTGATAAATCACCATTCCAGATTGTATATGGCAATAGCCCAAGAAATGCTTCTGAGTTAAGGAAGCTGGACAATGGAGAAAAGACAAGTGCTGAAGCTGAAGACTTTGTAGAACATCTGAAGAATTTGCATGAAAAGGTGAGAAAGCACATCAATAAAATGAATATTCAGTACAAGGCTAAGGCTGATCAGAAGAGGAGATATAAGGAATTCCAGGTAGGAGATGAAATCATGGTTCACTTGAGAAAAGAAAGGTTCCCAATTGGAACATACAATAAGTTGAAAATGAAGAAATTTGGACCATGCAGAATCCTGAAGAAGCATGATTCAGGAAATGCATATGAGGTAGAGCTACTGAGTGGGATCAATATTTCCCCTATTTTCAACATTGCTGATTTATCAGAATATCATGAAGCTGGAACAGAGGATGGACCAATAGAAGTGCAGTGGAGTATTCCGGCATCTACTTCAATGGAGGCGATAGAAGAGATCTTGGATAGCCATGTGGGAAGAAGTACTCAGAACAAGAAATATGAAGAATATCTGGTAAAATGGAAAGGAAGGCATGTTGAAGATTCTTCTTGGTTGTCTAAGGTAGAGGTTGACCGTTTGGGTTTTCCTCACACAAACACATGAGACGTGACAGGGTCACTTTTCAAATTACCCTAGGTGTCTGATGCAGGAACATCCAGTGGTGTAAGGGCAATCTTGCATCACCCAAAAAGAAGTTAATTCAAAATCATTGTAGTTGTTTTCATTTCTTTCCATAATTAGTGTTTCTAGTTCCATAATATCTAGAATAATAATGTAGGACTTTCAGTTTTTCCAAAACTGCTAAAAATAGCGACTTGCCTAATTAGGAAAGTGTACCTGCTATTTTTAGAAAGTTTGCATTTGGGCACGTAACGAAGCAAAAACTTCTAGAAAGTTACATAATGGAAATATAAGACCTTTGGCAAAGGAATCAGGCAAAGATCATTTGTGAGCTGAAAGATATTAAAGTTTTTGTTTTCTGAAAAGCCCCTGAAAATTTCTGGAACGAGATATGAGGCACTAAAACTTTCCATAACGTCCCAAAAAGTTGACAAAAATCTGTTTACAGATTTTCAGCATGATAGTTCACATCGCGAGTTTTTCGGCGCTTAAAATGGTTCGTCAATCGGACACCCGGATCGGAAGTTGACCTACTTTTGGAGGGAGTTGCAAAATTCAAAATTTAGCTGGAAGCTGCCAAAAAGTGCTATTTATGACTATTTTGGGAACCCTGGGCGGTAGTAGAGTTAAGGGGGGCCAGTGTAGAGTTAAGAATAGGTGGGAAAACAGAAACCCTAGCTGGTTTGGGGTTACAGAAGGCTAAAGATTCTAGAGTCTTGAGGTTGGGAAAGCTGTAATGTGTTGCAGCTAGTAGAGGATTCATCCTCTGATTGTAATTGAGCTTCTATAATGTAATGAGTTGCCCAGTTCAATAAAAGAAAGTTCTATTTATTGTGTTCAATATCTGTTATTGTGTGTTTTGTGATTTACCCCCTTCATCAGATATATAAGGATGTAATAGATCCCTAGGAAAGCAGTTCAGATAATTTAGATAATCCTTATTTTAGATTTGGCATGAAGGAGCTTCAAAGCTATATCTTGCGCATATTCTGATATTCTGTAATCCAGCCTTTGAGCCCTACATGTAAGCCCACATGATGCCGGCCAGATTATATTTGAATTCTATTATATACTGAATGATTGAACTTGTGTTTGTTTCATATCTTTGAGTTGTTTTTGCTTTGTTTACTCTTGTTGTACGGCCTGGACAGTTCACTCTATGAACCCTCCTACCATGACTGCACCATAATGTCAACATTCTTCTTTGTCTTAGAACTATGTCTAAAATCTTCTATGTTCATCATCACTGTCATACCATTATTTCTTAGACCTATTTGATGATAGTCCCATTTCACAGTGTTAACCCTCTCTATCTTAGGTATCTCCTTATCATCGAATCCTTCGTTTTGTGCTAACTTGTTAAAAATTGCAGCGACTGTGTTTATATTTGTGAGGATGGTGTAGGCTTTTGTGAAAGATTCTATTTATTACCCTCAGCTTGTGTTTAAGATCTATGTATAGAACACTTAAAATATGGTGACACTGTTACCATACAAATAGAGCACTATCACCTTGTATAACTCTAATGACTATTTTAACAGTCATTGGAGGTCTCAGAAGATCAACACATACTTGTCACTGTTTTGGTACTACAATCTGTCATCTCTACACCATATCCACTATATTCTTTTGTGGATCTCTAAAATCTCCTCTGATCCATTTCACTCAGAGACCATTCTCCTATAATCTAGTTTCTTTTCTTCACTGTATCCATATTAAATACCTTGCATAGGACTGTTTACCTTCCATTGGGATATACACAATGTCACTTTCCATACCTCTGTGTCTATTATCACATGCATATTGTGATAGATCTCTTGCACTATTTCCATCTTGTCCATCCTTGCACATGTTTCATTTATCTCTTACTGCATTGTTATCATAGTCCTAAACCCTTAGTAGATCTCTATTTTTGCTACTCATATCTCTCCTTGAGCTATTGTGAGCTTGGTGCAGTCCTCTGCTACCATTTTTTGTCAAACTTATATCTCATCAGACCAATGTTCTCCTATATTGTTCTCCTTTGTAGTTTTTTCCAATAGGTACTAGACCCATCTATATCTTTTCAAACCCTATCACTTTAAAATCTTCTTGAATGGTGTTAAAGATGACTCCATGATACTTCAAAAGGATAGTAGAGATATCACTATGTGACATTGAGTTCATGATCTTTTTCTCTTCAATGTTCTCTTCACAAGACAACAATGACTAAAATGTCTTCATCATTGTTCCCTTTGACACTATCTTAGATTTAGCATACTATGATTGGATGAAAGATCTATGTATTTGTGTGTGACTGTTCCCATAAACCCTGTACACTATCAAACATGTAGGCCTCAATGTGGCATGTTTTGGTAAAACTATTAGGGTTTTATGACAGGCTTTAAGCCTTGATAGACCTCTATCTACAAAACATTAATGTTGTCCTATTGAAACCCTACCCTTAGTTTGTTGCTTTTGCATGTAGGAATTTGTCTCATACATACCATGTCAATATATCTCTATACACTTAATGAAAGTCTTTTCCAAAACCTTGAAACTAGGTTCTCATGAGAGTTTGAATAAGAATACACATGATCTCTTATGACTCTGACAAACCTTGCAGACCATTGTATTGCATTCTTTGGAGCAAATATAAGGCATACCAATGCTCCTCTTTTCTTTGTCATGCAATGAAACCTATCAACAAGATTCTTCACTATTTCCTCTCTAACTAGAGATGAACTTGCATCATCTAAACAAGTTTTCCATAGGTATAGGAATTCATCAAGCATTATTTAAGCATATGTATTAGTGACATTCATTTTTCAGCTCTTATAAGACTAATACAAATCATTTTTGATAAATCCATACCTCTGTATCAGTTTGAAGAGATCTTCAAGGCTTTCCTCCTTCTGTAGATTACTGTGAAGCTGATCCATGTGGATTTCTCCTTCTTGAAGGGACTAAGGTATACCAGGGCATGCATGTGAAACTTTGAGGCCATTCTTCATTTTTCTTATGTACCATGCAAGTGATAAACAATTGTTTTCTCTATAGAAAACTTAGCAATGGAATTCAAGAAACCCTAAACCAAACTCAACCATGACTTAACCTCTTTTCAATCCTTCCAAATGACTTCAACCTAAAAACTCACGACCAAAACAGATGACTTGGGTTTGAAAAGTTTTTCCCTCCCCTGTGCCCAAGTTTTTTAACAACATTAAGGTATTTCAGATGAGGGAAATCTAATTTATTTGAGCTTTGACTCATAGATGTATACATGCTACATGGAAAAGGAGCTTTTTGTGGAGTTTAAGGGAAATTAACCAAGTCTAGACATTAAAAGACAACCTAGGACATTAATATACGACACTTTAAGCAATATTGAAGTGAAATACATGATGACATGAAGTTTAAAGGACATGACAAAACCTCCTCCACAACCTTTTATGACCTGTAAAACCTCTTATCTCACCTTATAACCTTCTTGTAACTAAAAATCATGGAAAACACTATGACTAGGAGAGGCACATGGATTATCAAGGTGAGATTTCATAGTCATGATGCCTATTTGGGTCAGGAAGGACAAATAGGTGATAGTCACTACCAAAGGGAAGATGACTCGACTACTGATTTTGTGCTCTTGTTTGATATGGAAATATGTGATTCAATCAATCCTTTTATCAAACCCTAGTTACAAGATAATCAACTTGTAATAGACAGAAGACGACTAAAACCCAGAAATCAAATGCACAAAGATGATCAGTGAGATACTAGGACCTATGCTCTAGAAGATGGAAAGTCAGAGGATGTCAGGGTAGGTGCCCAAGTCCTAAAAGTCTGAATCTCCTGAAACTCAAAACTAGAGGGTGTCCAGATGCCATATTCAATGCTTGTTTCAACAGGAGGATGCCTGGGTGGGTACCCAAGTCTTTTGCAAGGGAATTTCCACAAACTACTTTCAGATCCTAAAACCCTTTCCCTTACACAACCTTTTTGTACCTTCACTTCTTTAGTCTTCACACATGTAACCTGCACACAAGAAGAAAAGGGGCTTGGTGGTTGTGGTGTTTAGGGATTTGCCTTAGTCAAATCCTAGGATAGCATTCAAGCTTCCCAACACTATTGTTAGAGAGAGAGTGTGCCCTAGTAGGGAAAAGGCTAAAGATAAACCAATGATGAAATGATTAAAATCATAATGATATCACCTCGGAGGTGAAGCCCTTAGGAGAATGAAGATATTTCAACTCATAAGGAGATGGATGTTGATTCCAAATCTGCAACAACACACACAATACAAACACAAATTTGCAACAATAACATAATGAATGCCTTGAATGCTCTTTTCTTTATTTCACAAGTTCAAAGTATCCATCTCTAGGTTCCTAATGAGTTCAAAACACACTTATATATGCTTTCCCACTAACATTCATGAATTTAATTGAAAGATCTGACAAGGAGAGACCCGTTTAAGGGTCCTATATCGACATGCCTTGATATCTGTCTTAGCCAATCAAGGAGGACTTGGGTGCAGGAGCCCAAGTCCCAAGGTGCCTTTTGGTTTGGGGTAAGGCATTAAATGGGTGCCTAGTTGCCATTTGACATGGGTTTCAGGGAATTTTGCATCGGGATAAATATTTTGCATGTAGAGTGTTAACACAGGGACCTAGGAGCTAAACTAGGAGGTAAAAAGGCATGTGTCAACTTTTTACTCCATAACATTTAGCCCCCACTTTAATGTGTGTGTGATCTTATGATTCAACACAGCATTAAAGTATGGTCGAAGCATATCAAAACACATCAAACACTAGACTAAAGACACACCCTAAGTTTGAAGGACTATTTCTAGCCCCCAAGCTTAGGCGAACACAAGAAAATAGTTAACAGTCACATAAGACATAGTGAATATAGTAAGGAGGCACACAATACATAGAGAAGATAGTGAAATAACACAATACACAAAGAAGACATGATTTAAACAATTATGCATATAAATAATTCTAACTATAGAACACATAGCATGGGGAGAGCCCATCACTACACATCTTTAGACCATTCAAACACACACAAAACACACATAGTGTGGGGGGATCTCATCGCTACACATCTTTCGTCCATGCCAAAAGCATGCAAGACACTCAAGGAAGACACATAAAACACATGGAAGACACACAGAATACATAAGCACCATATAGTATGTCGTCGACACACTATACGTCTTATACACAACAAACATAGGTGATAGGAAGGAGCTCATCACTATACTCCACTATCTAAAACATGCCAAACACACCTAACAGTTGAGCTACGCTACCACAACCGCCAAAGACATGCTTAAGGGTGAATGACTCAAGATCCAACCCTGCCTCGCGATGAGGACTTTGTTAAAAGGATGTGCCACTAACTCAAGAGTTACACCATCCCACCTTCCATAGAAGGGCTTTTAAAATGTAACCCCACTCGCATCTATAGACATCATATAGTGAAAAGGAAGCATGTGCTCAAAGTATACAACCCCACCTGCATCATAGAGACACCTTATAGTGAAAAGGAGGTATACACAATAGAACAAAGTACACAACTTCACCCACATCATAGAGATGCCTTATGGTGAAAAGGAAGTGTACACAAACACACTTTATCAATATCTAAAATATCCAATCAATTACCATGATATATGCCCCCGCATTAAAGTGGTTGATCCCGCTTGCCGGTATTAAGCACATTTAACGTAAAGTGAAAACATGCAAGGGAACAAGAGCTTTTGCAAAGCCCATGCCCCAAAGGTGACATGTACTTGTGACACCAAATGTTCCCACAAACACATCAATTACATTTGCTAACATATTCAACAACATATAAGCTTTGGTAAGAAAATCTATTCTAAGATAAAAACCAAATCAATTCATGAAAGCTATATAGAAGCATATCACATAATAGACCAAGTCTAAACTTGCAGGTTCAGGACTGAGTATAGTCGTGAGGTTATACTATAGGCATCTCAGAACTGAGTGTAGTGACAAGGTGAGATACAAAACAATCCAGAGTTCATAGAAGTAGATTTAGAGTATTGTAAAGTTTTATCATAAAAAATTTTACAATACAAATCACAATACGAAGTGATTATACTAGTCAAGCGTCAGTAATATATATCAACCCCATCTTCATAAATGGACTAGGTCCATTTTTGTTTTCTTGTTGAAGTGACACATGGTCCTTATCAGTGTTTATTTGTTTTCATCATCCACTAACTAGTAGAGTCACTGAAGAATGGAAACACCAAAAATGAGAGAGGAGACAAAAGTGACTTGGGTTTACAATGTGGGAAGATGCCCCCAAGGCACAACACACAACAATTACAATAAGATAGAGGAGAAAAAAATAAGAATAGAGAAACACACAGAAGAATGGTCACAACAGAGGTGGTCTCCTTATATCCTTGACCTTACAAGAGTATTAAGGGTCATCCAAAGAGACCTAAACAACTGTAGACACTTAAAATTGTCCATGTCTTACAACATCACCTTGTCGACACACTAAGTGAGACATCTTGTAACATTTTGTCCTAATCCCACTCCTAATCCCATTTACCCCACTAGCTAATTAATTAAATAAATCCTATTTATTTAATTAATTTCCCTTCTCCCATTTTCCAACTAATTCAAATAAAATATTTGAATTTGTCCTCATCTTTCACCTCAATCCAACACATGTCCCATACTACATTTTTCATTTAATGCCTTCACATGTCTAGGTAATTTAAATAAAACATTATTTAAGTTAGGCCAGCCCTATTCCTATCCGCACACTTGTCACATGACTATAACTCCTTGTGGAGTGAGAAACCCTATTTAATCTTCGATGTCTACATCATTCAAATCAACTTTCAATCTAAGTCATCAATTAAAATCACTCCTTTCCTATAAATCAACCCTCACCCAATCCATTTTGGGGATCCATTTTCAAGTAGCCTCATGCTATCGAAATGATTCTTGATCTCCATTCTCATTCATCTTCAATCTAGTGTTATGCTACTGAAATATGCAATCAACATTCATTATTTAATATTTTGCATTCCTATGCAAGATTGAGAAGAGTAATGGAGGAGAGCCAAGCTTAGCATAGGGATTTGGTTTTTTTTTGCTTTGCCATTTGGATTTCTATGTCTATCTGATACTCCATTCTACTTTTAGGGTTTAATGATTGTTGTTTGTGATTCATAGCTTTGATTTTCCCCTTAATACAACAACATTTAACACAACACGGGGGAACACAACACAACTCTAGCAACATAGTATCTAGGAGGAGGCCACCCTTGCGAGCACCTAGAATAGGTGCTGCATCGAGTGTGGTGAATTGAGGGCGAATACTTACCTGAGTCAATGGGATATTTCTTGGTAGACAATCCATGTCTATTATCACAAGATATATCATATTTAGCCTTGAACTTGTTGATCTTGTGTTAGTATTAGTACACTTATTCACTATCCCCTTAGTGGGTGGAATAGGTGAATTGTTTTGAGTGATTTCAACATCCATCCATAAGGGATTTAATGTGAGAGGCCTTTCCTCATCCACTAGTGCTTCATCTTTTATAGGGAGAGCATAAGAACAAAGGGAAGACAAAGTGTTGCTAGGAGAATTATTGGTGATTGTATCTTTAGTGATGTCTAAAGGGTTTGAACATGCAACCAAAGGAGAACTATCCACGGCCTTTGCATCCTTAGTGACATTCAAGTGCAAGAGCAGATTTAAGTTGTCTATGTGTTTGTGTTTGCAGATTTGAGCATCCATTTCCTCATGGAATGAAGAGCTTCTTCCTCTCATGAGATCTTCACTACAAGGTGACATTTATTGTGTTTGTGATCATTTATTCATTTGGATTTTTCCTCTACCTCACAAAGGCACACAATCTCTATCTGACAAAGGTGTTTGGAAGACTTAAGTGTCCTTCCAGGGATTGACTGAGGCAAGCTCCTAAACACCACAACCCCCTCCCGTAGTTTTCATGGTCGCAGGTTACAGATTGATGATGCAGACAAAGTGAAGTTGCAGGAGGGCATGTTGGAGTGCCAGAATTGTAGAACCATAGGAAAAAGAGCACCCTGGACTAGGGCACCCACTCACTAGTCCTCGAAGTTCCATGATGGGAAAATCTCTAAAACAACAGAAATAAGTTACAGACTGGGTTTCCAGATCCTGACAAAAAGTAGGGCCTTGGACTTGGACACCCACTCTTTTGTCCCTGACTTTTCCACCTTGGAACCCCAAAAATAGGTGCACAGTCATTTGTTATTTTACATCTTTCTGCAGAAGCATTTTTTGTTATTCATCTGTTTACTGTCGTTTTCACATAATTAGGGTTTTGATGGACAATTGAGCATAAGAGAAGGAAAATTGATAATCAAATACCTTAATCCAAGTTTCCCTACATTTGTAAGTGACAAAGGACCTAATAGTGCTCTGCCACTCGATTTGAAGGTCCTTGAATGTAATTGGTGAAAGGAGGATTCAAACCAAAGCTAAACAATCCAAATTTTAACCTTTACATTTTGGTGAACCTATGTTTTTATTGAATTTTGAACCTTTCTAATTTTTTTAATTCAGATTTGGGTTGATTCCATTCATTCATATAGTCATTCATCTTATTGCATTGAGAAAATTTCAAAAAATTTTAAAAATATGAAAAATTTGAAAAAATTTGCATTTTAGGGTTACTATTTTGCATCTATTCATTCTAATTTCATCTAATTTCTAATTTTTTCATTAGATATGAGATAAATTACAGAAAATTACAAAAATTCAATAATTTGCATTGCATTTTCATCATATAATTGCTAGCATTTTGTAGAAATTTTGATAATTTTCATATAACCTAGTAATTCCAAAATCTAGGGTTAGTAGGCAAAATCTTCTTTCAGATTTTTCTACTGATTTTAGAGACTCATTAAAATTTTCATTTGACTGTAGTCTTGCATCTTGGTGTAAATTTAAATTTAGATTTCAACTATTTGCATTTTTGCATAGAAATTTTCAACAAAAAACTAGCAATTTTCATGCATTCTCATTAGATTTGCACTTGCATTTTGCATCTTAGGGTTTGGAAATAATTTTTAGATCTGAGTATATTTAATTTTCATCATAAATCAAATTTTGAAACATTCATATAGCATTTTGTGTCAAGATTACAAATCTAGGGTTTCAAAAACATTGATTTTTGCTAGATTTGGCCTTATCGACTCTCTAAATTTGCACCATAGGCATGTTGTGAAGAGTATTTTTGCATGAATTGGTTTTTATCATGGTAATTATCTTCTTCCCCTCCTAAAAATCATCAAAACACTTTTTTATTGGGCTCTTGTATTGAAAGTTTGGTGAAAATCAAGCATTTTTTGCTTTCAATCATATTCTTCTCTTAGGGTTTGTTCTCTCAGTTTGTGCATTATTATTGTGTGATTTTGTGTAAGATTTATGACCTACTATCCTAAAATAAATATCCCTTTAAGAAGAAGTAAAAGGTTAATGGGATCTAGCGCTCTTGAAGAAAATGACATTCCTACCTCTAATAATCCTTTGAACACCTTCTTTACAAAGGGAGAAACTCAAATTGTGTATGATATTATACATCCTCCAACCACTATGGAAGATCAAATATTTCATGATGATGAGGATACTATTGAGGTATTAGGGCATGTACCTATGGAACAAGTCAATAAGCTTGATAAAGACCTTGCCGAATTTTAAGAATATGTGCAAACTGAGAGGATAGCTGAAGAGGCCTTACCTATGATTCATCATGTAAGAGAATTGATAAAAGAAGCACAAGATGGAATTAATGTTATTCGTAGTTTAACAGATATTTTGCAAACTAATGTAATGCCAGTGAGTGAATGTGCAGAAGTTATTAACATGTCATCACCGTCACATACTCAAGTTTTGACACCTATACCGACTACAGGAATATCCACCTTTACATCAACGATCTTAACAACTGATGTGAATGCCTGTAGTAATGCTACCATTGGTATTGGAGTATCTAATGGTTCTAATTACAAAGCTGTGGGATTTGATTATCAAAATTTGGTCCATAATGTGACCATTCCTATGAATAATTGTTCTCAACCTTCCATCACATATAGTTATTCCCAACCATCTTCCACCTACCAGTATGTCCAACCACCATTGACCTATTCCTAGCCTCCACCTACCACATCTAAATTTCAATCACCTCCTCACTTTGGTTCCAATTCCTCGCAACAAACCGCATCTCCAAATGATGCCATCCTAAGCCAACTTTTACAGGGCATGAATGTTTTACAACAAAAGGTAACAAATTTGATAAATTCTTCACAGCCTAATATACCAACTATATACACCTAAAAATGACACAACTCTATGTAAATAAATATTTTTAATATTTATTTAAGTCTACCTTCCTCTATCAATAAATAAATAATTAAATTTATTTTTTCGATTCATATTCCTCTAAGTTAATTAAATATAAAAATATTTAAATATCTATTCTAAATTCAAAATTAAATAAAATCATTTATTTAATTAAATTCTTCCAAACAATTAAATAATTCTAAATTATTTAATTAAGTCAAGTCTATTCCTTCAAATTTAAATAAATCATTTAAATTTATTTAAATCCTCTCACTCTCCAAAAATAAAATATAATTAAATATTTTATTTATTCTTCCAAATCATGTGCAAGTAATTAAATAAATTTATTTATTTAATTATGCTTTCTTATCAACTAAAAAATCTTCAAAATCTTCTAAAAATAAATTCTTCTTGTCATGCAAAAGCAAAAGCTGAGTTAACTGATTTAAAGCAACTTTGTTTTTATCAACAAATTTTTAAATTAGAAAAATACATTCTAATTTTTGAAATAAAAGATCATCCTCATCAAGAAAGTAGTTAACTCAACAAAGCCTCTTTTTAAATGACACATGTCCTTCTTCTATTCGCACACGTTCTCTCAACCATTCTCAACCACTGATCCTATTTCTTTTACACCATTGATCTTCTCTCACACAATTCTATAAATACCCTTCTATTCTTCCATTCAGAATAATGAAGCTTTCAAGTAAACTTATGCTGCAGAATCCATAGTGCGCCATTGGCACCCCCACTCTCACATCATTTATTATTCATCCCATATTGTATTGAAGCTCATCTTCAACACAACAAGTATCCGAGCCATTTCTCCTTGTCATCTTGAGGAATCAAAGCAAGGAAGCAAGCTTCTTGAGGGCTACATTCATCACCAAAAGATCAAAATAGAATAGGCAAACAATGGAAATCACAAGGTAACAAAGGTTGTAAGTATCATTCTTATTTTAAAGATTTTGTTATTTGCACATTTCATTGATGTTATTGGGTGTTTTATAATTCATTTTATTATCCCATTTTACCCATAACATTTCTGGCACCCACCGTGGGGCCTTTGCCCCAAATCTAACCAAAAAATTGAGTTTTTGAGTGACAGGTTCCGTACAGATTCCGTACAGTCTTCAAACAGGTTCAGTCGGCGCATCTGATCAATCTTGAGGCGCATCTGAGCACTGTTCCAGCGCATGCAACTATTCAGCACATACATCCTCCTGTTGGCAAGAGACACTATATGGATTCATGGTTGTTGTCATTGATGGCAACAAAGGTCATCCCACATATCCACAAGTCATGGTGTGTCTCTACCGGAAGTCAGAATGAAGATTGTTGTGGTCCGGTGAACAAGAACAAAGCATGTGGCAAGGTCCGATAGATTGGTCCGGATCTCTCAGAGGAAGTGTCTTGGTGTAGTGCGGATTTGGGGAAGTCAAGAGGACTACCTTGAGTAGTATATTCCAAGGATTTAGCCACCGGTGATGGACAAGGAAGAAGATATGAATAGTTGAGTACCGGATTCCTGAAAGACAGTGAGAACAGAGGAAGAACTGACTGACAGAGTATCAGACTATTTTCCGGATGTGCTACTATTGATGGTAAAGGTTGGGAAGGCATGAATCATGTTTGGCTGACATGATTAATGACATCTACAAGTATATGCTTTATCCGCATTACTTGATATGCAAGGATTCAGCCGACAGAACAGAGTTTGTGAGAAGATAGACTATTCCGGGTGCCGACTAGAAAGATAATGAAATCACTAGTGCAAATATAAATAGAGGATGGATTTTGTTGTGAGAAGAGGTGTTGTATTATGTAGTATGTGAACAAGTGCAGAGCAGAGCAGAAGTAATAAGAAAGATCCAGTATGTGAAAGGAAAGCAGAATAAAGAGCAGAGGGAAGATGAAGTGCAGCAGATCAGTATACTGAGCCTAACCGGAACTAAACTCCAGCATATGTAGATGCTTCCAATCAGTTCAAGTATTGTATAAACATTCTTTTGTAGACAGTGTGTCTCCTTGTAGGCAGTGTGCCTCTTTGTGAGCAGTGTGCTCGGGCAGTGAGCCCTAATTGGCAAGTGTCATTTTTGTAATTCCTTATTCTTCTAACAGAGAATAATCTTTGGGTTAATCACCCCGTGGTTTTTTCCCTTAACCAGGTTTCCACGTCAAAAATACTGTGTCATGTGTTTCTCATTTCATGGTAATGTTTGTTTGTTTGATTCAATGATGCTTTGATTAATAAGAAAGTTCAAAAGAAGAAACAATTAGGATAACTGATTCACCCCCCCTCTCAGTTATCAACAACTGGTATCAAAGCTAAGTTCCTCCTAATAGAGCCTAACAGCTTGAGGAAGATCTGGGAGTTCAAATGGATGCATATGGTTTAAGGGAGCAACTCAAGACTGCCCTTGAGGATCTTGAACAGTCAAACTCTGAAGTCAATGAATTAAAGGAAAGACTCAAATAGGCTGATGAATTCATGAGAGAACTAAAGGACAAATTAAGTCTCTCTATGAAAAAGAGAAAGGAGCTGCTCGAACAATTGGCAAGACAAAGTGAAGAAAGCAATACAAATGAAGAATTGACTAAGAAAACCAAGTTATGTGAAAAGTTATCAAAAGAAGTCATTATGTTAAGACATGAAATGGAATCAGGAACTATAAAGTTTACTCAAGAGATTGAAGAAAAAAGAAAAGCTAAAGACAATCTAAGACAATCTCTTAAAGAGAAATCAGAAGAATGCCACCAGATGGATAGGATTATCAGACATCTTGAATCTGATCTTGAAGATGCCAAAGATAATGAAGAAAAACTTGAGGATCAAATTGTCTCTCTCAAAAGAGATCTTCAAACAGCAAATGAATATAAAGAAAAATTCAAGATAAGTTCTGCCCAACTTGAAGTACTTCTTGGAAGTCAAAAGAGGATAGATGACAAGTATGGTTTGGGATATGAGAAAGGAGAAAGCTCTGGATCCGGTCAAAAGAATTTTGGATCAAAAAATCCAAGGAATAGGCCTAGAAGACCTCCGGTAAGACAGCCCAATGCTCAAAGATATCCATCCTTCAATGGATACTGCCACAGCTGCAATCACTTTGGTCACAAAGCTAATCAGTGCAGGAAGAGAATGAATCAGACTAATTCATCCTTCTCCAGATAGTGCTTTAACTGCAAAAGGTATGGACACAAGTCTCATGAATGCAGAAATATGCAAATAAACAAATCATTCAATGGTAGATGCTTTGCATGCAATAGAGTAGGTCATATGGCTAATCAATGCAGATCAAGAGGTTATCAGTTAAATATGCAAAGAAATGTTATTTGCCAAATCTGTAATAGGTCCGGTCATAATGCAAAAGTCTACAGAAGCAAGAATCAGGACAAAAGAGGTCCGGTGTATAATCAGAATCAAGACAAGGGTAAACAAAAGATGAATGCGGATGAAGTTAGGAATCAGATGAACAAGATTTGGGCGAAGAAAAGTTCAGAGAATGTAGAGGTTGGATCCGCACCAGACTCTGGTGCTGATATTTCTTCCAGAAATTAAAAAGTGAGCTCTGGCTCAGGGGGAGACTCAAAGAAAATCCTGTTCCCCCAGCCAATCAAGTGGTGCCAGATGTGGTACAAGATGCGGAGTAAAGGGTTTGAATATATAAGTCTTAAGATGATCCAGATAAGATTTTAGAGGTCCGCATGAAGATGTGAAGAAGTTGTGATTGATCAAGTAAGACCTGTTCCGGGAGATGCTCCAGAATGACAGAGGATTACAAAAAGGTCCAGAGAGATCCGAAAGTGCATTATCTTATTTTGCAGATTGGACAGAATGTTTGGGATGTCCTTGTGATGTGTCATCTTGATTTATTCATAGTTGGAAGATCCGCATGATGTTCATAGATCAGGACTGATCCGGTACTCCAAGTTATTCGAATAAGGCAAACTGGAATAATGTACGTCAAACATTTATTGCCATCAAATATTAGGGTTTGCGGAGCAATATAAGGGAATTTCTCATAAATCACTTGCTCATTCTGCACTCAAGAAGAAGCAAAAAGTGGAGCTCTGCAACAAGACTCATCAAACTCACCAAAGATCTGCAGAAGTCATTACATATAGAAATCAATCCAACCACTTTGTGTAACTGAAGGTGCATAAGGTATTTTCTGTTTTCAATATCTCACTGCAAATCTTTAAAGAAAATATATGGCTACTCCGAATATAGTTAAGATCTATGATAGACCTCACCCCACATTCAAGAAACATCCATACAAATCTTTGGAGGTAGATCCACTAGGAGCCTTCTCTAGTGTTCCGCATGGTGTATTGCATACGGAGGACATTAGGGTTTACAATCATGCGAATTTTGAAGACTTTGGAGAATCAAAATTGATGGATATCTATCACAAATAGTTGATAGATGACTCCTTTGAGATTAAACCTCAGTACAAAGCCATCTGGGATAAACACTTTGCACAGTGCATCCATTTCCCCTATTTTGAAGAAGATGAATGGGTCCGGTATGTACTAAGTAGAGTGCATGACAACTTCCTATGGTCGAACAAGCCCTTCAAGATCACCAAAGATGCAATTAGGGCTGTAACCGGTCTGCACTCATCCGGTGGATTACCTGTTCTCAAGTCTGTCAAAAATTAGACAGTTAGTGATGCAACCGGATCTAGGTTTGACAAGAGAGCTATGACAGTTGAAGACATCACTGAACTGGATGTCAAATTTGCATCTATGATAATTGGTTACAAGATCTATCACTCCAGTAGGGAAAATTTAGTACCGGGAACTGCAATTTACATAGCTTATCAAATGCTAAAGGAGAATGCAGACTATGACTTATGTGAGCTTCTTGTAAACCAACTCTTTGAAAATCTACAGAAGATCAAGAAGGACAAGAAAAACTCCTTCAAGTATGGCAATTTGATCCTTTGTCTCTTCTTTTATTACATGAATGAGCTTCTCGGATCCAGTGGATGGATATGGCAGAATGACAGACTAGTTGCCATCCAAATCAGAGATTATTTGCATAGACTTGGGGATGCCAAAGCAAGAAAAACAGCTCTATGGGGATATTTCAAGAACTTCCAGAGCATGATGCATGCAAGAGAAAGAATACCCCAATCTCTTGTTGAAAAGTACAAAGACACAGTATGCTTTATGGTAGAAACAGATTAGTGTCTAATAGAGGCAGTAGAACCAAGAACTGTGTGGATCATGCCCATGGGGTATGAAGTGGATGAACAGATAGTGGAGCTGCATGTTCAACACATGCTTAGTCAGCCTAAAGATCCAAAGGCAGAAAGGTTCGGAACATTTGAGGAACTAAGTATAAAAATCCATGTTGAACTTAGAGAACTGGAGATCAAGAGGAAGGTAAGAAAAGAAGTAGAGCATATTGCTCAAGGCCTAGGCATCCCAAAGGAGGCACTTGATGTCAACCGGGAAAAGAGGCGAAAGGCTAAGGAAGAGAAGAAAGAGGTAGAAAAGAAAAGCAAGAAAAGTACTCTGGTGGAAACCTCAACCCGGACTAGATCATCAAAGGGATCTACACCTGTCACAACCAAAGGCTCAAAAATGTCAAAATCGGAAGGTCAGACATCCAGTAAAGGAGAGAAAAGATCTAAAATAAAAGCCACAAGGGCTTACACAAGTCAGAAAGATGAAGAGGAAATGGAATCAAATGAGGGGGTAAAAGAAATAAAGAAACAGAAGAAGAAAGGATCCGGTAAACCCTCCACAGGCCAAGACAAGGAAGAAATGGTAGAGGTATTTGTTGAAAAGCCCACCCTGTCTCTAGAGAGTGTAATCAAGTCAGTCACGGTGGATGGAAACCTTCAACCAATGACTGAATTCTATGATGACTACAATGAGGCTGACCAAAAGATTCTGCAGGAAGCCACAATCAAGTATCTGAACATATACAATAAGGCTTTCATTGAGATCATATCTCTAATTCCTAAAAGCCTAGAAAAGGAATTAGAAATAAGAAAGAATAATGCTCAGGCAAAAGATCTTGAGATCCGAGAGCAGATAGCTATTCAGATATATCCTCAAATTGATCCCAAGACAATGAACATAATATTCAAAGACTGCAAAGATGAGTTCAGGAGTAAAGTAAGAATGAATCAACTCATGCTTGGTGAGACTAACAAGGTGGCCATAGAGACAGAAGAGATCCTCTGGAAGGCCTTCAAAAGGTTTAATCTTCCTGTTGTAGAGGACTTAGGTGCAAAAACAGCTGTGGACTTGGAATCATCTGCTCCGGAAGAAGTGGCCCTTGAATAGACTAACATCTCTCCTCCGGCTTCCCCTGCAGTCTCTGGATCCCAAGAAGAAGAGAAATTATAGGAGAAAGAAGCAGCAGTAAAAGAAAAAGAGGTTGACAGCACCAAGGATGCAAAGAAAGAGAAGATTCCAACAGAGAAAACCACAACTAAAAGTGGTAAGAATGTGGAAGGAGAAAAGACTCCAAAGGACAAAACTGCAGAAGAAAAGAAACATCTGTCTCCGGCAAGAGACACTGCACAAACTGTTCAAAAATTTCTGAGCCAAGAAACAATAGAGATTGATGAACCAGAGCTTCTAAAAGGTCCATTCAACTTTGACTCCCTCTCTCTGGTACAGACGATGAAGATAGCTTCATTTGCAAATGCTAAGGCAAATGAAAAACTCCTAAAGTCTCATATGGAAGACTGTGAGTTGATAGAGGCTGCTTTCGGAGTGCTTGAAAAGATTATGCCATTAGTCCAGATAGATCCGACAGCCTCCTCTTCCGGTAATCTCAAAACCTTAGTCAGCAGTGTTGATACACATTTTGATTCTCTAGAAAAATCAGCTGAAGAAAAGGTCCGGAAGGAATTTTTGGATAAAAGATTTTCAGAAGTACTAGGATTAATCTCTAATGATAGGAGAAATATGAGTATTGGAATAAAGAGCTTAGAAAATGCTCTTAAGGATGGCGGTGACATTTACAAATTTTGTATCTCCTGGTCAAAGGCAACAGTAGAAATTGATAAGAAAATAAAAGAGGAACATGACAAACTACAAAGTTTGTCTCTAAGTTTTGATCCTCTCTCTTCCTCCATAGTCAATCAAGAATGTCAAACTATTGCAATCACAAATGCAATAAAGAACTTTGAGAAGGAAAGGAAGAATATAACTAACTGGATGGGAGAACTTAGAAGGATTATAATCCCTAAGTTAGAAACTATGCATGAGGCCACCAGTGATGCTCAGACTACTGCCCAAACAAATGATCCGACAGATCTCAAAAGGGCAAAAGCTTTTGCATTTTTGTTAATTGGTCACATTTCAATTTTGGACAGAATGAAGCAAAGTTGGGCTACAGAACTGGTCCAATTGAAGACATCCTTTGTAGACATTCTTCAGTTTATGTATGTAATATGCGGCTATGTATAGTAAATTTTTGAAAAATTTGGTGTGCGGACCCTACCCTTTGCCATTGATGTCAAAGGGGGAGTGAGGAGCAGTGAAAAATGAGGAATCCAACTAAGGGGGAGTTCTGAAAATTGTATATAAAGATAGAGCATCAGCCAAGGGGGAGCATAGTGTAAACACTTAGTTATTTTTCACTAAGTGTTGCCATCAATGCCAAAGGGGGAGATTGTTGGCAAGAGACACTATATGGATTCATGGTTGTTGTCATTGATGGCAACAAAGGTCATCCCACATATCCGCAAGTCATGGTGTGTCTCTACCGGAAGTCAGAATGAAGATTGTTGTGGTCCGGTGAACAAGAACAGAGCATGTGGCAAGGTTCGACAGATTGGTACGGATCTCTCAGAGGAAGTCTCTTGGTGCAGTGCGGATTTGGGGAAGTCAAGAGGACTACCTTGAGTAGTACATTCCATGGATTTAGCCTCTGGTGATGGACAAGGAAGAAGATATGAATAGTTGAGTACCGGATTCCTGAAAGACAGTGAGAACAGAGGAAGAACTGACTGACAGAGTATTAGACTATTTTCCGAATGTGCTACTGTTGATGGTAAAGGTTGGGAAGGCATGAATCATGTTTGGCCAACATGATTAATGACATCTACAAGTATATGCTTGATCCGCATTACTTGATATTCAAGGATTCAGCCGACAGAACAGAGTTTGTGAGAAGATAGACTATTCCAGGTGCCGACTAGAAAGATAATGAAATCACTAGTGCGGATATAAATAGAGGATGGATTTTGTTGTGAGAAGAGGTGTTGTGTTATGTGGTATGTGAACAAGTGTAGAGCAGAGCAGAAGTAATAAGAAAGATCCGGTATGTGAAAGGAAAGCAGAATAAAGAGCAGAGGGAAGATGAAGTGCAGCAGATCAATATACTGAGCCTAACCGGAACTGAACTCCAGCATATGTAGATGCTTCCAATCAGTTCAAGTATTGTATAAACATTCTTTTGTAGATAGTGTGTCTCCTTGTAGGCAGTGTGCCTCTTTGTGAGTAGTGTGCTCAGGTAGTGAGCCCTAATTGGCAAGTGCCATTTTTGTAATTCCTTATTCTTCTAACAGAGAATAATCTTTGGGTTAATCACCCCGTGGTTTTTTCCCTTAACCGGGTTTCCACGTCAAAAATACTGTGTCATGTGTTTCTCATTTCATGGTAATGTTTGTTTGTTTGATTCAATGATGCTTTGATTAATAAGAAAGTTCAAAAGAAGAAACAATTAGGATAACCGATTCACCCCCCCTCTCAGTTATCAACACCTCCAAGGTGGTGCATCTACAATTTGTTTCGGTGCCTGCGGTATTCTGGCGCATATACCCCTAGACAGGATGCTTACATCCTTTAGAATGACGCATCCACAAAGACGACGCATATTGTTGGCAAGAGACACATTATGGCTTCAAGATTGTTGTCATTGATGGCAACAAAGTTCTTTCCACACATCTGTAGGACATGGTGTGCCTATACCGGAAGTCAGATTGAAGAGTATTATGGTCCGGTAAGCAAGAACAGAGCATGTGGCAAGGTTTGACAGTCAGGTCTAGATCTCTCAGATGAAGTATCTTAGTAAAGTACGGACTTGGGGAAGTCAAGAGGAATACCTTGACTTATACATTCCAGAGATTGAGCCTCTATTGATAAAAGAGTGAATAGATATGAGCACCTAAGTAATGGGTTCCTGTTTGGTAGAGTTGACAGAGGAAGAACTGACTGGTAGAGTATCAAACCTTAATCCGGATGAGTTGTTTATAGTAATCAAGTTTCTTAAGGTATCATTCATGATTGGCCAACATGATTGATGACTTCTATAAGCATCTCTTTGATACGTATCACTTGATAAGCAAGGATTCAGCTGACAGACCAAGAGTTTGGGAAAATAGTAAGTATTCTGGATGCCGACTAGAAAGTGGATAAAATCCTTGGTGTGGATATATATACCAGATTGATTTCGGTATGAAGGTAAGAGTTGTGTGTTGATTTGTGTGAATAAAAGCAGAAGAGCAGTGTGAAAGCAGTAAGGTAGGTCCAGTATGTGACAGGACAACAGCACCAAAGAAGATGAAGGATGAAGTGCAGTAGATCAGTGTATTGAGCCTAACTGGAACTGAACCTCAGCATATGTGGATGCTTCTCATCAGTTCAAGGATCTTGTTATTCTTATTACAACTTGTAGACAGTGAGTCTCTTGTAGGCAGTGAGCCTCTTGTGAGCAGTGTGCTCAGGCAGTGAGCCCTAATTGGCAAGTGCCATTTTGTGTTTCTATTCTTCTAACAGAGAATACATTCTTGGGTTAATCACCCCATGGTTTTCTCCCTTAACAGGGTTTCCACGTCAAAAATATTGTGTCATGTGTACTAAGTTTATTTCTGCTTTCATGTTCATTTAAGCTTATGTGTTTTGATACTATACTAGTTGCTAAAGAAGAACAGAAAGTTAAATTAATTAAGATAACTGATTCACCCCCCCTCTTAGTTATCAACAGTTGGTATTAGAGCCAAGTTCCTCCAAACAGAGCCTAACAGCTTGAGGAAGATCTGGGAATTCAAATGGATGTGTATGGTATGAGGGAACAACTTCCGTCTACCATAGATGATCTTGAGCAATCTAACTCCGAAGTCAATGAATTGAAGGAAAGACTCAAACAGGCTGATGATTTCATAAATGAACTAAACGGGAAACTAAGTATCTCTATGAAAAAGAGAAAGGATCTACTTCAGCAATTGGCAAGTCAAGGTGAAGTCAATGATACAAATGAAGACCTAAAGGAGAAAACCAAGTTATGTGAAAAGTTATCAAAAGAGATCATTATGGTAAGACATGAAATGGAATCAGGAGTTATAAAATTCACTCAAGAAATTGAAGAGAAAAGAAAAAATGAAGATGATCTAAGACAATCTCTCAAAGAGAAATCAGAAGACTGCCACAAAATAGATAGAATAATCAGGCATCTAGAATCTGATCTTGAAGAAGCTAGAGATAATGAAGAACAACTTGAGAATCAGGTTGACACTCTTAAAAGAGATCTTCAAACAGCAAATGAATACAAAGAGAAATTCAAGATAAGCTTTGCTCAACTTGAAGTTCTTCTTCAAAGCCAAAAGAGGGTAGATGACAAGCAAGGCTTGGGGTATGAAAAAGGTGAAAGCTTCGGATCCAGTCAGAAGAACTCCAAATCAGAAAATCTAAGAAATAGGCCTAGAAGACCTCCGGTGAGGTAACCAAATGCTCAAAGATATCCTTCCTTCAATGGATACTGCCATAATTGCAATAACTTTGGTCATAGAGCAAATCAATGCAGAAAGAGAATGAATCAAACTAATTCATCCTTCTTCGGATAGTGTTTCAACTGCAAAAGGTATGGTCACAAATCTCATGAATGTAGAAATATGCAAATGAACATCTCATTCAATGGTAGATGCTTTGCATGCAATAGAATGGGACATATGGCTAATCAATGCAGATCAAGAGGATATCAGTCAAAAATGCAAAGAAATGTTATTTTCTACAATTGCAATAGATCCGGTCATATTGCTAAATTCTACAAAAGCAAAAATTAGGATAAAAGAGGTCTGGTACATCATAATCAGAATCAAGACAAAGGAAAAGGAAAAGTGAATGCGGATGAGGTTCAAAGGGAGATTAACAAGATCTGGGTAAAGAGGAGTATAGAGAATGTTGGGGATGGATCCGCACCAGAATCTAGTGCTGATATTCCTTCCAGAAATTAAAAAGGTGAGCTCTGGCTTAGGGGGAGACACAAGGAAAAACATTTTCCCCCAACCAGTTAATTGGTGCCTGAAATTGGCACAAGGAACGTTGCGGATTAAATGGTTCACAGAGGAACATCTAAATAAGGTTTGATAAAGAGATGGAAGATCCACAAGTGGGTTTGAACAAGTTAATCTTCCAAGACTAATCCGGTTCAACAGTCATCCGGTAAGAAGTAGGTTTTTCACAGTTAGATCCAAACCAAGGAATCTTGATTTGCGAATAGATGAAATGTTTAGGGAAAGGAAGATAGACTGTCAATCATCACCAAGAATAATTCTAAATGCTTCTTAGTGATCCAGAAAAGATTTTTCTCAGAACAAGGAGAACAAGGCAAACTGGAATGACTTGAGTTACGCATTTATTGCAATATGGAATTAGGGTTTGCAGAGAAATATAAGGGTTCTCTTATTGAACATTTTCTCATTAGAAGAAGAGAAAAGGAGCTCTACAACAAACTGCCTCAAGCTCATCAAAGATCAACTGCAGAAATTGATCCATCCAACAATCTGATCCGGTTCACATTGTGAACCCTAAAAGCGTAAAAGGTATTTTCCGCTCTTGAAAATCTCTCTCTGAATCTTTAAGATGGCTACTCTGAATGTTGTGAAGATTTTTGATAGGCCGCACCCCAAATTTAAGAAACATCCCTAAAAATCTCTAGAAGTGGATCCCTTAGGCGCATTTTCCAGCATTCCACATGGGGTTTTGCATGTTGAAGATGTTAGGGTTTACATTCGCGCAAACATTGAAGAATTTGGTGAATCCAAGCTGATGGATATCTACCACAAGGAACTGATAGATGATTCATTTGAACTAAAACCTCAGTATATGGCCATCTGGGATAAACATTTTGGTCAATGCATTCATTTCCCCTATTTTGCTGAAGATGATTGGGTCTGGTACATCTTGAGCAGAATGCATGACAACTTTATGTGGTTGATGAGGCCATTTAAGATAACCAAGGAAGAAATTAGGGCAGTAACCAGATTGCACTCATCCGGTGGGTTACCTACTCTAAAATTAGTCAAAAACCAAACTGTGAGTGAGGCTACCAGATCTAAATTTGATAAAAGGGCAATGACAGTTGAGGATATCACAGATCCGGACATTAAGTTTACCTCCATGATGATTGGCTACAAAATATATCACTCCAATAGAGAAAATTCTATATCTAGAATAGCAATCTACACTGCTTATGAAATATTGAGAAAGAATGCAGATTATGACCTTTGTGAACTCCTTCTAAGCCAACTAATGGAAAACCTACAAAAGATCAAGAAGGACAAGAAGAACTCTTTCAAGTATGGTGGGCTGATACTGTGCTTGTTCTTCTACTTTATGAATGAGTTGCCCGGATCCAATGGTTGGGTATGGCAGAATGATAGACCTGTTGCAATTCAAATCAGAGATTACTTGCATGGGCTTGGTGATGCCAAGGCACAAAACACAGCACTGTGGGGTTACTTCAAAAACTTCCAAAACATGATGCAGGCTAGAGAAAGAATTCCCCAATCCCTAGTTGAAAAATACAAGGATACAATGTTCTTTATGGTAGACACTGATCAATGCCTAATGGAGGCAGTGGAGCCAAGGACAGTCTGGATCTTGCCAATGTGATATGAAGTAGATGAGAAAATTATAGAGCTACGTGTTCAACACATGCTGAGTCAACCCAAGGATCCCAAGGCAGAAAGATTTGGAACTTTCCAAGAGCTGAGTGTAAAAGTTTATTTTGAACTTAGACAACCAGAGATCAAGAGAAAAGTAAGAAGGGAAGTAGAAGATCTTGCCAAGAGGCATGGAATCTCAAAAGAGGCACTTGATGCCCATAGAGAAAAGATGGAAAGAGCAAAAAAAGAAAAGGAAGAAGTAGAAAAAGAAAGTGCTCTAGTAAAAGCCCCCTCCCAGACCAGGTCCTCTAAGAACTCTGCACCTGCAACTGCTAAAAGCTCAAAGGCATCTAAACCAGAAGCAAAATGATCCGGTAAAGTAGAGAAGAGAACTAAGACAAAGGCAATAAGATCCTATGCAAGCCAGAAGGATGATGAAGAAACAGAATCTGATGAAGAAATCAAGAAGATCAAGAAAAAGAAGAAAACATCCGGTGAACCCTCTACCCATGAAGGCAAGGAAGAAAAGGCAGAAGAATTCGTTGAAAGGCCTACTCTCTGCATTGATGATGTAGTCAAGGAAGTTACTGTGGATGGAAATCTGCAACCAATAACAGAATTCTATGATGAATATAATGATGCAGATAAAAAGATTTTGGAGGAAGCCACAGTTAAATACTTGAACATATACAATAAAGCATTTATTGAAATCATCTCTCTAATTCCCAAAAGTTTAGAGAAAGAACTTGAAATGAGGAAGAACAATGCCCAAGCAAAGGATCTAGAAATCCGGGAATAAATTGCTATCCAACTTTATCCCTCCATCACTCCAAAGCAAAGTAACATGGTCTTCAAAGATTGCAAGGATGAGTTCTGGAGCAAAGCTAGAATGAATCAGCTTATGCTTGGAGAAACTAATAAAATGGCAAAAGAAACTGAAGAGATCCTCAAGAATGCCTATAAAAGATTCAATATTCCTGTCATAGAGGACTTAGGTGATGAAACCTCTGCCATGGATGACAAAGAAGAATCTATTGAGACAGTGGTAGAAGAGGCAAAGGAGACTAGTGAAGAAAAAGCTAAGGACTTAGATTCCTCTGCTCTAGAAAAGGAAGTTCATGAAGAAGCAAACATCTCTCCTCTGGTTTCCCCTGCAGACTTCGGATCTAAACAAGAAGAAAGAATAAAATAAAAATCTAGTCAAGAAGAACAAGCAAAGGGAAGAGAAGAAGATCAAATAGAAAAGACCACAGATGATAGTGGTAGGACTGCAGAAGGGGAGAAAACTCTGTCTTCGGCAAGAGACATAGCAAAAGTAGTCAAGGATTTCTTAACCAAAGAGATGATGGAATTTGATGAACTAGAGTTACTTCAAGGTCCATTCAATTTTGATTCCCTCTCTCCGATGCAAACCATGAAGTGAGCATCCTTCACTCAAGCAAAGGCAAAAGAAAAACTTCTGAAGTCTCACATGGAAGACTGTGAGCTCATAGAAGCTGCATCCAGTGTATTAGAGAAGATTATGCCATCCTTCCAAAAGGATTCTTCAGCCTCCACATCTGGTAATCTAAAGTCTCTTGTAAATTATGTTCATACGCATTTTGATTCCTTAGAGAAGTCAGCAGAAGAAAAGGTCCAGAAGGAGTTTTTAGGAAAGAGATTCTCCGAAGTACAAGGTCTAATAACCAATGATAGGAAAGTTATGGATATTGGAATAAAGAGCTTAGAAAATGCTCTTAAAGATGGTGGAGATATCTCTAAATTTTGTTTATCCTGGCCTAAAGTGACCAAGGATATTGAGAAGAAAATAAAAGAGCAAGAGGATAAACTGCTAAGTTTATCTCAAAGTTTTGATCCTCTATCCTCCTCCATAGTAAATCAAGAATGTAAGACTATTACAATCATAGATGAAATAAAGAAGCTTGAGAAGGAGAAGAAAAATAGAATAAACAGGTTGAGTGAACTTACAGGGATCATCATCCCTAAGTTAGAGGCCATGCATGAGGCCCTAATTGATGCTCAGGCCACAGCCCAAACCAATGATCCAACAAATCTTAAGAAGGCAGAAGCTTTTGCATTCCTGTTGAGTGGTCACATCTCAATTTTGGACAAGATGAAGCAGAGTTGGGCAATAGAACTTATCCAATTGAAGACAACCTTTACAGATATAATTTAGTATATGTAAGTATAGCATGTATATATACTTATGCGGCTAACTATAGACTATTTTTGGGAAATTTTGGTGTGCGGACCCTACCCTTTGCCATTGATGTTAAAGGGGGAGTGAGGAGCAGTGAAAAATGTGGAGGGGGAGCTTTGGTAAAGTGTACATTAGAACAGAGCATCAACCAAGGGGGAGTGCAGTATAACACTTAGTCATTTTTCGCTAAGTGCTGCCATCAATGCCAAAGGGGGAGATTGTTGGCAAGAGACACATTATGGCTTCATGATTGTTGTCATTGATGGCAACAAAGTTCTTTCCACACATCCGCAGGACATGGTGTGCCTATACCGGAAGTCAGATTGAAGAGTGTTGTGGTCTGGTAAGCAAGAACAGAGCATGTGGCAAGGTCCAACAATCAGGTCTGGATCTCTCGGAGGAAGTATCTTAGTAAAGTGCAGACTTGGGGAAGTCAAGAGGAGTACCTTGACTTATACATTCTAGAGATTGAGCCTCCAGTGATAAAAGAGTGAATAGATATGAGCACCTAAGTAATGGGTTCCTGTTTGGTAGAGCTGACAGAGGAAGAACTGACCGATAGAGTATCAGAACTTAATCCAGATGAATTGTTGATAGTAATCAAGTTTCTTAAGGTATCATTCATGATTGGTCGACATGATTGATGACTTGTATAAGCATCTTTTTGATATGCATCACTTGATAAGCAAGGATTCAGCCGGTAGACCAAGAGTTTGGGAAAATAGTAAGTATTCTGGATGCCGACTAGAAAGTGGATAAAATCCTTGGTGCGGATATATATACCAGATTGATTTCAGTATGAAGGTCAGAGTTGTGCGAATGAAAGCAGAAGAGCAGTGTGAAAGCAGTAAGGCAAGTTCGGTATGTGACAGGACAACAATACCAAAGAAGAGGAAGGATGAAGTGCAGTAGATCAGTGTATTGAGCCTAATCAAAACTGAACCATAGCATATGTGGATGCTTATCATCAGTTCAAGGATCTTGTTATTGTTCTTACAACTTGTAGACAGTGAGTCTCTTGTAGGCAGTGAGCCTCTTGTGAGTAGTGTGCTCGGGCAGTGAGCCCTAATTGGCAAGTGCCATTTTGTATTTCTATTCTTCTAACAGAGAATACATTCTTGGGTTAATCACCCCATGGTTTTCTCCCATAACAGGGTTTCCCCGTCAAAAATATTGTGTCATGTGTATTGAGTTTATTTTTGCTTTCATGTTCATTTAAGCTTATGTGTTTTGATATTGTACTAGTTGCTAAAGAAGAACAGAAAGTTAAATTAATTAAGATAACTGATTCAACCCCCCTCTTAGTTATCAACACATATGTCCTTTATTCTTGTGCTTTTGACACCTATCTTAGCGCATTTGTAATTATGCGCTCATAGTCTATGTTTTTGTGCATATAGACTATGAAGCTGTGCATATAATCTTCATAGCGATTCTAGGATTTCTCGTGGTTTTCGGGTTAACGTTAACATTTGTCTTGTAGGAATTAGGAGCTGGATAGTCATTTAGCTACACTAATTAACTCATCATAGATTAATTAGGTGAAAAAGTAAAAAAATGTATGCATGCAAATCTCACGTAGTTCCTAACTAGGAGGGTAGTAATGAACATCATTGTTATTTTTTGCATTATTGCTATCTCTCTTAGTTTAAAACATCGCTATCTTTAACCACTTCAAAGTTAACAACTGTGTGAGTGCCCAAGTAGATAACGCATATAGTTTTTTTTGTTTTAATAGGATTGGATAAATCTCTATTTTCTGTGTCTGCCGAATGACAATAGGCTTATGCTCTCCCCTTTACTGGGTGACCAGAACGCCAGACTTGTTATTCTTTGTGTATAACCTTTAGAGGGGCCTGCACTTGGATGCCCGCTTGTCCAAGTGGGAACGACCCTAAGTGGAAATAGGCTAAAGCCAAGCCCTACCAATCCACTTTAAATAAATTGTGCTTGATGAGAAAGCTTCCTACAACGAGTGCCGCTATGTTACACTGACAGGCAACCTCCCCCAAAACCCTCCAAGGCGTAACCCTTGGAGGCTGGGAGACTCCATAACGAAGAGTAGCGCTGCCACACATGTAACCACTAGAATGGTTGCCCTGACTACTTATCCATTGTTTAGTATACCAAAATCCTCTATTTGTTGGCGCAAAAGGTGGAACCTTTGAAGCGGCCCTGATTCATGTGATTCTTAGTAGAGGTAGCAGGGACAATCCTAAGGTTCAGTGGGGGTACGAGCCTAAGGAAACCTAGATCTAGTATACGTGAGAAGTGAGTGCCATGGAGAGGAGCCGGGGCTACTAGATCCTGAAGCTACACGCTTTGAATATGCACAGCTAGGGGACTCAACAAATACTGTCTTTTCTAGCCTAGGTTGTAATTGTTATTGTGTCAAAAAAGTCCACAAAAACAAAAAAAATAATAAAAGATAAAAATCATGAAAAATTCTATGCGTTTGTTGTGTCTTTATCTACCATAATTAAAAATTAGAAGCAAAAAGACCAAGTTTTCAACCAAAAACAAATTTTTTTAAAAAAATGTGTCGAAAAACTCTGCAAAACAAACTGAAAAACTAGAACAACGCATCCACTGTGACCTGCTGCCCATCCATTTAGACAAATTGTGCATTTGATTACTGTTACTGTGCATATAAAACTTGCTAGATCTGCGCATGTGCTTTGACCTGTGACACTTTTACCTTCTGTTTCGGCGCATTTACTACTACGCATCTATTCCAGAGAGCTGTTCCATACTTCCTAGGAGAGAAACTATCAACTTCTCAAGAACCCATTTCAAACTTGTCTCAGTTTTCCCAAGATCTGATTAAAATCGTGCAAGTCAACCATTTCGCTCTTTTTCCACACCATATCTACTTTTCCCACACTGCATCATCCAAAACTTCACAAGATTCTTCCTAAATCCAACAAGGTTAGAACCAAGATATTTTTGATCACATCAAACCTCAAACAAACCTAGTGAGTCTCCACTATCAAGGATCAATCATCCTTTTCTCTCAGAACTCTACTAGTGGCTTGTGCAAAAACTAGTCTACATCAAGTAAACAGATTTCTATCATCCTTACTTTGACTATCGTTTGTTCACCCAACTTGTTTAACACCAGTTAGATCTAAGGAGAACCTTGCTCAAACCTTGACGCATTCTATCACCTCTTGTTCAAAACTTTCAAACTCACTCCATCCCATCTCACGTCACCTTGCATGGTCTTAACAAGGTCTCAAAAACAAAAGCAAATTGAAATGGCAGAGAAAACTATTCCATCTTCTCACGACAGTGATGAGGAAATCACTCTAGAATAGATTCTACAATCCCAACAAGATCGAAGATTCCAACACTTAATGGACAAGGTGCTTTCCCAAGACCCTACTAGGTTCTTTCTTCACTTAGCACACCAAGGAGTCAATCTCCCTAAAGATTTTGATGTAGAAGCATTAATAGAAACTGAAGAGGAAAGAAACCCTGAGGAAAGCACACAAGAATGAAGCAAAGCAACCATTGATTCTTCAAATGCCCTAAGCTTAATGCACCAACAGATCCAAGCTTTACAACAACAATTCACTGGCATGCAAACATGAGCATCAACTAAGCATTATTCCCTAGAGGATATTTCACCATATCCTTTTGATAGGACCTTGATCATGATACCTTTCCCCTCTAAATTTGAGGTGCCAAAATTTGATAAATATCGTGGAAAGGGTGATCCAAGGAACCACATTAGGGAATTTAACGATGCATGTCTTGAAGTCACACACAATGATACTTACCTTATGCAAGTGTTTCCAAGAAGCTTAGGAGGGCAAGCCATGGAATGGTTTTCTAGACTACCGCCTGGCATTAAAACCTTTAACAAACTTGTGGACAAATATGTCACGCACTTCTCCTACAATATTGAGCATGACACCTCAATTTTAGATCTTTGTAACACCAAGCAAAAAGGTGGAGAATCTTTTGCCACCTTCCTACAAAGATGGAAACAGTTGGCAAGTAAGTGCCCACATCAAATGCCTAAAAAAAAATGCTAGAGATGTTTGTCCATAACTTACAAACTGACCTAAGCTATCAGATACAAATCCAATGTCTTACTTCCTTTAGTAAGGTCATTGAGATGGGCCTAATCATCGAAAAGGCCTTAATCATCAAAGGTCAAATAAAGTTGTATAAGGACACTCCTAGCACCAATACCAACACGGATAAACCAAGATTCTGGACAAAGAACAAGAACCTTGTGAATGATGGGGTGGTAGATGCCAAGAACGTGGCACCAAAGCAACCAATCTTCAACTTGTCGAACCCTCAAAACAACCCCCCTCAAAATAAACCATGAAATACTGAATCCCAATTTACAAGCTATCAGCCTCGGAGGAAATTCACACCCCTAGGGGAAACATTGGAAACCGCTCTACCAAAATTGATCACAAGCAAACTCATAATGCTTCTAACAGTGCGATAATATGAACCAAAAGTCAAACCTCATTGGTGGAATGGCAATGATTTTTGTGAATACCACCGAAACAGGGGGCACAAAACCAATGACTGCATTGCGCTCAAACACACTATCCAAGATTTAATAGATCAAAACAAAGTTTCCCTTGATGGACATACCTCTAATAATGATCATCAAGCATTCAAAGATTCACTTCCCAATTATGAGTAGGGAGGGCCTTCTAATCAAAACAACGGTAGAAATAACAACGCCAATTACACAAATGTGTCATTCGACTATGTTGTTAATCATATCTCAGAAAGGGATCCACACGTCAATGTGATCACCATCAACAAAGACTCGGATTGTAATGCTACCACTCGTAGTAATAGAGTCACTCTTAGAGGAGTCCCTGCCTCTCCATCTAATTAGTACAATATCCTGGATAAGCTCCATAGAACACCTGCACATATCTCCATTCTGGAACTTCTATGTCTGTCTCCATCCCATAGGGCCATACTTGACAAATCCTTATCAAAAGCCTTCATTCCAAAAAACCTTGCTAAAGAATAGTTTCAAACCATGGTAGGTCACATTACCTCACCTCACTCCCTATCATTCACTGAAAAGGATGATATGTCAATTACCCAACCTCATAACGCATCACTTCATATCGAAGGCTTCATCCACAAACACAAGATAAAAAGAGTCCTAATCGATGGAGGAGCTGGTTTGAATATTTGCACCTTGAAGCTAATCCTTGCATTGGGGTTTGCAGAGAAAGCTATTGATCCAAAAAAGAAAATCACTATCAAAGCCTATGATGAGGAGGAGAGAACTTCCAAAGGAACTATTATTTTACCAATCAGAGTTGGACCTATAGTAAAAGATGTGTCTTGTCAAGTCCTTGACATGGAGTTAGCGTATAACATTCTTCTTGGGAGACCTTGGATACATGCTCTGAAAGAAGTGCCATCAACATACCACCAGTGTATCAAATTCCAATATGAAGGTCAAGATATCACCATCCAAGGTGACCCCAATCCATTTTAGTATTGCAACTCCATTTAATCTAAACCTAAAGTTGTGATTCCTCATAACCATGCTTCTGCTTCATCTTCATCTCGTGTTGACCTAGCTTCACTTGATTCCACATCAAAGGCTTCCCAACCTGACCTCAGACTCAAAGATAAGGGCTTGGGTGAGTACACAATCTCCCAATCCCTCTGTTTGGCACAACTCCCCCTCTCCCAGATCATATGGAAGACCTACCCTAAGCAAATCCAAAGTAGTCAAAACTACCAAAGGTCCATTTATCAAATGGGGAAGCCTCAAAGATGAGAGCAATGAAAAGGATATCCTTCAATGGTTATATAAGGATGAAATCAATTCATCAACACAACAGGACCATAACACCACTATACAAACTAAACAATATGGTCAAGCATTCCAAATGCTACAAAGAATGGGTTATGAAGGACATGGCCCCCTTGGTTCGAGAAAAGATGGTATCATTGAGCTTTTCCAACCCCATACCTTGACAGCGTGAGACACTACAGGGCTAGGTTATACGGGCACAACAAGAACCAACAGAGTAAATAAGAATAAAGGCAAACAACCAGAAACATCTGCTACTAATCTGGTTGATCAAATTTAGCAACTGCAAATGGGGAGTGAGACTGATTCCAATGAATATGAATGGGATAGTCTCTCTAAGCTATCTTATGACAAGAAAGATATCGATGTTGTTCATGAGTATGACCCAACCCATGCAACTGAGGGACAAGGTCCAAGGGCTAGACCGCTAGAGTCTGACCCACATAATAACGATAGTGAACGTTGTGAGGAAAGAATGATATCCCCCTTGACAGATCAGCTAATGGAGAGTACCATCACAGGCATTGTTCATGCTTATAATGACCACCATAACACCTCTATCTTGACCATTAATACCATCGAACCAGACCAACCCAATGACCCCTTACCATTATTGTACCCTAAACTCATAGATTGGGACTTGCAAGATACTACCCCTGAACTCGATACCTTTCAAAATGATGAAGCCATCATAGACTATCTTGAGCTGGCTATGCCATAGAAATCAATGACAAGGCCCATTTTGGAGAGAATGCCAAGCCTTTCAGTCTCAAAAATGTCAAAATGAAAGAAAGATCTAATGGTGAAAACCGCTCTGTGGCAGTGTTAAATCATGAAAAAAGTAAAAATATAGACGTATCCAATAGTGAAAACCTCTTTGAGGTGCCGAAGGATGGAAGCCTTGACCCTCTACCCAATATTACACATTAGGAGAGATCTTCAATCTTGATAGAACCAGCAGAGCCGATCAATGTCAGCACAGGTGATAGTCCCAGAATGATCCACATGACACAGTCTTTAACAGCACAAGAAAAACCAGCATTCACCGAATTCTTCAAGAGAAAACAAATCAACTTTGCTTGGACATATGCAGACATGCCAGGGTTAGATCCAAATCTCATAATGCATCACTTATCCTTAGCTCCAGGAGCTAAGCTAGTAAAGCAAAAACTCAGAAAGATGCACCCACATGTGGCCCTCATGGTGAAAGAAGTGCTGAAGAAACTATTGGATGTCAGATTCATCAAACCAATAGACTATCCTGAGTGGATTTCAAACATAGTCCTAGTTGCCAAACCAGATGGCAGAGTCAGAATATGTAATGACTTCAGGGACCTAAATAAATCTTGTCCAAAAGATGATTTCCCCCTGCCAAACATTAACATTATTGTAGATCTCACAGCAGGACACACCATGCTATCATTAATGGATGGTTTCTCTAGATACAACCAGATCAAAATTGCACCTGAAGACCAACACAAGACTGCGTTCACATGTCCATGGGCACCTATTGTTGGTGTATCATGCCATTTGGTTTGAAAAATGTTGGCGCAACATATCAGAGAGCTATGACCATAATCTTCCATGACATGATGCACACTATAATGGAAGATTATGTTGATGACATCTTGGAAAAATCACTCACAAGAGAAGGACATATGGAAGTACTGGACAAAATCTTCACAAGACTGGAATAGTTTAATGTGCGTCTCAATCTGATGAAGTGAGTGTTTGGAGTTACATCAGGCAAGCTACTTGGGTACATAGGTCTGCCAACAAAATTGAAGTTGACCCAGCTAAAGTAAAGGCCATTATGGAAATGCCGCCTCCTAAGAATCTCACTCAACTAAGGTCTCTGCAAGAAAAACTACAGTCTATCCAAAGATTCATTTCTCAATTGGCAAACAAGTGCCACCCATTTTCCCACCCCCTACATAAGAATGTCCCTTTCAAATGGAATGATTCATGTGAATAGGCATTTCAGCAGTTAAAAGAGTATCTAATGAAACCACCTGTATTAATGCCACCTATTCAGGGTAAACCTTTGCTACTGTATATCTCAACCACACCAATAGCTCTGGGAGCTCTCCTCGCACAACAAAATTAGGTATGAACTACAATACACACCAATTGAAAGAGCATGCCTTGTTGTGGTCTTCGCCTCACAAAAGTGGAGACATTACATGTTGTCACATTCGGTCAAACTAGTAGAAAAGACTGATCCACTCAAGTATTTACTCAACAAAGTGGCCCTTACAAGTAGATTGTCCAAATGGGTCATGCTTCTCAGCGAATTCAAGATCGAATATGTAGACAGGAAGGCAATAAAAGGCCAAGTACTTGTAGACCAACTGGCAGATGCACCTTTAATAGATGATAGCCCTTTGAGCTTTGAATTTCCAAACGAATCTATCTTTCACATAACCACAACAACCTAGAAAATGTACTTTGATGGCTCATACACTCAGCATGGATCAGGAGCAGGTATCTTGTTGATCACCCCTAGTGGCGACACCATTCCTAAATCATACAGATTACTCTTTCCCTGCACTAACAACATGGCAGAGTATGAGGCCCTTGTCATTGGCATCAAGCTAGCAGTGGAATGGAATATCAAAGAACTTCACGTGTATGGCGACTCACAGCTGGTCATAAACCAAGTAAATGACGACTACCAGATAAAAGACAAGAAATTTATCCCTTACAAATGGATGGTGGATGATTTCAAAGAATACTTTGTCCAGATCTCTTTTGAGAAGATACCAAGGATTGAGAACAAAGCTGCAGGTGCTATGGCCACGATTGCATCTCTCCTTGATATTCCAAATAATCAATCACGTTATGAGTTCTTGGTAGAGCCAGTGTCCTGTCCTGCATATAACATCCCTGAATCCCATATCATTTGCCACATTGTCAGAACTGATTCTCCCCTCTATGGAAAAATATTTGCCTATCTTAAAGAGAATACCCTCCCACCGGATCTCTCTAGCAACCAAAAGTGAACCTTCATTCATCAGGCATCCCGGTATGCCATTATCGCTAATACCCTATATCATAGAGGTCTCGATGGTACTCTCCTTAGGTGTCTCGATAGTGAGGAATATCAAACTACCCTGTGCGAAGTGTACGACGGTATATGTGGGACCCACTCTAGTGGCCCTACCCTAGCCAAGAAACTCATACGCATGGGATACTACTGGCCAACCTGAACTTATTGATTGGGATCTACGAGGAACTCCTCAACTAGATATGTTCCAAAACGACGATGCTTATATTGACTACATGGAACTTAGGGACCACCTACCCAAGGGAGATCATAAATCTAGTTTCACTATTGAACTTAATACCGTGGCTTACTTCAGAGAGGGTGCCAAGCCTTCCATTCGCAAAAATATCAAAATCAAAACTGGATCTGATGGTGAAAACTGTTCTGCGGTAGTGTCAAATCCCAAAATAGTAAAAAGAAAGGACGCATCCGAAGGTGAAAACCCAACCGTGGCACCTGACGATGGAAGGCTTGACACTCTCCCCAATGACATGCACCAGGAGAAGTCTCAAATTGTTGTGGAATGGATAGAGCCAGTTAACCTGGGAACAGAGGAACAACCTAAGATCATTCACTTTGCTAAGTCTCTAACCCCACCAGAGAAGACTAAGTTTGTACCATTCTTCAAGAGAAAGCAAGTCAATTTTGCTTGGTCATACGCAGATATGCCAGGGTTAGATCCAAATTTGATTCTACATCATCTTCCATTAGATCCAGGAGTGAAACCAATGAAACAGAAACTTAAAAAAGATGCATCCACACATAGCACTGCTTGTAAAAGAAGAACTCAAGAAATTACTGGATGTAGGGTTCATCAGAGCTATAGACTCTCTGGAATGGGTCTCCAACATAGTACTAGTGTCCAAACTAGATGGCCGAGTCAGACTATGCAATGATTTTAGAGATCTAAACAAAGCTTGCCGCAAGGATGATTTTCTGTTGCCAAATATAGATATCATAGTCGACTTAACAGTAGGGCATACCATGTTAGCTCTCATGGATGGCTTCTCAGGCTATAATCAGATCAGGATAGCACCAAAAGACTAGCATAAGACAACGTTTACATGTCCTTGGGGCACTTTTTGTTGGAATGTCATGCCATTCAGGCTAAAGAACACAGGAGCCACATATCAACGTGCTATGACCACTATATTTCATGATATGATGCACATCACCATGGAAGATTATGTAGATGATATCCTAGCAAAATCACTCACAAGAGAATCACACCTGGATGTGTTAGAGAAAGTATTTCAGAGATTAGAGCAATTCAAGGTCAGGTTGAACCCAAAGAAGTGTGTGTTTGGAGTCACCTCAGGTAAACTCCTAGGTTTTATTGTTTCAGCAAATGGAATAGAGGTGGACCTCGCCAAAGTCAAGGCTATCATGGACATGCCACCACCCAATACTCTCACTCAACTAAGATCTCTACAGGGGAAGCTACAGGCAATCCGTAGATTCATATCACAACTGGCAAACAAGTGTCAACCATTCAATCATCTCTTGCACAAGAACATTCCATTCAGATGGGATGAGAGATGTAAAGAGGCATTCAACAAACTGAAAGAGTACCTTATGAATCCACCTATTCTCATGCCTCCTATCTAAGGGAAACCATTGATACTCTACATATCTGCTACACCTACTACTCTTGGGGCTCTTCTAGCACAACAAGACTGAGAATAAAGAAAGAGCTGTCTACTATATCAGTCAAACATTAGTGGGCTATGAGTTGCAATACTCACAGATAGAAAGATCATGTCTTGCGGTAGTTTTTGCTTCTCAAAAACTCTGATACTATATGCTTGCACATCTAGTCAAACTTATTGCAAAAATAGATCCACTGAAGTACCTCCTAAGCAAAGCAGCGCTCACAAGTCACCTAGCTAAATGGGTAATGCTCCTAAGTGAATACGACATTGAGTATGTAGACAGAAAAGCTATCAAAGGGCAAGTCATTGCTGATCAGTTAGCAGATGCACCACTACAGGACACCTCACCAATGCAATTTGAGTTTCTGGATGAATCCTTATTCACTATCTCAACCCATTCCTGGAAACTATACTTTGATGGGTCCTACACAAACCATGGCTTAGGGGCAGGAATCTTGTTTGTAACTCCTCATGGTGATACCATACCGAAGTCTTACCATTTGTTATTTCCATGCACCAATAACATAGCAGAGTATGAAGCCTTAGTCATTAGTATCAAGATGGCAATGGAGTGGAAAATCAAAGAGCTACATGTCTACGATGATTCTCAACTAGTGATAAATCAGGTCAATGATGATTACCAAACCAAGGATGAGAAGCTTGTCCCATACAAGTGCATGATAGATGACTTCAAGGAATACTTTGTGATTATATCTTTTGAGCAGATACCTCAGATTGAGAACAAAGCAGCAGACGCCATGGCAACCATTGCCTCTCTTCTTGAAATACCAGAGAATGAGTCATGGTACAAGTTCTTAGTGGAAACTATTTGACAACTAGCTTATGATATTCCTGAGAACCACACCATATGCCTTTTAGTTGGATCTGATTCACCTTGGTACGGTAAGATTTATACTTATCTCAACGACAACACCCTCCCACTTGACCTATCTTCAAACCAATGACGAACCTTTATACGCCAAACCTCTCGCTATACCATCATTGTCAATACCCTATACCGATGTGGTCTAGATGGTACTTTACTCCGTTGTTTAGAACGAGAAGAATCTATAACCACCTTACAAGACGTACATGAAGGGATTTGTGGAACACATTCTTAGCTAAGAAACTCATGCATTTGGGTTATTACTGGCCGAACATGGAAATAGATTCATATCAGTTTGTCAAGAAGTGCAAGTAGTGCCAAATACATGGGAACCTGATACATGCACCAGCTCAAGAGTTGAGACCTTTAACAACACCTTGGGCCTTTTGCCAATGGGGACTTGACCTTGTGGGAAAGATCCATCCACCCTCCTCCAATGGCCATAAATTCATCATAACCGCCACTGAGTACTTTACCAAGTGGATTGAAGTCGTTCCCCTCACCACCGTCACAGGTAAGCAAATCTCCTCATTCATCCTGAATTACCTCATCTGCAAAAATGTTAAGGGAAATTTGGATCAAACAATGAATATGCAATGATAAACAATATCAAATACCCAAAACTCAATAGAATAGTGAACTAAGGAAATCCAATAACAATGAATCAAATAACAAAGAAAACCTTCCTTAGATCGAAACTTCCATTGGTTGCCTATCAGAATCATCCTTGTGTGTATGAAAAGGGCCCTCAGTGAGTGCACTTCTTTTCTTTGTCAAGAATGTCGATTGAGAATGGCTATGGTAATGTTGTAATGAAGAGAAGCTTCACAACGATGGTAGTGGTGCATAGTGCATAGTAAAAAGCATGATCACAAGCAATGAAGGAATTGGTGCCAAAGGCGCGCTGTAATTCCTGCAGAGTAACAATACTTAAAGCTTGGATGAATGAAATGGAAGAAGAGGGTTCAATTTATAGAGTTGAGAATAAAGAGATCAACTGTATAGAGAGAATGAGAAGATCAACGGTATAGAACAGTTGAGGAACGTGCAACAAATAAGAAGAAGACATGTGTCTTGCTTTCTTTTGCATGAGAGGATTTGCTAAGAATAGAAGAATGAGTTAAAGCAATTAAAAGAATATAATAATCAGTTAAGTGATTTAAAACAAGAAGAAGGGATTTGCATGAGAATAAGAAGATATTTTGCTTTATTAAATATTAGGAATATTTAATTACATGTGCACAAAAATTGAATTATATTTAGAGATAACTCAATTTAGAAGAAATAGACAACTTAAATAAATATTTGATTTATTTAAATTTAGAAAAGATATTATTGGAAGAAACAATTAAATAATTGGTATTATTTAATTTAGAAGATTAGAAAGCAAATTAAATAGATAAATTTATTTAATTGTTGTGCATGATTTGGAAGAATAAATAAAATATTTGATTGTATTTTATTTTTGGAGATTGAGAAGATTTAAATAAATTTGATTTGATTTATTCAAATTTGGAAGAATGAATTGATTTAATTAAATAATTAAGAATTATTTAATTGTTTGGAAGAATTAAATTAAATAAAGGATTTTATTTAATTTGTTGGAAGAATATGAATCGAATAAATAAATTTGTTTATTTATTTATTGATAGAGGAATAAACATGGAAATAAATATTAAGAATATTTATCTAGACCGAATCGTGTTATTTTTAGGTGTATACAGTGACAATGTGAGCTGAGTGTAGCATTCATAGACCTTAATCTAAGTTTTCTCATCATTTCCCACTTCTCCCACCTTGGATAGTCCAGTATAATGATTCTTCCTTGCCAATGCATAAACTACATAGGATGTCCATCTGAAGAATCATTTTTCTTTGAAATTACTAAATGCTTCATGGATGTTATCACTTAGGATTTGTGCCCAATGAAACTTGGTATCCTTTAATATCTCCTCAATTATAAAGAGCATCCATCCCTTGAAAATTGATGCTGCATGTAATCCATATATTTTGCTCAACAGGGTTACTAGATCTCCTATCTCATCGTGAAAGTCACTCCTATACAACACCTGAGGAAATTTGACCAAGGCAAACCTTTTATTCTTTGCCCACTATTCATTCATGTGTTTTCTGCATCCATTTTCATCTTTCTTATAGGTGGCCTCTGAATTTACCTTATCTGGCATGGTCATCACTAGATGCCATGGGATGCCAAGATTTCAACCAAGGAGGATGGACTTAGGTCAGCTAGCACTTCTCCACTGGCAGTTTGTATTGTTCTTGTCATGATGTCATACCTATATGCGCAAGCAACTATCAGCTCTGCACATTGAGCAAATGTGGGGAAGACAGCAGCTTCTGCAATCCCACTATCTTTCACCTTCTTGGCTCTCAGGGTTGGATTTGGGCCAAATACTCTAAGTTTGAAATCATCTAGGTCAATATGACCTAGGTTTGTATCTCCTACATTCTTCCACCTAGTAGAAATCTTTGTTTCTAGAGGAATACCTTTGAACTCGTACCTCATGGCTTGAGCTTGTGCAATCATCTAACCTACAGGATTGGACCTTATAAGTTTTGATGCCTCTGAGATGGTTTTCTCTAACTCCTAAGTTTTAACCTATGATTATCAAGTTGATTGCTACATTACTAAGCCATGTTATACTAAATGAGTCTAATATGCAACTACAAGTTACCATTATATGCTTAATGAGAACACATAAGTCTGAAATTTACCAACTATTATATTTATCACATGATCAAATGATAGAGCAATCTTATACTAATACATGCAATAAATACTTTAATGCTGCAAAATCCTAATTAAAACATGTAAAGCATTATGATTCCACCAATGCAGCAATTATTTTACCTTTACAGACCCTTCTCCTTTTGAAATTTCCCTTAGAACAATTGTTTTACTCAATTTGCGCTAATTTTAGGGTCAACTGACCTGCAGTAAGTAAAGCGGGGATTTGAAGGTGCACCGACCTGGCGGGGAAATTGGGGTCGTCCGACCCGTTGATCAATTTGCACTTAAGTCATCTGGTTACTACAACATTTTGCGAGGATCTCATGATCAACCGACTAGCGGGGTTTTTAGATGAGACCAACTTAAATCAATTGTTGAGGTTGGTCGGTTGAGTATTTAGCGCAAGTCGATGCGGACAATTTTATTACTTTTTCACGAATTTTGAGATCAACTGACTTTGTGGGGGTTTTGAAGGTCGCCGACCAGGTCGGTGAGGACACATTTTTGCGCAAGGTCGGTAAGAGTTGATTTTACCGTCAGATTGTCTTGTTATAGTTTGCGGAGGTTTTAGGTTCTATAGACTTGCGGGAAGATTGGGTGCATCCAACCTAAGTTGGAGAAGCCATTTTTAGTGCAAAGTTAGAGTATTCAGTATTAGGCGCAAAGCAAGTTTCAAGGGCCTATGGGACTTTAGGGGTCCTCTGACTAGGTTGGAACAGTAAATAGCGCAAGGTCGGAAGACCAAGTTTTTAGCGCAACAGTTGACTTGGGGTCCCGGTAGGGGTTCTCAAGGTCGCCGACTGACCTAGTTGATTGTAGGGTTTTGAAGGTCAGTCAAATGTGTTTTTAACGCAACTTCAGAATGTAGTCTTTTAAGCCTTACTCATTTTTCACTTGTTTTGTTTATCAATTTGGGGTATTAGGGCAAGATTTTGATGAATCTCACTTTCCACTCTATGCACGGGGGTTTGGAAAACATTTATAAGGATTTCACCCTCCAAAGATCTGAAACTAGGGTTTTATGACAACAAACAATTCAAAAAGGAAACCCTGGTTAATATGCCCTAAATTCTATCAAGATTTCATATGTTGGCAGTGCGTTTGAAAGAAAATGCATTCAATTTTTAACAGAAACCCTAGCTAATGAAAACCCTAAGCAAGGGAATTGAGCTCCTACCTGGTTCGTAGTGAATAAAATGTGGTGAAATGTGCAAGTGAAGAGGTCACAGGGTCGAATCCACAAGTTGTGCGCAAAAGATCAATCCAGTCGCTGCCAAGGAGCTCCCCGAATGTTTGTGCAATGCAAAATGAGCTTGAAAACTACACAAAATCCCTCTTATTCCCCCAGATCAATCATCATAAATGTAGAGAGTACGGGGTGTCAGTCGCAATATTTGGCAGAAAATTAGGGTTTGCACAGGATCTTGTCACCTCTGACTCGGCGGAGCTTTGGGATGTTATCAACTTGGTCGGTGGATGAGGTGTTTGGTGTGGAGGTGATCAATCTTATTGTGAATGCTTTGCGGGATTTTAAGGTTCCTTGGACTCGCAGAGAATTTGCTGCTCCCCAACTTGGTTGGTAGATGAAAGTTGTAGCGCGAAGTCGGCGATGGTTAGTTTTAGCGCTAAGGTCAATGAATTAGAAAAGCAGCGCTTAGGTCGGTCGGGCAGGTTTTGAGCATCTTGCGGGAGTTTAGGCATCTTCAGACCTACGAAGGTTTCACCAGTGACCGACTAGATCAGCGGATAGGTGTTTCAACGCAAAGTCAGGGGCAGGTCGTTTTAGCGCTAAGTTGGAGGCCATGAAAGTTAGCGCAAAAGTCAGTTGGAAGGCCTTTTAGTGCAAAGGTTAGATGGAAGCATTTTTAGCGCAAAAGACACTTAGACTTAATTTTATGAAATACAAACACTTGGACTTAGCAGATTTTGAAATGACCTATTAACACCAATTTTCTAACATGGCTAGAAATGCATTTTGACCATTTTGGTTAATTAGGAGATGGAAAACCCACTTGATACTCTAAACCAAAATTTGAAAGAGGGGGTCCCTATTTTGCGAAATGGGGTGTGTGTGCAAGGCACAACACTATGGTCACTTTTTCCACTATAGAGGTAGAGTATATGGTAACTACTCATGCCTGTAAGGAAGATATTTTCTTAAGAGATTGTGTTAAGACATTAGATTAAAACAAGGTGTAGTGATAGTTTATTGTGGCAGTCAGAGTGTAATCTTCCTTGCAAAGAACCTGACATTTCATTCTAGGACCAAGCATATCAATGTTTAGTATCGTTTTGTGATAGATATGGTCAAGGATAGTAGGGCGAAGCTAGAAAAGATAGAAACTTTGATGAATGTTGTCAATGCATTAACTAAGCCCGTGAGCACAAAGAAGTTCAGATGGTGTTTGGAGACTATGGGCCTCTCAGCCCCCAAAAATTAGTTTCTATGATAGTATGTTTCCTTTGGCTCTTGCAAGGTATATGACAAGTGGGAGAATGTTAGGATTAGGTGTATCATACACCTTGCAAATCCTAATATTTGAAATATTTATTAGGCACACACATATCTTGTTCTTCCCACTTGGAGTAGCACTACGTGTCACTTGTATGAATTTTGGCAATTTTGTATTTATCACTTAGTGTTGTGGAAGTTGCTAAATGCAACTATGACAACTTGTAAGGTGAGTAAGTGTTGCTAGAACGGAAAGAGCTTGGAAAAAGGAAGTTGCCATTGGAAAATTGACAAGCATGATTTTAGCATATTTTTGGAAGCATGATTTTAGGAGTAAAAAATGGAAAGTCATGTTTGGAGAGTTAGTTATGATTTAACAGGTATTGAAACTCCTTGAGGAGTCATTTGTGTGATGAGAGTTTGTAAGTACACTGGAATTACTTCATATTTGAATGTTGGTGTATTACTCCTATAAAGACTTGCACTACAAGTGTATTGTAATACTTTATTAATTTGATAATACATTGTGCAGGTTTTGGAGTGTGGGGTTTTTCTCCCTAACATGTCTTTTCTTCCTTACATTGATCATGGAAGACTCTAGAGAGAAAAATCTAGAAAAAGAGGGTAACTATGGTCAAGTGTCACATGCTAGAATGTTCTAAAATGATCCACATACAATAAACATTATTTCCAACAAAACTTCCTATCTAAAGACTTCTAAAATGAATTCCAATTTTGAGACTTCTAATTAATCTTACTATCTAGAAAATTCCTATTTTTTAAATAAGTTTTGGATCAAGAATTGGTAAGGCCACCTTAATGATCAAATCCAAATTCCTCCTTGCCTTAACTAGCAACAATCTAAAAGGAGAATTATTTAAGTAGGAGGTCTTTATAAGATATCTCCTCTGATTCACAGCACAAAAAGTCAACTGCCCCAGTGGAACATCTAAAGGAACACAACCTTATTCCTCTGAAATATAGTCTGAAACACATGGTTTCTATTAAGACCTACTAAGATCCAGACAAAGTTTCTTAGACGGCCTAATATGCTGTAAACTCTAATAAGCTCCTGCTGCTCATGGCACGCAATCATAACAAATAGCCTAAAGTAGCTGAAGCCCACATAACCAAGTTTTATGAATATAATCTGCTATTGTTTCTAACCAGACCCACATTCTTAAATCTCAGTCCCCACTAATCATCATTTCTTATATTCAGTATTTAGAATTAATTTTAAAAACTTCAGTCTTTAGCAGTAATGGGGTATTGCTTGTTAATTTTAGTAGCTTGGACAGCTGTTTGTCCTCACCCGAATATAGCAGCATTAGTTATGGGTAGTTTGGACAGCTGCTCGTCCTGGCCTAGAATTTAGAAAATAGTTGTTTTTGTCAAACAAATATTGTTAGGATAAAAACAATTGTTATTTAATATTGACTTCTTTTATGTGACACCTCATAACCAAGGTTGTTAATGGTTATTGAGTTGTCTTAATCTTAGCCGTTCATTTGTATTAATCTCGGCCATTGATTTTCAACGAGAGTAGTATATAAGGGGGTCATTGGGTCATTTGTAATAAGGAATTTTTTAGAGAAACTTGCAGTGTTAGCAAGTAGTCTTGCAGTGTTAGCAAGGGCGCAGTGATAGCGTTGGGGATAGCAGTGGAGGAATATCAGCAGGAGGATTAGGAGATTGTCGGAGCTCTGCCAGTAAGAGGCAAGCAGTATTTGTATCTCTTGATTTGCTGAAGTTTAATATATTTCTCATCTGTAGTACTGGTTTTCCCTACGGGGTTTTTCCAAGGACAATTGTCCGAAAATATTGTGTTCACCTTGTTGGGTATTTTTATGTGTTTGTATTTGTGAAGTTACAGTTGTGTTATTTTCCAATATTTGTTGATCAAATAATCTTACAAGATAGGAGGTTAATAATCAGTAACTGTACTAGATTTTTCACATGGCATCAGAGCTAAGTTCGGGTAGAAGAGATTTACCCTAGGTGAAAGAAAGTGAGGGTTTATAAAACCCAGTTTGACCTCTTTAAAATTATTATTATTATTTTCTTTTGAGATGGCCTCAGCAGGTTTAAGAGATCAGGACAGATTGGATGGAGCCTTAAATTTTGGTGTCTGGAAAGCCAGAATTTCTTTATTGCTGGAAGAGAATGGTATCAAGGAATATGTGACCACTGTTGTACCTGTACCTACAGATGCAACACAGCTCTTAGCATGTAAGAAGGAAGATGCCAAGGCGAGGAGGCTGATTCTTGACGGTGTTAAGGATCATATTGTTCTGCATATTGCAGAGTTAGATATAGCGAAGATGATGTGGGATGCCATTATGAATCTGTACCAGAATGCTACCACTAATCGGAAGCTGATTCTCAGAGAAAAGCTGAGGAATACCTGGATGAATAAGGGAGAAGATGTTACAAGTTACCTCACCAGACTTAGACTTGTCAAGGATGAGTTAGCAGCTGTTGGAGACAAACCAAATGATGACGAGCTAGTACGAATAGCCCTAAATGGGTTTACTAAGCAGTGGGATGTCTTTGTTCAAGTTATTAATGGACGAGACACCTTACCGAGTTGGGATCGACTTTGGAGTGACTTCACTCAGGAGGAGCTTAGACTAAGTCTTGTTAATGGAGCCAACAATAAGAGTCAGAAAAGTGAGGGGGAACAGGAAAATGTTGCCCTAGCGGGTAAAGGGAAAGCAAAGAAGGGGTCTAGTAAAGGATCAAATTCACAAGGTGAAAAGAAGAAGAAAGATTCTTCAAAGATCAAGTGCTATGGCTGTCACGAGTTTGGCCACTATGTCAGCGATTGCCCAGAAAGGAAGAAGAATGAAAAGAAAGGCAAGAAGCAAGTTGCGGCTTCAGCAAGTGCAGATGAGCTCTCTAGTAGAATGGAAGATGAATTTGCACTCATAGCATGTATGGTTAGCTCAACCTCACAGAGTGTTTGGTACATAGATAGTGGGGCGTCATATCATATGACAGGAGTTAGAGAATACTTCTCCAGTTATAAGGAGGAGAGCACTAGAATCCAGATCTCTATGGGGAACATGTCCAAACTCAACTCAGTTGGGAAAGGGACTGTTCAGTTTCAGAGGGAGAGTGGTAAGATGATTTCCCTTCATGATGTGTTGCATGTTCCAGGCTTAGGGATGAATTTGATTTCTGTATCTGTCCTTCAGGACAAAGGGTACAAAGTACTCTTTAGAGGGGCACATGTGTTGATCAAGTACAAGGATTGGAAATCACCCATAGCTATTGGAGTTAGGAGCGGCCGACTTTATAGGTTGCAGTTTGATATTCCTAAGGCACTCATGAGCAACAGTAATCTTAGAGATCAGGGAGAGCTATGGCATAGAAGGATGGGCCATATCCATCATGGAGCCCTTAAATTGCTTTATGAGACAGTGACAGGTGTTCCTGAGGTGAGCACAGAGCACGATGATGTATGTAAGGGATGCGTGTTGGGGAAGTTTGCTAAAGCATCTTTTCCAAGGAGTGACACCAGATCCAAGGGCATTCTTGATCTAGTACATTCAGATGTATGTGGACCAATGTCGACGAAGTCTCTCAGAGGGTATGAGTACTTTGTTACTTTTATTGATGATTTCTCCAGGAAGACATGGATATACTTCTTGAAGACCAAGGATGAGGTTTTCAGTCGCTTCCAAGAGTTCAAAGCTCTTGTGGAGAATTCGACAGGAAGGAAGATAAAGGTTTTTTGGTCAGACAATGGAGGCGAGTACAAAAGCAATGAGTTCCAGGAGTTCTGTACCAGAGAAGGAATCAAGAGAGAGTGGACTGTTCCTTACAATCCGCAACAGAATGGAGTTGCTAAGAGGAAGAATCAGTCTATAACGGAGGCATCAAGGGCTATGTTGCATGACCAGGATATACCCCGTTATCTGTGGGCAGAGGCATGCAGTACATTAGTATACATACAGAATAGAGTTCCACACAAGGTACTAGGGAAGATGACACCAGAGGAAGCATTCACTGGGAAGAAGCCAGATGTCAGTCACTTTAGGATCTTTGGGAGTTTGGCATATTGTCACATTCCTAAGGATACACGTACCAAGTTAGATCAGACTACGGAGAGAGGGTACTTTGTGGGGTACAGTGAAACCTCAAAGGCATATCGAATATTCATTCCAGGGACCAGGAGGATTATTGTTCGACGTGATGTCAAGTTCATGGAGGACAAGGCATTCAGAAGGTCTAGAGATTTGCCAGTAGATGATCAGAGTGAGCAGCCAATAGAAGCTCCAAGGATCACTCAATCGAGTCAAGGGCAGCAAAGCTCGAGTACAGTTACTAGTACAAGCATAGACTCAGGAGGAGAGAGTTTTCAAAGTATGGAGCAACAGGTGCAAGAAGAGATGCATCAAGAAGATATGGAGGTTGATATTTCATCCTCTATAGTTGGCAACAAGAACCGTGAGGTTCAACAGACACAGAAGAATACTCAGGAGTTAGTGGGTACTCCTAGGAGGAGTAGTAGACAACGGAAACCACCAGCCAGGTATGATGACTATGTTGCATTAGTTAGTAAGTTGGTAGATAGTGAACCTTCTAGCTATCAGGAGGCTGCACAACATCAAGTGTGGCAAGAAGCAATGGTTGAGGAGTATACTTCAATTATGCAGAATGATGTGTGGGAGGTAGTGCCTAGACCAACAGATAGGGCAGTGGTTGGATCACGCTGGATCTATAAGATCAAGCACGGTGCAGATGGTAGCATCGAGAAATACAAGGCAAGGTTCGTGGCAAAGGGGTTCTCTCAGAAAGAGGGAATAGACTACGAGGAGACATTTGCTCCAGTTGCCAGGTATACTTCTATACGAGCTGTAATCTCAATTTCAGCACAGATGGGATGGCAGATCCATCAAATGGATGTCAAGACAGCGTTTCTTAATGGTGAGTTGAAAGAGGAAGTATACATAGAACAACCAGAAGGCTTTGTAGCACACAGCAAAGAGACCCACGTGTGTAGATTGAAGAGAGCATTGTACGGACTCAAGCAGGCTCCCAGAGCGTGGTATGAGCGCATTGATAGTTACTTGCAGGAAATGGGCTTTATGAAGAGTGAGGCAGATGCTAATCTCTACTACTTGGTAGTTGGAGGTGAGATTCTCATTCTTGTCCTATATGTGGATGACTTGTTTCTTACAGGTTCACTGGGGCTCATAGAAGAATGTAAGAGGGACCTTGCAGCAGAGTTCGAGATGAAGGATTTGGGACTTATGCACTACTTTCTAGGCATGGAGGTATGGCAGAAAGATGGAGAGATTTTCCTTGGGCAAGGGAAATATTGCATGGAAATCTTGAAAAGGTTCAGGATGGAAGATTGCAAAGCCATGTCTACACCCATGATCACGAATTGGAGGAAGGTAGACACATCCAGGGAGAAGGATGTAGACCGCACCTTATACAGGCAGTTGATTGGTTCTCTCATGTATTTGGTCAATACCAGGCCAGATATAGCTTTTGCAGTTAACTCTCTTAATCACTTCATGGTTGAGCCAAAGAGAGTGCATTGGACTGCGGCAAAGCATGTGCTGCGTTATTTGCAAGGTACAATCGAGTATGGAATTAGATATGCTCGAGGTGAAGGAATCAGGTTGATGGGCTATACTGACGCAGATTGGGCAGGTAGTACAACGGACAAGAGGAGCACTTCAGGGTGTTGTTTCAGTCTGGGATCAGGAGTTGTATCTTGGTTCAGCAGGAAGCAAAAGTCCGTGGCTCTGAGTTCTGCAGAGTCAGAGTACATAGCAGCTAGCATGGCAACATGTGAAGCTATATGGCTTCGGAAGTTGCTAGTAGCTTTGTTTGGTCAGAAGGTTGAGACTACAGTGATACACTGCGAAAATCAGAGTTGCATCAAGTTGACTGAGAATCCGGTGTTTCATGTAGGTCGAAACATATAGACATCAGGTATCACTTCATCAGAGATTGTGTACAGCGCGGGGTTGTTGAGCTACAGTTTGTACCTACAGATCAGCAGGTAGCAGACATTCTGAGAAAGGCATTGGGGAAGGCAAAATTTATCTTCTTCAGAGAGATGTTGGGTGTCATGCAGAACAGCTTCCTCGCTAAGAGGGAGTGTTAATTTTAGTATCTTGGACAGCTGTTTGTCCTCACCCGAATATAGCAGCATTAGTTATGGGTAGTTTGGACAGCTGCTCGTCCTGGCCTAGAATTTAGAAAATAGTTGTTTTTGTCAAACAAATATTGTTAGGATAAAAACAATTGTTGTTTAATATTGACTTCTTTTATGTGACAACTCATAACCAAGGTTGTTAATGGTTATTGAGTTGTCTTAATCTTAGCCGTTCATTTGTATTAATCTCGGCCGTTGATTTTCAACGAGAATAGTATATAAGGGGGTCATTGGGTCATTTGTAATAAGGAAGTTTTTAGAGAAACTTGCAGTGTTAGCAAGTAGTCTTGCAGTGTTAGCAAGGGCGCAGTGATAGCGTTGGGGATAGCAGTGGAGGAATATCAGCAGGAGGATTAGGAGATTGTCGGAGCTCTGCCAGTAAGAGGCAAGCAGTATTTGTATCTCTTGATTTGCTGAAGTTTAATATATTTCTCATCTATAGTACTAGTTTTCCCTACGGGGTTTTTCCAGGGACAATTGTCCGAAAATATTGTGTTCACCTTGTTGGGTATTTTTATGTGTTTGTATTTGTGAAGTTACAGTTGTGTTATTTTCCAATATTTGTTGATCAAATAATCTTACAAGATAGGAGGTTAATAATCAGTAACTGTACTAGATTTTTCACATTGCTTATATTGTTAATCATCATTGCTTGTTACGGACAATGTCGGGATGTACATCCCTCAATCAGATGGCCCATCTAGGTAGAGACTAAAGACAAGAATCCTTTAGCAGACTTGCAAGCCTGCGGTTGTGAAGCGGAGGAAACTGAAATGTCTAATTCTCTGCTGCTTTATTTTCTTAATTTTAAATATGTTGCTTCTCTCAAGATTGCCTTTTAATGTATCTCTTATTTTGGGCTGCTCTTCAAATTTCTCAAATTCTAAACTGATAAAGCTTTAGGGAAAGAAACTTTAGCAAATACATTGTTTTCTCAATGTATAACAGTGGTGGGGTTATTTGGATATAAGGAAGCAGTTTTATGGAAGGGGTTTGTGGTTCTATTTTTAATTTGTAGGTAGTCTTATGAAATTAAAAATATAGTTGTAGGATTAAATGAATCTTTTTCTTTAAAATAGGAGTCTCATATTTATAGTTGAAAATTTTCAGTTGGTATTAAAGAGGGGTTGAAAGTTTCCTCCATCAACTTAAAGATTTCTATGTCTATTTGACAGCTTATATGTCTTTTTTTAAATTTAAATTTCGTTAATTTTTTAGTTGTTATAATTTCTTATATAAAAATTCTTCTTTTTCACTTAAATTTTTTAGTGAAGAGAATTTTAAAATTTATGGAACCCTTGATTTAAGTTAGACTCCTAATTTTCCTCAGCAACACTGGCTTAGAAATTTTAGTAAGCTTTCATTTATAAAACCATTACTTAAAAGTTTTAAATTCCAACTCATTAATATCCTAATTTGATTTGTACTTTTGTATTTTGAATCTAATAATCTTTAATTTTATAAATAATTGATACAATTAAAAAAACATAACCCTTTAACAGCGGATACCATGCAAAAACATTACAATTAATAACAAACTTTTTATTGTACAAGAACATAATGGTTATTAAACCTACACAACAATTGAGTCTCTCCTAATAGAAAAAAAAATCTATTTTAATTCCAAACCCAACGAAGTATTTTTTATAAGTGCAGCTTTCTCAACAGCTGGAATCTGACTCTCTAGATATAGACTCTTTTTTGAGTGATATATCCTGCCCATTTCTACATTTGTCATAGTATACTATGACAGGCCACCTACACATGCTCTCTGTGTAGATTCCTTGAATTTGTGTCAGATAAAATATTATCCCTTGATTTGCATAATTTATGGACTCTCTGATACAGTATTCCTTAGTGGTGTTTGGAAAACTTTTGTGCTTTTTGATGCTCACATCTTTATCTCCTAATATCTGTACACTGCCTAAGGGCCATTGGTCAAGTTCTAATTGCAGACATTATTAATTCAGTTGAGTTAAGGGTAAATCTTTTGCTTTGAGATTGTTGTCTCCATGAGATTTTCTCAATGACATACTAGATGACTTACATGGTGGTGTATTTCCTTAAAAATGTGGATCTCAATTTTAGAGGGAGATAAGCCTAGAGTCTATTCCATACGTGCTTTGGATATTTTGTTGTTCCAACTGATTTAGAGGAAAAAGAATATATAGTCTGCTCGTACCATATGTATTGTTTGAATTTTATGGTCACACAGGTAGGAAAACCCCTATTTAGGTTTTGCATTGATAAAATATCATATGACTAAGTCAGAAATTGCACGTGCACCACAGAAAAGTCTTACAAGTTAATACAGCATGAACATTCCAACTGAGTCACAATTTCTATCAATTATATTATAGAGTGCCTTACATACCTTTGAGTCACAATTTCTATCAATTACCATTTAATAAGAGTACAATAAAGGACAGTGCAGGACTTGATAAAAATATATAAAATTGATCCGAGACTGTCTCAAAATTATGCAGCAACTTGATGGTTGACTTTTTGCTGCCCATGCCATTCATCAGACCTCATTCACCACTTCAGGTACTGATAAAGTATTCTATTCTTTGATCTCTTTTCAGATGGGTTATCTGATGTTAGGCAAGTCCTACTCAGTACTACCCATAACAAGCAGTTGCTTCCAATATCCAGGCCTAGAAATCATTTTTCTAATAATTGCTTTCTAGTTCTCAACCTACAAGTTAATAGAGTAAATTGTTGGAACATTTAGCTGGGCATCTATATTCTCCTCTAAACACTGGCAATATGCCATTAACTGTCTTACTGCTCAACCTACAGCAAGAATGGCCTCCATACTTTGTACCATTCTTAAGGCAGGGTTTAGTCCACTATTGTCTCTTACCAACCCTGCATTTTCAATTCCCAAAAATCACAGTTGCTGATCTTTACTCTGTTGTCAGCTATACTAGCGGGCTTGATGATTCTCTGCTTATAAATACACACATATTTCTTAATCGGGTATGCATGCTTGTATCACCTTGGGATATTTGGTTTGATTTTGTCAATTGAGAATGAGGAGAGTCAATACAATTTGCAGCATCATATGCCATCTAAGGTTCATTGTATTGAAGAAACTGCAAAGATTTGGTCTTGCTCTCAGAAGGCCTTCGAAAATCTTATGTGATTCCAATTGTCATCTTTCAGAGGAAGAATGGCATGTTCCTTGTGATGTTCCAGACGAGAACTTAGCAGTTTATGCAAGGAGCGAGCGGAGAAGGTTTATTGTAAAGGCAAGTTACTTGAATCATCCTCTGTTCAGACTATTGCTGGATAAGGCTGAGGAGGAATTTGGCTTCGTTCAGAAGCGGAGGCTTACCATTCCTTGCGACCCAAAAGTCATTCAGGATCTTCTGGTTCTGCTACATAAAAATGAAAACTCTTTTACTGCTTGTGAAATGGAGTTTGAGAGGCTTTTGCTATCCTGATTATTTTCCATCTTTTCAAAACTGCTATGTACATATATGTATATGTCCCAAGAAATCCTACATTTCATATGGAAACAATAACTTGTTCAGCACTGCATGTTAGTGTAGTCTTTTATTTCATAAGGAACTTCCTTGTTGCAGTCCAAGAAATCAATCTGACCAACTTAGTGACAACTCATTTGGTAAATATTAGGAATCTCCTTTTAAATAACAAGGGACATTTAATGTTAAATGCATGCTTTAGTAAAAGTTCATTATTTCAGCAAGCTCATACACTCTCGGTCACAGCTCTCAGAGAAATGGGATTGATAATAAAGCTTCTTCCTAGATTTTCCTTAGCGTATCTAATAAGTTAGTTAAATTATTCTTCAATGCGTTTGTTGTATAAAGGATCAGAACAATAGCATACAAGAGACTACTTGTATCTAAGGTCGCAAAGATTGAAACAAGTGAAAATGCTTATTACATGAGTTATTTTCTACTTGTTGAACTTCATTTTCATTTAAAGATTATAAGTATTCTCAACAATCAATATTCATTTATTTATTTTGTTAAAAAAGATTTATGGAAACTTAAAAGACTTCAAAAGGCCAGTGAAAAAAATTCCTTTTAATTATGACTAGTAGAGTATCTCTTGTGGTTGTGAAAGTAAGTGTATGTGTGTACATATCTATATATAGTAGTTGTGAAAATGCTTTTTATGGGAATGGGATGATACATGTAGAAGGGTGAGATAGGAGCTCTCAGGAGAGAGGAAGACGAATGGTCATCTTCCATTATTGCTCTTTGGCGCTCCTGTTCTCGCAGAACGAGACTCGGATTAGTATTCTTCATCAACCTTAGTCCAATTTGTGCTCCTTAGTCTCTTTTTCTAGATCGAATTTGATTGGTTGTTTGGTGTTTTGGGTTGGTTGGGTCACCCTTGAATTTTCTTGTGATTTTTTGTTTTTTGTTTGTCAATAGTTGTTTTGAATTTTAATTTGAGTGATGGATTGCCCGCCAACTGTGTGGAATTCCCATTGGTTATTTGGTTGATACCCGAAGGACCATCAGGTCTTGTGCTTAGTGGTCACTAGCTAGGGTGGCAAGAGATCGGTGGAGGGGAGTTATTTTCTTTATGTTAGAAATCTGACCTTAGTTATTTCCCTCGTATCAACAGTAATGAATGGTCTAGAAGGTGCAGAGGGAAGCGTTGAAGGGTATGTTAATGCTTCCTCACAGAGTGAAAAGACTGAGAAAGAAAATTGTGCAAAGGTTGTAGATAAGACTAAACCTTCATACAAAGATATTGTGGGGAGCGCAAAAGGAGAAGTTCCAAAGGCCGCTGGATTTTCAATTGCAGAGTATGGAGAGTGTATGGAACTCGGGAGAGGTGGAATGGGAGCAATCGATGACTTCAAAGATGGAGAAAAAGTGGTAAGGATCTTCCTCTGCCTAAAATCCTCTCCATTTCTGCTAACACAGAGATACTACAAGCAGTAAGGAATGAATAAAATAGACTTAAAGAATATTGTTGTGTTCTTTGTTTTTCTAGACAATAATGTTTTGCCTTCTAGAAAGTTTTTTGATGACTGGCTTGGTAATGTTTGGGCAAGAAAAATGGGGATTTATGTCAACTTTTGTAGAATGTTACAAAGAGGTTTGTCATTTTTTCAAAACTCATGGAATGCAAGAAAGAGTTGTTAAAAAGGAATTTTGGAATTTAGGGCAGTCTCTCTTTAGGGTCATCCCTTGGTCTACAAATTCAAGACCGAATGAGGTAGCAACCAACTTTGCACCAAGACGGCTGGAAGTGAAAAATGTTGCTCCTCAATTGTGGAGATTTATTCCACAAACATTAAAACCTCTGGGTAATATCTTACAAATAGAGGAAACCGGAGTTATGTTACCTCATTTAAATGCTTGAGTTTTAATCTCTCTAATTCTTGATATTGGTGTTCCTGGTATTTTGAGCATACAAATTGGAGATAGTGTTGTTAATTGTGAAATTGAAGTTTTAGGTAGCTTAAATGCTTGTTTCTTGTGTAAAAGAATGGCCATGTGAAGAAGGATTATCCTAAAATTCCAAAAAATTCTGATAAGGTCTTTAAGAAAGATGAAAAGATGGTCAATAAACCTTACCCTCAAGAGAATAAGGTTGGTCAAGCTTATAATAGTGAACCCTTGAACAATAAAGATTTAGACAAACAAGCTGAAAATAATTGGGAGATTGATAAAAAAAGACATGAACCTCCCTAATAATGGTTAATGGATTTTAATGAATCAACTCCAACTCGGAATGACCCACTATTCAAGGGAGACTATGTTGTCATAGAAGCTTAAGGAGACACCACCCAAAAGTGTGCAAGTGAACAAACTGACCTTAGAGAGGAAATGTCTTTGAGGGAAAAATACCCAACAATTAGCTCTAGAAAGAATTAATACCAGAGCAGAAGAAGAGAGAAAGAAATTTGATGAAGCCCCCCAAATACTACTGGACATTGAACCCTCAAGGGAACAATGCAACTTAGGGCACATGAAGAAGTCTAAAGACAAAAGGTTGTCTTAGATTGTAACAACCCTCTATTTTTAGGATGGCATATGGAAATTGATAAGATAGAAGAGATGTCTTCTAAAGAAGATAGAAAAAAAGGAAGCAAGTAGGGAAAGGGTCAAGTGGTAAGAAGCCTACAAATCTTGAAAGAAAAGGAGGAAAAATACCTAAGTGTTTTGATAGGCTCTACAAAAACTAGATGCCTAGAGCTTCTTCTGAAATCTCTAAATGATCATTAAAGGTGTCAGTTAGAATGTTAGGGGATTGGAATCTCCTAAAAAAATATATATTATCAAATCCTTTTGTAATACCAGACCTAATTTGGATTTTTTGTGTTCAAGAAGTCAAAGCTGTTGGTTTTTAGTTGGATTGTATTTTAAATTTTGTATGGAAGAACTCCAAGGCTTTCTATACATAGCATGATAAGGGAAAAAGTGGCTCAACCATTTTGATTAATAATTAGTGGACCCAATTTGTGGACAGTGGTTCTTCTCCTTGGAATAGATTGGTCTAGGTTATTATTGAAAAAGAAGATAGTAAGTTTGGTCTATGCTTTATTTATGCCCAAAATGACTATAGGGATAGATGTTCCTTGTGGTCTTGGATGGCCCATTGCTTGCCAAAACCAACCTAGATTTGTGGGGGTGATTTTAATATGATTGAATACAAAGAAGATAAAATTTGAGGAAAAGAGCCACTGTGGAAAGGTAATGAACTTTATTTCTGGTCTAGAATGAAAAGATATCACGATCCTGTTGATCCATTAGAAAGAAATAGAGGTAGAAATGATAAGATATGGTTCACTTGGTACAATAACCAAAGTCAAGGGAAGAGGATTTGTAACTCTAGACTAGATAGATTTTATGCCAATAAAGATATGTTCAATTTTGTACATGATGAGGATAATAATCTAGTTTAGGTCTTTCCTACCACCATGTTAGACCACTCTCTAATTGAAGAAGACACTTCAATTGGGTATGGTATTTCAAATAATGATGGTAAGGATACTCATATGTTTAAACTAAATGTCTCCCTACTCAAAGACTAGGATTGTATAGAAGGTGTCAGAACTATCATAAACATTGTGAAAAACTGCTATAAGGAAGGTTCTACAATCAGGAGATGAGGGTATTTGACTTCTATTTGGAGCAAGATTTTCAAGACTATGGGTAAGAAGAAAGCATTAGAAAGAAGAAGGATTGAGGATATTCTTGAAGAAAAGGTCCTAAAGATAGAAGGGCATCTACAACAAAATAGAGATGATCCAGAACTACTAGAAAACAATAAACAAGAAACACGTTAACAATTCTACCAACTATGCCCTTGAAGACATAATAAAAAACTCGTTTATGACATCATAGACGACGTGCTTGACAGGAAGTCATCTTAGTCATAGAATGACTATCATTTGACCTTAACAACACAAACGCAACTATTTGTAACATGATCGATGAAAGGTCATGTTAGTTGCAGATGACTAACGTCCTTTATCGACCACGTCATTTTTCACAAAATGACAAGGTCGACACACGACTAACCCAAAAGGAATCTAAAAGACATCGACAACCTGTCGATTCATTCCAAGAATTAACCAATAAAACATGACTTACTTCAAGGCTAAAGTCCACTGTCTGTTACTCACCATACTCAATTGGAAAATATATGTCAGTAACCCAAGGTCTATATCTTTCTTCCTCAAAGATACTTTCTCTCTCTTGGTTTCTCAGAGAGTTAGAACAACTTGTTTCCCTGTTTAAAACTTTCACATAGAATTCATGATCAGTGTACCAATGTCCCGGTCATGAAACATAATAATAACAATTCAATTTTCCTCTTCATATAAATCATTATAAATTTAATCATTCGAAATAGTCATAATTACAAAACCATTTTCCATAAAGTTAATGTCTCTAAACCATAGCATTAAATCTGATTTACATAATATTTACTCATAGATTTACTTCTATCCAAGTAACAAGTGGAGTAAAACAATTTGAAATGGGGATGTAACAAGGACATTGAGAAAATTAGCCCCTCCGGAAGAATCAGAAAGGAAACAGTGAAGACAGTGAGTTACATACTGAAGAACAGTCCAAAAGATTGCTCCACATTTCTTGTAGATTGAAGATCTTAGTCCGTGGATTGAAAGTTATTTAGAGGCATGTCTAAAGATGTTAAATCCTAAGTTTGAGCCTCTGGTATGAAGAATTGAGTGAGTTACATTCACTAGAGTAAAACCTACTTTTTTTATTATTCACTAGTGACAGGGAGAAAGTACTTTGCTCCACATTCCTCTGCATTGAAGTATTTTTCTCTGCGGTTGTAGAGGGAAGTCTGGGATGATGATAGGTGCCTACAACTACAATGGTTCATGATTTGGTGGTCCACAAGCTATCTTTTTTTTATGACAGTTAAAGATAGTGAAGTTCATGTGCTCTGGTGTGAAGAATCTTATGGATAAAGTGGTTAGATTTTGTACGATTGCTCCTAGTGATTACAACGTGCTTATGGATGCCTCTCGATCATGTTCCTACATTTGCATTGGTCCACATTAAGGAACTAAGATCGTGTTTGAAGTTTAATCCTAGATAATGTAGCGTGTAATCAGTCTTAGCTGACTTGGTTAATTCCAGTGATTGCGGAGATATATTGAATATTGTAGAAGCATGACATGGCATGGAAGATCGCATTTGAGTCCCAGCTAAGGCATGGAGTGATCTGCATACATCTTTACTACATTTCCTTAGCTAATTTTGTACTAGGTCCAGACCTATTTTATGTATGGTTGTAATGGCAACCTTGATGATCATTCCAAGGTTGATATAGTGTATAAATACTTGTGATTGATTCATGAAAATGTGTCCAAGTGTGAAAATACGAAGTTAAGTGGAGAAGTGTAGAGCAGAGGAAGAGTATTGCGCTTCAATGGAACTGAATTCAAGCATGGAGTAGATGCTAACATCTCAGTTCAAAACCCTTGGCAGTGAGCCACCCCTTGGTATTGAGCCCTATTGGCAGTGAGCCTCTGATTTTTGGTATTGTTATAACTTATATATCTTGTGGACTAACATCCACCATGTTTTTTCCCTTAACAGGGTTTTCCACCTAAAAATCTGGTGTCACTTGTGTATGATCTTGCAATTGTGTTTATGTTTCTAAGTTTATGCTTTCATGACTTAATCATAACAAATAGTGGACAAGTGTTTAATGTTTTAAGGTGCAGAATTGTTTAAGTTTTGAGACAATTGATTCACCCCCCCTCTCAGTTGTCTAGTTCATTTCAACATAGGGATAGGGTTTAGGGTTGAAGGTTTATGGATTGAGGGTTGAGGCTTTAGGGTTGAGGGTTAAGGGATTAGGGTTTAAGGTGTGGCGTCAAGGGTAGAGGTTTTCAGGATAGGGTTTAGGGTTTAAGGGTTAAGGGTTGAGGCTTTAGGGATAGGGATTAGGGTTAAGGGTTAAGGGATTAGGATTTAAGGTATAGTGTTGAGGGTTGAGGGTTTAGGGATAGGGTTTAAGATTTAAGTTTTGAGGGTTGGAAGTTGAGGCTTTAGGGATAAGGTTTAGTGGTTAGGGTTAAGTGAGAGACCTATATGGCTAAGGATGGATGGAAAGGCAGACAAGGAATGACTGAGAGACATAGAGAGGGGAGAGCTAGAGAGGTGAGGGGGAGACAAAGGTGAGAGATAGAGAGGTGAGGGGAGAGATATAATAAAATGAGAGAGTGACATTGACAACCTTAGGGAAAGATGGATAAGGAGGAGGGAGAGAGGTGGAGAGGAAGGGAAATATCTAGAGAGATGTGAGAGATATACAAGTGAGAGACCTATAACCTAGGGAGAGAGGAGTGAGAGAGATATGGGAGAGATGGGGGTGAGGCAAATAGGGGAGGAGAGGGGTGGACAAGTGTTGAGGGTTTAAGGGTTGAGGTATTAAGGGTTTAAGGATTGAGGGATTAGGGTTTAGGGTTGAGGGATTAGGGTCTAATGTATAGTGTCGAGGGTTTAGGGTTTAGGGATAGGGTTTAGGATTTAAGGTTTAAGGGTTGAGGGTTGAGTCTTTAGGGATAGGGTTTAGGGTTTAGGGATAAGGGATTAGGGTTTAGGATTGAGGGATTAGGGTTTAGGAAACTAAGGGATTAGGGTTTAGGGTTGAGGGATTGGGGTTTAAGGTATAGTGTTGAGGGTTGAGGGTTTAGGATTTAAGGTTTAAGGGTTGAGGGTTAGTCTTTAGGGATAGGGTTTAGGGATTAGGGATAAGGGATTAGGTTTTTAGGTATAATGTCGAGGGTTCAGGGTTTAGGATTTAAGGTTTAAGGGTTGAGGGTTGAGGCTTTAGGGATAAGTGAGAGACCTAGATGGCTAAGGGTTGAGAGATAGGGGAGAGATGGGGTGAGACAGATAGGAGAGGAGAGGGGTGGATAAGGGTTGAGGGATTAGGTTTTGAGGTATAGTGTTGAGGGCTGAGGGTTTAGGGATAGGGTTTAGGATTTAAGGTTTAAGGGGTGATGGTTGAGGCTTTAGGGATAGGATTTAGGGTTTAGGGATAAAAGATTAGGATTTAGGGTTGAGGGATTAGGGTTTAAAGAATTGAGGGATTATGGTTTAGGGTTGAGGGATTAGGGTTTAAGATATAGTGTTGAGGGTTGAGGGTTTAGGGATAGGGTTTAGGATTGAGGGATTAGTGTTTAAGGTATAGTGTTGAGGGTTTAGGGATAGGGTTTAGGATTTAATGTTTAAGGGTTGAGGGTTGAGAGATTAGGTTACTTCACTATTGAGGGATTAGGGTTTAGGGTTGAGGGATTAGGGTTTAAGGTATAGTGTTTGTTGGTTTTTCTTCTGAATCAACATCAGGGTTTGCCAATTCTAATGCACAAGCAGATTCAACCAACTAATATAGGAGGTTGCCTGAGCTGCCTCCCCTTCACTTCTGGTTCTGCCACACCAAGGGGGGTATCCCTATAACTCAAGATGTAACCTTGACTAGCTCAATAATATGAAGATTTAGCTTGACAGCATCAGGCAGAATACTCTCATGTCTGGACCAAGATCTGCATAATAGATCACAAGGTTGGCAACATTCTTGGACATATTGTCTGGTGGGTATGAGAGCATGCAGGGGGTTCCTAATCCTACTCCTACAACTAACAGGTGGAGGTGATGAAATGGGTGGACATAATGTCCTAGATGCAAGACAAGGGGTTTTGGCTCATAACTACTGACCCAGGAGTAGACTGGTGCCTATCCATTGGGCAAGGAGTCAACTAGACATATACAACAGATGGTTTACAGCTTTCACTCAAGTTTCAGGGGGTTGAACTGATGCTTGCCTTACAAACATCACCCAAGAATGGGTATCTAACTGCCTCTACTTACTGATATCCCTGCTGACATGCAACCTTCTCCATACATTAACCTAAAACAGTTTAATCCACTCCTTGAATGGAAGTTATAGATCAAGCATGCAGTATAGATATCTATACCCTAGAATCTATGAAACCCTTAGCAACCAGATTCAAAAGAAGGAGAATAACATGCAGCAAATGGAGACAAGCAGATAGACACATGCAATAAGCATTTTTCATATAACATTAACACTGAAACTGAAAATATGTGTAAAATACACTCATGCTGCAACACATAAACTCCAAAATGGGATAAAACAGGCAAGATCATGCCCTATTCTTCATTATTTACACAAAAATGCCTCAAGCCTTCAACAACCAACAAATGAGCAACACAGCCCTACTTATACAACAAGGAGGTGCTCAGCCTTACCTACAGGCAAACTCAAAATTTGCCAGATATAGTACATTGAGAAAATGGCACTCATCGCATTGAATGCAGCAGGTGGGAGAGGAGACATGGAGAAGTCTTGAGCTATGCGCCGCTGCCTAGGGATTCACATATTCAGTCAGGTACCTGATCTATCCACATCTTCGCCCATACCCCTGCAACAACCGCCATTAATGGCGTACCAACCTGCGGCCTTGGGAAATGTAGAATACTGTGCATCGCTGACCTTTCCCACCAAAATA